>JARHVA010002750.1:1462500-2140000 GCA_037957365.1 Torreya grandis
GAATTGACTCAAATCCATTATAAATTATATTTTTATAATGAAAAATTTGGTCAGAGTAATATTATAGCTAAAACATTGTCATTCCACTATACTATGTAGTTACATGTGTATGTGTGATGTCATATTAGATAAAGGATTATTTTCCATGGTCTATATTATTGATATATGTATTATTGATTGTAAACACATGGGTTTTGGTTGAACTTATATCCTCACTAATTTTATCTTCCCTTCATGAAGGGAAGGGCCACTCCTAGTAGGGAGGTATGTGGGAGACCAATGGTCTATGGTTAGAGGAAAATCACCTCAATGATACTCACCCTCTCTTTAGCTGTTCAACCATTTTAGAATCACACTCATGGATATGTTTATGGGTCATTGATATATTTATAAGGCTTGATTATATTGTGGTACATTATATATTGTATATTTTGATTTAATGTTGAAATGAATTATGTAGTACACTATGTTTGATGACTATTAAGAATAGTAATGAATGTGAGACTTGTAAGTAATTATAAATATTATAATAGTAGTGGATGCATGCTTATTTATATGTGTAACTAAGGATTATTCTAGTGTACCGATGCATTTGTCTCTCTATTATTCATTTCATGAGTAATACACACTATTATTTTATTTTATATTTTAACTAGTGGATTAATTATATTTATGTCTTTATTACTCCATATGCATTTATTATTCAAAACTAGAATATACTGATAATTAAAGATGATATTATAAGTAATATATGGATTTATAAAAAATAATTAACTTTTATGTATCCTAGTGGGGTTTAAACATTTTAATTTCCCCATATCTCATGGTATATTTTATATGCTTAAGGTCCCTTTTTTATACCATAATAAGCCTCTTGGGTAGTTTTATTTGTGATGTACTTAAGAGGAGCATATCACCCAGGGAAGATACTCTCATTTTACTCTTAGACATAATATGGTGAGATATGGGTAAAATTTAGCCTCTATATTTAGTG
Source organism: Torreya grandis (assembly GCA_037957365.1). Lineage (NCBI taxonomy): Eukaryota > Viridiplantae > Streptophyta > Pinopsida > Cupressales > Taxaceae > Torreya > Torreya grandis. The sequence goes on from JARHVA010002750.1 coordinate 1,463,495, forward strand.
CTCTAAAATGTTCAATCGACACTAATCTATGAATGAGCAAGTATATTTGAGATCCCACATAATCATTAAAATCCTTCCCTACATCACCCTTTATACCTTGGTTTTTTTGTATTGTATTCATAATAGGATCAGTGAATGAATGTTTCTTTCATGTTTTACATAGAATCATGCAATTTCTTGTAAAAACTTATCTTACTTTCCAATATGTTATTCATTAGATATGTGCATGGTTCACATTTAATGATGTTCAAAATGTTACCTTAGATCAAATACAATCACATTGTAGTTCATATTGTTATAACATTCAATCTAAAATTCTCTCCATAACTAATAAGTTCTAAAATGCATGTATGAAACCATTTGTTATTAATAAACTTTCAAATGTTCATGTTGTTAATAATCAACAAGGTAGATTCCCTCATATTTCTATTCACCCTCTATTAGGTAAAATTACTCAATATAAGGGATTTGACATCCTACATCAATTAAATAATATTAATTCAAGATTTAATTACTATAACTATTGAAAATAATGCCGATAAACAAATATACTCTATATGAGGCATTATGTAGTACACTTTTACCTAACTATGTTGAACATCCTTATGTATATTCTATTATTAATATAATCCAATGAATAGAAGAAAGCATTTCTTTTAAAATGTAATATATTCCCCCAAACATGGTATTAATAAATATTTACCAATGTAAATTCAAGTATTTTTACAAAATAAAGTGGTCAAAAGAGTACTTATTGATAATGGGTAAGGATTGAACATTCATAACATCTCTTTTCTAACTTTACTTGGCATAATGGTAAATGATCCAACCTTTTAGATGTGAAAATTCATGGATTTGATAACATTCCATACCAAGTGCTTGGTAAATTTGTACTGAATATCGCTTTGGTCCCATGTACTCTTGCCACTATTTTTCAAGTTATGCATAATGATCTTAATTACAATATTTTATTAGGCAGACCTTGAATCTATGACATGAATGTTATATCTTCTATATTATAAGCATGTATTAAGTTTAGTCATTAAGTTTACATATATACATGTCTTTTTGACTAAGATCATTTTAATTAATGTGAAATGGTCCCTCTTATGTATATTTATGTTCCCTTAAATGCAACCTTTCTTTATTGAATTACCATCATTTACTTCACCTTTTAATTTACCCCCATTAGAACCACATTCATTTGACTTCTCAATAAATTTCAATCAATATTATTTTAGATTTAAATACTTCAAAAAGTATATGTACATTGTTGGGAATGGATTAGGAAAATAAGCTAAAGGTATTATCCATCTTATTACTACTTTTACTAATAAGGGGTGAATAGGTCTTGGGTATAATGATACATCAACCTCTCATGGACTTTGTCAATTCAAGCAACCTCCCAAGTCATACTTGTTGCATATATGTCATTTAAGCATACTAATCAAGTCAATCATGTTTCTCAATTATCATTAGTTCATCCTAAGCTCACTGATAACACAATTTAGCTTTAAATTATAACATTAGATTAATTTTAAAATGATGCTTGTCTTTTACAATATCTAGGTATGTATGATAATCTTCCTTCTTTTCACCACAAGAAAAAAAAATTCCTCATGAAATAAATGTGCATGTATATTTTGGTGATTGTGATGATTTTAATGATAAAATATACTTATATGGACCTAGAACTATTCTAATAGCACCATATTTAGAATATCAATCAACATTACTTATTGAAGAAATTGTCAAATTTCATTTTGGCACTGATAAAGATCCTTAGCCAATCCTTTTAATAGGCATCTTAAAAGATGATGAAATAAAATATCTTCAACAAGATTTATATTATTATCCATAATTATTTGCATGGTAATATAAATAAATGCCTATAATTGACCCAAAAATGGTAATTCATAATATTGTATTAAACTCAGATGTCAAACTAGTCAATCAAAAAATAAGAAAAATGCACCCATGAGTAGCCTTATTAGTCAAAGATGAAATACAAACACTTTTAAACATTGTTTTCATTAAAGTTTTAAATTATATTAAATGGGTATCTACTATCATGCCATTGACAAATCCTAATGGAGATATTTGATGTTGGATAGATTATCATGATTTAAATAAGGCTTGTCCTAAAGATTATTTTTACATTACCAAACATAGATGTGATTGTAGATTCTACTGTAGGATGTGAAATGTTATCATTCATGGATGGTTTTCCTAGATATAAAAAAATCAATATTAATCCTAAAAATCAAAAAAATACATCATTCATTACACCATGGGGAACATTTTGTTATGTAATCATGCATTTCAGATTTAAAAATGTAGGAGCAACCTATCAACAAGGTATGACACATATTTTTCAAGATTATATACATAAAATAATTGAATATTGTGTTGATGATTTATTATCCAAATTAAAGCATTAATAATACCATGTTATTGATTTATGGGAAAAAAATGAAAGAGTGAGATAGTATAACATATGTTTAAATCTGAAAGTGTGTTTTTGGATTAACTTTGATTACATTGTTGGGTATTATCATTTCTCAAATAGGAATTGATTTTAACCCTATTAAATTTAAAGCCATACTTGATCACCACCAAATAATTTAAATTATATTTGATGTTTGTAACATCACATTCAAGATATCATATGTTTTATGTCCCAATTAGCAAATAAAATACAATCTTTTACAAGGTTACTCAAGAAAGATACCAAATTTGGATGGGACAATTTTTGTCAAAAATGTTTTAATGAAATTAAATAATATCTAAAATCTCACTTGTTATTATGCCTCACATCCATAATCAACCCCTTTTAATATACATTTATGCCACTGATTATGTTTTGGGTGTTTTACTCCCACAAAATGATAACAATAATCATGAATGTGTCATTTACTATATTAGTCACACACTTATTGATTATGAGAAAAAATATTCTACAATATAAAAGTTATGATTGGCCCTTATTTTTGTCATGCAAAACCTATGACATTGTTTACTTCATAATAAGACTCGTGTCATCACTATGGTTATCCACTCAAATATCCTATGTCAAGGAATTATCTATCAAGACATATACAAAAATGGGTAATGTTTCTTACCTAGTTTGATTTACACTTTATTTTAAAAAAATTAATGGGAAAATCATTATCACAAATCAATTAATCATTGCCCAATTACATGATCCATTAACCATTAATGTTGAATTTTGAGACAAACTTACTTCTTATAATGTTAATAATGACATGTGGACCAAGTATTTTTATAGATATAAATGTATTATTGGTGTTGGGGTTAGGATTGTGTTTGTTATCCCCCAATGTGAACACATGTCGTTTACTTTTCATTTCATATTTTCATGCACAAATAACATAGAATAATAAGAATATCTAATACTAGGATTGTTAACAATATAAATCATAAACATCAAATCCTTACTTGTATTTGGTAATTTACACCTTATCATTAATCAAGTTATAATGTTTATCAAACTAAGGAAGACAAACTTATATCCTATAAATACATGGTCCAACACCTCATAATACACTTCTCTCCTTTCTCCATTGAGATCATTCCTTGAAAAAATAAGTGACATGGTGATGTCATGGCTAGTGTTGCATATTGAAGCCCAATTGATATTAATGATGATCATGTAATATTTACTAACCAAAAATTATGAAATTTTTCAATTGATACTAAAATTATCGACACAGTTTAAGCTCTCACAATCACTTGAAATGTAGATAATCCTGAATGGTATAATGATATATATAGTTATCTCTACAAATATAATTTTCTTGAAACTCCTATGAGAGAGGATAAAAAGTTGTTATAACTCCTATTCATTCATATGTAATCATTGGTGGATCCTCTTCAAACACTCTTTTTATGGACAATTATTACAATGTCTAAATCATACTAAAGCTCAAACTGATTTACTTGAAGTAGCAAATGTGGATACCACTTCAAAGGTAAGACCATGTCTACTATTATGTCAGGGAAACTATTGGCCAAAAATGGAACATGAATGTCACAAATATTCTAAATTATTTTCCCAATGTCAAAGACATAGTAATCTCAATCATGTCCCATCACATGTTATATATCCTATTGTCTCTCCAAGACTTTTTTTATCTGGGACTTTAATTTAATTGGTAAAATAAATCAATAATCCTCATAAGGACATAAATTACTCAATATATCCATTGAATATTTTTCAAAATGGGTAGAATTTATACCTTTACAATCTACAATAGGTGAGGATATTTATAATTTTCTATTAAAACATATTATTGCATGATTTGTATTACCTTCCACAATTGTAATGAATAATGATTCATCTTTTAAAAATAAAATAGTCAAAATATTTTATGTTGAGTTTAAAATTCACCATACCTTATCCACTCTTTATTACCTACAAGGAAATGGTCAATATTAAGAAACTAATAAAACAATAAATAAAATACTATACAATATTTTTACGTGTAGTAAATTTACATAATCAAATCATCAATGTTCTTTGGGCATATTTTATAAGTGTACACACACCAACAAAAGTTACACCTTAATCTCTTATTTATGGAACAAAAGTTGTACATCCTCTTGAGATACAGATAGCCTATTTATTAATCTCATTAAAGGACATTTTAAAAGATAATGAATATTTAAAAAAAAACCTACATTTGTAAATAATTGATAATAAACACATACATACTCTCAAAAATTTAAAATTTTATCAAGCACATATTAAATGAGCATATGGAAATAAAATTTATTATTTTAAATTTCAAATTGGTGATATTTTATTTAAATAAAATCAAAATAATATCAATGTTGATATAAATAAAATCAAAAAAATATCAATGTTGATATAAATAATATCAATATTAACAAAGAAAATAAAGGATAATTCAAACATAATTAGTTGGTATCATTCATAATCACTGAAAAGATCAGTACAAGACCTTACCGATTAGATAAACTTGAAGGCAAACTTATCAAAAATCTCATTAACATCATGCATTTAAATTATTATTATGCCTAGATCAAGAGATGTAATTATTTTTTGGATGATAGTAGATGGATGAAAGGAAGGTAGAGAGTGGCAATTTTTGGAGGTTTAACATGTAGAGTCAGCTAAAATAGCCAACCCTACTGATTGGTATAGACAGTGCTCACCCATGTAGGTTGTTGGTCGAGCTAAGGTGTTTGTGCCCTAGCCTGAACCTCCTATTCTTTCTTAGCCATGCCTAGGTGGGGAGTGGATGTAGTTTGGGGGTGGCCTAGGGCTACAATTTCATCGGATAAAGTTTTTTTCATTAGTGTTAGTGCTTCCTTTTTCCTATTGCATGTTGGGGTTTTGTCCCTAGTTGGAGGTGTAGGTGGGGTTGTTGTACTTGGTTGGTTGGGTCTATAGTTTGAAGGTAATGTCAGTGGTGGGATGATTAAACCCTAATGGTGGTTCCTTCTCTCAGAGACTTGCTTGTTCACCTTGGTCTGGCTAAGTGTCAATGCTGATTGGGGAGTCTTTAGGGGCTTATCCCAAGATGGATTATTACTCAACAGTGATTGGTGCAAATGCTACTTTGCATGCTTCAAAGGTTTCAAATAATAACTTGTTCTCACCAAATCTAGCATTGGTTGGTTCAAGTTTGTCTAGTGGTACTCAGATTATGAAGATCAATGATTGTCTTGAACATTGTGAGGAGAGGCCAAAATTGGTTATCTCACTAGAGATGATTGTAGAAGATACTAAATATTATTCAAATCATGCTTTGATATGAAAGTTTATGGGGATGCAGGTTTCATTACAATTTCTTGAATTATGGGCCCAAAAAACTTGGATGTCTGAGGGAGAAATTAAGGTTATGCTTTTAGTAAATAGATTTTTCATGGTTTCATTCAATTGTTTGGCAGACTGCAACAAGGCCTTCGAAAGAGGACCCTATTTTCATAATCAAATTAGGTTATTTATTAAACCTTGGCATGTGGGTTTAATCCTACTGAAGAGCTTCAAAAATAGGTTCTAATGTGGGTTTGGATTCCAAGGTTTCCTATGGAATGTTGGAGGGAGTATTTTTTACATTTGTTGGCTTCGATGCTAGGAAAACTAGTTGGTACTTCACAACAGACTCAAGGTAAAAAGATGATGACTTTTACTCATATCTATGTTGAGATTGATTTAAGTAAACCTTTTCCAAATTTAGTGGATATGTGTGCGGGTCCTCACTCTTGAGTACAATAGTTGGATTATGAAACCCTTCCTTTTTGATGTCATATTTATCATGAATATGGTCATTTGTAGAGAAGATGCCCAAAGGCTAGACCTATGGATTCCCAGCCTTCTCAACCTCCCCGCATTCACCCTAGGGTTGAAAAGGGGAAGGAACACATTCCTGGTGATGTGGATGGGGCTGATGGTTTCATTTCTATCAAGGCTTGAAACAAGAATCAAGGTCAAAAGAAGACTTTGAAGGAAAGGTAGGAGGAAGATTATTTCAATATATTTAAAGTTTTAGATGATCTCAGCTAGCAGGAAGTGAATCCAAGCTTGATGAATTTGGATCAAGGTACTTTGGGTATAGGACAGGAGGGCCTTCTTTCTAAAGCTACTCAAGATTTACAGGATAATAGGGCTTTGAAAATGGACACTAATGTTCAAATGGAAGTCTAGGTGGAATCAGCTCCTATTATAGTAAGGCAGAAGGGTGGTGAGGATGGATCTCCTCTTGTCTCAAATACATGTACTGAGGGGCTGAAGATTCATAAGTCTTCTTCTTCTCATTTGGGTCTTCTTCAAAAGGATCCAAAAAAAGGGGCAGGGGAGAAGTCTTCCAAGCTTGGCAGAAAAAATGATTTGGAAAAGATTAAATTAATAGGGGAATCTTTGGTAGAGTTAAGGTCTATTAAGATTATTGATTCTCATTTTTCAACCCCCTTTAAATGATCATTCTATCCTGGAATGTAAGGGGCTTAAATAGTGTCCCTCGACAAAAATTTGTTCATGATTTGGTTAGAATTCAATCTCCTGATGTTCTTTTCCTATAAGAGACTAAGTTATCAGTGGAGTGTATGTTTAGTTTAGTGCCTAAGCTATGGGGGAGTGGAGAGTGCTAGTGCATTGGTGCTCAAGGGTCAGCAGGGGGAGTGGCTTATTTATGGAATCCTCAGAAGATCAGCCCTCTTTGGTGGTTATCCTTTTAGTCTTCTATCTCTATGATTGCATCTTGTTTTGAGATGGGGGAGTTTGTTCTCTTCTCTAATATATATGCACCTCCTGATTTTCAAGGTAAACAACTTTTATGGTCCTATATCTAATTTGTCTAAAGCATGGTTCCTTTCCATCCGTGGATAATGGCTAGGGACTTCAATGTTATTTTTGAGTTGGCTGAGAAGAGAGGTGGTATTGTGAGGCTTGAGCCTTCTACATTGCTACTTCAGGATAATATCTTAGCTTTAAATATTATGGATATCAAGCCCATTAATGGCCAGTTTACTTAGAACAATCGGAGGATTGGGAATAACTGCATTGTAGAACAATTTGACCACTTTCTAGTTTCTTGCTATTGGGTTGGTGGGTTGTGGTGTTCTAGCTCAAAAAGTTTGGATTGGAGGGGTTTAAATCATTGGCCTATTAAGATGGTTATTTCTTTAGCTCATGTTCCTCAATCTCCTACTTTCAAGTTCTAGCTTATGTGGTTGTGTGACTCCTCTCTCAAATGACTATATTGATGAGTGGTGAAGGTATGGTAGACCTGCTTATGGTAGAGCAATGTATACTTTCACTAAGTTACTTCAATTTGTCAAGTATCAACTTAAACATTGGAATCAACTGTGCTTTGGAAACATTTTCCATGAGAAGATTGCTACCCAGGCTAAGTTGGATGGTATTATGAGGTTGATTAGAGAGGATGGAGTGAATGAGGACCTATTATAGGAAGAGAATAGGGCTTTGAAAGCACTGGAAGAGTGTGAGCTATGAGAGGAGATTTTTTGGAAATAAAAGGCTCAAATTGAGTGGCTTTAGGAATGGGATTAAAATACTACTTTTTTCTTCAACTCAGTGAAAGCCAGGAGACATGGCAATTCTATTTCTACTCTGGTGAATGATATGGGTGAAACTCTTTCTTTTTTTCATGAAATTACATGGGAAGCTAAGCAATATTTTGCTTTATTATTCAAAGACGAATCACAAGGGGGTTCTGATGAGGAAGCTCAGGTCCTTTCTTGTATCCCTTCTTTGGTTTTTAGGGAGATGAATGAGCAGCTTATGAGTAATATCTCGATTGAGGAGCTAGATGGGATTGTGTTTCAAATGAAGAGGGGGAAATCTCCTAGCCTTGATGGTTTCCTGATTGAGTTCTTTCAAAAAAATTGTGATATTATCAAGTTGGACTTGTTGGTGGTTATTTAGGAGTCTCATAAGAATAAATAGATGTTACGGGCCCTAAATTCTACCTTCTTAGCTCTCATCCCAAAGTGTGAGGGGGCAGGTAGGTTAAGTTAATTTCAGCCTATCTCTCTTTTCAATGTGATTTATAAAATTACCTCTAAGTTGATTGCTTATAGGTTGAAAAAGTGGCTTAAAGTGTTGATTTCAGAGGAATAGAGTGGTTTTGTGGTAGGATGTCAGATTCTAGATGGGATTGTTATTGCAACTAAAACCATTCACTCTATGGCTAGCTCCAAAGATAAGGCAATGTTCATCAAGTTTGATATGTCTAAGGCTTATGACCACGTATGATGGTCTTTCCTTTAGAAGGTTCTTGGTGCTTTGGTTTTGGAGATGAGTGGATTTATTAGGTTATCAGTTGAGTTACTTCGGTATCCTTCTCTGTGTTAATAAATGGTGAGCACTATGAGCTTTTTGGTGCCACTCAGGGTTTGTAGTAGGGTGACCCCCTCTCTCTTTACTTATTTCTTCTTCTTGTTGAGGGTCTGGGACACTTGATAAGAAGGAATGTGGATTTAGGTTTCATTCAAGGTTGGGGGTGGGGAGGTGGTTTACCTCCACAGTCTCACTTGCAATTTGTGGATGACACTACTTTAATGGGTATGGATACTATTAGGGAAGCTTTGAATATACACAAGGTGTTGGATGTTTATCTTATAGCCTCAGGCCAATTGATTAATGAAAATAATTCTTCCATCCTTTTCTTTAATACTCTAGGTTCCATTCAGAGGAGAATTTCTCATATCTTGAGATTTTAGACTAGGGTTCTCCCTTTAACCTATCTTGGTATTCCCATCTCTGTTGGAAGACTTCTAAGCGAGTCTTGGCAGAATATTTTACATAAATTTCATGTGAAATTTAATCATTAGACCCATCATTGGTTGTCCTTTATGGGTCATGTTCAATTGCTCAAGTCTATAGTGCAGGCTCTCCCCATTTATAGATGTGTGATTGAAGTGGCCCCTTTGGGCTTTGTTAGGGAATTAGATTCCTTAGCAAGACAATTTTTATGGGTTGGTGCCTTATTGTCCTATAAATGGAGCCTTGTCAAGTATGACATTGTTTGTAGCCTGAAGCAGCTTGGTAGCCTTGGGTTAAGGTAGTCATCATTATTAGGGATGGTGTTGGTGGCTAAATTGTATTGGAGGTGGTGTGTGGATCAGGATAGAATTTGGGCCAGGGTATTAACACAAAAATACTTCTCAGAGGTCCCTCAAATTGATATTCCTCATTATCCCCTGGTGGGGAAAGGCTTGGTGATTTGGAGTACACTCAAGAAAGGGGCTGCCCTGATTAAGGATGGCTTATTTTGGATTTGTAAAAGAGGGACAAAAGCTCATTTTTGGTCTAATTCTTGAGATGGCTTTCCTCCCATTGTTTCTCAATTCCCTAATTTGGTAACTCTGAGCCAGAGGTTCTGTGAGATAAGATGGTCAAGAGTGAGTGACTTCAAGTCCTTTTCTTCTCATGGGCAGCTGGTGGTGGTGAGATGGAATAAACGTGATGAATGGCCTATTATTGGTATGGAGGAGTGTGTTGATCTTAATAGTATCCTTTCTCATAGATGTTGTAGCTCCCTCCAAGAAGGGGATGTTCTTTCTTAGTCTCCTAATCCTAAGGGTGTCTATACTATTGTGTCTAGATATCAGGTGTTGTTATCTCACCAGCTAGATGGGGTATAGGTGCACTGGTGGAAGAAAGTATGGAACAAGATTTCTTGTCTTAAGTGTAACTACTTTATTTGGACTTTGGCTTGGAATAGGAGTTTGACATGGGATAAGTTTTGAAAGTAGGGTTTTCAGGGTCCTTTTATGTGTGTGTTATGTGGATGTGGAGAGGAGGACTCCTCTCACTTGTTTTTCTATTATCCCATGACACTATAGCTTTTTCAATATTGGTGGGATGTGTGAAAAATACCCTATGTTCATGCGTCCTCTCTAGAGGATTTTTGGAGTAGTCTGGGTAGACCTCCTTCTATGGCTTCTTTCTTGTAAGATGTGTGGTATGTTGGGCCTTCTTTCATACTCTGGTAGATTTGGTTGGAATGAAATTGAATAATATTTCTAGGAGAGAAGTTTTTGATTCAACAAGTTTGGCACAAAATTAGGGGTATGATTTGGGAGACAGTGGAAGTTAAGTGTGATTTGGTGTTCCCTTTAGAGAAAGGGGATGTTGAGTTGGTGGAGAGACTGGGTATTCAGGGGTTGTCTCCAAATTTTGCTTGTGTTAGGAGAGGAAGGTGGGTGAATAATAAATTTCAAAGGGTGGGGAGTTGGCTACCCCCTTCATTTGGCATTCTAAAGCTCAATATTGATGGTTCTTTAATGGCCAATCTTGGCCCTGCTGGGATTGGTGGGGTGGGTAGGGATTTTTCAAGATCAGTGGTTTTTTTATTTTCTATTCATGAAAGAATGTAGACTAACAACCTTATGGAAGGTTTGGAGATCCTCTAATCTATGGAGAGGGATTATGCTTTGGGATGGTGCAAGTTTATCTGTGAGTCTAACTCACAAGTTTTGATTAACTTGCTGACTAAATAGAAGGTTTCTGATGTTAGTTGGCAGGTGGCTATGATAGTGCAATAGATTTTGTAGATAAGTTCTTTAATGTAGATGATTTCCTTTGTCCATATCCCAAGGGAGTGGAATAGGGCAGCAAATTATTTGGCTAAGTGGGCCTCTGAGCATTTAGATGGCTGAAAGATTGATGAGTGGGAGTAGGTTCCCCATGAGCTCTGACATGTTTTGGAGAGGGTTCTTGCCAAGGATGGGAATGGTATTGGTGAAGGATAATGTTGTTTCAAGCTTGGTTTGATAGTTTCCTATGGATTCCTGGGGCCCTGGCCCTTTGATATTTTGTAATGCTCTTTTTTTGTTTTCAATAAAGTTTTTACCCTTTTATTATTTTATATATATATATATATATATATATATATATATATATATTATTATTATACCTAGATAGATATTTTTCCTTTAAAATATTTTTAAATTTTTGAAAAAACTCGTATATGTCAAAAATACAAAAAACAAAAATTAGGACCTCCAAACATTTTCTTATATTGCTAATTTACTTCCATATAATATTTATTTCATGTTTAGTACTTAACATATTTTAATTTTAATAACACACTTCTTTGCATGAGGTATGTGAGTGTAAAAATAGGACATACTATTACATGGTTCTTTGATGTCTGATATCTCTTTTTACCCAGCAAACTCACTAAGTTGGGGGCATCTCTTTGTTCTCAATGAAAATTTAAACATGTTTTATCTAATCAAAACCTTTCTACCATGTTGAAATATATATCAAATAAGTGTTTTTATATTCACTCATACTTTACATTGTGTTACATGGATATACTATTTTCTAACAATGACATTGATACATATGGTTGATGTAGACTAGTCTCATTTTCTCTATGCTTCTTTTCAAATTTTTATTTTACTACATTATAAGTTAGGACTTGATTGCTTATTGTGTGTGGCCCTTGGACTTGTGTTTATAATATATACATTTTATTTATTGTATGGCATCATCATGCCATCTAAGTGTAGCCCTTTGCCTTGTTTTTTTGTTCAACAGTAACATGTCCCTTGTATGTGGCATTTGGACCTTATGTGTGACATTTTATGAAAATTTATGGCATTGTATGACATGTTTTATTTTATAGGTAAAATAACACTAGTTTTATAGGGATGAAAAAACTAATAGTTTAAACAAAAACTAAGATCAAAAATCATAAAATAAAGCCCCATGGTCTACCAAGTGGAAGACCAACTACAAAAACTACCAACAAAAAGGTAAAACTAATATAATGGAAAATAAAAATAAACCCATGCCTAAAATTATATATCCTCTAATGAGTAATTCACCTTTGAATCAATGTGATCAATGCTCTTATTGTTCTCCCATAGCAGATTCTAAATGGTACATCCCCAAGTGTATTTGGAAGGACCCTCTAGGGTATTTTGTTTGGCCTTCATCTAAGGAATTTGGATTCTTATTTTAGCCTTTGATGTCTTCTAAAATATTCTCCCCCACTCCATTATTCCCATCTTTACTTGATTGAGAAATGTTCTTTTCTTTTTTCCTATCCAACTCGTGCTTGAGCTTAATAGTTTTCACCTTCAACTCATTCTAGTATTTATAAAGGTTGAAAATTCCATCCCAATTCCTTCTAATTTTTCCAAGAAAATCTCAAATTTTTTTTCTCTACTCAAAATTTTCATCATATTTTAATTATGTGTTACCATGATATCATCACTCATGCATTTCTTTTTTTTCTAATTTTTCTCTTATGCCATGATACATATCATTCACATGTTTTTTATGTGCCTCAATTTTATATATATATATATATATATATATTTCATATGCAATATTCAATACTATGATGTAATACATTTTCAAATGTTGACATACTATGACATGATTATATCTTTCACATATTCTACAAGTTTTATTTTGAGAAAAGTGACTTTTAGGCTACGTCCTTCATCTCAAAAATGGGGGCATTATAATGGGATTGTCTTTAAAATTCGATCCCTCATGAGCAATAAATTTTAAACTTATGATAGTATACTATTTTTAGAATTATAGTATGGCTCATAATTTTTATATTATAGAGGCATATGACATGCATGTACACTTATTCTTATAGTTACTCAAGTACATTTTCACATACACTTTATGCATATGTGTGGGTATGTGCAAAATAGTTACAAGTTATATATTTTAGATAATTATAGGTTAAATTATCATTATATATCAATTCCATATAAATACAGGGGGGATGATGTTTATTCATGTTTATGTTACTACATTACAAATTTTAAATCTCTTTTTTTTTCAAAGTTTCAAAGTTTCAAAGTTACAAAAGCTTCAAATAGAATCTAGATTATCTGCAGTGGTGTGATTCATATCATTTTATAATTGGGTTACATTTTTCTAGTGGCACTCAATGTCTATGGTTACACTTTAATGAGACACATTTGGTGCTTCCACCCCTTCTTCTAGTTCAAATATTATAAAAGATTACTTTAGATATTCATATTTGGGTTTGAGGATACAATCTTTCCAACTCAAAGGTTTTCACTAGTTTTCAAAAATTAAGACTTGGTCAAAATTAATTCACCAAATGTTCAACATTTATCCAGATGCCTCAAAAATGGGCACACACCTTTTTCACTTTAAAGCTACATGAAAACTATATTGCATACTCTGTCAAGTGTATTCTTTCCATGACCTATTTTAAAATTTAAAATTTTAAGTTTCATCTTTTCAATTTTTAAATATAGACAATAAATAATTTTAGTGTCATTGTTGTAGGTTTTTTATTGAGGAACCTTGCACAATCAAGCTTCACCTAAAAATACAAAGTGTATATACACACTTAGCTATGCATCTCCTTTATTCTAGTAATTTCACTTCATTGCATTACTATAATAAATGGTGGGGGTGTGTAGACACTCAAATTTAACTATTAAGTACTTGAAAATATTTAACATTAACATGCTTATATTAATTAACCTAATCAATATTTTGTTAAGTTGAAACATATATGATAACCTTCACTATTCTACTCAGTGTCTTGAAAATAATAAAAACATCATTCATACATCCATAATCTAATTACATATTCCTATCATCCAAGTTCCAATAGTACCTATCTTTCGGTGATAAGACCATAATAGTTGGGATACGGTTGTATCCTAACTTTTCCCATTAATGTGGCCTTTTCTCCCATGCTCTAATGGTTACTTTTCAAATTTAAGATGTTTCATGTTGGTCTTCATGTGCTTTTAGTAAAGTTAGTTAAAGGAAATATTTGAGATCTACTACTATATAACCACATCAAGGCCACTCAAGGAATCAATTAGTAACTAGCCAATTTTACTAAATTGCCCTCTAAATAATCTATTGTACATTGAGAAAAAGTTTCCTATTCTTCTAAATTAAAGTTATAATTTATTCTAGAAATCATAGGCTGAGTCTAAAGCTATTTTATCAAAGTTCAAGAGAATTCATTGTGAAACATTCATTTAAATTTACTAGTTGCATTCATATATTTCAAGTATCAAAATTTAAACACTCACTCTAGGAGGGAGAACTAGATCAACCTAAGTTCCTTTGGATTATATAGGAAGCACATAGATTATACGTAGTTTTTTATGGTATCTTAGATATTCCCTTTACCTGGTTCTAGTCTTTAAATTTGATATTTATTCAAGTTATTGTTGGTAATATGATTGCCATTGATGTCAAAAGGGAGATTATTAGCATTATGGATGTCATTGATGCTTAGAGTTGAATATGATGATTAGAGGATATGAAAAAAATCTTATCAGAGGGCAAGGATGATTTGAGTTCTTATGTGCATAAGTAGAATTCATTAGGTTCTTCATATTGATCATCTAGACATTTTAAGTTTATAGAGGAAAATATTAATACGTAATTTGTTGATATCATCATTACCACATGTGGATAAGTCTTAAGGAGGTGATCTTATGGTTGTGATCACATTACTCCCTAGTTGTTATGTACCATATTTGAAGTCATACAATGAAATGTGGTAAAAGATATGAGGATGCAAAGTTGGCTACTTAGATATAATTCACTAAGTTTTTATACTTAGCCAAATTTGTAAAAGAGCTCAAGTAGATCCAAGTAAGCATGTTGATGAAGTCAACATTTGCATGCATGGAGTTGTCAAAACAAAATGATCATATAGGTTTATTCATTTTGTGCCTATTTTCTATGCATTGAATATCAAGTCACATGATGTAGCACAATAAAAGATGTACATATGTAAAATTGGGATTCCAAGCATTTTGACAGTGTTTTCCCACACTCAATCAAATTTTTAGATGGCAAAAAAAGCTGAGAAGGCATTTTTATGATGTCATATCTTACACTTATAAAGGTTTTTTGAGCAAATGAATATATGGATAGAATCCCCCATTTGAAAGGATCTTATGCACTAAATTATAGATCATACAATGAAGCACATCAAAATCTATGCAGGAACAAAGTTGGCCTTCCATGAAATTCTAAGCATAGTTAAATATATGGTAGAAATATTTGAGTGAGAAGATTAATGGCATTATATATAACATGTGTGAATTATTCATGAAGATATGATCATATGGGTTTGTTCATTATCATGCCTAGTTTATATGGTCCAAATTTTAGAATAGGCAGATAAGTGAAGCAAAATATATGAAGGTGCAAAGTTAGCCTTCTAGGCATATTGAGATGGTCCCCATACTTAGTCAAATTTGCACAAGGTAAAGTTTGAGCTTATTAGAAGATATAATGGTGAGTGTTTAAACATACATTGAGGATCCAATGACATGCAGTAAAGTTAGTATGTCAAAAGAACCTATGAGTGAATGTGATAGTGACAAATTTCATAATCATAGAGCTTGAATAGTAAATTTATGGTGCGATTTAAAGTCAAATAGTTAATAATCAATGTGAGGATGACAAGTGTCTCAATATCAAGAATTAATAATAATGTATAGAAGGCATGCACTAACACCAAGTGTCACATTCACAAGAGCTCATCAAAGATAAATTTTGATCTTATTAGAAGATCAAATAGTGAGTGGTTAATCATGCAATGAAGATATAATAGATTAAGTGGACTCAATGGGATAAAGTTCTCAATGTTTAATGAAATAGAGGTGACTTAAAGACTGATCTAGTTTGATGAAATCAATGGAGTGTAAGTGTTTTAAAGTCTTAGTAAGTAGTGAGATTAGACCAAGTATTTGATGTTTAATGATAGACAAAAGTAAAGTCTATGCTACTTTTAAGATCCAATGGCATGTGGAAGCTCAAATCAAAATATCTAATAGACACATTTTTAAAGTTGGAACATTAAATCTCAAAAGTGTACAAGGATCCAATGAAGCATGTGAGCTTGTCATAACTTGATCCAATGGATACATTTTAAATTTGACAATTTCAATGAGGATCATTAGATCATGGCACAAAACTTAAGATATATGGTCGATATTTAAAGATATGTTCATCCCAATGGTCAAGTAGTGGAACATGCAAGAACTTATAATCAAACCATAAATTATGACATAGATAATGAAATCAGTCACTATAATTGATCAAATTTGTGTAATATGGCATGTTCATTAAAATTAGAGCCTAGTATATGATAAAAACAATAATGAGACCAAGAATCATGGTGGTGAATACTAAGTTCAAGATGTGGGAAACTTGTAGTTAAATATAGGGACTAAAGTCTAATAAAAATGAGTGTGATGTGTTATCAAACTAGTGTGAACATAGAGAAGATACAGAATCATAGATCAAATTCTTATATATATATATATATATATGTCATTTAGGATACATTAAAAGTGGTTGGAGCTATTGTTTTAGATTAAGGTAAAAACAGGTTTTGAAGGGACCTTGAAACCCTACACAAGTAGAATGATAAACCATTAAAGCACATCCAGGTTGACAAAAGAACCTGATTACAGAAAAGTACCAAAACTAGGTTTTACAGGGACTTGTAACCACCAAATAAGACCAGTAAACTAGCAGACAAAACACTGATCTGAAAGATAGCCAACTAGATTAGCAAACTGGGCAACCTCCCAGACCAGTAACCAGAAAACTAGAAAATCGACCAGTATACTGACCCAAAAAAATAATCAGCAACAGGGACCTTTAGATGAATCTTTTAAGTTGTTTAATATTTTTTATTTTTTGCATGACCGAAGATTCATAACTAGAGGGGGGACCAAAGGCTTAGACTTCTTTCTCCTCACTGTTGTCCATCCGTCCTCTACCTTAGTTGCCTCAGCAACCCATGCCTCAGAATACAATGATCTTTGGATTCCAGTAGGCGTAAAATCCTTATGAGAATCAAACACCATCTGGCTCTTTGAAAGATCCTCCATAACAGGGGAGGAGACCACCACCTCCTCATCTAGCTTAGCTATATCACTTCCCACATCCTCTATAGGAGTATCCTTAGAATGATTCACCACTGATTCCTCTTTGTCTTCCATTTCAGATTGTGAACTTTCTTGATTCTCAGACTCGGAATCAGTTGTTGCTTCCAGAGGTTGTTTGTCTATATTTTGTATAGAGGAGACTTTAGGCCACCAAGAAGGTGAACATCTGGGATTAGAATTCCCAGCAACACAACAAGCAATAATATGTCTCATCTGGTGGCATTTCCTGCACTGAAAAGGGATCCCCTCATAGTCCAAAATTTGTGTCCAGGTACCCCTTTGGGATTCAAGGAAAATCTCCTCAAGAAGGCCCTTGGAAACATCCAGATCTACTAGAAATCTTGCACAACTCGAGTGGAGAGGAGTCGCACTATCTTCTTTATATAAAAAATCCCCTAAAGCATTTCCAACGGTTTTATAAACCTCCTCTTGCCTCAAGTGTAATGGAAGATAAGGTAGTCACACCCATATAGGGAACTTGTTAAAGGATTCTAAGAGAGGATTAAAATCCTTATGCCAAGGTTTGGCCATAAGAGGAAATCTGCCCTGCCAAGAAAAATTATTGTGACACAATATAGACTTCCTATCTTCAGGGCTTTGAAATATTATTATAAAAAACCCCCTGGCACAAGGAAGGATTTGACCATCTTTAATATGTGGCCAGTTCCTGGAAATCCAGTTCTTTAGATCTATAAGAGGGGGCCAGAAACCACAAAAATGAAAAATTACAGCACAAGAGGAAAACCATTCTTTCGATTGGAAGATTTTTTCTGCTATATCAGGGTCTAGAGATATCCTGATAGGTTTTAAGGCACTTACCAGTGATACACAGGTAGGCCCAAATGAAGCGTGAGGCAGAGCACCATGTATCTCTACTTCAAAATTTGCCACATCTACAAATGTTCTTCCCCCAGGTTCAAACCCTGAACCAGGAGCAAAGATAGTACGCTTAGCCGTAGTATCTCCTCCCCTCACTGAAAAAATTGCATTAGGGGCAAATAGATCCCTCCCCTTGCTGGTATAAGGATCCCCATCCAAAATGGTAGCCTTAGCAACCCCAGCTGTCAGGACCACAGCAACCGATTTCAAATTTTGAATGCGCGCCATCAAGCCTCTTGATTTTGAATTACTTGTTACATAGATGGATCTATTGTTATTATTATTGGCATTGTTGAATTATGTCAAATAAAGAAATATAAGATGCAAAACTAGAGGGGTAGAGAGGAAGACAAGAGGCTATATAGAGAATGAAGTGTGTTAAATAGAATATATATACACAAAAATAGAGGGGCAGAGTGGAAGAGAAGAGAAGAGAGATGTGCAGAGTATGAGCAGTTATAGCCCAAACCTGTAACAGAGAATTGAGATTAGATTATTTATAAATCTATATTTTAATTTGGAGTTGTGTCTTCGTATAGATCTTATTGGTGGGTGTCATCAGATAAGTTGATTTGGTGCTCAATTAGGTAGTGGGTGCTTCCTTAGAGTTGGTGCTCTTAAATCAAGGAGTTGGTTCTTCTTTAGACTTGGTGTTCTTAAATGAAGGGATTGGTGTCTTCTTAAGGTTAGTGCCCTTCAATGTGTAACCTATGATGTTTTGACTATGAGGTTGGATTAGAACAATAGATTCTAGAGATATTCTCACCATGGTTTTTCCCATATCAGATTTTTCACATATACAGATGGTGTTATATGTTTTTATGTGTGTGATCTCTACATATATGTTTTAATTTGTTTATCCTTTCTAGTTTATTTTTAAAATGGATTCAAAAAGGACTAATTTAGTCAATATACTAATTCACCCCCCTTAATAGATAGTTGTGTTCTAACAATTAGTATCAGAGCCCTAGTTCCTCAGAAGAAGCTTAATCATCTCAGGTAAATCTTGGATGGTGAACATAAATGGCTAGTCAAGAAGGCTCTTCCTCAAACAAATCACCTCTCTTTGATGGATCAAATTATTTATTTTGGATCATTATAATGGAAGCATATTTATCTTCATTAGGGTTTGATTTATGGATGTATATTGTAAATGGATACACATCTCCTACTACAACTCCTATTGATTAGGATACCAAGAAGGCATATGAAAAAAATGATAAGGCAAAGAATGTTATATTTGTGGATTGTCTAAATTAGAGTTTGTCAAAGAGATGCATTATCAAAATTCACAAGATATCTAGAATAAATTGAAGAGCATCTATGAAGGTGATGATAAGGTAAAGTAGTCCAAGCTACATAATTACAGAGCTAAGTGTTGACAATTTTTCCCCAAAGGAAAGAATGGATTTATTCAAGAAATTGAAGGGTTCACAAATTTGCCAAAGGGTCATTTTATCGGCCAAGAGGCCAGCTGCAATTTTTCAAGGAAAAACCAAGTAAGAGGATGAAGGAAAGAGTCCATTACAAGAATCTCAAAGGGCAAGGTACCCTTTGGAAGGGTCACTTTCAACAATATTAAAGGGCACCTACCCTTTGGGAAGGTTAGAGAATAGATTCATAACCTTTGCAAAAAGGTTGGGTGCCCTACAATTCTTTTGAAAAAGGCACAAACATGAGCAACTAGCCCTTGTGGAGGGAACTTGGTTGGCGAGAGGACCATGATGACTTTTCTAAAGGGAACATTTCAAAGAATAAAAGCGCAAAGATATCCTTCAAACTTTTTGTCTAAAGGAATTCCTTCAGACAAAAAATTTGAAAGAATTCAGAAGACACAGGAAGAGGCACCTGGAGAACCTGATGGCAAGAAGTCTGAAGGCTTCGAAAAAGTTGAATTCAAAAAAGGCAAAGCAGAAGAAAACCTTCAGACTTTTTGTCCAAAGGAATTCCTTCAGATAAAAAGTCTAAAGAAATTCAGAGAAAGGGCCATGGAAAAAACCTGAAGAAAATAGGAAGTCTTAAGAACAAAGGAAAAGACCAAGATGATTCTTGCAGACATTTTGTCCACGGGAAAATGATGAAATAGTAGTCCAAAGAAAAATAGAGAAATGAAGGCAAAACACCTTCGGATAAAAAGTCTGAAGAAATTTAGACAAGGCCCCTTCAATAAAATCTAAAGGAATTAAGTCGAGACACCTATAAGTAATAGTTTTGGATTGTGCAAAAGAAGAAATAAGAGAAGTCCAAAGGAATAAATGTCAAAGGGTGACGTCTTACTAGCTGTCAAATTTTGACCTTAGGAAGTAATCATTGAAATAGAGGTAAAGCCAACATTCTGAAAGCAAAGCTCAATGGAGAAAATATAGACCGGATATAATTATAAAAATACATCTGAATATAGAATCTCACTATAAATAAACATGAACAAGTAGACTAAAATAGGGTGAAATACATGCAAGTGAGAGCTACTTTTGAATACTGATCAAAAATTTAGTTGACTAGTTATTGAAGTCCTACTCATTTCCAGATCAACTCATGCATCTGGGGGTAAAACTTAGCATCAACTGAAGTTCCAAATTTGAATGTTGAGTTGATTGTCCCAGATTTAGAGTTAACACCACATCCATTAGGAGCTTTCCATGTGAGGGAGGATGATCTCTTCGACCAACTCAGCTTATCAAATGGCCAACTCAGCCTTTCCAGCATTCCAATTCAGCATCAAGCAACTCACGTAGAGTTCTAAAATTACTATTGGCATGGATTTCCAAGCAAATAGAGGTGGGCGGTTCAGAATAAAGACAATTTCACTTCCTCAAGTGCAAGAAGCTTCATGCAAAGACAAAAAAGGAAATATATTTAATTGAAAGGCCAAGTCAACCTTGAGTTAACCAAATTTGATCCTTCTCTTCAAATTTTCAACGCCAATCTTTGGCCTCTTGTAATTCTCTATATAATGGCTTTCAGCCTTGATTAAAAATTATCCAATCTCTCACTTGGTTAGACTAGACTCTGCCATTGGTGAGTTGTGTAACCTCTTTGATTAATAGAAGGACTGTACTTTTAGATTTCAAGCATTGACATAGTGTATATTTCATTCAATAATTTGCATAAGTGGTAGATTTCTCTCCCTTCCCAAATTTTGGTTCATACCTAGTTGTTAGATTATCCTTATGCAAGTCATGTTAAAGTGTTCTTTATGTCTTTTGCTAAAGTTGTAAGTGGATTTTAGGTGGCTTCAAAGTGTCTTTTATCAGACCTCTCTCCATCATTTTCCCTAAGGTTTTGGTCATTGGATTGGACCTCTTCATGAAATATTTATGCATAAGTGATTGATTGAAATCTAAGGTCTTTCTTTTCCCTTATGTGTTCAGTGTTCAAGGTTCCAAGTTGAGTGGATCAAAATTCTAGTGTATTGCCCCCTTTTAGGTAGGATTTCCACTTTAAGTTTTCCTTCTCCCTTTTCCATGGTAGTCTACATCATAGAGTAGAGATCCTCATTGATACATCATACAGGAACTAGCCTTCTCTAGAGGTTCTTCTCACCATTAAGGCACCCACCCTCATGAGAAGATCCCATTGTTTCAATCGGATAAAGGACTAGCCATTTCACGCACGTCTTCAAATCAGGGCATAGCTCCAGGTTGACAACAGTTTTTGGCATGCCAGGGGGACCACAAAAAAGAGTTTTTTATAGAAAATCTTTGTATCAAAGGAAGATGTTCAATTACAGCTAGTTGAAGAGTTCATAGCATCATTCAAACAATTCATTTATGCCAAAAGTTGCCACAAGATCAGCAAGAAAAGGTATTCCTTTTGAATTTGTAACTTATAAAAGAGTAAGATCTAGGAGGTAAAGTCCATATCCTCAAAGGGAATATTTACCTCCCCCTCATCCTATTATTTTAGACACTAAATCCGCATCATGTAGATGACCAATAGAAATCAAGTATTTGCTCCATTCAATAGAGGGAGCCCACTAAATCTAGCATAGTTAGATGATATACATGTATCTACCCTCAAAAGTATTCCATTCTTTTCATGATAAAATCAAACAACCCCTATTAATCATATCCAAGATGTGGCTAATATTTGTTCAATTCATAATGTAATTGAGGATAATGTTGCTATTAGATTACTAGTTGCTTCTTTCAAAGGAAAAACATTACAGTGGTATAGAACCCTCCCACTTAGATTTATTTCCACATGGGACGAATTGGATGCTGCCACTTATCTTTGGTTGAGCAATTAACTACCATTTAGAGAGATCCTCATGAGTTCATGTCCAATTTTAATCTCAGGTTCCAAAAGACATGGCACAAGATACTAGTTCTAATTAGGCCATCACCTGAATATGCATTTTTATATTTTTTGAAATCTCTCAATTTTGATATTAGTGTAATGATATAGTCAATGGGTGGTGCTACTTTGCCAGATGCTTATGAAGTTGTAATAAGGGTAGAAAATAGTCTGATTCAAGCAGGGAAGCTTACTCCAAGACCTCTAATGCCCATATTTCTATAGATAAGTTTAGTACCATCCTTCAAGTTCCTCAAGTTCCATCCTTAGCTCCAATTCTAGCACCTCAATGTCCCATTGCAGCCTCTACTAGTCAATCTAGTGAGATAGGATAGATGAAAAGTCTATTACAATCTTTTGGAAATGAAATAGTACAGCTTAAAAATCAGCAATTTAGTCAAATAGGCCCTATCAATAGTAAAATCAGAACAATTATCAACCCTTCAAAAATCAAAGGTCTCCATATCAGGGTTTCAAAGAAAATAGACCACCCTATCAAGCACAAGGGGCCATAACTCTAACTAATCCATATGTTGTTCTTGATCCAAATGTTCCTTCCACTTCAAAATCTATTGTTCCAACCCCAACTCAGAACAACTTGGTGTAGGACTCAGGTTGGCAG
The DNA here is from genome assembly GCA_037957365.1 of Torreya grandis. Taxonomy (NCBI): domain Eukaryota; kingdom Viridiplantae; phylum Streptophyta; class Pinopsida; order Cupressales; family Taxaceae; genus Torreya; species Torreya grandis. Next base: position 1,486,749 of record JARHVA010002750.1, read on the forward strand.
CCCTCAAATTTTAATGATGTTCAAAACCAAAACTTGGTATCATCGAACAACACCATGCCATAGATGACACAAGAGGATTTATTTTTTCAAGGGAGTCAATATCAAGATATAGGTTTGGCATCATAAGGAGTGATCCAAAGGTAGTTGGATGCTATTAATGTAAATTAGCAGGCAAATGATCATGTTGTTTTTACTCAAGATATTAAAACAAATATTTCAAATGATTAAGTTGCAGCACTAACCTATTAGAGAAATAAAAGAAGAGTTGTTGAGGAAGCTCAAGAAGTTGTAAATACATCAAATGCTCCTAGTACTATTCCCTAAGGTATGAAAGAATAGCTTGCTGCCCCCACAGTCCAAAAAAAATAGAATGTAGAGGTTGGTAAAGTGCAGCAAATACCTCTAATTTGTAACAGCAAGTACCATAAAAGGTGCAATCAAAGGTTAGTCCATCTTAGTTCAGTATTGTAGATTAGCTGAAAAAGTCTAACATCAGCATTAGCATATGGGATACTCTTTCAATTTCAAGCCAAAAGGATAAACTCGTTCAAGAACTTTTAGCTCTTGAATTATCTCCAAAATTAGTTGATAAAGAAGTTGTCTTGACAAATTTGGATCAGCTAGATAAGCAATAGTACAGCAAGGAGATAAGATATCTAAGGTGGAAAAAATAGAGGTAAAAATAAAGAAAACTACCCCTTTTTATCTTTCTTTGATAGTGGGTGATACTTTAATCCATAATTGTATCGTGGATAGTGGAGCTAGTAGTACGGTGATGCCCAAACAGATTCTAGACAAGCTTAGCCTTGTTTATGAGCCAAATACTAAAGGGGTACTATAGTTGGATGGTTCACCCATAAAAATGGTATTTATTATCAAAGATTTGAAATTAACATTACATGTCTGTCCTAACATAATGATTCAAAGAGACATTGTAGTGGTGGATCTACCTCCTTATTTCACCATGTGCCTTTCAAGAGATTTCACCTCAAAGATTGGGGTATATTTATCAGCTGATTGGACTTACTTATTATTTAATACTAGATATGGCACAAGGTAACAATTCATTTAGAACCTATTGCACATTTTCACATGGAGCCTTATACACTAAGTGTGGTTAATACGAATTGTGTCATCTCAGATGAAATAGTATAAACTAGTGATGTAGAAAAGGACTAACCTTTGGATGGAGTTCCAAATTTATTTCTTGATGAGTGGGATTCCACCTTGAATGTGCATGATCCTTATAAGTTGATTGAATAATAATGTCTTGGTGTGTATTATCTTCATGAGAACAATACACCAATCCTAGCCATGGTCAAAAAGGGTGAATCTAATGAAGGCTTATGGAAATTATACTTCGATGGGTCAAGAAATAAGCATGAGACAGGAGCTAAAATGATGTTAATTTATCCTACAAAACAAAGGTGTTTCTCCTCCATTAAATTTTAGTTTGGTTGTTTAAACAACATTGATGAATATGAAGCACTAGTTCATAATTTGCAATGGGCTAGGAAGATGAAGGTAAATTATTTACAAGTGTTTGGAGATAGTGAACTTGTAGTTCACCAAGTAAGAAGCTTGAATGTATGTAAGAATATATTGCTTAAATATTATAGACATAAAGTATGGGATCTACTTGAATATTTTTAGGCTTTTAATATTCAGGCAATACCAAGAGATAGGAATAAACATGTTGATAGGTTAGCTACTATTGGGGCACAATTTGATATCCCAACTAATGTAAAAAGTGACATTTCATAGTCACATATAAAGATAATTATAAGGCCTTCTATCTTAGATAACCAAGAAAATTGGCAGGTGTTTGAAAATGACAATCAAATTGTAAGATTTTTGCAAGAAGAGGCTGAGTTTTCTTCAAAAAACTAGTCAAAATGCTTACAGCAATATGGTGATCAAGTTGTACAACTAAAAACTAATAAGCTACCCAAGATATTGGTCACCCTTGAAAATATTTTTAGTGAGGATGATGAACTAAGGAAAGAGAAACTAGCCTTGTCAATAAAAGAAGAGCACTATGCCAATATAGAGATTGCAGCTAGTAAGATTTTGAAATTGGGAAAGGTATGCACTTCTCCATAAAAGAAATATTTCATTGAATTATGCACAAATTTTTTTGATATATTCACATGGCATTATAGTGATCTCAAAGGTTTTGATCTAAGTTTGGCTCAACACACTACTGAGTTAGAGGATGAAACTAAACCAATATGACAAAGACAAAGGCCAATCAATCCAAAGCTTGAGCCTTTGATGAAAGTTGGGCTTCATAAGCTCATAGAATCAGCTATCATATTTCCAATCAAGCACTCAACATGGGTGGTAAACCTCCTTCTAGTACAGAAAAAGAATGGTGAGATTCATTTGTGTGTTGATTTTTGTGATTTAAATAGAGCTTCGCTCAAATACTACTATTTATTGCCATCAATGGAACAAATTTTACATCTTGCTTTAGGTTCAGAGAGGTTTTCCTTGTTGGATGGGTATAGTGGCTACAATTAAATTTTGGTCAAAGAAGAGGACCAATTCAATACAGCTTTCACAACTAAGTGGGTAAATTTTGCATACAGAAAGATGCCATTCAGTCTATCTAATGCTAGAGCAACCTTTCAAAGAGCCATGGATATGGCCTTCCAAGGCCTTCTTAATAAATTTGTGCTTATCTATTTGGATGATATAATAGTATTTACAAAAGATGCAGAAGATCACATGGTTCACCTCCAGCATGTTTTTGAAAGGTGTAGGCAATTTGAGATATCTCTAAATCCCAAAAAAATGTATTTTTAGTTCATGAAGGTAAGCTTTTTACACATGTCATTTCAAAGCATGGTTTAAACATGGATTCTGAAAGGGTTCAATCCATTCTTGCACTCTCCTTTCCTAAGAGAAAAAAGGCCTTGCAAATTTTCTTTCGAAAGATCAATTTTATAAGGAGATAAATTTTAGATTTTACTACTGTAGCTAAACCACTCACAACCATGTTAAATAAAAATCAAAACTTCAGCTAGTCAAAAGAGGGAATAATAGGTTTTGAAGATGTTAAGAAAGCCATAGCAAGTGCTCCTATGTTTTTGAACCCAAATTTTATGAAATACTTCGTTCTATATACATATGTTAATGTGGACACCATTTCAGGCATTCTTATGCAGTAGAACAATGAAGATTTGGAGTAGCCAATAGCCTTCTATAGCCAAGGCTTGTAGGAGTATGAGACAAGGTACTCTTTTATTGAAAATCATGTTCTTTCAATTATAAGATCTCTAAAGAAATTTAGGCACTTGCTATCTAATAATAAAATATGTCTAATGGTTGCTCATCCAAGCATCAAAGAATTTCTTTTGAACAAAGACATAAATGAGAAAAGGGCTGGTTGGATAACCAAAGTGATGGAATACGACATAGAAATTAAGACCACAAAGCTAGTTAGAGGCAAAGGACTTTGTGAGCATCTAGCTTAGGACATATAAAAAACTATCGAAGCCATTTTAGTGTCAAATGATGAAGAAATTGATCCCATTCACACTTCATCTTCCAACTAGTTTCATGATTTGGTAAGCTATCTACAGGAAGTTTCTTACCCTTCTCACCTAAGTGCTTCAAAAATAAGGTATTTTAGATTGCAATCAATTTCATTCTTGCTCGTAGACGATGTTTTGTTCAAAAAGGATATCAATGGAATGTTACTAAGGTGTGTGGAGCCAAGTCATACTCAAAGATTACTTGAATAATTCCATGATGGACTTGGTGGAGGGCACTTTTCTGCCAGAACTACAACACTCAAAATCATGAGAGGTGGGTACTATTGGCCTACTATATTTAGTGATTGTTATACATGGGTTAGGAAGTGCAAACAATGCACTGTGTTTGTAGGAAAGATTAAACTTGTATCTTTACCCCTTCAGCCAATTATAGTGAATCAACCATTTGTCTAGTGGTGATTGGACTTCATTGGTCTCATTAACCCTCCTTCTAGTTTAGGGCATAGGTGGATTCTAATAGCTACAGAGTACTTCACACATTAGATGGAAGCAGTTGCATTGAAAGAAGAAAATGAAAATAGCATCCTTGATTTCTATGAAGGTTTGATCACTAGATTTGGAGTTTCCTCAACCATTATTCTTGGCAATGTAATGGCTTTTTTGGGATCCAGGATCATCCAATGGACTGTTCAACATGGCTTTTATCTCAGTACTTCATCAAATTATTATCCACAACCAAATGGCCTTGCTAAGTCTACAAATAAGAACCCCTTGAGGATCATACGAAGGACTATTAAAGATAATCAGAGATCATGGCATTTCAAGTTGAAGTTAGCATTATGGGCTTATAGGATCACTTACAAGAGGTCAATAGCCAAATCTCCCTACAAGCTATTCTATGGTAAGGAAGTAAGGTTACCTATTTCTCTCAAGTTTCTAGCTTTAAAACTAATGCATCAACTTGAGTTATTAGAGAACAAGCCTATGGATAGCAGGTATGTAGTGCTTATGGAGATAGAAGAGGAAAGAAATCAAGCCATGCTAGTCATGGAAAGTCACTAGGCATAGGTAAAAAGAACATTCAACAAAGGTGCTTTCTCACAAAGCTTAAATGAAAGAAATTTGGTCCTCAAGTGGGATGAGGATCGGGCCAAACTAAGAAGGCACACAAAGTTTGATTCCCTTTGGAGTGGCCCATATATGATTTCCAGCTACAAATCCCACAATGCCTTCCAACTTGCTAAGATGGATGGCCAAGAGCTTCCAATCACAGTCAATGGGATACATCTAAAACATTGTTATTTAAGAGTAAAATTCTATGTACATATTTAGTTATTTTTTTTTCCTCCAAGTGTTGTTATAGAATAGTTGTTTGCTTCAGTTTTTGTTTCAATAAGTGCTTGTTGCACATTTACTTCTTAGGTAGTTTTATACTTTCATGTGTTTCCCTTCTTATTTTAAATGAGGAGGTTACTATAGCCATGATTAGAGTAGATTTTTAGTTAGAAATTAGGCTCACCATTAGGGATGTCCAATAAGAATCTATACATGTCTAAGTTCTCAAGCATAGCAGGCATGTTTCCTAGTTGAGTCACCAGAATGTTGACAATTTTTCCCCAAAGGGAAGAATGGATTTATTCAAGCAGTTGAATGGTTCACAAATTTGCCAAAGGGTCATTTTATCAGCCAAGAGACCAATTGTAATTTTTTCAAGGAAAAACCAAGTAAGATGCCAAAGGAAAGAATCCATTACAACAATCCTAAAGGGCAGGGTACCCTTCAGAAGGGCCACTTTCAATAATCTTGAAGGGCACCTACCCTTCAAGAAGGTGAGAGAACAGATTTAGAACCTTTGCAAAAAGGCCGGGTGCCCTACAATTCTTTTGAAAAAGGCATAGACATGAGCAATTAGCCCTTGCAGAGGGCACTTGGTTAGCAAGAGGACCGTGATAACTTTTTCAAAGCACACATTTTGAAGAGCAAAGGCACAAAGATATCCTTCAGACTTTTTGTCCAAAGGAATTCCTTCAGACAAAAAGTCTGAAGGAATTCGGAAGAGACACAGGAAGAGGCCCATGGAAAAGCTAATGGCAAGAAGTTTGAAGGCTTTGGAAAAGTTGAATTCAAAAAAATCAAAGTGGAAGGAAACCTTCAGACTTTTTGTCTGAAGGAATTCCTTCAGACAAAAATTTTGAAGAAATTTAAAGAAAGGGCCATAGAAAAAACCCAAAGAAAATAGGAAGTCTGAAGAACAAAGGAAAATACCAAGATGATTCTTGCAGACATTTTGTCTACAGGAAAATGAAGGAACAAAAGTCTAAAGAAAAATAGAGAAATGAAGGCAAAGTACCTTCAGACAAAAAGTTTGAAGAAATTCAAACAAGGCCCCTTCAATAAAATCTAAAGGAATTAAGCTGAGACGCCCAAAAGTAATAGTTTTAAACTGTGAAAAAGAGAAAATAAGAGAAGTTCAAAGGAATAAATGTCAAAGGGTGATGTCCTGCTAGCCATCAAATTTTGACAATGGGAAGTAATCATTGAAACAAGGGTAAAGCCAAAATTATGAAAGCAAAGCCCAATGGAGAAAATATAGATCAGATATAATTATAAAAATACATCTGAATATAGAATCTTACCAGAAATAGACATGAATAGGTAGACCAGAATAGGGTAAAATACATGCAAGCGGGAGATATTTTCAAATACCATTCAAAGCTTTAGTTGATTGGTTATTGAAGTCCTACTCAATTCTAAATCAACTCATGCATCTAGGGGTCTAACTTAGCATCAACCGAATTTCCAAATTTAAGTGTTGAGTTGATTGTCCTAGATTTAGAGTTAACACCGCATCCACTAGGAGCTTTCCATGTGAGGGAGGATGGTCTCTTCAACCAACTTAGCTTATCAAATGGCCAACTCAGCCTTTCCAACATTCTAATTCAGCATCAAGTAGCTCACGTAGAGTTCTAAAATTAACATTGGCATGGATTTCCATGTAAATAGAGGTAGGTAGTTTAGAACAAAGACAAGTTCACTTCCTCAAGTGCAAGAAGCTTCATGCAAAGACAAAAAAGGAAATATATTTAATTGAAAGGCCAAGTCAGCCTTGAGTTAACTGAAGTTAATCCTTCTCTTCAAATTTTCAATGCCAATCTTTGGCCTCTTGTAATTCTCTATATAATGGCTTTCAGCCTTGATTAAAAATTATCCAATCTCTGACTTGGTTAGACCAAAATCTACCATTGTTGAGTTGTGTAACCTCTTTGATCAATAAAAGGACTGTACTTTCAAATTTCAAGTGTTGGCATAGTGTATATTTCATTCAACAATTTGCATAAGTGGTAGATTTCTCTCCCTTCCCAAATTCTGGTTCATACCTAGTTGCTAGATTATCCTTATGCAAGTCATGTTAAAGTGTTCTTTATGTCTTTTTCTAAAGCTTTAAGTGGATTTTAGGTGGCTACAAAGTGTCTTTTATTAAACCTCTCTCCATCATTTTCCCTAATGTTTTGGTCATTAGATCGGACCTCTTCATGAAATATTTATGCATAAGTGATTGATTGAAATCTAAGGTCTTCCTTTTCCCTTGTTCATTTAGTGTTCAAGGTTCCAAGTTGAGTGGATCAAAATTTTGTTCTATCACCCCCTTTTTGGTAGGATTTCCCCTTTAATTTTTCCTTTTCCCTTTTTCATGGTAGTCTATAGCATAGAGTAGAGATCCTCATTGATACATCATCAGGGACCAATGTTCTCTAGAGCTTCTTCTCACCATTGAGGCACCCACCCTCGTGAGAAGATCCCATTATTTTAGTTGGATAGAGGACTGGCCATTTCATACATGTCTTTAAATTAGAGTGCAGCTCCAAGTTAACAATAGTAAGTTTGAAAGTCTTCAAATGAATGAAGAAGAGAAAATTATAGACTACATCCTCATAGTAGATGAAATAGTCAATACAATCAAATTCCTTGTAGAAGAGAGGAAAGAATCAGTCATTATCAATAAGGTCCTAAGATATTTGCCATTAAGGTATGACTCAAAAATATTTACAATGGAGGAAGAAAGAGATCTAGCTAAACTCATTGTTAATGAGTTGCATGGAACCTTCACTACCTATGAGATGATAATGGGAGAAGCAGATACTTCTAAATTCAAAGCATCCAATAAATTAAAAGTAGAATCATCTACATCTGTATCTAAGAAGACTGATGAAGAAGAATACAACTTTTTTAGAAGATTAAAAAGAGGGTCCATAAAGTACAAAGGTAAGTTACCCTTTCAATGCTTTAACTATGGTAAGGTAGGATATTTTTATACTAAATGCCCTTATGATAAAAAGGATAACTCTGAGCAAGAAGAGGATGGTAAAAGGATGAAGCCACACTACTCTAAGAATAAGAACTTCTTTAAAAATAATAAGGTATTGTATATAAGAGAAGATAGTGATTCATTAGATGAGTGTGATAACTCAGATGATGATCATGATTGTGCCTTTATGATTGAGGGAACTGAATCTATATTCATGACATTTGGATCAGCGTTTGTGGATCAATAATAAGTTAAAGACTTGAATGAATAAGAAGAATGAAAATTGGACCTAGAGTGTGAACTCGTCTATGCTCTATATGAGAATGACAATCTAACAAAAGAGAAATCAAATCAGAAAAGGCTTAGACCAAAAAAAATTTAAAAATTGTCCAAAAGTCTTGAAATATTTAATCAGATGATAGTGATCCTAAAGACACAAGCTGAAGAGGCTAAAAGAATAGAATATGTAGTCAAAATTGAACTAAAATCTAAATTTGATGAATGATTAAAGTTAAAATTAGAAATAGTGGCTTTAAGAAACTAACATGATAAATCTAAAGGATAAATAGACAAAGATCTAAAGTTAAAATGAAGATCAGACATTCTTGATGAGTTGATAAACTCTGAAAAGCCATCAAAAGATAAATCTAGTCTTAGTTATGAAAAAGGAAAAAGACACATAACCAATACATCTTCTAATTTATATGACAACTTCAAATCAGAAGGAGAATTAAGATCTAATAAAGAGAAAACTTGTAAGGATACAAAAACAAACACAAGCACTGCTAATGTGAAGAAATCTGAAGGAGAAAAGAAGCCTAAAGAAAGGAAGAATAATAATGAGTCTATCTCTACAAATTCAAGGAAGATGTAGAAGACAGAGCTAGCTAATGTAGATGGATACATAAGAGTGAGAGAATTAAAGAATTTATACTTTATAATAACTCCCCATCCTTCACAAAGAAATTCTATGACCAGGTATTTCTCATTTTTCTATGGTGATTGTTATAGTTGCAATCAATTTGGTCATAAGGCTAGTGAATGTAGAGTTGCATCTAAAATGAGAATAAATTTTGTAAGCAAAAACTCATTTTCACCCTTGTTAGATACAAATGTAATATGATATAATTGTAAGAATTTTTGTCACATAGCTAAACAATGTAGAACAAGCTTTGTAAGACCAAAAATACAAAGTAAAAAGAAAGGCATGCCTCCCAGTGTGAACAAAAGTTCACAAGTCTCTAAAAAGGGGGGAAATAGGATAAAATATAAGAAACCCAAGGATTTTTGGAAAGTGAAATATCAAGCTATTATGGATAATTCTATAGAGGTTGGAGAATGTCAAGAGCTCTCTATGTTTGCTCATGTTGAGAATGAAAAGACCAAGCTCAAAGTGAAGTCTAAGGTGCTAGCCGAGGATATTTTTGAAGTGTCTACAGATTCAAGTGAATATTCTACTATTTTTGAGCAAGTTTCATGCATATAACATTAGTTTTTTATGCCTAGTGATGAGATTCTAAACTACAAGGAAGATTGATCAGATGAAAAGGTATGTCATGAATCTATGATGTCTCCATGTATTGTTAATCCAATCACAAAAGAAAAGGAGATCATTATAGTGTATGAGCATGTTACTTCTCTTAATCTTAAGAAGAATAAGAATAACTAAAAGTATAATATGACCAAGGAAGAGAAGGAATATGAGGAGTTATGGGCAAACTCTTGATTTCACATTGTTCTAAGACATTATGAAGTAGGGTGTTTATGTTTATGCTTCTTAAGAAAGTCCTTTTAGTGGATAATCAAGTGATGTTATGGTATTCTTTATAATATTCTAGAAGGCAAGAAATGAGTTCCCCCAATTGGATTTGGTGTGTTAATATGAGAAAAGTGTTGTGTATGCAGTGTCTACAGGGATAGAATAAGTGTTTCCTTCTAACATAATGATACATATCATATATATGGTTCATAAGTTTAAATGAAGAGAAATGAGCTCAAAAATTATTTCTCTTAGACATTACAGGGTTTCTCAATTAAACCCTAAGGTTTAAATCCATGGTATAGGAAGCCAAGGTTCCCAAAGGTGTGTAAGCTCAAATCTTGGTGCAAAAGAGTATGATAGTTTTCTCCTGGTGTGGAAAAAGTATCATAGGTTAGAATAAGGGTTCAAATGCAATAAACCCTTTACATTTTGTATCTTGGGTTGTGCAATGAGTTGGTTCACTAAACTTGGATAACATGTGTAAAATGATGATATGCATGTGTTAAATGAATTTATGGTATGCTCTAGGCAGTCCCTTGGTGAAAAGGTATGAGAATTTCAAGTTATGTATCTTTGTTTAAAATGTACCTCTTTGAAGTAACCTAGGAGAGATTATAAGGTATGATAATTTCTTGTGCAAAAGAGATATTCTTAAAGGGCAAGGCTTAGGAAGATGGAAGATGGAATATGGAATTAGGGGGAACTAACTTAGATAGCATGAATGGCTTGAGGAGCTATGTATGATGTGAAGGGGAGCATATGTGAAATACTTTAGTCATGTGGAAGATGTTGTGATGTCTAATATAAATGAGAACTCGAGCAAGTTTTGATGATGACTTGATCAAACCAAGTTAGGTGCATTGACAATATATTGAATCCTCATGCATAAACAAATGGGAGATTTATAATTAGTCAAGTCCTAGGATCAGAGGACCGTGTAGTTGAATCTAAGAGAGAAGGCTAGTAATCCTATATGGTGTTTCTTCATGGGGTATGGAGATTTGAAGATGATCAAGTGATGCAATAAGACAAAAATTGGGAGTGGTAGATCCTACATCACATCACTAGATCCTAGTGATAAGGCATGAGTCTAGGGAGAGGATCATAGAATCTTTGTTAATCCCTAGAAGAAGACAAAAGGCAACTTAGGTATGCATACTTTTTAAAAATTCTAATGAGTTTATGGTTGTATATTCTTGGACAAACCCCTTTATATGATAAAGGGGGAAAACATTTAGACAAATAGTGAGAAAGAATCCCTTTTCCATTGATGTCAAATGGTGATAAAAAGTGCAAGTAATATATGTAAAAGTTTGGAGAAAAAGTACAAATGCTAAATAAGATCAAAGCATGTGTTTAATTTGTGTTTTGGCAAATGATCTATTGCTTAAGGGGGAGGAAGTTTGGTATGAATAGATTCATTTCATACTCATTAGAAGCCAATGCAAATAATGATAATAAAGGAGTAGAATATTAGAAGATCAGAGCATTTAGTTTTCCATCTATGACAAAGGGGGAGATTGTTGGCAATATGATTATTATTGATGTCAAAATTTAGATTATTTGCATTATGGATGTCATTTATGCTTAAAGTTGAATATGATGATTAGAGGATATACAAGGGATCCTATCAGAGGTAAAAGATGATTGGAGTACTTGTGTGCATGAGTAAAATTCATCTGGTTCTTCATATTGATCATCTAGACATTTTGGGTCTATAGAGGAAAATCTGAATAGGTAGGTTGTTGAGTTTACCATTTCCACATGTGGATGAGTCTAAAGGATTTGGTCATATGGTTGTGATCACATTATTTCCTAGTTATTATGCACCAGATTTGAAGTCATGTGATGAAAAGCGGTAAAAGACATAAGGATACAAAGTTGACTACTCATACATAATTCACTAAATTTCTATACTTAGCCAAATTTGCAAAAGGGCTCAACAAATCCAAGTAAGCATGTTTATGAGGTCACCATTCACACACATAGAGGTGTCAAGACTAAATCATCATATGGGTTTTTCATTTTTGTGCCTAATTTTTATGTATTAAATATCATGTCACATGATGTAGTGTGATAAAAGATGTGCATATGTAAATTTAGGCTCCCGAGCATTTTGATAGTGTTTTCCCACAGTTAAATTTGTAGATGGCAAGAAAAAATTGGGTAGGAATTTTTATGATATCATATCTTGCACATATGAATGTTTCTAGATCAAATGAATATATGGATGGAATCCCCTATGTGAGAGTATCTTATGCAATAAATTATCAGTCATGCAATAAAGCACATCAAAAGTTATGCAAGAACAAAGCTGGCCTTCCAAGCAGTTATAAGCGTAGTTAGCTCTATGGTAGAAGAACTTGAGTGAGTAGATTAATGGTTTTATATCTAACATGCATGAAAGATTCAAGAAGAGATTATCATATGGGTTTTTCATTATCATGCCTAGTTTATATGGTCCAAATTTTTAGAATAGGTAGATAAGTGAAGCAAAAGATATGAAGGTGAAAATTTAGCCTTCCAAACATATTGAGATGGTCCCCATACTTAGTTAAATCTGCATAAGGTAAAGTTTAAACTTGTTAGAATATCTAGTAGTAAGATCTTAATCATACATTGAATATCCAATGATACACAACAAAGTCAATATGTGAAAGTCACCCATGAGTGAATGCATTATTGATAAGTGTCACAATCATTGAGCTTGAATAGTAAATATATGATGTAGTTTAAAGTCAAGTATTCAATAATAAATATGAATATGCTAATTGCCTCAATAGCAAAAATTGATAGTAATGTGCAGAAGGCACGTGCTAATGTCAAGTGTCACATTCATGAGAACTTATCAAAAATAAAGTTAGAGCTTGTTATAAGATTGAATGATGAGTGGTTGATCATGTAATGAAGATCTAAAAGAGCGAGTGGACTCAATGCGATAAAGTATTCAATGTTTAATGAGATAGAGGTGAGTTAAAGACCTAGATAGTTTGATGAGATCGATGGAGCACAATTATTCCAAAGTCTTAGGAATTAGTGAGATTAGACCAAGTGTTCAATGTTTAATGATAGATAGAAGTAAATTCCATGCTAATTTTAAGATCCAATGACACATGGCAGATCGGATCAAAAGATATAATAGACACATTTTTAAAGTTGGAACATTAAAGCTCAAAAGTGTACAAGGATCCAATGGAGCACGTGAACCTATCAAAACTTGATCCAATGGATGCATTTTAAAGTTAAGTAATTTGAATGAGAATCATTAGATCATAGTGTAAAACTTAAGATCTATGGTTTATATTTAAAGATATGTTTATCCCAATGGTCAAGTGGTGGAACATGTAAGGAGTTGTAGTCAAGCCATAAATTATGACATAGATAACAAAATTGATCATTGTAATCGATCGAATTTGTGTACTATGGCACATGAATTAAAACTAGAGCTTAGTATATACTGAAAATAGTAATGAGACCAAGAATCATGGAGGTGAAGCATGAGTTCAAGATGTGGGAAACTTGTAGCTAAAGATAGGTACTAGAGTCTAATAAAATTGAGCATGATGTATTAGTAAACTTGAACATAGATAAAATATAGAACCATAGATAAATTCTTATATATATATGTCATTTAGGATACAATAAAATTTGTTGGAGCTATTGTTATTGCTACTAGTATTGTTAAATTATGTAAAATAGATAAATATAAGACACAAAATTAGAGGGGCAAAGAGGAAGAGAAGAGGGTACAAAGAGAAATGAAGTGTGTTGAATAGAGATATATAGACACAAAAATAGAGGGGCATAGTGGAAGATAAGAGAAGAGAGATGTGTAGAGTATGAACAGTTATAGACCAAACCTATAATAGAGAATGAGATTAGATTCTTTTATGAATCTATATTTTAATTTAGAGTTGTAGCTTCATATAGATCTGATTGGTGGGTGCCATCAAATAAGTTGAGTTGGTGCTCAATTAAGGAGTGGATGCCTCCATAGAGTTAGTTTTCTTAAATCAAGGACTTGGTGATTTCTTAGATTTGGTGCTCTTAAATGAGGGGATTGGTGTCTCCTTAGGGTTGGTACCCTTAAATATGTAACCAGTGAGGTTTTTACTATGAGGCTAGATTAGAATAGTAGATTCTAACATCTATTCTCACCATGGTTTTTTCCATATTAGGTTTTCCATGTATGCATATGGTGTTATGTGTTTTTATGTGTGTGATCTCTACATATATGTTTTAATCTGTTTATCCTTTCTATTTTTTTTAAATGGATTCAAAAAGGACTAATTTAGTCAATCTACTGATTCACCCCCCTCTCAGTAGATAGTTATGTTTCAATAGTTATGTGTAGGAACTAAGGTTCCAACATTTTAGGTACTTCTTCATGACAATTTAGTACCCTCAGATAATAATCAGACCACCTCTAACAGGCACAAGTACCCAATTAGAAAAATCATCCATAGAGTCAATATAAACATGGCCATAATAAAATAAACAAAGCCACAATGTGTTCATGTTTTTCCTAGTGAAACCCTATCCTAGTACATTTCAAGACTCTATTCTCAAGTATGACACACTTCATAGATCCTTCTAGTTAGTTTCACATCAACTATCTACTTACATAGTCAACATATGTCATATTCAAGATAGATCTACATATTTAATTGAAATTTATTATTTATAGTTCATTTTAGTTTCTATAGTTTACTATATTTTACATTCAGATTTATATTATGTAATTTGAATAAAATTTGATATAGTTTAATGTTTATTACACTTATTTCATTAAATCAAAATAACCATTAAAACCCTTCATGTAGATATAGGGTAGGCTTTGAGATAGTTTCCAATTTTACTCTTAATTTGAATTTATAGAGAGGTCAATAACATAATTTTAATTAATTTCCTTCTAAATTACAATTACTTTTCCTAACTATGTAATTTACGGAATATTTTATTTATTTTTGCCATTATTAAATCAAATTGATGAGACAAATGTTTATATTGCATCAATAAATGGATGACAATGAATGATTAGAAATGTTTACTTTGTTTATTTTCTAACATATTCTATAGGACCTGTATTATCCTCTCAATTATATATAACTACTTATGCATAATTTATTTCTATTAAATTAGAGTTTCATGTTACTTTCATTGTAGTTGAAGTATACTTTTATAAATTTTAGTCTTTGGGTGTAACTCAATTGCATTTAAAGGGTGGGTATTTATTTAACTCATTTTTAATTAAAAATAATTTGGGTCAACTTGTTTAGACTTCCATCTTCTCCAAAGTCCACATTGAGTTGCTAAGCATTTTGAATAGACACATCAAAATTTGGGTTGAACTTCTCATATTTTTTTTTACTTTTAGTTGATGGAGTTGTAACACTATATGTCTCCATGAAATAATGTCATAATCATGTGATATTGTGTTAGGGGAAGATATAATATATTGGGGTTGATTCCATTTAAATATTAAAATATATAGTAATGCCACTTTTTTAAAAATTATTTATTGATGCAGATCATAATAAATTTTGTATGTTTATATTATAAATTAAATTTATATTCTATTTTCTAAATAGTTGAATGGCACAAAGGTGGCATACAATTCATGTAGATAATGTTTTCATGTGTCAAAATTATGGTGTAAAAGTCATTTAAATGTGGCTTAAGTAAAAAATATTAGTTGCTTCACTTTCGCACCACCAAAATTGATGCAAATTCCTTAAATTTTCACCATAAAAAACATCAAAAATAATATATTTTTGACACAAATTTGACCCTGTTTGTCTCTCTAATTTCAATTTATGTATTATTTATTTTTAATTCTTTACATAATCAACAAATATTCCACTAAAATAATAAATATCATTTTCTATATGTTCATCATCATATTGTGCTATCAAGTTATCTAAGCATGTTTAGTGGTAGATATATATAATAACAAAGGTCTAAATAGGAATAAGTGGAATCATAATTGGTGGATTAACTAGATATTATTTACTTTCATCAAATGTATTTTAAAAAAATTCATCCCATTAACATTTGGATCTTTTACGTGTTAATATGTAAAATGGTTGAGTTTTATTAACTAGCTAGATTATAAACCATCAAATAGATTGGATTTCTTTTTTTAGCCCTATGATCAAATAAATATCAACAATAACATGTAATTTATTATTATCAACCTTGATACCACGTTTTTAATGATAAAGAACAATAATTTTCTAGATGTAACACCAAAGACACATTTCTTAGGGTTAAATCTTACCTTTTATTTTCGTAGTCTTTCAAATATTTTTCACAAGTCCTAATATAGTCTTCATTTTTTTTTAATACATCATCAACATAATCCTCTCAATTTCATGCAAGTTATGATTAAATATATGTGTCATATCCCTTTGATAAGTTTCACCAAAAATATTAAGATCGAAAAGCATGAAAATGTAGAGAAAATTACTCTGAGGGGTGGTCGAGGTAGTCTTACATTGATTGGTGGGATCTATCTCGAATTTATTATAACCAGGAAATTCATCCATATAAGAGAGAATTTCATACTTAATGGTATAATAAATAATAATTTAAAAGTTTTGTAATGGTAAATCACCCTTGGGATAAGTCTTTTTCAAGTCTCTAAAGTTTGAGTATACCCTAATGCATCTTTCAAGTTTTGCTACTAAGCCAATGCTAGAAATAGAAGATGAATAATTGATAGCTCATATTAAACCCACATTTATTAATCTAAAAATTTACTCTTTAACTAGTAAAACTCATTTATGATGCATCTTTCTAATATTTCACTTAATTTTATTGGCATTAGGATGGATAACTAGTTTATGAATTATAATGGATGGATCGATACTAGGCATGTCTAAATAAGACCAAGTTAATAACTCAATAAATTATGTAAAAATATCTCTATGGTGTTTTTTTCATATGGATTAATTAATGTAATTAATTATACAATCTTAAGATCTTTTTTACTACCATAATTGAAATCAATTATTGTTTCACTCAATAATGTGGATTGGTCATCAATATATCGAGTAGTAGGTAAGGAATAAATACCATCTAATGAAATTTCATCATCATTATGGGATGGAAAAAACTCACTAAATTCTACATGGTGACTTAGGTTATATGGAAATATATCCTTGTGATGGAAATAAGGTAAATCTGCATAAGATTTCATGTATTCTTCAAGGTATTTATAGTTTCAAAATTGTCAAGAGTAATAATATCAAGTGAAATGCCTTAAATAATCAATTCAATAAATAAGTTTCAAATATGTAGCATTATTGAATTCATTTTTGTGAGATATATTATATTTGGAGAAGTGATTATGTAAAGGTTTGTTCATTCAAGCTCAAAACTGATTATAAGAATTAAAAGTCTTATGATCTATTTGGAAAGGTACATCTTCAAATTGAGTTTCTCTACTATATCTAAGGCCTAGTTTGAATCTATGGGGAGTTAGAATAACTATTTATTACATACCTTTCTTTTTTTTCTATTCCTTGATCTTTGTATCCCATTTTATTTACACATATATTATATTCTATAGTGTTCTAAAATAGTTTGAGCTAGACTAAGAGATTGTTGTGGTTTATTAGTATTGAATAAGTGTCTAAAATAGGTTGTTTACCTTTACCATTGAAATATGGTAATCATCAAGTTAAAATAATAAAATAGGTATTTTATAGTCTTGAGGGGCACAATATAGTTGGCCAATACCAAAATAATGCATGTCATCTTTATATTCCTCTAGGCCGATAGGAGTAAAGCATAGTTTGGATAAATGTTCATATATACTATCATTATAAGTATCACTATCATCATTAGTCTTACTTTATTCATTAACCTCATATGTATTTTATTTTTCCATAGGAATATATTTTTTAAGATCCACTATAAATGGTTGTGGTGTATTAAGCTTTAGAATAGTGATTTCTATAGGTTCAGTGAAAAATTGGAAATGAACATCATCCACAAGACAATAATATATGTAATCCTCATGATATAATTTGACACATAAATGCAATGCAGATGAAACCAAATTCATAGTAGAAATCCATGGCCTACCAAGTAAAAATTTCTGCCTCACATCATTAGATATCACTTGACATTGTGTGGTTAAGGTTTTTGGTCCAACAGCTATGTCTAATTTAATCTTTCCTATATCCCTTCATGGTTTATTTTCAAACTCTTTTATGATAATTTTTGAAGTTCTAAAGGAACAACAACCAAGTCCAATTTATTATAAAAAATGTTCACTACAAATATTCAATCCTGAGCCATTATATATAAGGACATGTTTGATTTCATTACTAAATATGAGACTTGAAAGTACAAAGATAAATATTTTTCAATAATATCTTGAGGAGGTAGATCTATCTTCTTGAAAGATATGATAATATCATTTATCTTGTCCACTTTTTATAATATAATTAAAGTAAATTGGTTGAGTATCATGTGGTAAGGTAGCATCATGCAATGTCTCATAAATTACATATTTGCAAATATTTAATCTTTTTATAAATTATAGGATAGATATTTTGGCATGGGTATTTTTAAGTTTTTAAATGAGATCATAACTCTTATCTACTTGTACTCTAATACTAGGAGCTTGAGGAAGGTAAGGAGGTTTGATTTGATTGACTCCACCTTGAACTTAAAAATAAAAAAGATGAATATAAGCATTGTGTGATTTACCCCTTTGGGTTGTTATGGCATCTACCTCATAAGGATCCAAACAACAGGTAATAGAATAAGGAAAAACAAAAAAACTATCAATTTCAAGGTATCTATACATAAAGCATCATTGTTACATATAACTTCTTTGAGTGACATTACTTATAAAGCAATTACTTAAAACAAAATTACTTCAAATACATTTCTTAAAAAAATAGAAGAAGTTGAGAAGAAAATCAATAACAATCACTCTAATTCATGAACCTCTGATCTGCACTTTTATCTATACTTGATGTGTTGAGACATCATAAATTAAATGGCTACATCATCTAACTTGGCAACTAATTGTCTTTCTATTTCCAATCTCAGTAGTTCCCTTTCCAGCTTCTTATAATATCTTTTCACCTTCTCAATTTTGGGTTCTAGTCTTTTGACCGATTATTGACTTTTTATTAACTCATTTATTGATTTTGTTGTGAATGGAGTCATGGACTTTTCAATTACTTTCTTAAATTTCTCATGTAATTGCTCATGTATCCTTAGCATTTATTCAAACCAAATATTTGTGAGATAGAAGATACAATCCTTCAGATCTAATTTCACATTATGAGCATCTTCTTCTAAAGTCTTCATTTCTTCAAACATTGCTCCAAAAATGCACATGCAAAAAAGATATGATGTGTTCTTATTACTTTGATTTTTTTATTGATCCCTCTAGATCAATCTTTTCTCAAATCAAAATATTTTTACTCAAGGCATTTATTCATTGAAGGCTTTCCTATTACAATTTAGATATTCTATTTTCACTTTCAATCTCCTTCATCACCATTTTTAGTTGTGCCAATTTATTCTCAATATCAGCTAAAGTGCTTGGGACCTCAGGAAACCATTTTTGTGTAGTTTATATCATTTTCTCTATCTATTCATCAACTATTTTGGCCTTATCACCAATTTCCTATACCTCAGTTATTATTTATTGATCAAATACATCTCTTTAAATTAATGATTGTTGAGGAGAAGATCTTTCCACTTTGGCAATTATTTCACACAACTTAGAAATTTGTTCCTTTAACTTGGCTTTATCATCCTTCTCTTCATCAAGCTTCTAAAAAAGAGTACGGATAAGGGTCTATGTGTCATGCTTCAAGCTTTCTGTAGTGACTTCTCCAAGGGATACCTTTATAATTTATAAGTCTTCTTCAGTGATTTCACCTTTATGCTTACCCTCTAAAAGAATTGATAATTTTGTAAATTTTTAACATAAAAGCTCAATTATCAGTTTTGAAGTCACTCTATCACTTTTAGGCATTTTACCCTTATGATCAAAAAATTTTAGAAGCTATAAGTATATATCCTCCAAGTTAATTTATTCCTTTGACTCGAGAGCTATTTTCAATGCCAATCATGAAGAGAAATCTATACCAATGGAAGTGGCTAAATGTATTACTATTTTTTGTTAATTATCTCTCATCGCTATCTCTTTAGAACAAAATTCTTATGTATCTAGAATACCTTGAACAATATTGGAAACTATTTGTTCATATTTCTCTTTATCTTTCTATTTCTCTTTCTCTACCTCTTTCTCAAGAGCTTCCTATTCTTTGTCACCTCTAGTGTTTTATCCTCAAGTTTAACTATTAATTTTTGTTGTAATACCTCCTGAGATGAGATCACTTCTCCAGTAGTTACCTGATCTGGCTCTTTTTGTGTAAAAACAAGAGGAATGGTGGATTGATCATTATAAGGAGGTGGAGGTGGATCAGTAGGTGGATAAGATGGGGGAAGAGGAGGAATAACATCAACCTCTTTATGAATAGATTTCTCAAGAGGTTTGAAGCTAGGAGACTTTAGAGGTCGCATGAGTGTGGATGGATCTACATATTTCACTATTGATTGTATTTTTCCATTAGTAATGAAGATGAAGATGTGGTGGGTGTGATAGAAATAGGAGTGGTAGAAGTATGAGTGGTATCTGTAGAAGAGACCAGAAGATATGCAAGGGTAACTAGCTAAAATAAAATGGCTTTAGGGAGTATGTGTCATCAACATTCTTCTTAAGTGTTAACTTCTTCTTTGGCTCTTGATTATGTTTTCCATGCATCATTTTCCTCTTATGACTTACTTGGCCAATTTATAGCATTACTGACTCTTTCATGTAGTAGCCCTTACTAATAAGCCATGTTAAAGTCATAGCAAGAACCAATGAAGTTCTCTTAGTAATAGTCTTTACTTGATTCTTCTTGTAGTCAATTTTTGGGAGTGGAGCCTTATCTCCTCCCATTACATGATAAGAATCATGACTTACTTGTCCATCATCTTCTATATCTTTAGGAATGTTATCCAAATCAAAAGAGCAAATTTGTTGTACATTCATCCTATTTTTATCTATTCTTCTCATTTCAAACTCATCTCTGCAATCAATGTAGAAATCCTCTAGGATAGATATATGCATATAATCTAGAGAAACTATGTTTTGTGATATGCCTCTGCCCAAAATTTTCTCTAGCCTCAAAGTGTGATTGATTGTATTTATGATACATCGCTATTTGTATATTCTTTGCCTTATAAATGCTTGCATAATGATAGTGGCCAATAATAATAGGAAAACCAACTAAAGAATGATTTACTTTTAACTATAGATCATGTAATTCTACCAGCTACCTAAACAACTCCATAAAAATCCATTTATCACTAGGATACCTTGGCAATTTTACTAGTATCCCTGAGAAACCACCAAATCAAATGTATGTGAAATTCAAGAATTGAATGAAAATGCATTCAAAATGGGAAAATTCCTCCCAAAGTGCATTAGATTCTCTCTTCGCCTTTAAATCAACATTTAATTTACAAATGACTTCATAAAAGAATCCATCATTTACCCTTTTATAGTGCTTGAAGTATTCAAAAAGAGTCAATTGAAGGTAGTATTCATAGATGGGCTCTATTTCGAATAGCCCTTTTGTATTCAACCTAGAAAAGGCACCATTAGATACTACATCATATACTAAATATGAAGTCATTTTAAAGTCAAGAGTCTATAATACATTCCTTAATTGTTGGTTAATGTTATTACTTATCATTCTTAACCATTCAATCATAACAAAACTCCTATTGACATCAATAGCCCTTACATAAGCATACATTCTAGGTGGAAAAGTTCTTGGCATTTTTCTCTCCATTGATTATACATAGTAACTTAGTGATGTCATCAACTTCTTAGAACAAGTCAAACATTACTATTTGCTTTGGAAACCTTGAGGGTTATTTTTATTTCTTCAAATAAGTAGTATTCATTATCTTGATGCAATTTGGTGTCTTATTCTCCCAAATATTTTTAGATTCTTCCATTGATAAATCTATCACTTTAGATCTTATTGGGATCTTCAAATAGTAGTCAAAATACTAAACATCTAATCTTACCACGACATTACTTACATTATCTTTTACTATTCTAGTGAGAGGATCATAATACTTGGCACATTTTAGACAAATATAAGAAGTTATGAAGATCTTGAAAAAGATACAGCTTGTAGGATTCCACTATTTGTCACTTGCATGAGTGGTGTTTTGATTGTGGCTATGGATCTTGCTAATAACTCATTTATGGAAACATGTCTCATATCAGTATCATTGATTTTAGACAATTTGGATGCAATAAAAGACTCAATGAGATATCCCTTGTATTCATACTTCATCTTTGCTTTTTTGACTTCTCAACTCTATTTGCTTTTGTCTTTCCTCTCCTACTTGGCCCTGGAACTTATTCAAGTGCAAGCTCAAAAACTTCTTTAATCAGAGTTTCTTCTTCTTTTACTCTTGACATTTTTTGTGACAAATACTAGAATGACTTGGTAAATGCTCTTGAAAACTTAGTAATTGTTCCTACTGGTTTAGAAAAGGTTGAACAACTAAGTTAAGTTATTATCTTGAGTAACAATCCTAAGCAATCTTTAGGTATTAAAAACTTCTAGCAGTAAAAAATCTTGAAAACTCTAAGAAATTCACTTTAAGCAATAAGATGTCATAATTCTAGGAAGGTTTGGGTATTTTCCAAGTCTTTAGGGTTGAAAACTCTAAGTAAGTGACAGGCATTTACAACTCTAGGTTTTTTTGGGAAAATTACTTGGGTTGGAAAACCCAATGAAGTAGAAACAAGAGCTAGTTGGCACTTTAGGTAAGTAATTAGTTGTTCAAAATCTAAGCAAGCAATGCCCCTTGGGAACTTCAAGTTTCTTGAGACCGATTGCTTGGTTTTGATATTTTGAGTGAGCAATAAGTCATTAAAAGTTTGGGTAGGTAATTTAAGTCAATTTCTAGGTCTTTGTAGATAGATTCTATCTTTTGGTTTTTTTCTTAAGATTTTCATATGCGAAGTGTTTCTAAATAATTTTACAAGGTTTTAATCAACACTATGCATGAAAAAACAACTTATAAAAACAAGAAACAATAGATAAACCTTAAAAATGGTGAATAAAATTTACCAGAGGAAAAATGAGATAAACACCCAAAATAGGATCATAAAAACAAAGGAGAAATAATCTAAATACCTCGACTATAAATGGGTTGTGAATTTTTTTCTCCAAAATCATTCCAAAATCTCAAACAATGTCACTGAGGCAATAGCTAGATTAGGAAACTCAAAATCTAGGTGGGAAATGAGGTGGAATTTTTTAGTTTTTATATTAACCTATGCATTAATGAAAACTAAGTGACATGCATGAGGAAAGCTACATAAGTGTTTTGATGTTTTTTAGGTTTCATGAACTTCTTTGCTTAATTTGATCTATGAAGTCAAGTAATTTTGCAATCTTGATTTGGTCTAAGCTTATGAATACTTTGAACTTGTGAACCTTTTTTGCTTTTATTTATGATTGTAATCAAGTGAAGTAACTTCAATACCTCAGGTTGCTCTGATTAGTGCTTTATAGGTTTATGAAACTACTTTACTCAATTTTTTATGAGAAGTAAAGTCATTTCAAATTTTTGATTTGATTTGGATGGTGTAACTCAGGTTTACAAAGATGAATTACTTCACCTTTTTGAATAAGTAAATCAACTTAGAGAACTTGAGTTGACCTATCAATGAATCCAAACACTTAGTTTTTTCAATCTCTTGAAAAGATGTATAACTAACTCTTATAAGGAAAAAAGCAAAAATTTCAATAGGGGTAACCCAAAATTCCAAGTGTGAAATTTTAGGGACACTAGTTGGCTCCAATTGGGGGCATCTTTGTTTCTACCAAAAAGAATGAAACAAGGGTGAGATCCCAATATCTCTGGTTTTGAGTCTTGTTTATTGGGTACATAGTCATGTAAAAATTTAATCATAAAAAAATAAACAAATAAAAAAAGAAAAACAACTATACAAAATAAAAATTGAGGTCTTATTTATATACATACAGGTGTTATCCTACTAGTAAGTTCTTATAAAGCTTCAAGTGTTTCTCATTATAAGGTAGTGGTAGTTTAATTATATCCTAATAGACTAGGATGAAACTATCTTTTCCAGTAACTTTATTTATTGTGAAAGGTCCTTTCCATAGTAAATCAAATTTTCCATGTATCCCTTTTGGTTCATTTCACTTATTCCATAGTAGGACCAAGTCACCAAATTCAAACTTTCTTTCTTGAGCATTTTTATTAAAAAACTTATTTACTTTCATCTAATGATCAATTAAATGGTCAGCAACTTGAGTATGAACTTGTAGTTTAGATAAAAACATAATCCTTTTATCAAGTGAATCTTAATAAGTTGCATCTTTAATGGCCTTAGACAGTTGTAAAGTAATAAAATTTATGGTGATGGGTATTTCAACATCTATTCCATACAACAACTAAAATGGTGACATGCCAATGGCTTTCATTAGTGTGATTGTATCATCCCATAATGCATCAAATAGCTTTTTGTGCTAGGTGCATTGATTATCATCCACTAGCTTATGAATGAGTCATTGAGTTCTTTTTACTTGATTCAACTTGGTCATTCCCCTAAGGATAGTAATTTTAAGAGTGAAATAATTCTATTCCATGTAAATAATAGAAATGAGTTAGTTCAACTGAAGAAAAGTTAGTTACATTATTTGTTACTATCTTGTGAGGAACACCAAACCTCACTATAATTTTTTCCTTGATAAAATCACATAGAAATTTAGAAGTAGCTTGCTTGATAGGAATAGCTTCTACCCACTTGTTGAAGTAATCAGTGGTGCTTAATACATAACAATGGTTATAACTTTAAGAGGGATTCAACATGCCAATGAAATCTATGCCCCACTGACAGAATGGTTCATTGATAATGACTATTTTTAAAGGCAATGTTGGCAACTTTAGATGTCCCACAAAATATTGACATGATTGATATTTAAAAACCCAATCTAAAGTATCTTGGAAAAGAGTAGGCCAATAGGACTTTTTTCATAGGATTTTATGTGTTATAACTTGTACTGAAAAGTGATCTCCATATACTCTATCATGGAACTATTCCAGTAGTATTTTTTGTTGTTATTTGTCCACACAATAGAGGAAAACATCATTAATTCCTATTTTATACAAACCATTATCCCATAAGACAAAATCCTTTGACTTCAGCATGATGGTACATTTTTATTTATGTGTAAGATGAACCAAACATTCTCCATAAGTTATAAATAAATCAATCTTACTGTACCATTCATCAACGAGATCAACAACAAGAACCATGGGCAAATTTTCATCTGATTCATCTTAAAATAAAGATACCATCTTATATGTGTCCCTTGGTTTACTTTCTATCATTATTTGGTACAAGCTTCTTGTTCTCACTAGCTTTTTTAGTTTGATATCAATATCAAAGTTTTGAACCTTAGCTACCCAGGTGTCTCTTAGCAATCCCAACTCATGCTGTGCTAGAATACAATTCACTACAATGTCAAGTACATATACTTTAGTATGTGAAGATAATATATAGTACATAAAGACTTTGCTTGATTTGACTATAACAAAGGCATGTTTTTCCATCTATGTATACTTTAGTTCATAACTTTTCAATGGTTGGCTCATGAAAGCTACGAGAGATTCAATATCTTTGTCATTTTTTTGCACAAGTATGGTTGACATGGTATGTTGAAAATAATAACAATAGAGAATAAATTTCTTACTGAAATATGGAGAAACTAGTATTCAATTTTGACCTATAGTTGATTTAAACCTTTCAAATGCCTTCTTACCCTCAGCATTCCACTTGAATTCTTTCTTATTGTTTATCATTTCAAAAATGTGGTGAGTAAATTTGGAAAACTTGGGAATGAAACTTCTAATGAAGTTAACCTTACAAAGAATGAATGTACCCCTTTCTTAGAATAGGCATAGGTAGACTTTGAATAGATTTCACCCTTTTTGGATCAATCTTCATTCCTTCCTTTGAGATGTGTGACCAAGAAGCTTCCCTTCAGTCATGATAAATATTGACTTCTTAGTATTCAAAGAGATCCCATATTTCTTGCACTGGATGAGAACCTCTTCTAAATCAGCCAAAGGATTACCTCTTTTCTTGGAGAAGACTATCAAGTCATCAAGATATACAGCTATAATCTTGTTTTTTAGATATGCAAATTCTAGATCCATTGCTCGTTAAAAAAAAAATCCAATATTAACAAGCCCAAAGGGTATCTTTTGATAGGCTAAATTCCCCCATGGTGTTGTAAAAGTTATCTTGTATTGATCTTATTCCATCACTTTTATCTAATTATATCTAGAAAATCTATCTAACATGGACAACATTTTTGAGCCTATAACTACTTGCAAGGTATGATCCATAATAGGTAATAGATAGTTATATTTCAAGAAGCTTGATTCAAATTATAAAAATTAACACACAAACATATTTATCCATTCTTATTTTTTATTGGGACAACATTAGCTAACCGTTTTAAATGATGAATGGGATAAATGATCTTAGCATCAATTAGCTTCTATATTTTATCAAAAATAGTATCTATGATTATTAGATTATGATGGTGAAGATTTTACCTGAAAGGTTTCAACTCTGGTTAAAGTGGAATGTAATGTTGTACTTCTTTTGGCTGAAAGATCTGCAGGTCTTTGTAGGACCAAGTGAGCACATCAATGTATTTCCTGATAAGCTTAATGAATACTTCTTTTTCCTTTTAGGAACAACATTTTCTAATGTTGGCCATCTTAGACTCTTCCTCTATACCCAAATTAACTTCGTGTATTTCTATAAAAAACTCTCGCCATACTCTTTCTTTTTCTTTAGAAACTGATCATGTTTATCAAAACTTTCTTCTAAAAAAACTAACCTTTTAGAAATTTTATTTTTCTTCAATTGAATCACATCTTTATTATCATCATGTTTAGAGTCAGTATTACCTTTTATTATTTGGAATATAAGTGAACCACTTCTTTCAAAATTATCTTGTTTTAGATTAAGGTAAAAACAGGTTTTGAAGGGACCCCGAAACCCTTTAACGGAAATAAAAAAGATAAAGCATTACCATGCACTAGGAAAAGCATTCCTAAAACCTACTAAATAGTAGCAACAAAATCAGGTTAAACAAGGAAAACATCAATATCCATTTTATATTCAACCCCTTAATATTCCAAGTAATGATTTAATATCTATTTTTTAGGGGTAAAATTCAGAATAGTTGCCTGCCTGCCATCAGCAATATTCTGCATACTTTCTAGCTCTCTAGTTTTCTTAGTGGATTTTCTTCCAAGTTTGTCTAGAGAACCAATATCCGATTTCACCTTAAAATTTTGTTCATCTCTTTTTCCAAGTTTATACAGAGTAGAAGCAAGATGTTTCCCCTTAGTTTGTTAGTCTTTTTTGTTGCTTCTAGTTTCTACCCCCTTAATATTGGTCTTTTTTCTGTCCTTTTTCTTTGGTTTAGAATATGCTTTAAGTTTTCTCCATTATCATTCACAGGAAGCTCATCCAAAGGGAAATCATTATCAACCTGAATCTCCTTAGACTAAGAAAAAAGAAAATCTCCCTCCTCTAATTTATTTTTAGCTTCAGCCAAGAATTCACCTTCCTCTAGCACAGTTTTGTCATCTACACCTCTCCATCAATCTTCTATCCTTTGATAGAAAATGATTTGTTTTGATAGATCTATCAAATCATCTATTCTTTGTATAGGTATTATGGTGTCTGATTGCAACCCATGTCCTTCTTTCTCAGAATTTTCTTTCTCAAAAGAAAGCTCTTTATCCACCTCAGTATGTGGAGCTTTAGGATCTTCAAAAGAAGACTCTTTATCCACCTCAGCATGTAGAGCTTTAGAATCTTCATTAATCTTTTATTCTTGTTGATGATCTTCTTTGGGTTTTCATACTTTTTTTTGCTGGACCTTGGTCTTTCTCCCATCCAAAACATTACTAGGATGATTTTTACTTTTGGAAGAACAATTTTATACCCGATGCCCCCATTTCTTACATGCATAGCAAGAGTTGGGTAGATCTTCAAAGATCCCTTGAGTTTTTTTGCCCAACTTGGATATTAGATCCACTTTTTCTAGGAGATGATTCAGATCTGCCACTTTAACATAAAGTCTGGCACTTTGAAGTTTGGATCTGGTAGCCGTAGCATTATTCAAAGCCAAAAGTTCACCAAAAGAAGTGGCAATACCTTTAAAAATGTCCTCATGCCAAAACTCTAAAGGGAGGCCAGGAAGTCTAACCCATATGGGAGTGGTTAAGCAAAAAATAATTTGAGAGATCCATGTTAGGCTCCCATTTTTTAATAGTGAGAGAACATTTACCAAAAGACCACGATCCTCCACTATAAAATATATTCATGTCTTCCTTACAGTTGAAGATAAACGAGAAGAAACTATTCAACATTGGTGCCATACATACCTCTCCTCGAATAACCCATTTCCTTTTAACTATTTTTGTAAGAGAATCTAGATCTGGTCTTACTCCTAAAAATTTACCCACTAGGGTGAAATCCATGGAAGACAGAAAAATCTATTAAAAGATCTGGAATAAAAACTTGAAACTCACCTTTCTTCCAACAAAACTTAGCAGTCACTGGTGGGAAAAGAGATTTTCCATTGGATTTCTTGCCAAACAGAGATGACAACGTCCTTTGTTCAAAATTATCTTGTTACTCAAAAGAAAGCAGCTATCTATTTTTCATCATTAAAGACTTACCACTGATCAGCATTGTCTAAAACCTTTGGATGGAAAACTATCTCTACTCTATATTCACCTTATTGAAAAAGTGTAGATTATTGATTTGGCATGAGCATAACCATAGTAACCACTAGAGAATCAGCTCTAGAGTTCTTATCATGAAAGATAAAATTGAATGAAAAAGCTAAAAAATCAAAGTGTTGCACTCGGTCATGGTAGTGTCTTAGCTTATCATTCTTTACTTGGTATTGGCCATGAATTTTCCTTATAATCAACTCAGCATCTCCTTGCACTTTTAGAAGTTTCACTCATTTTATTTTTTCTCATTATAATCCTAACAATAGTGATTTATACTCTGATGTGTTGTTAGTATTTTCAAACATAAGCTTGTAAGAGTGAGGATATACCTTACCATCTGGTGATATCAATACAACCCCAACACCAAAACTAAGAGAATATTAGCTACCATCAAATTCTAGCATCCATATTTTCTCCTCTTCTTCTTGTATCTCTAGTTATTGTGTTTCCTTACCCAATTCAAGGTAATAGACTCCATGATTTGATTCTTCAAAAATAATATGCAATCTTAGATCATCTGATTTAGAAATTATATACTTGGATTTCTTCTCAAGTTTAATTTTCTAATTTACACATTTGATTGGAATATGAGCACATGACCAATCCATCTTGACTTCTCCCCCTAGGTTTTTATAGAAGTTTCTACTTAACAACATTTCATAGTAAATAGGAATATTTGCTACCAAAATTATCATTTTAAGCCTCTTATCTAGAAAAGATGCTAAAACAGCTTGAGTATCATTGATTTGTCTAATCAAAGGAACTTGTCTTTCCATTAAGTAAAATCTCCTTATTGACTTAGAGTGAGGCCAAGGTAATTAGATACTTTAGTTGGCATGACATTATCAAAAGCTCTAGAATTCAGGATACAATTGCTCAACTTGAACCCATTAATCAAGAGGGATACATAGAATGACTCTATTCTTTTGGATGTGGGAGCAAATGTGAGAGAGGTATTTGTAGCATTGTTTTGGAAAGAGAACTATTTAGGAGTAGGCAAGATACCTTTTGAATCATTAGTTGTATTATTTGATCATTTACTTTGAACATACTTAACTAGTCTATTCAATTAATCTGAATAAGACTTCAAGTATTTGATTTCTAACATTTGGATCTTAGTTTTCTTGATGTGGAAAATAATATTAAAAAAGAATCAATGTAGACAAAGTATGATTAGATTCAAAAGTATAAGTGACTAGCTTATGATTTTGAGATGAATATGTTTCATATTTATTTTTTAGAGCAAGAGAAGTGGGTAAAGGACTACCTCTTTTGAGAATACTAACATCTGGCCTGGAGTCTTCTTTTTTTTTCCCTTGTTCCTTGGAAGATTTTTCACCAACTTGTTGACTTTATGATCTTGTAAATACTATAAAAGATTGATTATGATAATCTTCAAGCATTTATTCATAATCACTTTTTGTTTGATATTCAAGGTAGTCTATATTAGATTCACCAGTAAGATCTACAAAATCATCTTTGTCAGCAAATCTTAGAGCATCATCAATTATTAATCAAAGTTACATGTAGGTGCATTATTGATAAGAGAAAAATGAGCACCTTGAGCAATTTGCCTTTTAACTTGAAGCAAGTCATTAGTTTTTGCAATAAGGGATCTATAGTAGTTTGAAATGTAGTCAAAGTAGAAATTTTCACCTTGGAAATTGTCTTCTTAATTTTTCCATCCATAATAAATTCATCTTCGGCCTCTATCATAATTTTTTTAGGTATTGGTAAATAGAAGGGTGTGCTCTATGTAGCTGATAACTAACCTTGGGTAACTGAGAATTGATGAAAAAATACTTTTGATTATCACTAGTGAGTTGAGCAACCTGAGTTATTTTTTAGAGTAGTCTGTTAAATTTAGAAATGAAATCCTACATGTGTTCATGTGGTTATCTTTTAAACTGAGTCAATTGGGTGAGCAGTATGTGTGAGTACTCATCAGCGTTAAACTTTTTTTCAAATTGCTCATACATAGTGGCCCAATTAGTTATGGTGATAGGAGCTAAATGGTAGAACCATTTTATAGCTAAATAATGTAAGGATTCAATGAAGAGTTTGACTAACACATCTTCATGTTCAACACCAATCACTCCACAGGCTACAAATAAAGTAGCTAAATGCTCATTTGAAACCTATTTTCCATCCCTTATGAACCTAGGAAAGTTCTTTCTTGACCCCTTAGGCAACTCATGGAAAGGAGTTAAATTTAATGGGCCAATAATTGCCCCCTAAGGGATAGGAAGTTATTGCATCATTCTTCTAGGAATAAGTAATTAAGGATTAATTGGTTGGATTATTCCAAAAGAATTATGTTGTAGCTAATTTATAGGAGTTTGCACTTGTCTGACAAGTAAAATACTTGCTCTTCTAGTTCTAGTTTGGGGAAGAAAATTGAAATTAAATTGTTCTTACAGTTGAAATAAAATGTCAGTTTGGTCTTGAGCTCTTCTTTCCCTAGTGAAAGGTTTATTTTCCATATTGAGGTGCTTATGCTTCTCTAAATATTTGTTTAAGTTACTTCAGATTTATAGGCAAAGACTAGGTAAGAGATTACTTAACATGTATCAACTTAAGACAAACAAAGTGTTCCTTTTTACATGAAGTAACTTAAGACAAACAAAGCATTTCTAATCATAAGTGTGCCTTTATTTTGCATGTATATTTTTACACTCCAATGTGGAAAACATGTAATTTTGGATAACTAACCACTAGTATACATCTATCTTACCCTTGTGTGGATAATCTAATCTAGCTCTCATTAAGTTTGAGTTTACCTAGTGGAGTTACCAGAAACTATTGGCTAGATATTTTGTAGGCTAGCAAAAGTACTTAGATAATTATGAGATTAAATCCCTTTCATTTAATGGTAAAGCTCTCGTATGTTTATGCTTATCTACTCTAATTATTCACACTTTTAATTATTCATAATTTATACAAATCATGCACAAGTTATCTTATTTTTGGGTATTACTTTAATCAAAAAATTCATGAACCATAACATATTGATTTTTCAACAAGTAGTTGATTAAAAAATTATGCAAAGAAGTTCAAAGAAAGTAGAGGATGAAAAGACTAGAATCTATGAGAAAGAAAGAAATTATACTTAACAACAAGTAGTTTT
Organism: Torreya grandis; assembly: GCA_037957365.1. Classification (NCBI taxonomy): domain Eukaryota; kingdom Viridiplantae; phylum Streptophyta; class Pinopsida; order Cupressales; family Taxaceae; genus Torreya; species Torreya grandis. The sequence goes on from JARHVA010002750.1 coordinate 1,518,359, forward strand.
TATAGAGCTTATTATTTCCATACAAATAGATAAACATTCAAGAAGTGATAATTCTTTCAGTAAATGATTAAGAAAAAATTGAATTTATATTCAGATTTAAAGATAACACAAAGTTTACCATTTTAATCCTCATAAATGCAGCAAAAGATCTTCTTAGATGCAAAGTTATTTAAAAATCAACTTTTTTTTATTCATTGTAAACAAAGTTCAGAGAAAAAAATCTAAAAATCTAAATGCAAAGTTTTAGATTGTTAAATCTTTCATGTATAATAGTTATAATTGCTTTTTAAAAATTACCATCCCCCTAGTGTGTAGGCCTTCACCCATACTTATACTATTTTAGATAATAAATATAATTAGGATACAACTCCTTGAATTTTTATGTGCTACATTAAACTCTAAAAAACTATTGAGAGACATCCTTGTTGGATTTATCGTGTGGCATGTAATGGTTGGTGACATGTAGCTCCTATTGATTTCATAATTTTGATTAAATATAACATCTCTGCATATTGTGCAGATCTCACTTAAATAATTTATCTTTACAAAATGACTTCAAGTAATGACATCTAGCCAAGTTATTTGAGTCTTACATTTTACAAAGTAATTTAATTTTACAAGTAACTTCTCTAAGTGACATTACTCATAAAGTAATTACTTTAAAAAAATTATTTTTAATACATTTCTAAAGAAAATAGAAGTTGAGAAGAAAAGAAATAACAATCACTCTAATTCATGAACCTCTAATGTGCATATTTCCCTATACTTGATGTGTTGAGACATCATAAACTAAATGACTACATCTCTAACTTGGAAACTAATTGCCTTTCTATTTCCAATCTCATCAGTTCTCTTTCTATCTTTTTGTAATATCCTTTCACCTTCTCAAGTTTGGGTTCCAACCTCTTGACTTGTTGTTGACTTTTTATTAACTTCTTTATTGATTTTGATGTGAATGGAGTCATGGCCTTTTCAATTTCTTGATTGAATTGATGATGTAAATTATATGTGTCCTTGGCATTTTGGCATGTAATGGTTGGTGACATGTAGCTCCTATTCATTTCATAATTTTGATCAAATACAACATCTTTGCATGTTGTGTAGATCTTACTTAAATAATTTACCTTTACAAAATGACTTCAAGTAATGACATCTAGCCAAGTTATTTAAGTCTTACATTTTACAAAGTAATTTAATTTTACAAGTAACTTCTCTAAGTGACATTAATTATAAAGTATTTACTTTAAAAACATTATTTTTAATACATTTTTAAAGAAAATAGAAGTTGAGAAGAAAAGAAATAACAATCACTCTAATTCATAAACCTCTAATGTGCATATTTCCCTATACTTGATGTGTTGAGACATCATAAACTGAATGACTACATCTCTAACTTGGAAACTAATTGCCTTTCTATTTCCAATCTCATCAGTTCTCTTTCTATCTTTTTGTAATATCCTTTCACCTTCTCAAGTTTGGGTTCCAACCTCTTGACTTGTTGTTGACTTTTTATTAACTCTTTTATTGATTTTGATGTGGAGTCATGGCCTTTTCAATTTTTTGATTGAATTGATGATGTAAATTATTTGTGTCCTTGGCATTTCTTCAAACCAAACATTTATGAGATAGAAGATATAATTCTCTAATTCTACTTTCACATTGTGAGCATCTTTTTCTAGAGTATTATTTTCTTCAAGCATTGCTCCAAAAATGTGCATGTAAAAATATATGATGTGTTCTTCTTTCTTTGATTTATTTATTGATCCCTCTAAAACAATATTTTTTTCAATCAAAATATTTTCACTTAAGGCATGTATTCATTAAAGGCTTTTTTGTTGCAATTTAGATATTCCATTTTCACTTTCAATCTCCTTCACCACCATTTTTAGTTGTGTCAATTTATTCTCAATATCATCTAAAGTCCTTGGGACCTCAAAAAACTATGTATATGCAATTTATATCATTTAATCTATCCATTCATCAACTACTTTTTCCTTGTCACTAGTTTTCTCTACCTTAGTTATTGTTTATTGATCATATACATCTCCTAAAATTAATGATTGTTGAAGAGCAGATCTTACCACTTTGTCAATTATTTCACACAACTTAAAAAAAATCCTTTAACTTGGCTTTATTAGTTTTCTCTTCATCAAGCTTCTAAAAAAGAGTATTGATAAGGGTTTGTGTGTCATGCTTCAGGCTCTCTGTAGTGACTTCTCCAAGGGATACCTTTGTAATTACTAATTATTTTTTAGTGATTTCACATTTATGCTTACCCTATGGAGGAACTGATATTTTTATAAATTTCTGATCTAAAGACTCAATTATCAGATTTGAAGTTACTCTAGCACTATTGAGATTTTTACCCTTACAATCAAGACTTTTTAAAAGATACAATTATATCTCCTCCAAGTTAATTTCTTCCTTTAACTCAAGAGTTATTTGCAATTCCAACCATGAAGAGAAATTTGTATCGATGAAAGTGGTTGAATGTATTGTCATTTTTTATTGATTATCTCTCATCACTATCTCTTAAGAAGGAACTTCCTCTACATCTAAAATACCTCAAATAATATTGAAAACTATTTGTTCATCTTTTTCTTTCTCTACCTATTTATTTTTCTCTACCTCTTTCTCAAGATTTTCCTATTCTTTATCTCCTCTAGTGCTTTTATCCTCAGGTTCAACTATTAACTTTTGTTGTGATACCTCTTAAGATGAGATCACTTCTCCAATAGTTACTTTGGCTCTTTTTGGGTAAAAATAAGAATAATGGTGGGTTGATCATCAGAAGGAGGTGGAGGTGGCATTGTACATGGAGAAGATGGGGGAAGAGGAAGAAGAACATCAACCTCTTTATGAATAGATTTCTTAGGAGGTTTAAAGCTAGGATACTTTGGAGGTGGCATGAGTGTAGATGGATTTACATCTTTCACTATTGGTTGTATGTCCTTAACTTATAATGAAGATGAAAATGTGGTGGATGTGGTAGAAGTAGGAATGGTATCTATGAAAGAGACTAGAGGAGATGTAGGGGTAATTGGTTGAGCTAGCTCTTTTTCTTTTACCAAGGAGTATGTGTCATTAACATTCTTCTTGAGTTTTAACTTCTTTGGCTCTTGAATACCTTTTTCTTGTGCCATTTTCCTCTTATGACTTACTTGTCATTATTGGCTCCTTCATGCAGTAGCCCTTACTAAGAATCCATGTTAAAGTCATAGCAAGAACCAATGAAGTTCTCTCAGTAATAGTTCTTACTTGATTCTTCTTGTATTAAATTTTTGGGATGGATCATTATCTCTTCCCATTACATGATAAAAATCATGAATTATTTTTCCATCATCTTCCATGTCTTCAAAAATGGTATCCAGATCAAAAGAGCAAGTTTGTTAAATAGTCATCCTACTGTTATCTCTTCTTCTCAATTCAAACTCATCTCTGTAATCAATCTATATATCCTCTAGGGTAGGGATATGCATATACTCTAGAGAAACTATGTTTTATGTTATGCCTCTATAATCAAAATTTTCTCTAACCTTAAAATGTGATTGATTTTAATTATGATGCATCTTTGTTTGTACATTATTGATCTTATAAATGTTTGCATAATGATAGTAGTGATCAAAAATAGGAAAACCAACTAAAGATCAATGTACTTTTGACTATAGATCATGCAATTCCACCAACTACCTACACAACTCCATAAGAATTTATTTATCACTAGGATACCTTGACAATTTTATTGGTGTCTCTAAGAAACTACCAACTCTGATGTATGCAAAATTCAAAAAATGAATGAAAATGCATCCAAAATAGGAAATTTCCTCCTAAGCTACATCAAATACTCTCTTGGCCTTTAAAAAAACATTCAATTTACAAATGACTTCATAAAATAATTCATCATTTACACTTTTATAGACTTGAAGTATTTAGAAATATTCGATTGAGGGTAGTATTCATAAATGGGCTATGTTGCCAATAACCCTTTTGTAGTTAGCCTAGGAAAGGCTCCATTAGATGTTGTAGCATTTACTAAATATAAAGTCATTTTGAAGTCAAGAGTATTTAATACATTAGTCAACTATTGTTTAATGTTGTCACTTTTCATCCTTGACCATTGAATCATATCAAAACTCCAATTGACATCAATAGGCCTTATATAAGCATACATCCAAGTGGAAAATTTCTTGGCATTTTTATCTCCATTGATTTTGGATAGTAATCGAGTGATGTCATCAACTTCTTAGACCAAGTCAAACCTTACTATTTGCTTTGGAAACTTTGAGGGTTGTTTTGATTTCATCAAATAAATAGTACTCATTATCTTAATGTAATTAGGTGTTTTATTCTCCCAAAGATTCTTAGGTTTTTCCATTAATAAATCTATCACTTTATATCTTGTTGTTATCTTCAAATAGTAGTCAAAATACTGAACATCTAATCTTACCACCGCATTGCCTATAGTATCTTTTATTGTGAGAATCATAATACTTGGCATATTCTAGAACAAATTCAAGAAGTTGTGCAGAGATTGGAAAAGTTGTAACTTACAAGATTCATTTATTTATCATCACTTGCATGAGAGGTGTTTTGATTGTGGCTTTGGATCTTTCTAATAACTTATTTATGGAAACATGTCCCATGTTAGTATCACTAATTTTAGATAATTTGGATGCAATGCAGGACTCAATGGAATATTCTTTGTAGTCATACTTCATAGTTACTTCTTTTGACTTCTCAACTCTCTTTTCTTTTATCTTTCCTCTCATACTTGGCCCTGTAACTTCTTCAAGTGCAAGCTAAGGAACTTCTTCAATCAAATTTGTTTCTTCTACTCCTGATATTTGTTGTGAATAATACAAGAATGACTTGGTAAATGCTCTTAAAAACTTAGTAATTGTTCCTAATGATTTATAAAAGGTTAAACAACTAAGTTAAGTTATTATCTTGAGTAGTAATCATAAGCAAGCTTCAGGTATTAGGAACTTCTACAATAGAAAATCTTGAAAACTCCAAGAAATTCACTCTAAGTAACATGATGTCATAATTTCAGGAGGGTATGGGTATTTCACAAGTCTTCAGAGTTGAAAACTTTGAGTAAATGATAGGAATTTACAACTCTAGCTTTTTTTGGGCAAGTTACTTGGGTTGGAAAACCCAATGAAGAAGAAGGAAGATCTAGTCAGAACTCTGGGTAAGTAATTAGTTGTTCAAAATCTGAGCAAGTAATTCCCTTTAGAAACTGCAAGTTTATTGAGACCAATTACTCGGTTTTGGGACTCTGAGTGAGTAATAAGTCATGAAAAGTCTAGGTAGGTAATCTATGTGAACTATTACATATTTGTATAAAGTTTTATCTTTTGGTTTTTTGCTTAAGATTTTTATATGCAAAGTGTTTCTAAAGAATTTTATAAGGTTTTAATCAACACTATCCATGCAAAATAAACTTACAAAAATAAGAAATGATAGAGAAACCTTCATAATGGTGAATGAAATTTACCATAGGAAAAACAAGATAAACACCCATAATAGGATCATGAAAACAAATGAGAAACAATCTAAATACATCGACTACAAATAGGTTGTGAATATTTTGCTCCAAAATCACTCCAAAAGCTCAAACAGTGTCGCTCAGAATTCATAAGGGCAGCAGTTAGGTTAGAAAACTTGAAATCTAGGTGGTAAATGAGGTGGAATTTTTATATTTTTATATTAACCCATGCATTAATAATAGCTAAGAGTAAGTGACACATGTGAGGAAATCCACGTAAGCATTTTGATGTTTATTGGGTTTCATGAACTACTTTGCTTAATTTGATCTACGAAGTCAAGTAATTATGCAATCCTCATTTGGTCTAGGCTTATGAATACTTTGGACTTATGAACCTTATTGCTTTTACTTATGACTTTCATCAAGTGAAGTAACTTTCAAACCTTGGGTTGCTCTAATTAGTGCTTTGTGGGTTTACAAAACTACTTTACTCAATTTTTTATGAGAAGTAAAGTCATTTCAAAATTTTGATTTGATCTGGATATTCTAACTTGGGTTTGTAAAGACAACTTACTTCACCTTTTTGAATAAGTAAATCAACTTAGAGAACTTGAGTTGGCCTAGAAATGAATCCAAACACTTAGTTTTTTTAATCTCTTAGAAATATGGACAAATGGATTTTATGGTAATGACCCAGGTAGACATTTTTTAACCTTCTGAAGCAATTTGAAGTCATTGGTAATGAAATCAATTACAATGGAAACTACTAAAGACTAAGTCTTATTCATGGGACTAAGTATTGACAAGAACAACTGACTCTCATAAGATAAAAGACAAAAATTTCAATAGGGGTAACCCAAAATTCCAATTGTGAAATTTTGGGGACACCATATCTCTTTATATTTGTTTTCCTCTTGTCTTTTCTTTTCTTTCTCTTGTTTTTGCCTCTTTTGTTTTTCCTCATATTCTCTCTTTACATTTTCTTCTTCCTATATTTTCTTCTCTGTATTTTGTTTTTCCATTTCTTATTGTGTTCTTTTCTTCTTCTAGTTCTATCTTTTCCCTCTCTACTCCTTTTGCTTGATGTTTTTCGATTTTTTATTTTCCCCTTCTCTTGTTCCACTTTCTCTATTTCAAGAATTATTTGTGCTTGTTTTATGTACATTTATGCTATTTATTTTATTTTATTCACCTCTAATTATTTTTTCAATGCATTTTTTTGTGCAGTAACTTCCTCCATCTACTCCAATGTCTAAAGGTGTTTTTGTTTGTCTAATGCTTTTTTTACTAGATAAATCTTTTGTTTTATTCTTAATTGTGTTAGTTGAATTATTTGAAACCTTTATTTATCCTTTTACTTCTTTTTTTAGTGTTGATACTTGGTATTTTTCCATTGTGATCTTATCTTCCCTGCTCTTCACTTAGGTGTTTATGATTGATTCCTATAAGGTGGGTTAAATTCCCTTTATTATATCTTCCAAATTAATTGTACTTATCTCCAAGTATTCCATTAGTGCTTTTATGATTCTTTTTTACCCTTAAATGTTTGACCAATTTTAGATTTTAATTAGTCTAGGCACACCTTTATTTACACATTATTCTATGAGTTTTTCCACATAATGTACCTATTATATGGTAGCCTTTTCTTCCCATCTTTAATTCTCCATGATTTCCCTTTGAGGATATTATCTCTAGATAAGAACAGAATGTTTCCTTGCCTCTTCCCTCCTGATTTTTTTGGGGATTTTAGCTTCTTTTATCCCTATCTTTTTGTTTGGGTGAATTGATTATTATCCTCTTTTCACCACTAATTTACAGTAAAGCTTCACCCACATCTGCCATGGATGGAGTAGTATAAATACTTTTTTGTTCTTTAGTTTGTATCTTTCTTTTTTGGTTTTAGTTATGCCTTCCCTCTTAATTATTTTATTTGGGATCAAAGAATAGGTTGGGCCACTTTTTTCAATCGTCTCTTTATCTACAAGGATCCACCCTATAGTATAATATTTAACTAAAAATATATTTGTCTCCTCCTCCTTTTTATGTTTGTATTGAGTTATTCTTGTATTATATTTTTGTAACCACATTGATTTGTGTGGTGTTGGTTATATTAAGGAGGGTCCTATTGGTACCAGATATTGTGGTGTATCTTGAAGTTTAACCACAATTATGACTTTTAATGTGATGGGTGAATTTACTATAATAGTTTGTGATATAGTAGCTTAGGTTCCTATTTCACTCATAAATTAGGCTACTTTTAGGTCTGGTGGTGAGCACCTAGCTCCTATAATCATAGTTTTTATTTGTTCATCAGTTACTACATATGGCAAGGGAGGGTGGGAGTAGTCTTTTTCATAAAGGGTTATATATAGAGGTTATAAATATCTACTATAAATTTAACTTATGTGAATTATTTCTACATTATTCCTAAGGAGATTTTATATCTTCAATCTATCATTCCTCTAATCATCTTCTCCCATTCTTTCAAACTAAGATATTTTCATCCCCGTATTGACTTGCATCTAAAACATATTTGATTGTATCCCCTGTATTGTTATTAGGGTCCCATTGTATTGGTCCTTGGTAACATCATAAGGTATTTGTAAAATAAATAGATAATATTAGTAAAATGGATATATAACATAAGTTATGAGCATATTATTTTATCTTTTATATATTTTCCATATATTATTTTTATATGGAAGTAGAAAGGTCATACTTCATGCCTATCATGACCCTATCTCATACAAATTATATGTTCTTAGATGTGATAGAGTCCTCTCAATTTGTATAGTATGCATTCCATGTAATGGCCTTCCCACATACCAAACTCTAGGGTTTTTAATACCTTAGATGGAGAGGACCCTCTAATTGGGTTGTGTTCTAATAAGTGCAATGGTAGACTTCTTACTCTCTGATTTCTTGTTGTCATATTTATGTGTGTTGTCCCATTTTTTATTAAATCTTATCATTTTTAAGATGACCAGTTGTGTGATGCCATGTGGTTTGTCCAAGTATAAGATGTCTTTATGTTCTCTAATTAATAGTACCTTGATTATGATTTCACATATTCCCAATAATGACTATGGTATAGATGTGTAATATATAAGTGTCAAGTCCCCTTTAAACAAGACCTTGATTTATTCATGTATCAATCTAATTAAATAATTCCTCGATCCACTAACATGTTATATTTATGGGTTGACCCTAAGGATGGGTTTGATTTCATAAAATATTCAATGTTGGGAGCAAATCAGTTTCAACCAATTCCAGTCATTATTGATTGTTGATAATGATCATGGATAGTGGAACTAACCCATGTGTAGGTGGATTGATATGAGAGTCTAAAGTTTTGTATTCATGATATTTAGTAGGTTTTAAATAGACAGTGATGTTCATGTAGTTGTATAACATCATAATGAATAGGTTGACTAGTAAGATAGCATGCAAGTGTGAGAGGATAATGAATTATGACCTTGTTTGGGTGCTCTAATCATGTGTGGTATATGTGTGTCTATATTTTTATTTTTGAATATTAAAGACTAAATTTTAGTATCTACAAATTCCCCCTTTTTATTTTAGTAATGGAGTTGCTAGAGTAAAATTTTAAAATGTACCTAAGTGTGTACAACACATTTTTATTTTTACGATATGACTCAAATGTAAAACAAATTCTCCATGAAAACATGTAATAAGAATTAATTAGTCAATGTCCATATGTGAAATCTAAAATTGAAAATATAAAAAGAAATGGTTATAGTACACTTGTGTATTAGTGAAATCCACATTTCCCTTGTAACTTGTTGGATATGATGCTTCCTTGTTGAAGCATTTGATTTGGGGTGATCATGCCGCAAACTTATGTAAATATGTAGGTTCTTAAGTTAGGAATGCAACATGCCCCAATACTCATGGATGTGGGGAAAATTACACAATGTACTAATGTAAATAATTATGCAATAAAAAAGGAGAGAACCTTCAATTACATTCAACTCAAGAAGAAATAACTATGCACATAAATGAGATAACCAATCAAGAAAGGTTCACTCAAAAATGAATCAACAACTACATATGGCTTATAGATTTAATTGTAGTGTTTCATTCTAATTTGACCAAGTTTATCCATGTAAAAACAACGCATGATTTCAATGAAATAAACAATGTTCATATCCCCACCATGTATGTAGGTTTGATTGTGTAGTTTCACACAATTTATAATATAATGCATGATCAAAGGAGAATGGACCATGTACATACCCCCATGATGATCTTAGATATGATAATTTTTAATTGGAATGACACCCATCTATCATTCATTATGATTATGTTATTGTGCATATATGTATGAACTAGTATCATGCCCTATAAATCTTTACCAATTGATATAGAATGTTATGCATTTATATATTAAATTTGAGAACTTATATCTCAATTTTTAATGAATTTGAAAATATGAAAATCATATCCTATAAATTGTTGTGCATATGTACCCAAGTGTGTATGAAAATTTGCCTGTGTTTATATAAAGTGAATGCATGTGTATGGAATATGCCCCTGTACTCCAAATCAATGTGTCAATCTCTATCATGTATCTAATAAAGTTTATATTTGAACCATCTAAATATTTGAAATATATGAAACCTATACTCTACTTTGATTTAATGCTCATCGAGGCTTATGTCTCTAAGAAAATCAATGTAATGCCACCCTTTTGATATGAAGTATATATCCTTTAAGTCCCTCACATCAAAATAAGAATGAATTGTATCATATATTAAGTAAAGATAGCATCATGAAATATCATTTCATCATGGGGATAATATGTCAACAAATAAATGTATGTATTAGTCAAGGCATGTACTTAACATATGGAATATAATGCATGTATGTTTCATGTCTAGATAGGTATATTAATGAATCATGTAGTATAAGTATCTTTGAATAATACTATGTAGTAACATGCTTGATATAAATCATGATACCCCTCAATTTTAGAAAGATCAAAAAATGCAAGTGTTAATGTTACACATAGGCCAATGGCCACATAAAAGGGACATAAGATGTTTCCTTAAACAAGGCTAAGGACCATACATATGAGGACATAAATAATGTCAGATAGCATGACCTAGATAAATATAGATTCCATCATTTATAATTTCTTATAAATTAAAAATAAGGAGAATATTAGAGATTCTAAAATGAAAATACCTACTAATTGTGATCTTTAAAATGAAGTAAATTTTGATATAGATCAAAGGAAAATAAATAAAAAAATAATTAAAATGTTCTTTTCCATCCCCAATATGGTTCAAATTGAACTTTGATAGATCCTCCAAAGGTAACCTAGGCATGGTAGGAGGAGGTAAAATAATTATTAATAATAAGAGATATTTAATGTTAGCCTATGTTAGAAAAATTGAAGTACAAATGAATCATTTGTCAAAAAAATTGCATTTTATTATATCCAAATGGAAAAACAAATGAATGTAACTCATCTTATGATCGAGAAAGATTATTTAAATATTATCGACATGCTTTCTAAGAAAATTTCACTTAGTTGAACTATCAAGAATCTATTGTTAGTTGCTTTAAGTATTTTAAAATATTTTGAAGAGGTATCAATAGGCCATGTGTATATAGAATGTAATAAAGTGATAGACTAGTTTGCCAACAAATGAGTCCTCAATGGTGGCTTTGAGAAATGGAAAGAAATTCAAGATCTTACTAATGCAATTATATGATTAATGCAAGATGATAAATTAAAATGACCTATTATAAAGTTTGAAGGTTGAGATTTTGGAGTATATGGGTTTGATTATTTGGAAAAAACATTGGCATAATTTTTGTCAAGAGGAAAAAAAACTATTAAACCTATATTAAAGCTAGAGGAGTCTCATGATGGAACTAACCTATATAACCTTCATTCATTAAACATAATAAATTTAGGGATCAAGGGAATAAATAATGGCATTAAATGTAATAAGGAAATATCTAGAATGAAGGTCCTTGATAGAAGTCTCAAGCATGCCAAAATTGGTTTTGATCCTATCAATCATTTTGGATTGAGCCATGACACCCTAATTTTAATAATTATTAAGTGTGTGATCTCAAGCATTCATCATGAGGTTGTAAGGAGTAGAGGAAAGATATTAGAGAGATCTTTTGCATTCATCAAAAAAAGTAGAATAGGGGTAAGGAATTTAGTAAAAGGTTAATAAGCTTTAGCACTTCATCAAACATGGGATGAGCCAAATGCAGAGTAGAACCTCTAGATTTATAATTGGCAAGAAAATAAGCTAAAATATGAAGAATTCATAAATAGGGGGGCTTAACAAATTTCATTTAAAGGATTATGCGATATAACCCACATGTATCAATTTAATTTTATAAGTCTTACAATATTTGTCGAGATAGTGTCAAATATATTTCCTTCTCAATGTTAGAGGAGAACATTGCTCAAGTCATTGGCTTGAGAATGGAGGGAAATAAATTCTACAAGTCAAAAATATTTTAAAAAAATGTTCTTATATCTGTTAAGTAATAAGAAACTAATAGAATTCTAAGGAGGATATCTCAAAGATCGAATCCCTAAGCCATGGAATGAGGTTCATCATTAGATAGTGAGGTATATAGCTTTGGAATGGAGATACAAATGTGCTTGTATTACCATTTTCCTTCCATATTAGACATAAAATTTTGATAAGCATTCCATTATATATGCTTGTCTATTGAGAATTAAGTTATTTATGTTAAGCTTTATAAATGCTTGCTTACTCTCCATTAAGTTGTAATTTATCTCATTTTTCATCATGTCAGAGCCCATGCCTTTATCCCAAACTCTAACTCAAACATAAAGCTGATTGAAAATAATGTTTTGAAATCCTTTGTTAAGTTTTTTGATGATGATGAAGCAAACAAACCTAAGAATTCTAAAACCCATAAATTTGTCACTATTTGAATTCCTCATAAAGGAAAAAATGTTGTTAAAAAGGTTAAAAAATGAAACCACTCCAAAAAAATATTCTCATATATTGGTAGAGGATGCTAAAACCTTGGATGATATTATTGGTGTATCTATAAGCCTATAACCAAACCATCCATTTTCTAACAAAGTGGATACAAATCATAGAGATGTGATTGGGAAGGGAAAGGTGGTTGAGAACATTGGTTTGAAGCTAAAGCAAGAACAATTTATAGAATCAAAAAAATGAATTGAAAAATAAATACTTTTGAAAACAATATAATTAATTACCAAGACAAAATTAGCTCTTTCGACAAAAATGTTGATATCCACAAGGAAATTTTGAAATTGATTATGAAATAAAATTAATAACTCAAAATATGAATAAACCAATTGTATCTCCAAGTTAGTGTAGAATAATATCATGATAATATGTCATTGATCAATAAAATAAGGGATTTTTCAAATATAATCAGGGAATTGAAAAGTAATGTTTTTGAGATGGAAGACAAAATGGGCCAAATGGAACTGAGAGGAAGAAGCTTCAAACTAACATTGAAAAAATCATCCCCATAAATAGGGCCACTATAAAAAATTATGTTACTAACATCACTATAATACAATATATTCTTAATAATAAAAAATTAAGCAAGATGAGAATCAAAACTAGTAAAAGAATTAAATGCAAGAAAAAAGGAAGGCAACAAAGATAAAATATGTGTATACTGAGATAGTTGAAGACTACCTCAAATCCATAGAAGAGGCATGGGAGGTGGTCAAAGGATTAAGTGATTTTGGATTCTCAGAATTTTGGATATTAATTTGTTGTTTTTTTGTTATTTAGCTATTTCTGTATATTTTTTATATTGATGTTGTTGGGATTTTGACAAGACTTATCTTGTTTTGGTCTCTATGTTTAATACTTTCCTACTATATCTTTTTTGTTTTGACTAAATAATGTTTGGGGCCATTTTTAAATTATAATCAAAAAATATTGCATCAAACAAGGCCAATGGATACACACAATAGTCACACACAAAGTAATTTATCATGTAAAAGAGTAATAGTAGTTATGAAGCATAGAAAAAGGAACTAGTCTACACCATCCATATGTATCAATGTCACATCACAATAAAATTGCATATCATGTATCATTGTGTAAAAAATGAGCAACTATAAGGGCATGTGTAATAAATATATGTGGATTAACATGGTACAAAGGTATTATAAAGATATAACCTATCATATTAAAACATGTGGAACAAGATGCCTCTAGTATCTGCATGGCCACTAGGTAGAGGGGAAACCAACATCTGTTAGTCATGTGTAACCTATATATCTTGCATATCACTTAGATATTATGAAATACATGTGTGTATGTAAATAATATTCCATCTACCAAATATATGAAAAATAACATATGTAAATAGTGTAAACTAGCCATCATGTCATGCTCATGTCCTTATTTTGGATTTTTCCAATATTTGAATGTTTTTTATATTTATTGATTATTCGATTATGTTTAAAAGTGAGACCAAGTAGCAATGTCTTCAAATATATAATAAATCTAAATATCAATCTAATTGATATATAAATTTAAAACATGATTTAAATTAATAGATATGGCATTCAAGCATACATCTGAATGTAAAAGATTGAGATTGATTATTCTAATTTGATAAGGGCATATGCTAAATATAAAAATTAATAATGAGATCATGATACTTAGCTTTTATGGTTGACCATTTTACTATGACTATAATTTTGAAGATAAGATCAAGGATAAGCATGCCTCTAGTTTGTTTAGTTCTAAAATTGGTCTATTATCTATGCTAGGTTGGTTTAGTAGGATCAATTCAATATCATTATTTGATACTGACTTGTTGATCACTACTAACCTACTAGTTAATAATGACCTATGTGAAAGTGTGGAAAAGTGACTATACGATCACATGTGACTATATTTATTTTGTTTTTGTGATTCCAAACCCATGTAGATCCATAAATTATCTTCCTTTGCCTTGAAACCCTAGATGTGCTTGTGAGGGATAGAAACCTATGAAAATTAGGGAAGTGTAATGTTTTTACCTAACCTTAATCATACCCACTTGATGATTGGCCATTATATATGTATTTCATACTAAATTGAGATAAATTGAGCCACACATAAATTTTCCACCTAGTGTAATTATGTAATTATGCTCCTTCGTTATGTGGATGAAGTTAATGATTGGTTTTAGTACTTGAAAAAAATTACTTTCACTTAAATTTTTACTGCTTCAAACCTAGCTTACGCTTGATCCCAGTGATATTTATGAAATTTGGAAAGAATAGGAAATATTTTCTCAGTGTGTAATAATGTATATATTTGTAACATATAAGTGTCAAGTCCCCTTTGAGTAAAACCTTTATTTGTTTATATATGAATCCATTTGAATAATTCCTCACACCATTGATAGGCTAGGCTTATGAGCCAACCCTAAGGATGAGTTTGATTTTATAAAATAGGTTTTGCTGGGAGAGGGTCAATGATGGCCATCACATGTCTTTATCAACTAGTAATAATAAACATAACTAACAAAACTAAACTATTTATAAGTACATGTATATGAGAATCTAGAGATGTGCATGATATTTAGAACATTTGAAATGGATAGTGAGGTTCATTTAGGTGTATAAAGTATCATAAGATAGCATGCAAGTGTGAGAGGATGGAAAATTAAGACCTTGTTTGGGTACTTTAGTCATGTGTGGTAAATGTGTGTCAAACTTATCATTATCAAGTACTGAACACTATATTTTAGAATCTATATTGACCCAATGAATTCAATTTTTAATTTTTAAAATGGGCCTAGTGTTAATATTAGTTAAAGTGGCATTTCATCTTATGTGTTGGGTTTCCCTACCCTTTGAAACAATGTCACAACTCTGTGTATGTTTATGTACATCTTTAAAAATAGTTGGCCACCATAGTACAACTAGTAATATTTTATGTGAAATTCCCTCTTTAATTGTTACTTCCTACTACTCCATCATGTGCCTCCCTAATGATGTCCTCTCTTTCATGAAGTAGGGATACTCTTTGTAAAACTTCATATTTCCCTTTTTTATAGGGCCCCTTCTATAAGTGTGAATTTGAAAGCTTTAATTAATAATATTTTTCATTCTTTTTTTCCATATCCCTTCAAAAATTTCCATATTTCTAGGATTTTCATAATATTTTCCATATATTTTGGAATTTCCTCAATGTCAAATATATGAGCTTTAGGAAACTCATCCTAAATTGGTCTTCTCCACTATTAATCATTGATAAATAATCTATTCCATTGTTTAACTAGCCTAGTCTCACAATAATTTTAAAGTAAAATTCAAGAAGATCATTAGCCATCAACATATTCTCCCTTGTATCATTGATCTATTTATTAAGGGTTTCAATGGTTCATGATATGTGAATAATTTGAATGGTGTGGCTAATAGATAAGGAAAAAATTATCACAACATACACCATTATTAATTCCTTCCTCTCTATGGTTGAGTAATTTGTCTTTGCCTTTGCCAAATTATGACTTGAAAATGAGAAATGTGGTCATTTTAACCACATGGTTGTGATAACACTGCTCCTATCACTATTCATGATGTGTCAACATGGACATGAAATGGTAATTTCCAATCTGTAAATACTAATATAGGTGCATTGGATATCTTATTGCTCAGTGTGTTGAATGTTTCTTGGCATTATGGCATCCATTTAATTACTTGGTTAAAAAATTTATTTAGTAACTCTTTTATGGGAGCATTGATTTTTGCATAGTTACAAGTGAATCTATGATGATAGCCCATATATCCCAATATTATTCTTACCTCTTTATGTGTCTTAAGGGTGGTAGGTTGAAAATGATTGTTGTCTTCAATAGATCTACCAAGAATCCCTCCTTGTAGATTATATGTCCTAATAATGATCCAAATATGATCACAAAGACACACTTCTTTAAGTTTAATGAAATATTCAATTGTCTAGAATGTTGAAACATTAGTCACAATGACTGAACATGATATTTTAATAATCCATATACCATCCAATCATCCAAATAAACCTCTAAAAAATCATGAATAAATTCTCTAAATGAATTTGCCATAATTTGGATAAATAAATTTGGTGCATCTTCAATCCAGATGGCATTATTATGTACATGAATGACCCCCATTTTATTGTGAACATGATTTTTAGTTAGTCTTCTATCACTCTCTTTACCTGGGGATAGCCAAAAAATCCATTTTTAAATGAATATACTTCTCTCCCTGCTATAATTTATAAAATTTCTTCAATGAAAGGTGTTGGAAAAGGATCATGCAAACATGTTTTTTTTAATTCTCTATAATTATTAAAAATCCAAATTTCACCTATTTTATTATTTTGGATGTCAATCAAGCTTATCCATTTTGAGTCTTCTGCATGTGTGATGATACCACTAGCCAACCATTTACCTAGTTCAATCTTTACTTTTTATTTTAACATTGGGTTTTAAGTTGATAAGATCATTTCTTAATGGTTTAGTGTCTTCTTTGATTTGTGTTTTCATCATTCCTACTTCTTATTCATTTCCTTTTAGTTATGTAAAGGTTAAATAAAATAAATATTCAAGTTATCTTAATAAGTCAATTATTTTGTCTACTTCTTCCTCTATCCACTAGTTTCCTATCTTCACTATTTTGGGATTGCCTTCTTTAGTTATGTTTTCTTATTTGATTTTCAATGGTTGGTATAAATATTGTGCTATAATTCTTGGTTTTGATATATTTTACTTCTCCCTCAATTTTTATTTTTATATTAACTAGTTTGTCCTCTTCATCACCAGGTTCTTACTCGGTTAATTTTCTACAAAATACTTGTTCTCTAACTTCTAATTAGTAGTTGTTATATTCCACAGTTTTCAAATATTTTAATAATTTCAATCCACTCCCAATCATATATATGTCCCATTTTTGTACTTTCTATTGTAATTTTCTGAAAATACTTTTTATGATATTGTCTAGAATAAGTAGAAGTGATTAAACTATTTGTAGTTATTTACATACCACTATATTAGGGTCCCAAAATTTTAATGTATGAAAAAATCAATTTTTAGTTCATCCCAATTACTAGTTATTTTTTGCATCTCTTGATGCATATACCATGTCCTTCGATATTTATCAAGGATCAAGTAAAATAATTGTGTCCAAAGACTTCTATTTGTTTTGCCTTTTTCAGACCAAAAATTTTTAAAATAAAAGATATGTATCTTATGGATATATGTTCCTGTATATTGTGTTATTTATTTTAAAATTTCTTTCTTTATTAATAAATCATGCTATTAGTAAGATAATAAAGTGTTTTCAATTCAAAATTGAGGCTTTATGGGTGTTCCACCACCTTGCGGTAGTGATAATAAGCATATCATCTATGGCCTTCATTCTTATATCTTATAATAGAAATACCGTTGTCATTTTTTTTGTATATTCTTTAACATTTCCTATTCCATTTAATTTTGGTAATTTAATGTGTTAATCTCCTCTTTCAATGTGGTATATTTTACATATCTTTTGAATTGGATTTTTTCTATGGTGGTCTTTTGTTTCTCTTATTCTATTTTTTCATTTAATTTTTCTCACCCTTTTTTCTAGCTCTCCATATAGCTATGCTTCAATGTCTTCTTTAGATTTTATGTCTATTTATTTGATTTTTAACCCTACTTTTCCTTCATTTTTTAGTTTACAATCATAATCAAGGTTCATTATTTTCCTTACCATGTATACTCCTTATAATTCATCAAAATATTTTTATCCATCATCAGGCCATAGTTATTTTGACCATGTAGTTTCCATACTAATTTCTAATGGAAATTGGACTACCAATCTATTAAATTTTATTTTCACCTCTTCTTCTTCTAAGTTCAAAATTCCATTTCAATTTACAAACCATTCTAGGTTTACTAGTGTCGGGTATCATGTGTCATACATTATCATGTGTCATACATATTGATAATTTCAAAATTTACTTTCCTTTTTATTCCCATAAATTTTATTTGTACATTACGAAGGGTTCCTATCAGTGATCATGGAGTCTTGTATGTTATTGAAATATCAAATTTTTATTTGAATAGTTTTGGTTTTCTTAGTAATTCCCATGTGCTTCTTGGTAAGACATTTGTATCAGCCCTAAGGTCTAGTTAAGTTTTTTTTAATCTTCGTTCCCTGAAATTTAACATCTTGTAGGATAGTTGTATTTTTCTAATTTACTTTGAGGATTTTATTTTTTATTTTATACTCTTCTTACTTTGTGTACCCACTCTTTTTATTCCAGTATTTACAAAATTGAGTGAATGTTTTGAACATATTTTGTTTCTTGACTAATTTTAATATCTGTTTCAAATTTTCAATTTCATTTTCATCAAAAAATGTTAGTTTTACATTTTCCCTATCTTGATGTTCTTGAATGATATATTTTACTTTTTATAATTTATTATCATCTCCATAAGTATTTTGGTAGTATGTGTCAATGTTTTGTTTTGATCCCTCTTAATTCAACTACTTTCTCTTTTCCTTTTCCATCAGTAGCCTCACTATGAGTAGTCACCACCACTCTATTTTTTTGTTCATTCAGTGTTATTTTATGTTGATTTTTCTTAGGGTTATTTTGATATTCCTTCATGGTTGTTTGACATTCTCTTATCTTTTTAAATAGAGATACCCTTTTATGTGAGAATATTCTTCCCCATCATCAATTTTAATGTCCTCCTCACTATATCTTACTTCATAGCACCACCTTTTGGTTTTGGCTGTCTTCAAAACTTTATTCACATGTTTAGTGCCTATATGTGGTAGTGTGTTGCTAGTTGTTCAATTTTTATGCCCCATGTTTTTAGTATTATGTTGCTTTAGGACATGAAAAATGAGTCATGTATTCCTTTCCCCTAATAGAATCCACATTTCACTTGTTCTTCATCATAGTTTATCTTTACATACTTGTTTTATGCATTTGTAACATACTAGAGGAGGTCATTTTTATTATATCATTAGTTGTATACTTGATTATATACTCTTCCTCCTTGATACCCACATCTTATGTCATGTTATCCTCCTCTAGTTTTGTTTTGACCCTCTAACCACCTTGGTTGTTATTATAGTATTAGTTTTGTTGATTTTGGGGTGAAAAAAATTGCATTGTGGGGAGATTATGGTATTTTGGTTTTGTTACAGTATACTTTGATTAATCATTATTTATGGTGGTGGTGTCATCTTTTATACCTCTATAACTCAGATGTTATCTATATCATTTTTGTTTACTATCAGATCATGGCCAAGATATGTATTATTATAATGATTAAACAATATGCATGTGGTAAAATACATTAGTTGATTTTAAGTCAATGTTACTACCATTGTAGGGAATAAGTGTTTCAAATGTTGATCAGACATATGATATATCCATAATATATTATGTGCATATGGGTTTTTAAATTGGTGGTGTCATAATAACTAGTGTTTGTGATGATCTAAACATTACCACCCTTTTTGCCATCTCCTGATGTAGGAACTCTAGCATAAAGTGTCCTCATATGTAATAAATAGTGCACCATATATGTGGTTTTGAAGGATTAATTATTATTTTTTATGTGTTATCATCATCTCATTTAACATTTATTTCTTATTCTAACCTTATTTGTGTCACCTATTGTTGTAACATTTCCATATTTTCCTTAAGTGAAGAGTTTTTTCTCTTCTCCATGATTGTACTTCTTATCTTGAAGCCATATCTAGCGTTTCTACAAATGTATTAAAAATCTTCCCATCCATTTTGGATCTTATGTAAGGTACTAGTCTATAAATAAAATATTATGTTCATTATTTTTCATTTGAGATTTCTTATAATTTCTTCATTGTTGATTTTTTTTATTTTTATCGTAGTCTTTTATTATTTCCTTCTCTTTTTGTAGTAGTTCCCTCATTTTACTAACACATTCTATTGGGATATAAATGTATTTAAAATATACTTTAAACACATTCTGCACCTCTGCCCAATAATTCATATGTCCTATGTTTGTCTTCATTTACCATTTTAGTGTGTCATCTCTTAGTTTTATAACAAAATCAAAAAATATCACTTTCTCATCTACAATTTTGTGAATTTTCTAGTACAAGTATAATACAAATAAGTTTTCCTCCATATATTTTGTGTCTTTATTAAAAAGGGTCACTTTCATTCTATTGTGTGTCATTTTTGGAGTATTTGACTACACTCTAGAACTATTATTGCTCTAATTTCTTGATGTAGTTATTTGTGAATTGCTACTTGAACTTATTTGTTGGTTATATCTTTATTACCTTACTAAGGTTATAATTATACCTTTATCTCTCTTTACTTATTTTCTAAAAATATCTCTTTCCTAATATCTCTACCTGGTTCGTAAAAATTATCTTATGTTCTCTACTTCTTTGCTAAATTGATTGTAACTACTCTCTACTTTATCTCCTATATGTATCTCTTGATATTTCATGAATGGGTATTGTATTTGGATGTAAAGTGGCATGGGGATGGTGTTTGGTCCAAAGGGTTCATTTTCTCTCATGGTCTCTTTAATTTTGGGTTTTGCAGTAGGTCTTACTTCCTATCTATTCCTCTATCTCCTACATCCTCATATTTTGTACTACATTGATTAACTAATCCTTGACTTTCCTAATTAACTTATTCATTATATTCCCTTCTTGTTCTCTATATGTTCTCTTCGAAACTATCTTTACTTCTTTCCATTATATCTAAATATCCTTCTATTTATTCTCTAATTTTATTTATTGGTGTATATTCTCTATTTATTTATATATTATTCTTTATGCCTAGTCTATTTTAGTTGTGTTGACTATTCGAGTCACCTTGGTCTATTGACACATCATATGCTTGAGATAAATCATTTTTGTTAAAATCAGTTAAGTAGGGTGTTAGAATCACCTTCATGATGACTATGTTAGCCTAAGTATAGGTATATTTGTAATCATTGAGGCTCCTTAAGTATTTGTCTTCATTAGTTGAGATCTAACAATCATTTTTGAGGTCATAGGTTGACATTAGCCCTAAATAAGAACTATTAAAGTAGTTTTTAATATAAGTATGTGTCAAAAGTCTTATATGAGGTCTTATTAACCTTGTCAAGTTCTATGTCATTATTAAAGGCATTCAAGTTACCTCTCAATGTAAAAAATTTCAAAAATGGGTCTTAAGTCATACATTAGGGTCACTGTAGAGGGTGAAAACATTCAAAGGGAGACATTAAGATATTTTACAGGTTTAAGACTCTTTCTCAAGATCATAAGTCCATACTTCTTATTTGAATGGCATATTTAACTTGGTTTTCCTTCTCTTCTTGTCTCATGGTGAACTTCTTCATGTCCTAATGTGGGAGAAGAACATCATGGTTTCAAAGGTTTCATGTTTGTTGGATAGACTCTCCAGATCAAATCACTGAAAACAAGGTTTTCATCATGGTCTTAAAGATCCTTCAAGGTCTCAAACTTAAAAACATGAGGTTGCAGTCTTAGTATCATAGATTTCAAGCAGTTTCTAGGGTTATGAAAAGGTTGTGATAACAAAAATAGCTTTTGTGAAATAAAAGACCATGAATGATTGTAGTCCCCCCAAGGAAAGGCCTTTAAAGGATTAAAACAAAGTCTAAAACCTTTGAAAATAAGCTAAAGAACACAAGGTTGTAGGTTTATAACATACTTGTAGGGCCTTTCAAAGGATATAAAGTTTGTAAAAGATAAGAATATCATTCATGGTCAATTGATGAACCTCAAGAGAGAAAATTAGGTTTAAAATTTTAGAGCATATCTAAGGAGCCATTTTTATAATATTTTCAAATAAGAATAGTCACATTATTTCTTACTTTTGGTTATGCATGGTGCTTAGAGAGTATGGGAATGGATTTCTTAAGTCTTGATTCACCTCTTGATGATATTTAGACTTATAAAGAGTTAAAAAATTATGTGAATCCATTTGATAAGTATGCAGATAGTCTAAAAACCCTAAACTCATGATATGAGTTTTGGTTGTTTGGAGGTTAGGATAAGCACAAGAGTGAGATTTTTATTATGTCACATTGGTGTATAGTGAAGGCATGGGTTATGGAACAAGTTTCCTGACATATTTCTAAGTTTGAGGATAGAGGTTCTATCTTGAAGAAATTTGCAAGCAAATTTTGAAAAGTTGTTAATAGGTTTCATGGCTAGGAAGGTTCATGAAAGGTTGTAGGATTCAAATATTCACTAACAATTCTATGACAATGAGAAATAGGGTTCTAAAGTTGAACAATATTTTTAGAAAAGGCAAGATTAGATTCCAATAATTAATAGGAGACATGTCTTAAGACAAGATATATAAGGTTTTACTATATTATAAAGCATGATCTAATGAGCTTCTTGTAGGTTTTGAAGTCTCCATAGTTTCATGACTTCTTCAAGGTCTCATCTAGGTCTACAAAGGGTAAAGATAAGTTTTTATGAGGCTTAAACCATAATTAAGAAACTAAATAGGCCTATTTATAGGGTTTCAAGCATGTTCTAATATTTCAAAGTTTAAAGGATTATGAGCTTAGGTCTATAGCAGGTTATAGCAAGTTTCACGAAGACAAAATGCCAAAATAAGCTCTAAAAAATGATATAATAGCACCTATAGGTCTGCAAGAAAAGATCAAGGGTCTCAAGCCTCCTAATATTCCTATATGCATGTAGGGGTAAAACATAAAAACTTACAAGATCTTAGATCATGTTTCCAAGAAGCATCAATGGTTGTAGGTAGTTTAGACAAGGTTTGCAGGGAGGTTTTGGAGGATAAACATGTTTCAAGAAGAGAAAAACATAGTCTCAAGGCAATCTAATATGCTTGCATGTTTTCAAATATTTTAAGCTTGTTAGTGAAGTTGTAGGCTTATAAAGTGAGGTTTACAAACAAGAAATATGCACATACATGTTTGTGACTCAATTATTAAGATTTTAGATGATGTAGGCAGGTTTTAAAGGTCTAAGAAAAAAGTTTACAAGTATTATCAAGTAGAGATAGAAGGATTTCTCATGTTTGCCTAAATTTAAAGGTTATTGAGGAGGATATAAAAAAAATTATCTCTCAAGATCTTCCTATAGGTCTGCAAATACATTGATACAAGGTACAAGTTTATAGACATATTGTTGCCTTGGATTTCATCATCTTAAAACCTAACTAATAAGAGGTTTATAACAAAGTATGAAGTGTATATGATCATATCAGAGCTAAATTTAAATTTTGAGCATAATCAAGATGTTAAAACATCCCTTAGCTATGACAAACCCTTCACACAAGCCTACAAGGCAGGGAGACAAGGACATATGGTTTTGAGAGGTCTACAAGTTGAGGAGATTGAAGTTTTATGACCTTAACACACAATCCAAGACCTAAAACATGCTTCCAAGGATATGTGTGAAGGTATATGAAGATATTCAAACATGTTTAAGGTATCAAAGGGTCTGTAACTATATTTTAGGATTTTGGTTATTTAAAAATCCTTCATGCAAGTTTGTAGAGAAAAGTTTGAGTAAAGTTTCTAGAGTCAAAAACTTTAAGAGGGGTTTCTTTATTGATTACAGTGGAAACATGGTCTCAAGGCTCATCAAAAGGCCTGCAAATCAAGGTTTAAGAGTTTCAATAAATTTTTTAAGAAAAAGAAACATGATTGTAGGTTTGGAATGGCCTTGAATAATATTCAAGCATGCACCTATAGGTCTAATAAGTATGAAGGCAAGATCTCAAGCATATAAATATTTATAGGTCTATTAAGGAGCAAGTAATATTTTTCAAGTATCCCCTCAAAGTGATATGGGATGGAAATTATAGGTCTACATAAAGGGTTTCATGAGGCTTTAAGCATGTTTCAAGGATGAAACTTGACTGTAAGTTTATGAAAATAGATTTCTAAGGTTTCAAGGAGACTCAAGTAATGAAATAATGGATAAACAAGTTTCTAAGGCTAGTTCAAGTAATGTTGTAGAAAGATATTTACTTATAGGTCTATAGTGGTGTATTTTGAGATGTCATAATAAGATACAGACAAGAGTTTCAAGGCCTACAAGTTAGGGTTTAAAACTCAAAAGTATGTTTTCAAGAAGCTTTCCAAGCTTCTTAAAGGTCATAAAAGTAATAATAAAAAGCTTCAAGATCTGTCAATGACTGTGTATAAGAGTTAAAGCATCCAAACTACTTTTAGTTTTGTTTGTTAAAGAATATTTTCATGCATGGTGAGGAAAGAAATGAAGTTCTTAAGCTTCTTGGGTCTAAGATCAAGTTTTAGCAATATTTCTAGGTTGAAATTTTTCTTACGAATATTTGAGCTAGTCTATAGTCAGTTTTTAACCCCTCCCAGATACCTTCACATGAACTTCAAGTCAAATTTTAGGCAATCCATGCTTCTACAACCTATTTAGAATGACTATGAATGTAGTAAATAACTATAAATATCATGAAGGAGATATGGAGACATTTGAAAATTGTCCCTATAAATGTGTAACTCCTTTTATGGAATGGCAATCAGGCAAGTCAAACCCAAAACTCTAAATGGGCATATGTGGTTTATTTTCAGTCCAAGCATTCACTAAGCATGGTAAGTAAGGAGGTAAGTCAAATTTGAGATAGATTCTCTCTAGTATACATATATGAGAGGAAGATATGGGTGAGTTAAGGATATTAAGATAGGAGGGCCAAGTTTCTCAAGAATAAAGCAATATTGAATAAGCATATCCATCATGCATAAACCTCCCAAAGTACAAAGAGAGCAAAAATAGGGTCTCCTCTTCCACTACTATGCCAACCTTATTTGGAAGTCTTCATGAGACAAGACTATTGCATTAAAGGAGGCTTAATTCCTCCATTTTCCTTGCTCCTTTTTTGCATAGGCTAAATTTATGAAGTAGTGACAACATTTATGAGGTCTCTTTGTTGTTATCCTCTTCTCTCTCATCTCTAGTTTTGATATATAAAGCTGAAAAAACTTTTCTAAGGAGACCTCTCTTTGGTATGACAAAACTCTACTCATTTTGAGTCTTGTAATATTAGAGGTATGCCTTGAATTATCAATAAAAGATTGGATTTTCCTCTCTCCTCTTGTTGCCTTACTATGTATTTGAAATTTTAGCTACATTTTGTGGATTTTAATCTCTTTTGATTCATTTGAGATCAATTGTAAATTCATTTTGGTCTCTTTTCATTCACTTTAAAGAATATTGTAGACATTAAAACCCTTATGCAAACTGGTTGCTTTAGTATACCTCTGTTATAGTGTGTTTGTAAGAGTATTACAACTAAAAATCAATCTTTTAAAGGTTTTTATTAAGCTAGTAGGATAAAGTTAAGGAGCTCTCTAGACTTGATGCATCACCATTTTGGAATTTCAATTATTTCTACTCTATTTTCCATGATAAAATCTTAGTTATATTTGTACATAAGTATATTTTAATAGTGTTTTATGGCTATAGTTGATCCTACATCATGTGCACGTAGTCTAAGAAGGAATTCAGCCTTCTCTAGAGGTTCATCCAAAAGAGCCAAGGTCCCACGCCTTAGGGATGATCCCACTATTGCAATTGAATAACCAACTACTGAGTTAATGGGTACAAGATTCAAGTGACAATAGTTGGTATTTTTCATCACCAATTGGGCTTCCTCTCCCAAGGTTTTAAGTAATGTGGGTATGCCCACAAGTGTGGCTAAATCAAGAAGTCCCTTCTTCATCTCATCCATAGCTTTTTGGGTGTAAAATACAATCTCTCTCTTTCCCTAATTTCCTTTGTGCCTTCTAGGGTTACCAATGCTAACTAATTATTTTTAAATATGGGTATCATCACTAGTAGAGGATTTTATGTCATCTTTTATGGTCCTAATTCTTTGCATCACTCTCTCTTATCTTTATTTTTTTTGTAATTATTTTTTAATTATTTCAATCTCTATTTTCTTCCTCGTTTCTTCATTTTTCATTTATATATTAACTTTTTATTTATTCTCTTATCTTTCCTGGCTATTTTTTATCAATTTTTTTCCACATCCTAGTTTTCCCTACATCTTATTTGACTTTTTCAATTGTTTAGATCGAGTATTATAATAAATTACATCTTTTGAGGATCATCCTTCTTTCCTCATGCCATCCCTTAGGTTCTTAACCCATAAAATAACCTAATCCCTTCTTTAGACAATGATTTGTCTACAAATAACTTGCAAATAAGGAGTGGTACTATTTTCAATAATATGTCTCATGTCCTTTCCAAAAATTTAGTTTTCTTAGCATAGAATATTTTTAGAACTTGGAGGTCCAAAATGATCAATAAGGAATTGAGTGTGGTTTCAAACCATTAATCAATCACTTGATTCCAATGGTCGTTGATTTCTTCAAAGGTCATTAGTTTCTTCTCAATACACTTAATTGGTTTCCTAATGTAAAAGTTTGGACCACTTTATGTGCTCTGCGTACCTTAGGATCTAAGGCCACAGCAATTATTCCAAGGTTACCTAATATTCTTCTTCCCTTAGTCATAATTTTTTTTCTTTTACTTCCAATAATGAATAACCAATCCTTGTTATCTCAGAGTAAAAAATAATTGATTACTTAGTCCCACCACACTTCAATTTTTTTTAATATTGGTTTCCATAATTCTAGTGGATTATTTCCTCTTGACATTATATAACCCAATTCCATGTAGCACTACCAAATATTGGCATAAAATTTATGACCTGGTCACAAATAATTATGGCTTCTATATGACTTTAATTAGAGCTAATATAGTGTATATGTTAGTATTTTATGTTATTACTCAATTAGTATGGTCATTCATAATATTTTGAAGTAGGTACATTCATCCACATATGAGGTACACACTACACCAAGATTTCCTATTCTACTCTCTTTATTCATATGTTAAAGCATAAAACATATGTTACATTCTAAATACCTCTTTAATCTATACCTCTGAACTCTATTACATTATTCTCTATATATTTTCACTATATTTTGTTCTTAACTTATCTCTATTAATATATTTTAGTATAAATACTGATAAGATACCTATAAAATATAATTTTCATGTCTTTATGAGGCATGCCTCTCCTTAATATAGTGTTTTTATTATTACTATAGGTTCCCAGACCTTACCATGTTTCCTAGGTTGGCCTCTATCTCATCATCTTAGAGAATATTTTATTGTTGTAATAAAATCCAATTCTCCATAATGATTCCTCATGACTTGCATATTTTACTAAATAATCTTACCAACAATAATGAAAATATATATATAACTACATATAAGTGACTGAAATGAACATAACTAAACTTTGGAATTGACTTTTGAGATTGGAAAGCTTCTAAGATTAACTAAACTAAAACTCTATAATTTGAGTGCAATCTATTATTCATTAATATGACCAAATTTTTGGGCTTTATGATTAATATTGTAGGTCCAAATATTGTAATTTGCTGACAAATGTGATTTCCTACTACAAATGTGGTAATTTTGACATTTTGAACATGTAACTTTATGGGATAATTCAATAGAGATGAATGATTAGGAATATAATTTCATATTGGTTAATTGGCATAAAAAATGTCAAAATAAAATAATTTATTGAAGTACCCCTAATCTAGCACAATCACCTAACAACACATCCAAAAACCAAAGAAGCAGTCAAGTGGCATGCCCCTAAGGGTTACAACTACATATGGAAATATTAATCAAAGTTCAATGTATTTTTAATGATTTAGAAGGTCCCCAACCTAAGTGAGAGAAATGACTACACCTTGCCTCCCTAGATAATCAAATTCAATTATATAAACTTCACTTAGGCTTTATATTGGTAAAAGTATGCATAAATTGAACACTTTGAAATCACTTTAATGTCTTAAAGTGCATAGTAAACTATTGAAAGTACACCTAAGATTTTGTAGAATGCCTTGATATTTAATATCTAAAGGCTCTAGGATACTTTTTATATATAGACTTATCACATTCTAATTAAGGACTTATTTGCATGTAAGTCGACCTAAGAAAATAAAGAAAACTAACAAACACTGGTTCAAACATTGAGAAAAGAGGGAAAGGGGTGAAAGTGCCCATAAAATAAGAATGATAATATTTTTTGGCCCCACAAATATGGTTGATGAGAATCATGCAACCCATGAATATGGTCAACACTTAAACACAAAGGCAAATACAAGGGATGCCTTCATAAACATATTAAACAAAGAAAAGAGAGAAAATAGAGGAAAAAGAGAAGTATAGGACCACATATAGAAGAAAGAAGTGAAAACAAAAGAAAAGCCACCAATAAATATCTGATTTGAAATAATTATCCATATGTAAAAAAAACATGCTAAAAACATTGAAATAATAAGCATTGTACAAAAATTAGGTGTTTACACATATATGTGACTTAAATGATATAAAAATAAGGGGTGAATTTTAACTTCACCAAATTTATGTTGAGGAGATAAACATTGATGTGGATTAGGTCCATGCCATAGGAGGACCATTCTAGTGGAGAATGTGTCTTATTTTTATGCCACTAGAGGAGGTACTATCCCATAAATTTGAGTGCTTGAAATCCAAAAATAGCTGAGGTGACTCGTAAATAAGTATGTTGTACATGAGTGTCTAGACTTCATGAATGAGACCTACAAGAGAAATGTGTTTAATTGATTGGATAATGTGAACCAAGCATTCAATGTAGAGGGAAGGGTTTTGAAGATCATGCAGGAAGTATACAAAGTATATGCTATTTTTTTGTATTGGTTCATTACACATTAGTGAATATCAAAGAGCAAGATGATAAGGAGAGTCATTTAATCAATTTTCCCTACGGAGTGTCAATGCAATATTTGGAAAAAGCGTTGACAAGATTAGATGGAATCCCATGTGCAATTATGAAGGTAGATGAGGTGGACAAGGATAGGATTTTTCTATAAAACATTTTCATCATTATCGTGAAAAATGTCATAGATGAAAATGAGTATTTTAAGGATGACACAATGGAGTTATATTTTGAGCAAGAGATTATGATGAATGAGGAAAAGTGTTCTTTGATGCTCATTTTAAATTCATTGTAAGTCTAACCCAATTGAATGGATTAGGTTATAGAATGTGAGAAACATGGATAAATTTATGCACAAGGGGAGATGAAGAAAAGGGATAATATGATAGCCCAAATATAAAATAAGAAGGTAAGGGTAATGAACAAGAAAGCAATGAGATTGAGGAAGTTGAAGGATTTAAACCCATATTTGATGAATAATAGGAAGAAAATGAATAATATGAAGGCTCAAAATATATCAATTAGACCTCACCTAAAGGTAAGGATGCCACACCAAGTCCAAAAGAAGAGGACATCAAAAGGAAGTGGAGGCATGATGAGAAAAAAGAAGTAAAATAAAATGGCAAGAACCTAACTTTCAATTATCATAAAAGACCCTGAGGAAGAAGAATAAATGTGTGAAATTGGAAACACATTTAAAAGGGAAAATAATGACATAATATTATGCATCCAGACCCATCAGATCATACTATGACTAATGTTGATTCCAAAGAAGAGGGTGTAAAAAAACATCATGGTAATAAGGAGGGATATCACCATGAATAGTTTATAAAGAATTTTATATTCTCATAATTAAGATCCATCAAATTAAATTTCAATGAGAGGCATAATTATATAAGGAGAACCTAAATATGCTACAAGGGATGTCACTTGTGATCCATGAAAGATGAATGTAAATAAATTAGATTTGTGGTTATTTTAACTAGAGTTAGACATGGCACAACATAACATTGACTTGGAGGAAGAGATTGAAATTTTAAAGAAAAATCTCAAGAGAAGGAAAATTTCAATGATATAAAAGAGATTTTGAATGGATTTAGCATAATTAAGGGTATGATTGAGACCATTAAAAAAATAGATTTTAGCTTTGGGGGGAGTTGGCATCAAAGGGTTAGAACTTGTATGTAATCTTAGTTGTTGTGTTTGTGTATGTGTCCTTAAGATATTGATTGTAACACCCATTTGGGAGTAAGGAAACCATTCACTTGCCCCACTTATTATAGGTATACATGATGTGTATTAAGAAGTGAAGAGAAGGTTGGAAGATAGTAGGATGAAAAATAAATACGATGTTGGTCAAACAAGAAGAGAGCGGGATTTTCATGTTGATGTTTTGGTTTTGGAACACTTTCATAAGGAGAGGTTCCCCAAAGGTACATATAACAAGCTCAAGTGAAACAATGTTGGGCCTTGTGATTTTTTGAGAATATTTACAAGGAATGTATATGAGATATAGCTACTCGATAGGGTTGACATGTCATATATCTTTAATGTAACAGATTTTTACCCTGACTTTGGATAATAAGGGAGTGTTAAAGGATCAAGTTCATATTATTCAAGTGTGGATGGGAAGCAACAATTGCCTAAAAAGTCAAGAGAGGATGTAAATTAAATATTGGATACATGAATCAGCAAGAATACAAGAGACTTTGAATGCAAGAAGTATTTGATCAATTGGAAGAATAGAGAAACTAAAGATATAACTTGGATGAGTACATATAAAGTTTAGAAATTAAAAAAAAGACCATTGAGGAGCTCAAAATAGGTTCATGAGTATGAGCTCATGGGAAATTTCATTTACCATGGGTGTATAATGTAGGACTATCTAGGTTCATGAAAAATCATGCATCAACAAATTTCATGGCATTAGGTTTTATGTGTATTTGTGCACAGTTACTTATGTTGTGCAACTTATCATGTTTGGTGACAATGTTGCACATGTGTAAGAAGATCGATAACACTCCATATAACATCATTAAAAGTCAATTATGTCATAAAAGTGATGTAAGGATGGTTTCATCCATCTCCTAAAGGTTAAATGACCCCTTTTTAGGATGGTGACGAAATCATTGATTAATGTAGGAAATAATTTTGAAATCGTTAGTTTGCATTAACCAATGGTTACATAACTAGTGATTTCACCTTCAATGAAGGCAAGGGTAAAGTTACTACCCAAAATAAATAACATTATGTGTTTACCATTTTTCAAGATAGAGGAAGCTTGAAGAGATGTACAATATGTTAGTGTCAAGTAGCCAAGAATCATATCAGTTTTAGAGAAGAGTTAGGAGTCAATTGGAAAATAAATCAAGTTGACTAGGAAAGGAAGAGTTCCAACTCCAAGAGAGTAGAGCTGATAGAGAACTAAATTTATCTCAAAGAGAGAAATAAGTAGAGCAGAGAGCCAAGATCCAAGAGCCTACAGAGTGATGTATGTTTATGTATCCAATCATTGGGTTGAGTGTGTGTCATATTTATAGTCATTAGGGGGAATGAAGTATGAGTAGGTGTATGAATCTCTGTAATATAGCTAAATTATTTAATAAAGAGAGTGTTTTGTTTCCATATTTGAGTTCTTGTCTTTATATGTGTGTCCATGAGAGAGTGACTGTAACACCCAAAACCATTAATTTGGCCCTCTCATTCCTTTTTACATCATTATTGTGTGAGAACACCAATGGATAGTGTTGCACAATGTTTTGAGGAAGAGCTAAAAAGGAGGAGGTAGAAGCATCTATAAATATATGGGAAAAGTAGGTCGATGAGTTGAAATAGCTATTTAAGGAAGCAAAGAATGAATCATAGGTTCAAGGAGTTGGAAAAATTTTGGACTATATCAATGAAGCAAATGAAGAATGATGAAGAGAAAAGCAAAGAGTTGGGAATGATAATGAAAAATGAAAAGGAGATGGTAAAAAGGCAGAAATATATGGTTGATTTGAATGCCTATAAGGTTCCCAATTTAAGAAGAAGCACATAGATTTAGATGAAAAGTTTTAAGATTTATATAATAATTCATTAGTTAAATAGTTTAGTATGCACAAAGAATACAACAATCTAAAGGAAAAAGTGAAAACTTTTAAGAATTCTTGTGCAAATAAAGAAGAGAAACTTGTTGAGATAGAAGTGATGGAGAGTGTTGAGTATGACCAGATGGAATGACTTTGAAAACAAGGTTCAATAGGTCATTCCAAAATTCTTACAAGTGCATCTAACTAAGAACCATTAAATAGATGTCTAAGGACAAATAACAAGCTAGTATGGGATAATGTTGACCCTCACTTTGTATACATTAGGCAACTATAAGAATGGCCAAGTATGAAGATGTACGTGTGAGACACACATACTCATTCTAGGCATATTGTAATGCATTGAATAAGGATGATGCATAGAAATAAGGGTGATGTGTAGGAATGATGATGCACATTACAAAGGTTATAAGAAACAAACATTTTATGGAATCAAACACACATTGGAGAAAGCACAAAATGGATCAAGGAATGATATAACTAATAAACGGTAATCATCAAGACAACTATTATGTGGATGATAAGTGATCAATCTGATTTAGGAAGCACATGTTGAGGAATGAGAGAAACTTGAATTATAATTTACATAATAGGATAGGAGGATTTGATTCAACACTAGCTAACAAGTGTTGAGGGGGTCTTAGAAACCTACAAATAGACCCCTCGACCTCTCAATTGAGAGAATTAGACCTAAAATTTATTGGAAGTTTTTCAAAAATATCAATTAAAGATCAATATTAGGGTTTTGAGGATGGAATGACCCTTGAGAGGAAATTGTACATGTTGTATTTGTTTTGTGTTATGAATGCTCAAGACTAGTGTATTAATAGAGTTTTTTTACATGTTATAAATTGTATGTTGATGATTAATGAGGATGAAAGGACCTATTATCATATGAGTTGATGTTTTATATTTTATTGTCTTCATGTGAATCCCATGGTGTATATGAGTTATTATTATGTGCATGATTATATCTACATATATTTATATCAATGAGATTCTTGGTGTTCTCTTAATGTGCCTCAAGGGCGCACATAAGTCTTTGGGTTTAGGTGATATATCGACATTGTGAGTATTCACTATTTATAATCTAAATCGGACCAAGGGAAAGGTACATTATATATATATATATAGGGAGAGAAGCTAGACTTATCATTTAAAACATTCAATTAGTAAACATCACTATATGTGACATTTGTAGGGTTTTCCCCACATATATATGTATCTGTTTGGGATGTTTATAAATGTTGATAGTATGCCTTTATCATTGCAAACAAATGAGTTAAGGTGAGCCTTAAATATAGCTATGAGCGATGTTTGAGAGGGATATAAGTCAAAAATAGTGACTTTAAAATGTGAAAAAAGGGATAAAAGTCACAAAGATAAATCCCACATTAACGATGTTTTTAAAATGTAGTTAAAACTTGTTGTGACTTTTAAAAGTCACTAATATGTCACAAAATTGAGTATTAAGTCAACATGTGTATTTTAGTTAATTTTCAACATATTGCATTGTGTACATTATTTTAGTTGAGTGCGGTAATGAGTTTTATTTTGGAAAATCATAATTTAAAAACTGTTACGAAATCTAGCTTTTACATTGTGTAAATCTAAGTATTTATGGAGAGGTAAATAGTAATAGGTTGGTTAATATTTGGTATTAGTATTGTTATAAACAATATTATGACATTAAGTTAGAATATTATAGTTGTTGAGATATATTGTTATAAGTTACAACAATTTATCATAAATAAGAGTTTACATAATCAAAGAGATTTGGATGAGAATTTAGTGGAGAGATATTCTCCATAAATATAAGAATAATGTTCCTATATATGTGTGTAATGTCCCATATCATTAATTAATCAGAATAGAATAGACTATTATTTGTGTAATTAAAATTATCTATGTCTATTCAACTTCTTATGATTTAATTTTTATATCAGCGCTTTGAATTCACAATAGTGGTAGCAGAGCAAAATTCTCTGATGGAAAGATAGAAGAAAAATTGGGTTAGTCATTCATTTATTTTCCTTGGTAGATGAAATTCATTAATATATGTGAGCATTTAGTTTAGTTTTGAAATGCAATTATCTAGGAACATAAGATAGTTTGAGTGGTATTGGTGTTTGAAAGGAAATTAAAGCTTCACCTAGAGGCGCTAGAATAGAAAAAACATTCTTCAATCTGATATTTCTTATTCTCTTGAGTTTTATTCACCAGGTTGTCCCATGCACCCAATGGATACATTTTGTTTGTGCATAATCAAATGCAAATATGATAAAGAAGGTTATTAAAAGTTAAATTAAATTCATGTCAATCTCCAACTACCCACTATGTAGGACCATCGAAGGTCAAAAACCTTGCATGGCATCTTAAGGATGCATCTATCAGTTATTGCCAGTTCTAAAGTAGTTTTTGGAACAATTGGCATGATCCCAAAGGTCTTAGTGGAGTACAAACTTAACATGATTCCAAAGAAACTAAATGACACCACAACAGTGGATATAGCTATTCAAATAAGTTTTATATTGTTCTCATGCTCATATATTCATTTTCACATAGTTGTTGTCATTATTCTCCATGCTGAGTTTGTTGCATTTTCTACCTAGATGCATATGCTTCATGTTTAACACCCTTTATTTGTCTCTATCAGACTTGAAAAAAAAATGTCCCATATTTATCCATGCACTAGACACCTATCAAGATTCTACTATGGATTCTCATGCCAAATCACATCGAGTAGTCTTCATTTGTCTCCACTATGTACAACAGTTGTGATCTTCATTTTGATGGGTAGTGATTTGTTTTTTATGTTTATTATCCATTGTCTAGTTTGTTATTATTGGAGCATTTAGTTTATCAACCTCTATATGTTTTAGGAATTACTTTTCTATTGTTTGTATAGTTTATGGTTTTATAAAAGTCAAACACTACTTTAGAAATAGTCAAGTTGATAGGTGCATTTGAATTTGTCATAAAGCCTTTTTATATTTTGTTTTAGATATAAAGTCTTTCATGTCATTATTTGAGTAGAATAAATCTAATATTCAATTGGATTTCTTAATTAGCTATATATGTAATCAAAATCTTTTTGCCATAGGGTCCATTTTATTAGTATTTTTGAGTCATTAATTATGTCTAAGGTCATTTTGAGTCATTTTGATATTAATACCAATTTAAAAGTTGTCAAGTCAATAATAGAGTCATCATGTTTTAAAATTTTAAAAAATATTAAAAAAATTGGATATAATATCGCTTATATGTGATGTCCTGAGTCAAATGTTTGTATGGATGGGTCTTATCCTCAACAACGACATGAGATAAATTGATATATTAGATGAGTGAGCAACTTCATATACTAGAGGCTAGAGGATACATGGAGTAAAGAGGTCTTTCAATGACCTCTCATCAGTCACCAATGATGGGGCCACACTAATGATGTGGTGATATTTTATGTGGTGTGTTTATCATTTCCATTATGTGCTTGCAAAATAAGAATAGAATAATAATGGTTGTTCAAGTAATGTAGTTTATGTGTGAATTCTAAACATAATTCCTTGATGTAAAAATATTGTGAAAGGACAGAAAGTACCAATGTAAGTTAGTTCATGGATCTTGAAAAAGTTTGTGGTAGAGATCCAAAAAATCATAGGGGGTGAATAATGTTTTGGAAACAGTTAGAAGTGCACCTACTATAGAGATCCTGTGACTGTCTTACTTCTTTATGGATATGACCCTCAATGACACATCTTTTGTGATCACATAAAGTAAATTTGGGATGCATTAATTTGCATAATAGTGGTCATGTGCAGCAAGATTGCATCAGTAGTATGTAGACCTAAGAGTATGCAGTGGCATACAGTTCTATTTATGCCAATTCTTGGAGGTAGATGGTATTCCTGTTCATGTCAATATTTGTGGTAAACATGTAAAACCATGGGAGGAGTGAGGCTCTCTTTATATCAAGGTCATGAGCCATATAGGTTAAGCTATAATTGGTGAACATACTTCTAGTAAAGAGTGTGAATGTTTTTACACCATGTTAAAACTATGGGGCAGGAGGGGGGTGGAGGGGGGGGTGAGGGGCAGGCACGGGGTGAATGTTAGGAAATCTAGCTTTTACATTATGTAAATCTGAGTATTTATGGAGAGGTAAATAGTAATCAGTTAGTTAAAATTTGGTAGTAATATTTTTATAAACAATATTATGATATTAGGTTGGAATATTATAGTTTTTGAGATATATTATTATAAGTTACAATAATATATCGTAAATATGAGTTTGCATAATT
Source organism: Torreya grandis (assembly GCA_037957365.1). Taxonomy (NCBI): domain Eukaryota; kingdom Viridiplantae; phylum Streptophyta; class Pinopsida; order Cupressales; family Taxaceae; genus Torreya; species Torreya grandis. The sequence continues at coordinate 1,555,044 of JARHVA010002750.1, forward strand.
AGAGGGATTTGGGTGAGAATTTAATGGAGAAATGTTCTCCATAAATATAGGAATAATGTTCCTGTGTGTGTGTGTGTGTGTGTGTGTGTGTGTGTGTGTGTGTAATGTCTCATATTGCTAATTAATTAGAGTAGAGCATATTATTATTTATGTAATTAAAATTCTCTATCTATTCGGCTTCATATGATTTAACTTTTATATCAACTCTTTGAATTCATAACAAACACTTACTACCATATATTTTAATATTTATTTAATTTATTTTTTAACATATTATGTTGTGTTCTTATTTAGTTTATTCTACATGGTACCATAATTTGATTTGGGTTCTTTTTGGATGGAGGGAGGGTTATGTTAGGGGCGAGGGGAGAAGAATAGTCGTGTAATTTAAATATTTATTATAGTTTAATAAAACCTATATTATCCACACACACAAACAACTAATAGTTCATAATATAAAATTAATATAAATTTATTTGAATTTTAATAATATTTAAAACCTAAATTTCATTTATAAGCATAATTTCCACTCATGGAGATCATATGAAGATGAACTAAATACATTGTACTAAAATTTCACAAAAATAAATAATGTTAGTACAAAGATATCATAAATTGAATAACATTCTTGTATTTACAATTCAATTCCATATTATTCCACAATAAGGTAATGCAACATTCTTAAATTTACATATCAATTCCATATTTTTCCACAATAAGGTAAAGCTTTCATTAAACAAGCATATATATGAGGATTTGAGAGTTATAAAATCAATTCCAATATGCACATATTAGGTGTATTTGACTTGAGATAGTGAGACATTTTTAGAAATTAATATCAAAAATTGAATAACATTCTTGTATTTACAATTCCATTCCATATTTTTTCAATCAAGAAATTAACCCTGAATGACCTCCAAAAACCTCTTTTATTGATCCCCTTCAACCAATCTTAAGTACATAAAGTTTTATTTTATACTATTTTCTATCAAATAATACTAAATGAATATAATACACATATCTTTGGTTTTTTATGCTTAAAACTATTATTTTATGAATAAGATTGTATCATGTACTAACACTAATTTAGTGTGTACATATCTTAAAGATGAGTTATGAATTAGCAGAAATCAATGGCTACCCTATAGTAACTAGGCAGGTCAACCCGTAGTAACTTGGCATCCAACCCATAGTAATAGTAGACTGTTATTCTAACCTATAGCAACTGTAGAGATAGTTGTTCTGAACCATAGTGATAATCATGATAACTGTTATAAGTTATAGCAAAACTATAAGGGTCAACCGTAGCATTTTTTGTTGCACCCTACTAAGACTTTAATAGTTATAAATTCATGAAAGGTGTATCCTATAATTAGTAAAGGTAAAATCAATGTGTGAATATTTTATCAACACCTTTATTTAGTGGATCATGCTTTCTAACCATTGCAACCATGCAACAAACTTTTATGTGTCATATTCTCTACTGAAAGTTGATTGTTAGCTTTAGATCTGTCATGTATCATCTATAGGTTTATTTTGTAGATTTTACTAAACAACTAAGGTAAAAAAAAAATTTATTGTAACCATATTATAACAATAAAAAACCTGCCTTATCTTTTTAAAGAGGAGATAAGAGGGCATAGGGTAATGAATACATAATGAAAATTAAGTAAAAGATAAGAAATCATAGTTAAGTCTAAATTTTTTATACTTTTTATTGTAGCAATACTCACATTGCTACATGTTCATTAATACAAGAAGTGATTTAAAGTAAAGCAATCATATTCAAGGAAAGGATTGGAACTCAAAACTAATCGAGGAGGGGGCCCTCATAAGGAGTTGTGCTAAAAATCCTAATCCATTAATTAGTTGTTATTTATATTATGTAATCATTTATAGTTTGTTTTAAAGTTGTGTGTGTGTTTCTAGAATTCATTAGTTAAATTCAATAGAAGTAATTGGTGTTTTTGTGAGAAATCCTAATTTTGTATTGGAAGTTTCCACAAACATAAATTAACAAATCAAATCCTTTCTAAAATTCATTTCCTACGAGTGTAATTTAATTTCATGTACTTTCTTTTCTTGTAATTTATTTTATGTAAATGTATTTACCTATATGCAAGTTATAGCTTCTCAACCTCCAAAATAACTAGTGTTTCATATACAATGTTGACATCTTGACAAATACATGCCCTAGGTTGACAATTAGGGTAAATCGCTTGATAGGTAGGGTTGTATGTGAGTGTTGTCTACGTTAGGGTTAATTGTTGGTTTAATTTACTTATCATTTTGTCATCATTTCTGAAGATAGCTTTTAAGCATTAGTATCCTCAGATTGAGAAAAAAATTATGCTTTCTTAGCTTAAAACATTCATTCTTTCTTAGCTTAAAATTTCTTGGTTTCTTAGCTTAAATTTTTCTACTTTCATAGACTAAAATTTCTTACTTTCATAGACTAACTTTCTTGTTTTCTATATAATAATTTCTATTTCTATAAATTAGATTAAGAAAAATTATAAAATCATGTTTCAAATTAACCTTATGTAGAATAAGGCAGACACAATCACAAATGAATATTAGTTGATTTGTATGTAGTGAAAATGAGACCATTTATGTATATTATTGTCTATATGGTTGAACTTTGATACAAGGATAGAGTTCCCAGTCACAACAACTAAAAATTACAAATAACACTAGTACCCAGTTCATGGTTCTCACCTGAAAAGCTATAAGAGATAGAAGTAGATGATTTTCAAGCTAAATTATTAAAATAGTCCAAGAACTGGGAAAAGAAGGATCTTTGTACCCCTGAGAATATCTTTACATCATTCCAAAGAGTGCCTATCTAGCCACCTTACATTCATAAATATGGTATTTAACTCCCTCCACCCTTACCCAAACTCCTCTACAAAATCGAACTTAAAGCCCTTCTAGCCCCAAAAATAAATATTATAACTATAGAACTTGTTGAACCCACTAAACCAGCTGAACAAGACATCTTTGTTGAATTTCTAGAAGAGTTGCCAAGAGATCCCACTTTATCAACCCCAATCAGAAGATTTTACTTTCCCTTAAAGAATTCTAAAGCCACTATTTATTACTCACATTGAGATAAATTTGACAAATAATTTGAAGAGTGGGTGGCATAAATATTTGGTTTACAAGTAGTTTAGAATATCATGGGGGACCTCCAAGGAAAAAGTTCCATCAATGAAGCCACAACCTTCAAATTTTTCACCAATACCGCTACGAGTAATGTACCCATGAAAAATATTCCTCTCTGCTTTGCCCAAATTTAGATGAATGGAAAATAAGGATATTGACACATTCCTTTTTTAGTTTGACATCATGTGCCATAGTTACGACTAGCTAAAACTATTTCCATCTACTTTAAAGGATGTAGCCCTCAAATGGTTTTTGGGGTTGGGTAAAGGTGCAATCTCCACTGTGAAGGATATAAAGGAGATATTCTTCTCTAAATATTAGTATTACTCCAGAGGAATAAACCACATGAGAAATGACATATTCTAAATGTCTCAAAATAAATATGAACCATTGGAGGATTACATGGAGAGATTTATGTTTATCTTGCAAAAGTCTAGACAAACTGTGTTGGACTAAAAATCCATTAAATTAATATTTTTTAAATGGATTAATTAATAATGTATGGAAGCATTGTATCTAATGAATGTTCATATGTATCATAGTTGTAATTTGAATATATCACTCACCTATGTAGAAACTACTAGAGGTTTATGATGAAGAAGACTTGCAGCAAAAAAATGGTATCTTCATCATCCTCTAAATCTACCAATGAACTCTCACAGATGGAGGTAAGCAATCTATTGTAGGACATGCAACAAGATATCATCAAGCATTTGGCTACACAATTGGACACACTACATACATAAAGAAAATAAGAAAAGATAGAATAGGGTTTGACTATATATTATTTGGATTAGCATAAAAATAAAATAGATTGTAAATGTCATGTTGCTTGGGTAAAAGTGGCAATCATAAAGGAGGAGAAACCCAAATCAGTGGAGCTTCATGCGATCGAAGGAGATGGAGATTATATTTTTTATGTAGGCCAGTGGAAACCATGGTCACAAAGACCACAAAACCCAGGTATGTTATAAAATTTTGCATTTTTTAATTATCAATTTTAGATCCTTCTCCTAATTAATATGGATCTAACCCTTAGACCCCAACACCACCCTAAAGCTAAAATTGGTCACAAAAAACTTTCAACTTCAAAACCAACCATGGCATCAGTCTCAAAACTAGCCTTGGTATCTCAAAATCAAAAAAAGCAATGACATTACCTTCCCAAATAATGGCAACAACCATGGAGGGGAAAACAACCATGGTTTAATCAACATGATTTTTCAAAGCAATTACAACTACAACAATAGTAAAAATTAACCTTGACACCTAATAACCAACCAACTCCTCAATAACCATAATTATTTGCCCAATTGATACTAAACCCTAACAATAAGTTTGTTCAATTGACACACTAATTAAATAATGTAAAGCCCAACTTATTCAATGGAGATAGACAAAGTGCATCTTTATTCAAGGTGAATTCTCCCATAAGCCACCTCACCCATAAAAGTATAACCTCATGAAGAGGTTCATGACATTATCACTAACCCACATCCATCTAATCAAAATTTTCACCCCTAAACCAAGCACATCCACAAGTCAAGAAAGGCCTAACACCCTTCCTTTTACTAAGAGATTAAAATTCAAAAAATAAGAATAGAAATTTGAATTTGATTTAATAAGACAACTTTAAAATGTTTGCATCAAAATGTCACTATTTCAAACCATAAAATATATCTCCATTTACATCAAAGTTGTTTGGAAATTATGCCTAAAGAAGCATGGCCAGAAGAGGAAGGATGCCATTATTGTCCAAGTAGTTAGACAACTTTTAAAAATTATGTTCATAAATATAGTCCCACCCAGTATTATAACCCAAGGAACCCAATAGTTGATGTTCATGTCTATGGCACCCTTATTCAAAAATCCCTTAATATACTTAGGGGATGATATTAACATAATGACCAAGGAAACTATGAAAAAACATGGCCTTGAAGGTATTTACCCAACCCTCACCATTCTACGTATGGTAGATAGATCAATGGCTAAACCTAAAAGGGTTTTAGAAGACTAGGTCATCACAGTGGATTCATAGGAATACCTCGCTAACTTTATCATCTTATAGCCAAAATCTAGCTTAGGGGGATCCCCAATTATCCTAGAGATACCATGTTTAACTATAGTTGATGTAGTCATTGGTTGTAAACTAGGGAACAAGATGATCTTGAAAGGAAACACCACAAAGAAACTAGTTTTGTACCCACTAACTCAGCCTTTGTGTGAAGCAGAATAACCATATTGGATAGAATATAAGGATAATGAGAAATATTCATTATAGACTTTGTTTGTGATTGAATGCAACATACCCTTGAAAGACCAAGATGATGATATGGTCATTTCCAATTTCCTAAAAAATACTTATTAGAGTGACTCCCAAACAAACAACATATTATAATGCATACCATGTCCCCTCACCAGACATCTTTCCAATGGAATAATCTTCATATTTCATGGGAGACATTAAAATTCTTCATCAACTACTACCACACCATTTCAGCCTCAACCCACTATTGGGTAACATATAATCCATGGTTTCCTTGTCTAAGCAAGTATAAATCTTACCTGGACAACCTCTAAATGTCAATAAGCAATTAGAACCTCAACAAAAAAACTCAGCTAATAACCATGTTCTAAAGACAAAAAATTGTCTATGCATGGGACTACCATGATGTGATGGGAATATACCTAGATCTACGCATCCAACACATATATATTTAGGAGGAATGCAAACCCATATTCCAACCATAATTATGTATGAACCCTCCTTCAATGACATAGTAAAAGCAAAATTACAAAAACTCCTAGATCCAGGGTTTATCTATCCTATCTTTGATAGTCAGTGGGTGTCACCCCTTGTTATTATGTCAAAAAAGGGAAGCAAATAGATTATTAGACTATAGATAACTTAATCCATCTAGGAGGAAATATCACTTTGCTCTTCCTTTCATTGACCAAGTGCTTAACACATTGATGGGAAAAAAATATTTCTCTTTTCTCAATGGGTTTAGTGGGTACAACTAGATAAGAATAGCTTATGAGGATTGAGATAAGACTACCTTCACGCATATTTAAAGTACCTATGCATACTTCGTATACCATTAAAATTATGCAATGATCATGTGGCCTTCCAAAGGTTTATCTTGAGAATTTTTTTTTTTTACCCCATGATTGTGTAGAAGTTTATATGGATGATTTCATAGTCTATGGGTATACATATGAATAATCCATCAAGAAACTAGAAAACTTTCTTCAACATAGTCAAGATAATTGGTTGTCTCTAAGTCATGAGAAGTGTTATATGTTGATGACTGAAGTTATTTTATTAGACCACCATATTTCACCCATAGAAATAGAGGTAGATCTTACCAAAATAAATATAATGATTCAACCCCACAAAAACAAAAGGATGTTTAAAGTGTATTAAGACATGATAGATACTACCATAGATTTATTAAGGATTTTAGTAAAAAGTATCACCTTTATTTGTATTATTTTTTAAATACATTGACTTGATATGGATTGATGCATGTGAAAAAGTGTAAGTGTTTTAGGACATGAAAAATCTACTAGCAATAACTCAATCATTGCGAGGCCCAGATTGAAAATTACCTTTCCACATCCATATGGATGCTTTTGATAACACACTCAGAGTTGTCATTGGAATAAAATATTTTGAACTATGATGTATATTTTATCAACAAAAACCTTCAGGGAGTAGAGCTTAATTACATTGTAATGGATAATGAATTCTTTATAGTAGTAGATGCCATAAATAAATTTAGACATTAAATTACATGTTATTTTATTTATATTCACATTTACCATGATGCAATCACATATTTAATGAACAAACCAGTAGTCAGTGGAATAATAATTAGATGTTTATTACTCTTAGAGTAATTTGACAATACTATTTTAGATAGACTAGGCAAAGATAATGTAATTGTAAACTTTTTATCAAGAATAACATTTGAAGAACATAGTCCTTTGGTAGATGAATTATTTTATGATGAATATATTTTTGCTTTATTAATTAACACTCTTTGGTTTATATATATTGTTAATTATCTGGCTGCAGGATTGATCCCATAACATTTCTTTCTAAAAGAGAAACATCACTTGGTGTAGGAAAACAATCCATACTCATGGATCTCAGGGTATTTATTTGTTGTAAAGAGGACTACATCCAAGATCCTAACTACATAGTACTACTAGCCCACCTTACACAGATGTGCTATCATATATACATGTCAATGTGACAAATGTCAATGGATAAGAAACCTGCATGTTCTGAGGAGATGTCTCTTCAACCCTAATTGGTGTTGGAGCCTTCTGAAAAATGGGGAATTGATTTTGTTGGACTGATAGATCCAAAATCTAATAAAAATGATTAAATATTGGTATATACATATTACCTAACCAAATGGGTGGAAGTAAAATATTTAACACATGCACGGGATGAGAAAATTTCATAATTTATCTATGAATATATTTTCACAAGATACAGAGTTCTAAGAGAGATAGTTACAGATCAAGGAAAATAATTCACATCTGATTTGATTGCATCCCCTATTCGAGAGTATGAAATCATGCAAAAAAATATATAATTTATATCATCTTTATTCTAATATCCAAGTGGAGGTCACAAACATATAATTAAAAAATATGGGATGAACACATTCTTTCCAAATCTCAGTCCTCGAAAGACTTTGTTCAAAAATTAAATGGGCATTACAACACACCCTTCATTTATATGGATAAAAGGTAAGCATCATATCATAACCTTTATTGTCCTATCATTTGTTTGGCTAACCAAAGACTGAATAAATATTTTAATCAAAATTTTCAAAAATGAAAACCTTCTAGCATTGTTGATAGACATTTTATCAAATTTAGTATAGCAAGATCCTAGATGACAACACTATTGTGTAAAATCAGGAAAATAATATAAAAATAATAACATTCACTAATTTTGAACTATTATATTCTATAAACTTATTAAAAATAGAAAAGTGTAATGAGAAAATAAAGACCTAGCTGGAAACTATACTTGCATAAGGAATTAAATGTTGAAACTTGTTGTGCAGGGAGAACTGATGACTGGATCATAAATCAAGAAATAGATCTAGACCTAGACAATAGTGTTAGGAAGAGTAAACTATATGCGTGGAACTAATTTCCAATATGGGGTGCTCCTATCTACTCACAGTGAGAAAATAAGGATTTTTGGGTTCACTATATCTTTGTCTATAGAACCTATATTTGGTGCAGGAGCTTGTGATCACTTATGAAGACCATTGTATGATTTATTTTCTTTCAAAACCCTAGCTCCTTGACATGTGAATACCAATGAAAATCAATTAAAAAATTGGTTCAATTTTTTAATTTGGGCGAGACCTCATCACCCCATGTGTTGAGCGCTACCTACATACCATTACTCTGAAGAGGGATCAAACTTCATGTAATTTTTTCATACTGCGATGGTGTGTGAATAATTGGTGAAATATCAATGTGATTAAGCACCTTAAATATGACTTGTGACCAATAAAATGTACTTAGAATTGAATTTTGGGCTACTAGGGTTGTATGCAATCATAATTAGGAGAAATAGATGATTTGCTCTCAGTGTGTAATTATGATTCAAGTGTTTTTGAATGTGGAAGTCTTGTGTGCAAAATGATTTGAAAAGTGTTTATATAGTAATATATTTAAAATTACTTTGAATGAGGCTCATTAGGGACATAGATTAGCCTTCCTATAGCTTTTAATTTTTCAAATTAATCATTATTTGGTGGGGAGACAAGAGAGGGGGAAAGGACACTAGAGCAGTGTGCTATAATCCCCTTGGGCACTCTTGTCCAAGGGGTGATTTTATCATGTTGAGTGTTAGGTAGGGCCTAAAATATGTCTAAAATTGATAATAATAGGTATGAGTAAAGTTGGATGTCATCTATCAACTTCAAAGAGTTTGAAAGGTGGTCGAAAGTGATTAAAAAGGGCCCTAAGATAAGTCTAGAGTTAAGTGTGTAAGAGAGTGGTCACAAGTGCATGGATTTAACTTAAATGTTAATTCATGTATCTATATTTCTCCCCTTTTGTTATATTAATGCAGTAAAGTTAAATTACTAAAGTAAAGGGGAAAAGAGTGTGTATCTGAACTTATCTTTGAAAAAGAGTCCTGAATGTAGTCTATAATGTTGAATTGTGCTCCATACAAAAGCCTACAACGAAACCTATGTAATATCGGTCTTTACTTAAGATGAATATCAAAAATTTAAAGATAAAAAACTAGAGAGTGACAAGAAATGAATACACTTGATTGGGTTTGTGAACCGTTGTGTTTTCGTGATGTAAAATCTGATGTCTATAATGGGTTGTACCCTTGGATATTTTATTGGCATTGAATAGATTGGATTAGATTGTGCATGCCCCAATCCTCATCGATGGGTAAGTGTAATTAATATGTCAAGGTGTGTTTGACTCCATCATCGCATACCCAAAGTAGTAAAGTAAATTTCTAATCTCTCCATGAATCCCAATAGACATTTCTAATGCAAATACTAATGCAAATAGCGAACTGACCACTGTAAATAGAATAAGGTTAAATTTTGGTGTAAAATCAGTACTAAACTGATGCAACACTAGTGCAAACACTGATTATAATCTAGGTCTTATGTATACAACATGGAGAATGATATTAATTTTCCATTCCATCTGCAAGACTGGTGTGAAAATTTGAGTAATGAGAAAATAATGTGTCACACACATGCCCCCAACCAATATCTAGTGCATATAGATTTTAAGACTAAGTAAATTAATTATGATTCTGATTAAACTTATATGCTAACTTGGAATAACATGTGCATGATTTACTTCAAACTGAGCAAATCTGAGATAGAACTGATTAATTTTAAAAACTAAGACTTTGAAACTATTGAATATCATTTTGATTAAATCCAAGTTCTGAGAAATTATGGAAATACCTTTTTTAAGGTATTTGGATAAATAGCACTAAGAATGACACTAGAGCAGTGCTCTCCTATCCAATGTGGTACTCATATCCCAAATGACTTTTTATGTATTTTTTAAGCCTGAAACTATGTGAACTTTGCAATCAATATGAAATCATGTATGTGTATTAATCTGAGAAGTCTAGTCTCTAAGGCAAACCTTTATGAATTTTGTATTTTGAGGTGAGTTGTTGAGCCTAAGAAAGAACTTAACTCAAAATAAAAAAAATTGTAGTAAGTTTTGATTAAAATATGTAAATCCAAGTAATATTGACAACATGGGAAGAGCATGGCATCATCATGTATGTAAATTGAGTGTAGTAATAATGTAAGATGCATGTATAAATAAGCATTTGTAATGAGTGTGTCTATATAGATGTGACAAGGAAGCATGCAAATAATTGATCAATTGAGTATATAACATTGATTAGAACTACTTAAGGAGGAATGCATGATATCCATCAAGTCATTAGAAGGTATGGGTGGATGCATGATGTCCATCATGGCATTTAAATCTTTGAAAAGAAGCAATCAAGGTGTTATGGCCATGATGAACAATCAAAGAGTATATGCACAACACACATAATAGACAATAGAAAGCTAAGGGGCCGTATACAAGGGGACATGTTCAAATGTCACTCGCATAAATTGAAATCACATACAAGGACATATTCAAATGCCCTCACATGTATAGAATCAAACAAAGGATACTTAGATCCATAAGTAAGGACATGTTCAAATGTTCACACACATAAATAAAAGACACACACAAAGACATGTTCAAATGTCCTCACATGCATACAATTAAAGAAAATGGAGGCTTAGAGCCACTAAAAAATGGCATATTCAAATGTCCTCAAAGCAATCAGAGAATGCATACAATTTATGAAGCTAGGAATCACAATAGAAAAAGCATGCATAATATGTAATTTGATCTACAAGAGTTAAGTTATAACATAAGAATAATCAGTATCTAAGATAGTAATATATGACAATGTTAGTGAGTGAGCAATATCAAATGAAGTAATGCTATGTAAAAATTTGAGCAATTAGTAAGATAATGTGGGCAAATAAGGATAAAAATTGTGTATACCATGCCCCCACTGAGTTAATTGATGAATGTACATGATGTGGAAAGCCTATGTAATCTAGAATTGAGTGGTGGTATTCTAAGCTCACTGGGACAATAGTGTGGTGAGGTACACTAGAGCAGTGCACACCTATCCTCCAGATCGCTCCTATCTAGATGCAATTTTTTAGTGTGTAACATTGAAAGCATCTAAAATTGGATCTATAGATGGTGTTTTGTGTAATTTTCAATCACTCATATACACTAGTGAAGCAGGTATGATATAAATTGGTTAAAATAGGTATCAAATAATTGATCATAACTAAAATAATATATGACAAAGTACATATAAGCATGCATGTCCTAATTTTGGTATTTATGAAATATTTTACTATTTTTTATATTTTGGCATATTTATGTAAAGAGTATGTATAAAGGGAATGAGGTATATTGATTGATAAGTCATGCAAGGGACTCACAGTCAACTAGCCATGTGTTGAGAAAAGTAATGGTAACCTTTTGTGAGAGGAAATTAGTATGTTGTGGTGACTGTAATGATCTTAATGGATAATCTAAATATGGAATGCCAATTGTGTTATAATTTTGATTGCCATATTGATAATTTGTAGCATATTGTCTTTACATTTGATGGTGATAAATTGTGGGACTCTTTGTGACCTACCTTGAAGGATGTGAATCTTATGTTGGTTCCTTATGTGAAGGACCCTTAATGCTCTGTAGTTTGAATTGAGGATGTGTTGAAGTAGAAAGTAGATATCTAGAATATGTGGTAATCTCTATTGAAGGGCCTCTCTAGGATAGGCCTTCATGGAAGTGTAGATCTTTGTTGTGAAAATATCTAAGTAGGTTACACCTTTTTAGGTGGCTCAGATAAAGGCTAATATGTGGTAACCAAATATGTCTGTGATAGAGGGTACTCATAAGGGATACCTAAAACTGTAATGACCTCATTAGCATATCTGTAGTTCAATAATATATGGACTGTAAAAGGAACTACACAAATCTACTAAATCCAAGGGCATCATAATAATACATCAAAGACCCCTACATTGGATACTATTATGAATTTGTTGGCCACATTTATGGGACCAACTTGTAATGGTAATGTAATCTCACCAATGGAGCTCTGGATGTGACCATTGAATCCTTTTATTACTATGGTGGTGGGATGCATATCCTAATTTTTATAACTGAGGTGATAAATAAGTGTGTTGGTACACATATTCACACTTGAACTATTATCGACCATAACACTCTAAATAGGTTGGTGATCAATGTGAGTGTGAACAAACAATGAGTGTAAATTTGAGTCATTATCGACTATCTCATGCTCTGCAAATGTGATGAGTGGCCTAGATGGAACTAAAATATGATAGGCACCTATGAAACCATTCAAAGGATCTTTTTGTTTTGCATGGTAATGGTAAGAAGCTAGTGGAGAGTGTGCATTATATCTATAGTGCACATATAATGTATTTATTGTCTCATTAGTTATATTCTTAAGAAAAGGATCGCTAGATATATTTATTGCTTTACTTTCACTTGGTTGTACTATTTTACTCTCTATGGGTGTGCCCACATTAATGATGTTTTCATCTATCAAATCTTGAATCTTGTGTCTCAAATCAATGCATCTATTAGTAATATGGCCTAGTGCCTTGTGATAATCACAAAAGGCATTCTAATCAAAACCTTTTGGAAGAGGTCGATTCACATCAACCTTTTTAATGGGAGGATAGATATGACATTGCATTCCAATAGTATTTTGATAACCTTATATGGAGTTTTTTGGAAGATTAGTAAATTGTCTCCTTAGAGGAGTTGATAAGACAATGCATGGAGTAGGCTCTAAAACTGCATGTATTATTCTTTTACGATTATTCTTATTATCAATTGGCATTAACTTGTATGGTGGCTTACTTTAAATCATTATATTAACATTTAAATTGGCTGTATACTTAAGATTGTGCATGGCCAATAGCTTAACTACTCTTTCCTTTACTGTATGGCACAAATCTGTGAATGAGTTGAACTTCTTGGACATAATAAATTTGTGCAAGGATGGAAGAAAACTTTGCTTAAAGACATCCTATAATTCTCTATCTACCATAGGATTTGTCATTTTAGAAAACATGGTATTGATATTAAAACATATTTTGTGATAGGCTCATTAGATTTATGTTTGAGTAGTGCAATCTGAGCATAAGAAATATTCTCACTAATGTTGATTAAAGTACACTAGAAAGATTTTAGTTAATGGATTGAATGCATGCATTGATTGGTGTGGTAAATCATAGAACCATTGTAGCGCATAATCCTTGAGACTCCTTAGGAATAACCTAGTCAATAATATATCATTGGACACATGGTCAAAAAATGTCATGTGAAATGCTTTGAGATGTTGTTCAGGATCACCCTTTCCATCATATAGTGTAATCATGGGTTCCATAAACCCTGTAGGTAGAGTATAGACTACTATATGTTGTGCCAATGGAGTGTGCAATAAAACATAGGAATATAGTGTCTAATTAGGTTTCAAAGCACCTTGATCCAAATGTAACACCTTAGTTTGTAAGGATTGAATCTCCTGCATAAAGGATTGTACATCAGGAGAAGAGGAATATGTGCTAACTAAAGGCAGTGTTCCCAATGATGGAGTAAGGATTGTCATGGAAATATATTGAAGCCCCTGAGTTGCCCTCATTATGATAGGTGGTACAAAAGTTGTATCCAATAGAGTGGATATCTAAGAATATGGCTCCATGTGTGCATTTTTGATATCCAATTGAGTTTACTCACAGAGTCTTTCTCTAAAACTCTATAGTACTTCCTCTTTATTAAATTCAATTTTTTCCCCATTTATAGATGGAAGGACATATTGGAGTCCATATTGAGGACCAATGTTAACTTGATCATATTGCCCATGTTCAAAAGTAGGATCATTGAAGTCCACATATTTGTTATGTGTAGGAACATTCAAATGTGGTGATGCACCTTTATTCTTATCCATGGTATGATTAAGATGAATCTGAGTATGCTCAATTGAAGTACCACCTAATCGAGCACTTATTCTTAAGGGAGTAGAAATAACTTTCTTAGATTGCATATAATAAGATATGAAAATTGGAAAAAAAATATTAGAATAGAATGTATCAAATCTAAGAATCCAAAAATGACAAGTGGAAATAACAACAAGAAGGATATAAACCCTAGCAACATCTAAAGTTAGGGTTTAGAAACATTTAAATAATAAACAAGTTCACCAATATGTTTTATTAAAATTGAAAAAGTAAGATCCTAGATGACAACACTACTATGAAAAATCAAGAGAATAATATAACAATAATAATAGTCACTGATTTGGAATTACTGTATTTTAAAAATTTACAAAAAATATCAACGTGTAATGAGAAAACAAAGACCTAGATGAGAATTATATCTGCAAGAGGAATCAAAAGCTAAAACTTGTTATGCAAAGAGAACTGATGACTGGAATTAGAAATCAATAACTAGATCTAAACCTAGACAACAATGCTAGGAAGTGGACACTAGAAGGGTGGCACTCTTATCCACTTACAGTGAGTAAATTAGCGTTTTTGTGTTCTCTATGTCTTTATTTCCAAAACATTTATCTGGTGTGGGAGCTTACGATCACTTATGGAGATAAATGTATGACTAATTTTATTTCAACACCCTAGCTCCTTAACATGTGAAGACCAATTCAAATTGATGAAAAAAGGGGTTAAAGGTTGAAATTGGGGGAGACTTTAACACCCCATGTGTTAAGTGTTTTTTACATATCAATACTCTGAAGAGGGATCAAACTAAATGTATTTCTCCCATACTACGATGGTATGTGAATAACTGATGAAATATATCAGATGTTGGTTCAATATTGATGTGATTAAGTGTCGTAATCATAATATATGACCTGAAAAATATATTCAAATTTGAGCTCTAGGCTACTAGGGTTGTATGCAATCAAAATTAAGAGAAATAGATGCTTTGCTCTCAATGAAAAATTATGATTCTAGTGTTTTTTGATGTGGAAGCCTCTTGTATTAAAAATAGTTTGAAAAGTGTTTATATAGTTATATATTTGAAATTCCTTCAAATGGGGATCATTAAGGACATAGGCCCACCTTTTTATAGATTTTAATTTTTCAAATTAGTTGTTATTTGATGAGAAGACAAGAGAGGGAGCAAGAACACTAGAGCGGTGTACTATAGTCCCCTACAATGCTCTTGTCCAATGGGTGATTTCATCATGTTGAGTGTTAGGCTAAACCTAAAAGATGTCTAAGGTTGATAATAATATGGATGAATACATTTGGGGGTCATTTATCAATTTAGAAGAGTGCGTAAGGTGGTCAAAAGTGACCAAAAAGATCTTTAAGACAGATCTAGAGCTAAGTGTGTAAGAGAGTGGTCACAAGTGCACAATTTTAGTTTAAATATTAATTTATGTGTCTATAACATTATTAGTTATAGAACTAGTTTATTGACTGACCAACAACTGAATCCAAATCGTTGATTGGAAAATCAAATTGTTGGCCAATGAAGGGGAAAAAATATTTTTTCCATTATTACCTTCGATCATCAACTAATCACTTTTTTAGGGTTTGTGCAATCAGTGTATATAGTTTGTAGTTAACTACAAGTTGCATACAACTTACTACAGGTTAAATTATAGTTGTTACGAGTTAATTCCTAGTTTCCACACATTATATAGTAGATGCTACATGATGATGTTAGATACTAAAAGAAGGTAAATACCTTTGCTACAAGTTGGCATGGGTGATTACATGCAACATCTAGTTTCCATGGATTGTTAGAAAGTGTTACATATTTCTAAATGAGCATTACAAGTTTCCAAAAGAATGTTGCAATTTTCACTTGCAACACACTGCACTTCCCTAACTACTTTCTTTTTGAAAAAATAATACACTTGTCTGACTCAATAGATTTACCATTACTCAAAGGAAGATCACCATATAGCACTTAGCCCTATCAAACCAATATCCATGCATCTTTGAAGGCCAAGCAAAAGCAACACTAGTTTGGGTGATTGATATTAGAATTAGTGTTACTATTATAGCTTGGAATTGCACCCTTTTGAGAGAGTTCTTCAGGCTCCCTCACTTCTATCTACAAGCATGGGGACAACCTCAGGATGTGGGTATCCTATGGTGAGATTGAATCTCTAGACTTTTTTATGAGGCTAGTTCCTCAGGTGCTTCACTTTAGCTCTTGATCTCACACTAAAATCTATTGTCTACTAAGGAAAAGGGGTAGGAGGATGACTAAAAATAAAATCTAAGCTAAGGGAGGTGATGCACCAAAAGAAGTGATCCACTTGGTCTAGGAAAAGAGCCAACTACTAATGAATCCAAATAGGACACAGGTTATTCTGATTCTATCTCAAGACCATAGGCATGGAGATTTTGTGTGGAGGTTGGAGAGAAGCCTTACACTTTGAAGGATAACAAAATAGGTCTAAAGGAGACATTATGGACCGGTAACACTTCAAAGGAGCTTGACACATAGACTCTTCATGCAATCCTGCACAAAACTAAAGGGATTAAAAGTAAGGTGTTGGAAGAAATCACAGGTGCTGAATAACAATCATACATTCTACAAAATGAAACCAAATGTTCACACTTGTTTTAACCAAAAACAAAAAAGTATTCCTTGTATTGCTTCAAAAGAGTCTTTTACAAAGTAATTTTTGTAGAGTGATTCTATCACCAGTCTAGGGATCATTTGCTTGGCTCCAAGGCCTCTATTTATATAGAAAAGGGGGAAGAAAGAAGAAGTCACCGATGGTGGGAACTCTCATGTTGTACTTCCTTGTTTCCCCTTAATGCACTACTTAAGATCACTAGACAATACTCTTGATCCCCTCCCATCTTTAAGTTTTTCTTTGGTGCATCTAAAAAGTCATGTTGTAAGCAGCTAGAATGTCTCTTCTTGGCATGATGCATTTAAGCGTCAAACGATGATTGTAGGAAGTGAACCATGGTGGATGAGATCCTTCATAACTTCCAGCTACTAGCTGCTCAGACTTTCCTGTGTTTATTGATCATCCTTGTGCCACTTGTCCTTTATTATTTGGCCCTTTCTACTCTAGTTACGTCATGTGGCAACCTTCCATTTATTGCATCATGATTCTCACGTTGTTGGACCCAGCTTAAGTCGAGCACTTGGAGAATCCTGATTTACTCTATGTAGATTAATTTAAGTTCTTTGGCCTCTCCAACTTCAAAATTTTCCAGATCTTTCACTTATAAAGCCTTTTAAGTAGAGTACTTGGAGAAACCTGATTTACTCTATGTAGAGTAATTCAGGTTCTCTAAGCCTACTTACTTCAAGCTTGTCCATCTTGAAGTCTTCTCACTTTGATAGTTTCCAAGCCTTAAGACTTTGAGATTTTTAAACCCGATTACTTCCAATGGCTAGTCACTTATCTTGATTTTGACGTCCATTGGCCCGTCATTTCCTTTGGACACTTGGTCTTGGGTTTCCTTCTCAGCGTATTTCTTTCAGAAAAATCTCCCAAAGGAACTTCTTCAGATAATTTGTTCAAAAGAATTCCTTCAGACTTTTTGTCTGTGTTTATCTTCGAAAACTACCCTTCGAGCTTTTCACAATGAACTTTTTCAAAGGGTA
This sequence comes from Torreya grandis, assembly GCA_037957365.1. Lineage (NCBI taxonomy): Eukaryota > Viridiplantae > Streptophyta > Pinopsida > Cupressales > Taxaceae > Torreya > Torreya grandis. The sequence continues at coordinate 1,572,981 of JARHVA010002750.1, forward strand.
AGAGACCCTTCAGGAAAATTGTAACTATCCACTTGGAGAAGAAAAAGCCCTTCAAAAAAGTTGAAGTGTACCTTCAGGGTCTTGAAAGACCCTTTAGAAAAATTGAAGAGGACCTTTTGCCCTAAAAAGGCCCTTTGACATTTTGAAAACGCCCTTCAGATTTTTTGAAAAAGACTTGTCCCTTGAAGGACCTGAGAAGCACTATTTTTTAAGACCGAATTAGGTTTGTCAAGCCCTTTTACTTATTTCAGGTATTTGACTGCTCACAACTTCTAAAGAAATCAAGTAGTGTTCCTTGGAGAACCTGAAATACACTGTCCATGAGTAATTTGGGTTTGTAAACCCGAATTACTTCTTCTTATAAAACATTTAGAAGTTAAGCACTGCTAGAAACCCGATTTGCACTGTGCCTTCAAAAACTCAAAGTTGTCACTGCTGGAAAACCCGAAGTCCTCCCAAAGACTTGTTATTTCCTTGCCTGAAAGCTCCCTTTTTCATACTTAGATAAATTTTGATATGTGAGCCAAAAATGGCCAACATTTACTTTTAGACACTAAAATTTAATCAATAAATGCTTGTTATTGACATCTTTACCTTGTTTTGTCAATCTGTCATTTTAATAACCCATAATATCTAAGGAAACCTCCAAATAATCATAAGTATTGTGTATATCTCTAAGACTTATCTAATCTATCTCTATTCTACATATACTTAATTGTCAATTTGGTTTCAAAATCCTTTATCCCTTCTGGACAATAGTGCACTATCAGACAATGATATAGTGTGTCCTAGTTCAGAATGTTATAACTGTCATATTTTTAAAATGACACATTTCATAATGACTCTCTTATGTAAACCAATAAGTCAATTATTTAAAACATTTAAAAGATTTGCCTATAAAATTACATCAAGGCTCACACTTGAAACATTTAGTTCTCTTACTAGCTCTCACAAACAAAAAACATCTACCTTTTGAACAAATATTGTTATTACAATTATGTTGCAATACCACAATCTTTATCCAAGCATAACATTATTATATTATGGGTTAAGGGCATCATTTATCAAGCATTCTAATCAAATATTACTAGTTGCATTCACATGATCTTCCCTAAAGGAAGAACTACATCAGATTGAGGTCCACTTAGACTATGTAGGCAACACTCAGTCAACAAGGGATTTTCTAAGGATAACTCGATCATATCCTACTTCCCCTTTTTCTATATTTTGCATATGATCTCTCTTGTGTGCTTGTGCATGATTAGGGTATCAACTCTACAGGTCTTTCATGCATCAACTCAAGTTTTTATTAAAAATAGTTCACCTATAAATAGAGGTGAACAAGCCTAGATTTTTAGATTCAGCACATAGTCTATTTGGACAAAGCTGCAGTGTCAGACAATGACACACTGTGACCTTGTCTACCTTTTGTAACTTTGTCCCAGTATATAGTGGATCTTTGTTTTCTAATACCTATGTTTTTGTAGGTTATTACAAACACTTATAGTCAATTGAAATATAACACAGTGAAATTTTTATCAAGAGAAAGGGTAAGCAATTTGGTAAAACTACTAGTTCTTCGACAGAAACTTCACATGTGTTTCTAATAAGAGATCTAAGTGGAAATTTTTTTAATGTAAGAAACCTAGTCATCTTTAAAAAGATTGTAGTGAAAGACAATAGGATATGACTAACCCTAGAAAGAAAGCTCATCATGTGAATTTAGTTGAAGGTGAACGCAAGGAAATATCTCATGATTTTAATTTTATGGCTTTTAGTGCTAATTTTGTGGTGGATCAAGCTTGGTACTTTGCTTTAGGGGCATCTCACCATTATACATGCCATAAGGAATGGTATGTGAATTTTGTTAAAAATAACAGTAATAATGAATTTGTATCTTAGGAATATGGTAGAACTCATTTTTTGAAGGGATATGGTAATGTTCAGATCAATTTTAATGGTACAGTTCAGTATACATTTAAGAATGTTAGGTATGTGTCTGATATGAAAAAAAATTGTTTTTAATTAGTGAGATCACCTCAAAATCTTATTTTGTTGTAAAATTTCAAAGACAATAATGTCTAGTCACTACCAAACATAACAAGATTATTGATGTTAGGATTGGTGAGAAAGACTTGTATAAGCTTGTAAATCCACAAAGGAAAAAGGAAAGTGCACTTGCAATGGTTGATAGCACAAGTTCACTATGGCATGAAAGGTATGGGCATTTGAATTTCTAGTATTTGAATAGATTGATCAAGACTAAGATGGTTAAGGGGATTCCTTCTATTTGGGATAGTCATCATGTATGTACTGGATGTTAGTTAGAGAAACAAGTTAGACAATCATTTGATGTTGGTAAAGCTTCAAGAGCTAAGGGAGTATTAGATCTGGTACATGCATAGTTATCTAGTCCAATGCAGACACCTACCTCTTCTAAAGCCCGCTATTTTTTTATGGTCGATGATTTCTCTAGGAAAAAGTGGGTATACTTTCTAGTGAATAAATCTAATTATTTTTCTAACTTCCTTACTTGGAAAGCTATGGTTGAAAAATAGGCAGGACCATCAATGAAATCTTTTAGAATGGATAATGGGGTGAGTTCATCTCAAAACAATTCAAGGAATTTTATGGCATTGAAGGCATACACAGATGTACAATACCCCTTACACTTCGCAGCAAAATGGAGTTGTGGAAAGGCGAAATAAGACGGTGATGGACATGGCTCATTGTATGGTCCAAAGAATAAATGCCCCATATAGATATTGGGCAGAAGCAGTGAATATAGTGGTGTACATCCTCAACGTAAGTCCTATAAAATCATTGGAGAATATGGCTCTAGAGGAGACTTGGTCAGGTCGAACTCTAGATGTAAGTGCTTTTAGAATTTTTGGTTGTGTAGCTTTTGTAGTTATTCCTATTCAAAAGAGAAGTAACTTGGATGCAAAAAGCAAAGCATACATGTTTTTTGGGTACAATGAGCAGTCAAAGACCTAAAAATTACTTGATGTTTATACAATCAAAGTTGTGATAAATAGAGATGTCATAGTAAATAAACAGATGCCATACTTCACAACAACTGGTACAGTTTTAGATATTGAGTCATTGTTTTCTTCTAATGATTCCAATGATGAACTAGAATACCACTAAACTTTTACATCACAACTTATAATAGAATCCGGGGGAAGAAATTGTTGCAGGTCATTGTGAGGTTCCAACAGAACAACCAAAGAAGCCAAAGTGGTATTCTACCACAACGGAAGCACTAAATGGGGAGACTTGCCGCAAGGTGTGGAAGGAAGAAGATTGAGATCAGGAAAGCAATTTGGTAATAGAGGTGAGCATGATAATTTTGCTCTTACAGTTGTTGTTTCATAGGCTTTGAGCCTAATTTTTTTCAGAGGCCAAAGGGAGGCATGAGTGAGACTCAACCATGTGATTGGAATATGATTCCTTGATGAAAAATAAGACTTGGGAGCTCATGGAGCTAACGCCAAGAAATAAATCCATTAGTTGTAAAGGGATTTACAAGGTAAAATGCAAAGCAAATGGTTACTTGGACAAATACAAAGCCAGACTTATTGCAAAAGGTTATGCACAAGAGGAAGGGGTTGATTATGAAGAGACTTTTTCTCCTACTACAAAGATGGTAACTTTTCGTTTGATTATTGCTATTGCTACTCAATTTAGATGGCAGGTGCACCAAATGGATGTCAAGAGTGCTTTCTTGAATGGAGATCTGGAGGAGGAAGCTACATGGCTCAACGATAGGGTTTTCAGGTCCTTGATAAGGATCAACTTATTTGCAGATTGATCATGTCCTTGTATGGGCTTAAGCAGGCTCCTTGAGTCTAGTATATGAAAATAAATTCATATTTTAGAGAGTCTAGTTTCAAAAGGTATTATTTTGAACCAACTCTCTATCTAAAGGTGTTTGATGATGATATCTTGATTCTTATTGCATATGTTGATGATATAGCCATCAATGTGATTAGTGCATCCCATTCAGCAAATAAAGCCTAATATTTGTTGTACTTTTGACATGACAAACTTAGGACTACTAAAATATTGTTTAGGTGTTGAGTTTTGGCAAGGTGATTGTGTTGTATTCATGTCATAGAATAAGTATGCCAAATCATTGTTGGAAAGGTTTAGAATGATGGATTGTAATCCAACTCACACACCTATGGAAGTTGGAGCTAAAATTTCCACTAACATTGCTTAACCTCTGATCAATGAAACAATGTATCGACAACTAGTGGGTAGTCTCGTTTACCTCACTACCACTAGACCAGATATTTATTTTGTAGTGAGTTTTCTATCTCGCTTCATGTCTAAACCACAAGAAGTGCATTAGTTAGCTGCAAAATGGGTATTAAGATATGTCAAAGGTACTCTTGACTTTGGCATACTATATAAGAAGTCTATAGATTTTGAGCTTTCAGGATAATCTGACTCTAATTAGGCAAGATCAGTAGATTCAAGAAAATATACAACAGGGTATGTATTCACTCTTGGTTCAGGAGTTTTCTCATGGCAGAGCAAACTAAAAAATACAATGGAATTATCTTCAATAGAAGCATATTATAAAGCTATGGTCAGTGTAGGTTGTGAAACTATGTGGATAAATCTTGGAGGATCTTCAGCTTGAGTCATCAAAGCCTACTCCATTTTTCTGTGACAACCAGAGTGTTCTGAAGATGGTGAAAAATTCAATATTCCATGCCAGGACCAAACACATTGAGGTTCACCATCATTACATCTGATAATTGGTTAAGAATGAAGACATCAGTCTCTTCTACTGCCCCACTGAAGAGTAGCCAACTGATATAATGACCAAACCATTTGGTTCAAACAAGTTCATAAAATTCAAGGACAAACTTGGTCTTGTTTCTAGTTTAGTCATTAAGGGAGGGTATTAGCATATTATTGTATTACCTTAGGATATTTTCTAAGGTATATTACCTATACTTTTGGTTATAGTGGTTTTAACCACTTAGGTTGGTAAGTTTCACGGGCCTAGCTATTTTGTGCTACCCAATGTTTTTGGTTCCACCCACCTCCTTGTTTTTTGGGTGTTCTTTTTGTGCCTATATAATAGGCTTCTTATGTATTGTTTTGTACATTGGTTAATATCATTTTATTCTCTTTACTGGTTCTAACAAGTGTTACTCTCTAAGAAGCCACCTGCAACCAATTCTTTCACAAACATGCTTGCTAGCCCGTTGCTATAGGAAGTTAATAATTGTTGTTTCAGGAAGTAGAATTCAGATTGGCCATGTCCAATCACAGTTCAATTCGGTCAATCCATTGAAGACAATACTCCAAGTCTTCATTTCAATTAATAAAGTATCATTCACCTCATTCTACATGATCACTCAACAAACTATAGAGAATTATGCAACCACCAATACAAACAAAGTCAATTGTACAAATTGAAATCATTAGTAAACCAATATGTAAAATGTAATTATGTCATTCTTTTCTAAAATAATCATGTATTTCATTGAAGAATTTAAAGTATGTACTCATGAGCACTTTAAGTACTATTTACCATGTTATGGGTTTAAGCTGTGGCAAAACATCTCTTTTTGGCATCATATCAAATCAACCTAATTCTTTAGTCACAAATCCAATCCCATTCAATCATTTTCTCTCCCACAAGAATAAAATAGTCAATCTGTCACTTGAGGGTGACACAATAGATGGGGGGAGTTGCTCAAACCCGAAAAGATACAAGTAAAGTTAAATGTCTTATCACGGAATCAAGTGTGTAAGTTGGGGGAGAAATGATTGTTGTAATCAGAAGGGCACGAGGGGAATGAGCTGAGAAAAGTTGCAATATTGAAAGGATAAGTACCAAAAGCCATCACACCAGCCACAACATAGCAACATTTCAAACCCTATGTTTTATTATACAAGCTAGAAAACACCTCTTTGCTATAATGAAGCAAATCTAGGGAAACATGGGAGGAGATGTAATCAAGAGATAACCAAAAGAGCTCACACCATTGACAGAAAGATAAGATCTTGCCAACATCTTCAAAAATACATATCGGTTGGATTGCTTTGAAAATTGACAGGGTATGATGTCCATATTGCCTAAGAATTTATAGAATCCTTGGTAAACAATATGGCTACCATTAGAGGACTACAAATTAAAGTCATTGAAGAGTTGTTGGAGCAAGTAAATGGTCCACCGCAAGCAGGGGAGTTATGGCAAAGAAAAACTAGTGTTACTATAGTAAGACACATATTTTGTGCAGAGGGTGAGTAGTTATAATCCTATAACAAGGGCACACTCTATGCTTCATTACATTTGGAATGGGCAGAAGTTGCCACTTTTATTATAAAGTGTCTACCCTATGAAGGAAGGCATTCCATGTTATATGCAATTCAGTTTAGACTCCTCAGTCACCTAAGACATGGAAGATGAGTAAATGTGCCCAATTATTTTTTTGAACACGCTAAGGAGAGTGGCGAAAGAATATCAAAAATGAAAACCAAAATCCTTGTCCCATCATTATTGATTCAATTGATAGTGCATAGATGTCTAAGGGACAAAAGGCCCAAGTTAGCATGGGAAGATATCTTGACACTGCTACAATTACCAAATGAGGAACAACAAGGCAATGTAGCGGTCGAACAAGAAGTAATAGTTGAAGAACAAGGAGTAGCAGTTGAGGAACAAAGAGAGAATGTAGCTAGGGAGAATGTGGAAATGCTTGAGAGAAGGATAAAACTAATATTAACCCCTTCTTCAAAGTCCCAAGATAAAGGTAAGAAACCAATCCATAAAGAGAGGGCAGAGGATAACCCCTCGACATCAAGACCTAAGAAAAGACAAAGGGTTCCACATCATCATGCTCCCAGAAGACCATCACAAATTATATGTAGACTAACAAAACATCATACTCTTGTGATCCCACATTGTCCACATCGAAAGTGGACAGTCATCTTAAGAAAAAGAGGAAACCAGAGAAGATGAGGCTCAAACTACTAATACCAATGGAAAAGAAGACTCTACTTCATCTAGCTCTGGGTTTTCATCCTTTGGTGAAATGGAGCACTGGGGTATTTCACTAGATGTAGTAGAAGGAGATGTAAAAATGCAAGGATAAGAAGAAATGGCAACTGAAGAGGAATTGGAAGAACAATCCTTGGCAAAGAAGAACAAAGGGAACAACAACAAACCCATGTTCAGCCATGATAAGGAGAATACCAAAATTTGATAAAACCCTTAAATGAAATTGAAACCCTTAGGGCACAAATTAAGGAACTAAAGAAAAAGGAGAATGGGTTGGACACGATGGCTAAAGTGGCAGAAATAGAAAGTAGACACCTACAAGTCCCTATAGGACAATGTATAGCACAACTTGTAGCAGAAGAATCTGCTATAGCTGAGAAGACTTTTTCATTCAATTCTACTCAAACAAATGGGCTAAATCAAGAGGAATTGTTTATGAAAAGGGATGTTAAGATTCAAACCCTACGAATTTAGTGGTACAGTCAGTATAACCAATTAAGGGAGGAAAATAAGGCTATGAAGAAAAATCTCAAAGACGTTGAATCACAAATTACAAAACTAAAGAAAAAAATAGAAGACATGAGTCAACTAACTATGCAAATAATGGACTGTAGACTACCTCCAAGGGTATATGTTGTCTATCTTTAAGAGCAGTAGCTAAAATTCCAGTTTATGCATATCTATTGTGATTGACCTACATTGGTAAGTGACCCTCATTCCTTCTTTGATATGTATAACAATAGCACCCTTGAAGTTCGTAATCAACTATGTGAATTTTATATGCATAATTATGTTGTTCCTTGTGACCTATAATGGAACCCAAAATTATATTTGGAGGACGTACCACTTAAGTCTTTCTCCTCATATCTTGTTAATGAAAGAAAAAGGGGTAGAGAACTAACAGAATATCATGAGAAAGAAAAAGAGATTACATTGATGATCAAATGAGAAGCCACTAGACCTGACACAATAAAAGCAGATTGGATTAAATTGATGAACAAAAAAGAGGTGGCTACAAGATTTACAAAAGAGCGAATAGAAACATAGAACCAATATCAAGCATTGTTGGCACAAACTAGCCAAGAAGCCTTCAATGCCTGCATAACTAAATGGAATGAGCTTACTCTGAAACTACAGAAGAAGGAATCATTCTCAAGATACAACTTCAAGGCAGCTCTTAAGAGGGTCACTAGATAGATACATTGATGTTGCAAAGAGGAATACACTAAGGTAGATAGCCATAACATATCATCTTTTTTGGTTTTCCATTCTAATTGAAAAGGTTGAAGATAAGAGATGGAAAAAGATAGAAAATAACTAAGTGTTTTATAGAATATAGGGAGAAGGTTCATTAGAACCATTTGATTTCAAAAGATTGTGTTCTCATATGTAGAGGTTTTGATTGCTCAAGGACCAGCAACAAGTTCAATTGGGAGGTGTGAGATGAGTCAAGAAATTAACCTTGAATAACCTCCTAGAACCTCTTTTGTTGATCCCCTTAAACCAATCATAAGTACATAAAGTTGTATTTTGTACTTTTTTATGTCAAATAGTACTAAATGAATATGATATGCAATCTTTGGTGTTTTTATACTTAAAATTGTTATTTTATATATAAAATTATATCATGTACTATCATTATTAATTTGGCTTTACTATTAACTTGGTGTGACAGAGCTTAAGGACTAGATATGAAGTAGCATGAATCAATAGCCAACCCGTAGCAACTAGGTAGGCCAACTTATAGTAACTAGGCAGGCCGACCTGAAACAACTGGGTAGCCAACCGTGCAACTGCACATTATTGTTCTAACCTGTAGCAATTGAAAAGACAATTGCTCTAACCTGTAGCGGTAATCATGACAACTCTTCCAAGCTATAGTAGAACTATAAGGGTCAACTGTAGCATTCATTGTTAAACCCCACTGAGACTGTAACGATTAGCAATTCATGAAAGGTAATCTAGGAAAGGGCAGATCAATTCTTAAATTTGTCATTAACACCCTTTCCTCAGTGGACCGTGTTTTCTAACCATTGCAACCATGCAACAAACTACTATGTTTCATGTTCTTTGTTAAACGTTGATTGTTAACTATAGATTTGTCATGTAGCATGTGTATGTTGTTTTCATAGATTTTGTTAAACAATCAGAGTAAAAACAATTTCTATTATATCCAAAGTGTAACACTAAGACCCTACCTTCTCTATTTAAAGAGGAAATAGCAAGGCAACGGGTAATGAGTAGGTTATGAGAAGTATGTAGAAAATAACGAATCATAGTTAAGTCTGAAGCTTTTGTAATTTTTATCGTAACAATACTCGCATTGTTACATGTTCATTAATGCAAGGAGAAGTGATTTGAAATAAAACAATCATACTCGAGAAAAGGATTAGAACTCAAATCTGATCAAAGAGAGCCCCAAGCAAAGAACTGTCGTGAAGATTTTAAACTATTAATTAGTTGAGATTTATATTGTATGATCATTTATGGTCTCTTTTAGAGTTTTGTGTGTGTGTGTGTGTTTTGAGAATTCATAAGTTCAATTTAGTAGAAGCAATTAGTATTTGTGTGAGCACTCTTAATTATATATCGGAAGCTTCCAAAAACATAAATTAACAAATCAAGTTCTTTCTACAATTCATTCCCCCAAATATGATTTAATTTCCTATATTTTCTTATTTTTATAATTTACTTTATGCAAATGTATTTCCTTATGCATAACCTATAGCTTCTCAACCTCCAAAAGAACTAGTGTTGCATATACAGTGCCGACACCTTACCAAATACACATCTAGGGTTGACAATCAATGAAAGTAGTAAGATTGATAAAACCAAGTGACTGTGTTATCCCATCATTGATTGGTAAGGTTGTACGTGAGCATTGATTACATCAGATTTAATTAATGGTTTGATTCTACTCATCACCTCCAATTAACAAGCATATAATATGATATGAGGATTTTAGAGTTGAAACATTTCCAAGACACACAAATTAGGCGTATTTAACTTGAAAGAGTAAAGCATTTTTCAAAACTTGTAAGGGAATATTTTTATAAAAAATTAACCCACACCACAACAATCAACCATAATGTTAGTAGGAGGGCCACTTCCATGGTGGGATTGCCCCGATTGACATAAGGATTATGGTATATTGAGTTCATATGTCACATCGACAAAACCCTCCAATCAATGCAAGATTAAATTTTTATGTAGATATATGAAAATTTTGGAGTTATAGAAGTAATTCAAAGAAAGCACAGATTAGGGGGCATCCGACTAGAGAAAGTAAGGCGATTTTAAAAGTTTCTTGTAAGATGATTTTTTTGGATATTTTAAACTACAAAAGAGGAGAGGGAGCGTTGAATAAGCAAACAACTCATTTGAAACCAATCAAACGTTCCAACCAATAGAGAATTAAGCTTTTATGTAGAAATAAAGATCATAGTATATTGGGTTTATATGTTGCCGTCAATAAAGGCTTCCACCAATTTATATAGAAATGAGGATTTGAGTTATAGAAGCAATTCCAAGAAGCTTATTAGATGTATCCAACTTAAGATAATGAGATTAATTCTTGTAATCCCAAGGCCTCGAAATGAGTACAATTGCATATTCTTCCAGCATCTCAAATCTTTGAAAAGATCATTTTAATTTAAGATAATGAGATTAATTCTTGTAATCCCAAGGCCTCGAAATGAGTACAATTGCATATTCTTCCAGCATCTCAAGTCTTTGAAAAGATCATTTTAATTTTTCTGATCATAATGCCTAGAAATGAGGAGGCCCGCAAATTCTTCCAGCGTCTTGGAATTTTTGGATAAATCATTTCAATTCTTCTAATCACATGGCCTAGAAATGAGTAGAATCGCATTAAAAGTTTTGAAGATATCAGTTATTCTTTTCTATTCATCTCAATTATAAACTAAAATAATTTTCCTTCCATTTACTAAAACATGACTGCGCTATAGTTCTTGTAGTTTTTCTTCCTTATCAAATGAAGAAACCGTCCATCCCCTCTCATTTGCCAGTCACTGTTTTCACAATTGTAGAACCAAACATGGAAACAAAAAAAATAATCGTATGATACCTTTCTTTTGATCACGTCAAACTCTTTATATTTATGGATAACTGCAATTCCATTTTTTAGCATCCCAAATTCAATTTATTGATCTTCTAATGTAATAAATCGTGTAAAAATAAACCCAGAATTTGGCTTTATGTCGAGAATTCAAACAAATAATGCCCAAGTCTGCCGAGTTCTTCAATCTCTTAATATGGTGGTAAAGCGGCAGCATCATTTTGAATATCATCCCTCTGAAGATGCAGATGAATGAACGATAGCCAAAAACAATTTATTGTAAATTCTGCAAATCTTCACCGAAAGTCATGCATCTTGCATCTAAACACTTTTTGACAATTCTGAATAATTATCAAATATTGGGAAGATGACAAGTATAACGCTGCTTCGGGTGCACATCTAATGCATTTTGAAGTGCAATGTCAGCTCTAACACCCTCACGAAATAAATTATCATAAAGTGTACAAACAAAATCAGACAGATCCTTTTCCTCCTGCTGCTGCTCCTTTTTGTAATCACATCCTTCGAAGTCGCTGTCCTCCCAATCACTGCTAGGGCTGCTTGGTTCTCCTTCCTCCTCGTCATCTTCTCCAATCACAAACCGTCCAGTCTCGGGTTTGCTCCCGTCTCTGGAGCCAGCCACGCAATCCAGACTTACATTCTGTTGTAATTCCGGAGGATCCATGGAAGGTGCGATGATTGCTTTTGCTCCTAAATCTAAGAAAGCTTTCACTAAAGCTGCACTTGGACCATACTTCCCGGTGCATATCATGATCCTTTCTCTCCATACCCCACCCTGACAAAGAAAAAGTGTTAGCACCATCATGTGAATCTCTCAAAAATACATGGATTTTTTTCTTAAATATAATCCTATTACAACCTGGATAAAGTATTATCATATATTTGATACAACCCACAAATAACACATTAAGAAATTGTTTTTGCAATCTTCCAAAACTACTATAATTGGTGTGCTGCAATCTATACCAATCTTTTTATCATTGCAGAGAACAACCTCCAAGTTGAAAAAAAAAAAAACATTTTTTCGACCTCATTAAAAAAATTCATTTTGTTTTTGCAGAGTGGGTCAACGTTGAACCAATCTATCAAACCTTACTTAACATGAACCTCTATATCCAGCCTTACTTGACATGAACCTCTATATCAAACCTTACTTGACACTAACTTGAAAATTCAGTAGAAGAAAGTTTTACACGCTTTGGGATATTTAATTGAAGAGAATCATCATACTTTTCTCACCATTTTGCTCGAACTTATTTCACGTTTTTCAAATGTTTCGCATTTCGGGTTTTTTTAACGAACATGGCTGCGTGCTTTTTATTAAGCAGTCGTTACACTAAAGAATCAGCGGAAACCCCTAGCAATAAAAAAATATGTAGATTTTCACCTACACATTACCATCTTATTGGTTTTGGTTTAGCCTGCATCTCAGGTATTGGAAATTTATTTGCCAAAACAACATAACAGCACTGCAAAATGCATCTCCAAATTTAAAAATACTATACAAAAAAAAAAATTGGAAGCACCATTTACAAGTCATTTAAATCTCCGTATCAGACTGAAAAGCATCTTTCCCACTAAGAATGCATGCCACATCTTCCCAAAACATCTCTAGGCAAAGATGCTTTGACTTAAAAAAACCTTAAATGCACATACCACATCCTCCCATCTGCTTTCAATTCATTTCTGCAACTCTTTTAAGAGATCCATCTTATATTTACATAAACAAACGAGAGATTGAATTAGCTGAGTAACGGGATTCTACAGAAAATCTCTCCCCATAAAAACAAAGAAGGAAAGCACCTGAGCTTGAGCCCCAATGCGCAAAAGAGTCGACATCTCTGCAGAACCACTCAAACATAGCTCTAACAAGAAAATCCAAATCTTGCTAAAAGATTCTAAATTTCCATATCAGACTAAATAGCATCTTCCCCTCTAAGTCTAAATGCAACATCTTCTCAAGACATCTCATCCTTCCTGAACGCACACATCACATCCTCCCAGCTGCTTTCATATTCTTCTCCTGCAACTCGGTTTGTTTTAAGAAATGCATCTTATATTACATAAAAGAACAAGATATTACAAAACAATAGGATTACAGAAAAAATCTCTTCCTACAAATGCACATAAATCACCTGAGCTCGAGCCCCAATAGGCAAAGAGTTGACATCTCTGTGTAACCACTCAAACTTAGCTTTGAAAAGGAAAGACAAGTCTTGCTGAAAGAGGCTCAATTTCCCTGAGCTAATTGGAGAATTATCCTCCTGAAATACTGCTTTACACCTTGTCTTCCATAGAAAGCTAAAGGCAGACAATCAATTTATATGCCATTAATTTTTGCAGCTGTCCCTAATAAGCTTAAATGTGTCTCATCTCGTCATACAAATCCCCTGTCACATACTTGTAGAACAACATCCCAGTGCCCAGCTTCCAGTCTCTCCAATAAGGACCTGATCCATGTGTTTGTAATTTATAGGGACAGTTTTCAAGAATCATCTTGCGAAACTCTACTTGCAGGCAATTTGGCCTTATTCCCTCCTGCACCTCTTGTTTTAATCCATAAAAAAACTTCGGTCTTTGAAACTACTGTTGGTAATTTAGAACTTTTATTGTTGCCGTGATTAATGACAATTTTCTTTAAAAGTGAGAATTTTCATTGAAGATATAGTATTACTACTGATGCTGAAGCCTGAGCTGAGATGTTAGTGCTTCTTTCCTAGTGAAGGATAATTTCAACTTTTTGGGGTATCTTTTTTTTAATATATTATATGCTATAGAATTTCTTCTGTAATACAAGACTTCAATTTTATTGCAAAACTATATATATCCATGAGTGATCAAATTGAATGGACTTGGACAGTTTTAAAATGTTCCACAAAGCTTTTTCTATTCTTGATGAATCAAGATAATTACTTCTGACCCTCGACCATGCTGTGCAGTACTATATAGTTTAATTGGCGGTTTCACGATCAGACAACACACATCGCAGCGATTAGAAGACCACTTTCACTTTCCGAGTCGAATACTAAGGACTGGTTGGTCAGAGTTATAAGCTATAGTCGGGCCCACAAATCAGGCTTTGTATCCTATATCTTAGCTGGGTGGGAGGATTTGAATTGTATCGAGTTCGTTCGGTGATGCGATGAGAATCTATATTCTCGCAGACCGACTAAATTTTGTGACCACTATTAAACAATGATCATACTTGAATAGGAGTGAATCGCCATCCATTTCTCACTTTTGACCTCTCATGGTATGACTCACATTTTGGAATTTGGACTTTAACATTTTTTTGTAGTTTATTAGATTTCATGTCCAAAACTATTTTTCCAATATCCATCGGCATATTATACATTCTAACTCTAATACAAGTGTTGTGATTGTGAAATGTCAAAACACAAAACCACAAATAAAATGAAAAGGACAAGGAATTGTTGGCATTTAAGCATGGTAAACATTCTATGCTGAATAATGGATGTGGATTCTCATTCTTCGAAGTCTATGTGATAGCATGGAATAGGCCTAGTTTGTGTTCTTCGTAGCTTTATGGGTGAAGCTTTATGAGAATTATAGAATAAAACAGGATTTACAGCAGTATAACACAGCAAGCAATAGATAGCAATATGAAAGAAAATAACAGCTATTGATTGCAAATTATGGATATGATTTTATTACTTTAGACTCGCTCATACAAATACAATATAAGGGTTATCGCTAATGGCTATGCCCAAATAAACACACACAATTAATAACTTGTAATTGTCCAGCAGCATAATTAAACCTACTTACTTGATGCTAATACTTATGCAAAATGCACCAAGCACCTATTATATGTTAAAAAATTAAATTATTCTCTGCCTTCCTACCTACCTCCCCAGCTTCGCACTCAACGGCTGCAACCACCAAACAAATTAATTGCAATAGATTTCAAATTTGAATTTTGAGAACCATTTCTGTTTTGGGGTAGGTGAAACTGTCAACAAAAAGACAAAAAGGTAAAGAGACAAAAGAATAAACAAACAGAAATTAAGAGCAGAAAGCATATAGCAATGCAGCAACAATCAGAGATAGGCAGAGAAGAGAATTTATTCACGAACAACAATAGACTGTGTAGAAGCGGGGCAGAATAGAAGTTAGTGTAGCAGCAGCAAGTAAAAAAGAACTCGAGAATATTGCCACAACAGCAGACATTGAGTTTAGCACAGCAGTAGTTTGTGCAAGTCAGAAAGAAGTGAAGGAGCAGAAAAGAATGCAGCAGTAGAAGACTGCAGTAGATAGAGAAAAAGGAGTTGAACAACAAAAATTATATTTCATGACAGCAGTCAGAATATGACTGTAACAGCAAGATAGAAGGAGAAAAACAGAAGTTTGTGTGAGTCTTTTGTAAACAGCTCTAGCTGTGGCTTTTTGTTGACATAACCAGCTGATGTAATCAGATTTTAGAATCATTTAATATATGCAAATCTGTGTTTTATGTTTATGCTCTGCCCATCCCCTGTTTTAGTCTTCTGTTTTATTTTTTGTTGTTTGCTTGCTGCCCACCTGGGCCTGCACATTCTGTATTTTCTACCAACATTATAGTGCCTATTTTAACCGCACTAAAAGAAATAGACAGTCCCCGGATGAGCTAGACTTGTTCCTCAGAGGCAGGTTGGTGCTGCTGATTGCTCATATCTGTAACAATTGCAGCCATCTATATAGCAGAACTGAGCTCTTCACTCAAATGGTCCTGTTGAGGATCTAAGGACAGTCGAAGACGAGTCAGTGGTGTTTCAGTTGTTTCTCCTAGTCGTCTTCCAGCACTATTCGTAGAAAATGCGGCATCTGGATTATGTCTGCAGCAGTTGGCATTGTACAAGCAAATCCAAGTCTCTGGATTTTTTAACTTTTCCATTTCTTCTTTCAACTGTTGATTCTCTTTTTCTGCCAGGACCAATGGCTTCTGTTTTCTGCACCCAGCTTTATATCTGCTGTCAATTGAACATATGCATCATGGGAGTCAGCAATGTTAGAATTGCATTCTGTTGCTCTATCACATTCTGTATTTCTTGTTTCTCAGCCAATAATTGTGTTATCTGTTGACCCAACTGTTATTTTTCCTTTTACAGTTGATCATTATCTTCTTTGACTTTCTTCATCTTTTGTTCTTCGTCTAGAAACTTCAACCAGATTATCTCCATATATTTATGACAGTCTGACCTCCATGTACAAAGTGTGTAACTTATTGCAGGTAAAATCTTCATCTTTGCAATGCAGCCTGGTTATCAGTTATACATTTTGAATAAAATTTAAAAGTGTGGCTGGCACTGATAGCTATGTGAATTTCTTAGGAAAAACATCCAAACATTCTTGGGATCCCCTTGTGATTTGTATCCTTCCATCAGTACCAAAGTCTCATGAACGAACTAACAGTGGAAAACCCATCACTGCATTTTCCACTTCATCAACACATTGTCTAATGGGTATGTTTTCCTTTGCTTCACTAACAGGTTCGTCAAATTGTATAGACTCCAATCCATAATCCATAACATCAAGTCCAACCACTATATGGGTTGGTATCTCAAACTCGGGTATATTCAGCTCAAAGACATCCCTCTCATCCTCAGAATCATCAACTTTATTTAATTTCGTTTCATGTGAAGGTCTTTCCACTTCCATGTCATCCTCCGCATTATTTAATTGTTCACAATATTTCCTTCTTTGCTAAGCATCTAATGTTTGTTTAGGAACATTTTTAGGCTTGGTTTTTTTAAATAAATTGTAATCAAGCAGGTCAAAAGACTGAGTTTCAGAAAGAGCACCAGAACTTGCTGTGCTGCTTGATGGTAAAGACTAAGCTGGCGTCGACATCATTGGCTTCCTGTCTGTAGCAGCTTCCCCTTTCTGTTGCAATGTTGTCTTCTGATTTCTTACCAACAGTACACAATCCTCTGAATTGCCATCACCACTTTATGTATTTTGTTTTTAGTAGGCATTACTTTACCTAATTTTCATGGTTCTATTATTCTATAGAACTATCTTAGGGCCTTGGGCTCATAAGCATAATCAGTGGCCCTATAAATTAATGGCCTCTTGTCATCTTCTATGTCAAACTGTGGAAATATGGAGATAAGCACTTGCCAATGTAAAGTGGCCATCTCCTTGTAAACAACACTTTACAACTGATCATTCATTTTATAGGCCACAAATTCAACCCAATTATATTTTTCCCCTTGCAACATGCCCTGAATGTACCTGATGCACCAGAATGGCATCTCATAATTTCTGTCAACTAAAAACAATCTGGATAATGCAAATTCATCCATTCTTTTCACAGCATCCAAGTCTACACCATGGTCTTCTAGAATCACCTTCAGGTAAGCAACACAACTATCAGCAAGAAATTTATCTCTGAACTGATTTTTCAATGCATTCTGAGTCACCCTTTCCCCATCTTTCGGCAAATCAAATACCTCGTAGGCTCATACATTATTTTAGGGGTCAATTTAACTACTCCACCGAGTATATTATTGAATATCTAGCAAATTTAGAAACGAGCTCCATGAAAAGGGTAAATCCATAATCCCCAAGGGCATACTAATAATCTATTTCACTGGTGCAGCTTGTAAATGTTCAAAGCATGTGTTCCAGCTCAGCCCATATTTTTTGCTTTAATAGAAAATAATTTTGCCCTATCCAGGGGATGCCCTTCTCTATAGTAGACTACATTTGCTTTCCGGTCACCACTATTTGGACAGGTTGTGCCTCATGTTGAAAAGTGTTCCATCCCACTGTGTTTTTTGTCCCCTCGCAAGAGTTGTGTTTGTCATCTTACAACCTGTATTGAGCCAATCCAGTACTCCCTCCTCCACCTTTGCAAATTTGGACTAAACTATTGAAGCAGAGTAAAGTTATTTAAGTCATTTTTGCAAATTTGCAAATGCATTATACACTTCACTTGACTTGTGTTTACTTTCCTCCCTTTTAATTTCCCTACGATGCAGCATTTCCTTATTTTTTGTCTTTTTGCACATTAACAACTCGTTTACTGCATTTGGCATGCTCACCAAATAGACGTAAATCATTTGGAGTCTTTCATCATTTCAAATCGCCAGGTGTGGATGAAAAGAGAAAGATTCTTGCCTAGTGTTTCCTTCTGCTTTCACCAATCACCACCCATAACAGTTGTCATTCGACACATGGTGTCTATTCATAGGTGCCGCCACTTGTTTCTGTGCCTCAAATTGTTCAACCATTGCTTTGTAATCAGCGGCCGGTACTGGCCTTTTGTGTTCATCAATCATCACTTCCTTTGTATTTGTGGATGACCTTTTATCTTTTCTCTGCTTGCTGATTGGTGATGATTGGAGTTGGCCATTGAACGGTGAACATAACTGGGGAATTTCTTGTGGCCTTAATTGTATCAGTACATCAGCTGCCACAGTTGTAATCATTAGAAGTTTAAAGTCGTTGAGCAGTGATCGATTTACTTCATCAGGTGGCCAGGACTGCTCTAATTTACTCTGTTGATGACTAGGCCTTGGAATCTGCTCTATTTTGATCCAGTTTACACCAATATCTCTCTTGGTGTGGTATTGCCTTGATTTCGATGTGTTAATTAGATTGGAGTGTCCAGCCTCATCTATAGCAGCCAATCGTGTGAATCCATTGTCATGTTAAGGACCTTCCCATTGCATTTTTTATTTTTGTCCTCTCTTGCCTAAATTTTCTAATGTATCCTAGTCCTAGCATGCTTGCTTTGAAACGCATAAAAATTACAGTTTATCATGCCAGTACTTCCATATTCATTGTTCTATTTCAATTGATTACTAAGCCAACATTCTTTCCTCATCTCACTTATTCACTTTGAATTATCTATCAAGTTGAGATGTCATCGCTTAAATGATTTTCCACAACCACCCTTAAGCTTGGTACAAAGAATTACATCAGTGCCACAACTTCTTGTCCATATACAAGTAGAAACAGTGTAAATCTTGCGAATGTTTTAATTGATGTCCTCTATTCCTAAAGTGCATCTGGAAGTTTTTTAGCTGAATCTTACTTTTCAATACGATGGGTCTTATGAACAATGGCAAGAATTGATTTATATAAAACTTCCACTTGGCTATTTTCTCGTTGGATAATAAGCGATTGACTTATTGTGTTTTACCTTCAAAATTTCCAGCATTTCTCAAATCACCGCATTTATGAAGTGTGCTCCCGTATCACTTAATATGGTAATGGGACATCCATATTTGGTTATAATGTCCTCATATAAGAAATTTGTCGCGCTCTTGGCTATATTATCTGGTAATGCTTCCTCAGATCATCTCAGTCATGAAGTGTGTCCCTCTATCACTTACTATAGTCATGGGAGATCCATATTTGGTTATAATGTGTTCATATAAAAAAATTGCTGTACTCTTGTGCTGTAATATCTTGTAGTACTTGAGCTTCTACCCATTTTGTTAAGCACTCTGTTGCCGCCAACAGATATGTGCAACATTCCTTGTTTGATGAGTGTTTTAATGGTCTCACAAATTCTATATCCTACTTCTAAAATAATTGTTGTGGCATAGTCAGGTTCAATGGCTGGAAATTGGCTTTAATTTGCATGCTTGTTGTTTGGTAAGCGTCACGTCGTTACCCATTTTGCACAACCTCTATGTGATGTTGGCCACCATAATCCTGTCAACAATATTTTTCTTGTTGCAGTTCTGCGCTCATATGTCCACCAATATCTCCATGTGCTGCTTTTACTATGGGTTCAGTCTCTTCTTCCATCACACATCTTCTCAAGATATAGTCTTTCCCAAAATGAAAGATATGGTTTTTCCCAAAATGACACATCAATCTATGAATCAATCGAAAGGTCTTGAATTTAGAATTATTTTTAGTCTTTGTGACAAACATCTCTTTCGCGAAACTCCCAATTGATAAGTACAAGCCAGTCTCTTTATACCATTTTGGGAAAACTGCTATATGAAACAGCAACGACTTTTTTAATCATCACTGACTCCATCTGCTGGTTTGCCACTTTCTATCCTACACAAGTGGTCTGCAATCACAACTCTTTCCTTTCCATACCATCATGGGTTTAAGATAAATTCTTGTAGCTAAAATGGCCATCGTGAAATTCTGCAATTAATCAAATACCACAATGTTTGGAGACCCACGTAAAATATAAACAAAATTTCCAAGAGAATGTTAGAATTTTGGCACAGAATACACCATTTGCAATACTTCTCTTTCCGATGTATAATTCTTTTCATCATTGCTTAGTAATCAACTTGCAAAATATAATGGATGGTGTAACTAATGAAATCCCTCTTGTGCTAACATACAACCAAAGTTGTAATTGGATGCATCCATGAATATATAATTCCTTGTTCCATTTTAGGTGTAAAACAATTGGAGCGCTCATCAACATCATTTTGAGTTGTGTTTAATATTTCTGGATTCAACTATGTAAAATATTTTATGCCCAACATTTTGGATTCAACTACTGGATCCATCTATAGGCAATGGCTTCAATCTTTCCTCCCCTAAAGATGGATCCAATAGTGAGATATAAAACGTCGGGCATAGAATCTTTTACGCAATTGATTCCAGAAAAATTGAATGCATTAATTCAATGCAAAGAAATTAACCTTAAGACAATCATTTTGAGTTTCTTAAAAGCTTATTGCTGCTTAGGTATCCAATCAAATGGTGCCTCTTTTCTTAAAAAATAATCTAATGGATATGATAATCCTGCAGAATTATTTATAAAAAAATTATAATACCCAATATGGCCTGAAAAAGACTATCTTCCCTAAATCCTTGCAACATTGCAAATCTTTTATTACCTTGATTTGTATGTTTTTATACCTGCTTTCCAAACTACCTGAGCCAACAATTTGCCATATGGTACAAGCTACTAACATTTTTTGGATTTAATGACAATCGCGCTGGCCTACACAAATGCATATACTGAGATAATTCCCTTAAATGGCCATCCCTCATTCCATGGATGCACCTATCATCCAAAAAGGATTTTAAAAATTTGATAGACGTTTCTCTAAGTATGAACAAGATTTCCCTTTAAAATATTGCTAATGGATTGCACAACCTAGATGACATTCTATCATAGTGATTGTTCCAATATTTGGATATAAAAGTTGTTTTCAACTTATAGTCCTTAGCAATGCTCATTTATATAGCTTACCTAAAAGTTCATTAACTACTTTTGCACAATTAGAGGATGTATTCTTTTTGTCTTTCAACATACACAAGGTGCCTAGACTTACATTAGAACATTTGCACAATTTCTAACATGATGATGAATCCCTTCAAGATTATGCTATTCGATTTAAAAGTACATCATATGCCTTAGCATTTAGACCCTCGGATTTGGAATTACAATTCATCTTTAGATGAGGTCTTCTTTCCTTATTACGGGAAAGAGCATTACATAAACAATATGAATCATTCACCTACTTATACTCGGATATTCATAGATATGCATCATTCATACTCACGCATACAAACAAACTTAACATATCGCCTTCCAAATACAAAAGTTTTATTCCACATATAAATGAGGAAGATAAGCTACCAAATGAACATTATGAGCAAATGTGTGGTGTTCCTCACATTTATATGGGAGCTTTACAATCATTACTAAATATGGGACCAATACAAGATACACATCCACAAAAGTTCCTCAAGTTGCACAAATCAAAAAGCATCCACGCCAACAAAACCTAACAATCACATTATTCATGGGTGGTGCTTACTTTTGGCATAACCATGTTGATCCTACACAAGCAAAAAATACTTGCAATGTAAGACGGTTGCAACAACTTGGCTTTGATCTAAAAGATTTACAACATAAAAGAGGTTGGAAAGACTCCTCAAGCAACATAACAATACCAATTGCTTGTGGTCATAAAGTGATTCAAACAAGGGTTTGGGTTATGCCACGAAAATCTCAATATACATTCACAATAGAAGCCCTTTGGTTATACTACATGGAAGCAAAAAATGATCAAAATCAGCAAGGTATATCATTTTCTTATGAGGACAAATTGATCCATATTCCGCATGATGGCACTCATTCTTCTACTTCACAAGTAAATCGTGAGGAGAAACAGGGCATGGAACATTTCCAACTATTCATCCATGATCTAGACAATGCAAATGACCCAACCTAAGGGTAAAACATTCCAATATATTCCAAAAATACAAAAAAATAAATAAATAAATAAAATAAAGAATTCATAAATATTTTCAGCATTTACATCTTTTATTAGCTCATTGACATCTATGTTGTTAGTTTCTTATTGGTAGATAGCATATCATTCATTTCTATATACACATGTTGCACGCATCTTTTGGGTGTGATATAGACATACCCAGGCACATGATCTATGCACTTTTGGATGTTGGGTCTTCCCTCTACTCATGTCATATGGACACTAGGGGCATCCACTTCTTTGATCACAATACACTCAGGTTACATTATTCTATGATCAATTGTCATTATCATGTTTGAGCTTATATACTTATACATGCCTTTATCCATGCTTATATATTTTGCAATGTACTTGATATGCTATGTACTTAGTATTTTTTGCTAACACATATATCCAGGGACTAATATGATATATTTATGTTGGTTGTTTATGTTCCATACTTTTCACTTTTGCACTTCCTTAGGTGTCTTGCCTTGGTTGCTATCGTCTTTTGCTTGTTTGAGCATTTGAATATGCTCCATTGTTTGCGGCCCCCATGCCTTTGTTCTCTTACTTTGACATTTGAATATGTCATTGCATATTGTGGACATTTGAACATGTCATTTTATGCCTTGTGGACATTTGACTAAGTCATGTCCCTTCAATTGTGCGGCAGTTGAACATGCCCCTTGTTTGAGATCTCCTAGGATCATTGTCTTTTGATATATTTTTGAGTGCTCTTGTATGTGTGCTTGATTGCTTGATGAGCTTAAATGTTACTATCTATATGTTGCCATGATATGTATCATGCATCTTAGGCCTTGATGTGATCACATTTTGCACATTTCAATGATATATTTACCTAGACATGGTTCATCTATATGCTACATGATACACTCACAAATTATACAATTATCTTATCCTTTTGAGGTAAAGTGACTACTATTTTCTATTGCTCCTTACCTCAAAAGGGGGCCTTATTCAGGGGGCATGTCATAGAGGCATGACCTCCACATTGTTCTCAGTTTCGGATTCAGAGGGGCATGTTTTGGGAAACATGTTTTCCACACATATTCAGTACTCAACATTTTTAGATTACAGTGGGAGAATGTTATGGAAACATGTTCTCCACAATTGTACTAGTTCTCAGATTTTTCAGATTGCAGTGGGGGTATGTCATGGGAACATGTTTTCCACACTTGTACAAAGTTTAAATTGGCCAAATTTCATAGTTATATGATTCAGATAGACATTTGTGATAGCATTCTATACAATAGTACCATTGTTATACCCAGGTTTTAGCTTGAGACATATATGAGACGCATATGCCATATATGAGATGCATATGCCATGCGAAGGGCACCTTAAATTGCAAAATCAATTTCAGATTTTAGATTTCAAATGCTTCTATGAACTTAAGCATACATTGGGATGGACTTTTATGGACTGTTATTGAGTCAATCTACTGTAGTAGTTGGTTTGCCTTGGGCAGGTTGAGGTGATTAAACCACTCGTTCTTACCAAGTTTATAAGATGGAGTGATCAAATCATCCACCCTCACCAATTTATAGTGTGAGTTGACTTGGATCACGCACGCTCACCAGATTATAAATATGCTTGGGTTGCATTGAAGTAACCTCAACTGTCGGATGGCAACTCACCTTTTCTCCAAGGTTGGATGCAATTTGTCCTCCAATATATACATATATACATACATGCACTTGCAGGTTTTACATTTGTCCTAATCTCAATTTAAATGATTCATAATGAAACATCTTTTCAAATCAAATTGTCAAAAGGCAAAACGATTGCATCAATTCACAAGTATACTCCTAACCTCGCTCTCTTTACTTTCAAATATTTTAAATGCTTTCGATTTCAGATTATATGCACTGATTATAAATTGTAACATGATCTTGGTTGCAGGTCAGTCACCAGCAAAACACTCAAGTGGGACTCACGCAAAGACAAGGTGTGTTATACACGTCCAAGTACGCATTTTTGTCTTTTAAACTAGTAATTTCATTACTAGATTAAAGGGGACAAATGTAGACATTAAATCTAAATTATATAGCACCTTCGTCTTGTACATTTGGCAAATACCTATTATGATTGTACCCTTCAGTTCTAAAACCTTTCCACTGTTGAAAGGCTTATGTTCACTATCTCTTTGTGCCTAATTGCCCATCTCTTAGGCCGACACTGTTATTCTAATGACCAGACCTTATATACTGTGCAAAATGCTATAAATCTTATTATTATCATCATTTGCAAGTTTTGGACCTGTACCTCTTTTCCAACTTCCCAGACACTTGTGTCCCAACCAGACACCTACATCAACGTTGTGCTAAACTAAGTGTCCAGTGCCCTAAAGTCATCAAATTTGCAATTGTAACGCATCCTTATGGTTGTCTTAAGTGCTTTAACGTGATATATTTCCTAAGACAATTAGCATATATACAAGACCAACCCTCATTCATTCCTCACCTAGTAAAAGACCTAGCAACTCACAAGGCAACTTACCAATTACACTCAATCAAGCATTCAAGTGAGCAAATCTGCCCTATTCATCTTTATTTCTATATCATGCATAAGAACAGTATCACCGAATGTCTGAAGTACTGAAAAAGCATCCCATGAGCCATATTTGCCAAGTTACAAGCTAGATCATTCTATGTACTTGTTATCACACATTGTATCCTTATTCACACAAGCCAACACGTAGGCGAGAACTACATAAGTCTAAAGCGCTCATCAGAATATTGGCTATGTAGGCAGTATCTATTGATAGAGGGGTCCTTAGGGCAGCTCGACACCATGTGCCCACCAACCAATTTTTTCATAGTCACTCCAAGGGTGAGGAAACTAGGGTTTGATCATTTAACAAAGAGTGATAGTTTGTGCACGGATATGAACACACCAGAGCAAATGCGACAAAAAACCCAAAAGATTCCAGGTGGTCGGATCCAGATCTAGTCAATATTTTGTACTGAACACCTGCATACAACTCAGACACCAGTATTGATGCAACTATCTGGATCTAATGCAAGCGTTCGAGGCCACAGAGTGCAAATTTTCAGAATCTAACAACTGATCGAGAATCCAAATCCAGTTTACTTCCAACCTGTTCTAGATCAGATTTGCATGTGCATAGTAAACCAGCTAAGTACTCTTGTTTTCAATTCATTGTAATATCAATTAATAGTTGTACTTTCTATTTTTAGCATATCTCAACATTTAAATTCAAAATATTGTTTATCTAAGTTTACAAATTAATTACCCTGCTATGGATCTGTTTATCACCCTTGTGCTTATTCATTTCTATATTCTTAACCCAATACTATATTGATCCATCTCAATTTAGGGTTGAACCTTTAGGTTGCATGTTCGATTCACATCGGGTTCACCAAAAGATTCAACCCTAAATTGAGATGGATCAATATGGTATAGGGTTAACAATATAGAAATGAATAAGCACAAGGATGATAAACAGATCTATAGCAGGCCAATTAATTTGCAAACTCAGATAAACAAGATTCTAAATTTAAATGCTAAGATATGCTAAAAATGAAAAGTATAGCTAGTGATTGATATTGCAATGAATTGAAAACAATAGTACTTAGCTAGTTTACTATGTGCATATAGATCTAATATGAAACATGTTGGAAGTAGACTGGATTTGGATTCTAGATCAATCGTCAAATTCTATAAATTTGCACTTTGTGGCCTCAGACGCTTGTGTTGGATCCAGACAGTTGCTTTGACACTGGTGTCTAAATTGGATGTAGGTGTTCAGTACAAAATATTGAGTAGATATGGATGCGACCACTTGGAACCTTCTAGGATTTCTATCACCTTTGTTCTATTGTGTTCAGATCTCGTGCACAGGTTGTCGCTCTTTGTCAAATGATCAAACCCTAGTTTCCTCACCATTGGAGTGACTGTGGAAAAATGGGTTAGTGGGCACATGGTGTCGAACTACCCCAAGGATCCCTCTGTCAATGGGCGCTACCTACATATCCATTATTCCGAAGAGGTCCTCATAGTTATGCAGTTCTTCTCTATGTGTTGGTTTGTGTGTGCATAAGGATGCAATGTGTGATAAGCAAGTACATAGAATGACCCAACTTGTAACTTGACAAATATGACTCATGGGATGCTCCTTCAGTACTGTAGACCTGCAGTGATATTGTTCTTATGTCTGATATGAAAATAGGGATCAATAGAATAAATTTGCTCACTTGAATGCTTGATTGAGTGCTTTTGGTAAGTTGCTTTGTGATTTGCTAAGTCTTTTGCTAAGTGATGAATGAATGAGGGTTGGTCTTGTATATATATCAATTTTGTCGGGAAATATCTCGCATTAAAGCACTTAGG
Organism: Torreya grandis; assembly: GCA_037957365.1. Taxonomy (NCBI): domain Eukaryota; kingdom Viridiplantae; phylum Streptophyta; class Pinopsida; order Cupressales; family Taxaceae; genus Torreya; species Torreya grandis. Next base: position 1,599,679 of record JARHVA010002750.1, read on the forward strand.
CTAACCATAAGGACATGTTACAATTGCAAATTTGATGACTTTAGGGCACTAGACACTTAATTTGACACACGACAATTGCATTGACATAGATGTCTAGCTGGGACGCAAGTGTCCAAGAAGATGAAAAATAAGTACAAGTCCAAAACTTGCAGAGGATGATAATAATCAGGTTTATAGCATTTTGCACAGTATAGAAGCCCTGGTCATCAAAATAATATTGGTCGAACTAGGAGATGAGCAATTAGGTACAAAGAGATAGTGAATGCGAGCCTTTCGACAGTAGGAAGGTCTTAGAATTGAAGGGTATAGCCATGATAGGTATTTGTCAAATGTACAAGATTAAGGTGTTATATAATTCAGATTTAGTGTCTACAGAACAAGATTGCCCTTTGAAATATTGTTAGTGGATTGCACAACCTAGACGACATTCTATCATAGTTATTGTTCCAATATTTGAATATAGTAGTTGTTTTCAACTCATAGTCCTTAGCAATGCTCATTTATTATACGTCAAAAATCCATCTAAAAATTGAATGTAGCTCACTTCCAACTACTACTAAAATTGTAATTGTGAATGGTATTGAAAATGGGTATTTCTTTGTTGTAACATTTAAACTTCTAATGTCTGCACATACCCTCAATATTTCTATATTTTTCTTGGGTGATATGACCATTGGTGACACCCAATCACTTTTAGCTATCTTTAATATTATATCAGCATCCAACAGTTTCTCAATTTCTTGATGCACCCGTGAAGGATATCTTGGGTTTGTCCAGTATGGATATTGTCAGTGGATTGCACAACCTAGACAACATTCTATCATAGTTATTATTCCAATATTTGAATATAGTAGTTGTTTTCAACTCATAGTCCTTAGCAATGCTCTCATTTATTATACGTCAAAAATCCATCTAAAAATTGAATGTAGCTCACTTCCAACTACTACTAAAATTGTAATTGTGATTGGCATTGAAAATGGGTATTTCTTTGTTAAAACATTTAAACTTCTAATGTCTCCACATACCCTCAATATTTCTATATTTTTCTTGGGTGCTATGACCATTGGTGACACCCAATCACTTTTAGCTATCTTTAATATTATACCAGCATCCAACAGTTTATAAGTTTCTTGATGCACCCGTGAAGCATATCTTGGGTTTTTCCGGTATGGTTTTCTTCATACCATCCAAGCTACGGGTATGAAATCAATGTCATGCTCACACAATGCTCACGGTGCTTGTTTTAGATCTTTGTATGTTCATGTGAACACTTCTTAGTGCTCAGTAAAAATCTGGATGGTTTCTGTTGCCAATTCAGGATACAAGGCTACAACGATTGTAATTATCTTTGGTTCATTTTTAACACCTAACTTCACTTCTTGTATAGTTGGCTTGTCATATTGAATATTTTTTTCTTATGGAAACTCATATGCAGGCTGCACATCCAGTTCAGTGTCACCAATCTTGTAATTCTTTAAATTTGTTGGAAAAGTATTTCCTTCTACCATGTTTACTTTGATATACTTTAAGATATTCCTCTATTTCAAAATCAATCAAATACAATGGTTGACTCCTTGTCATCCTTTGGCTGATTTTTTCAGGTTCCACAAAAGTACACAGGTTTCATCACTTCATATTCTCCTGTTTTCCGATGTAATAGAACCTGATCTATGTAGCTTCTTTATTTTGAGCATTCAACTAAATGCAATACACCTTCACTAGTTTCCTATTTATTTTCAGAAGCAAACACATCACTTGAACTGGAATGCTCTTCACTAATGAATTTATCTTAGTGTGCCCATTATTAGTCTGGCTCTTCCCATTTTCATCACAAGCGCTTTATGTTCCCAAACATGGATCGCTTTAACTTAATATTGTTCTATGTAATATGGCATCATGATGTTGTAATAGACTTACCATTCTTATAATGACAACATGACACTCAGTTTCTCCCCAGCTATCACAATTTCTTGATTCGATTAAATACCCATAGGGGTGGTTCCCTTCTGATTTGCTAATTTCAACATGAAATCTGCTGGAATCAATGCTGGTTTTCCTAACTTCTTCACACTTTCTCTGTTAGTTTGTCCATTAATGTATTAGAAAGAACCATATCACCAAATTTGGTGGTTACTTTCCATATCCCATCTTTTCCTAATATCAACAAAGTCCTATCTTATATTTTCTTTGTTTCCCCTTACGGTTGTGCCAACATTTGTGCTCGGGCTAATGGCAGTAAACAGTGCATTGATAGCTTAATGGGAGCTCTTACCATCGTACCATAAACAAAGTAACTTCTACAATAGATTTGCTACGTTGTTTTCTTTTGGTATTTTCATCTCTTTTTACTCTAATTTGCACATTATTAATTCTCATATTGGTTATTGCAGGCCTCTTCGACCCACCTCATATCAATTTGATTGGTCACATAGATATTTATCAGCCTGAAGCGCATCATGCATTTGTTGTTCTAGAAACATATCCAATTATCTCTTCATCGCTGCCCTTGTGACTGCCAGTAAATATTTATCTTATTTGTTCTATGTTTCACCATGTTAGCTGATTGTATCTTTGAACGATTACTATCATCAGGCTCACTCAAACAGCATTTTTTACATAAATTTGGAACTTTTTCTAGCACAATGGAACGTTATTTTGTAAAGTGCCTCCATTTATTTCGTTTTCTACATCGTATTATAGGTCAGCCCTTCTTATCCTGTGTAAGTAGGGTCCTTGGACCTCTGCTACTGCTACTATTACTTGAGGACCTTTGATTTCTTTGATTTTGATACCCCCTCCACAAGGTGTCTGTTGCGCTATCATACATTGCTTGTCCATTTTATTTTTCAAGTTAAATGGACATTCGCTAATACTAAGGAAATACTCCGTACATCATCCTTCCTATGATGTATGAGAGCCATCATCTTCAGGATTCAATGCAGGACTCAGATACTGAGCCTTTTATCTGGAGACTTTGTGGGAGCAGTTATTTTAGGAGATTGTGGGTCCTATTGTCCTATCGATGATGTGTGGGTTCCATTATCTTCAAGCATTGTTGCTGGTGCCAGAATCTGAATCATCAAGCTTGCAGTTGTATTCTTCTTTGTCAGGTTTTCCACACCCCGCAAGATTTGGTGGGCGCTCCTTTTGAGATTTCTTCATGTTGCAAGCTCGGTCTTTCTTCAAGGGACTTGTGAGGGCGGTCTTCCTCATAGGATTCTGAGGGGGCTACTTTTGTGCCTTCCTAAAACTTGTAGATGTCATTTTTTCTTCGAGTTTCTTGCATAAACCAGCTTATCAAGAAACATTGTGGGCACTGTATTCTTTCTTTCTCCAATTCAATATTAAGGGGGAATGTTAGTGCATGTATGCACACTAATGTAACCCTAGCCTGTCAAGCTTTGATGAGGATTGTATTTTAGTGGACATAATTATGTACACCATTTGCGTACCTTGGCATCTACAATTTATTGGTATTGCCTTATGGTGTGATACATTGAATATAGGCCTACCTTTGTATGGTAGGAGGCCGGCATAAGATAAGATCATCCTAAGTTTAGAAATCATATAGTATAAATAGATGAGGATATTTCCCTCTCTATCATTTTTATTCATATGCTAAAGTGATAACTGATACACTATTTGCACCATCATATCTTGTGTCTCTCTTGTCATTGCATAATATTATGTATGGTTGTATGGTGAATGATATGGAGTGCTAATGGAGCAAAGTAGTTGTGGATCTTGACTTGATAGTCTTCGAAAGGGTTGATTAGATATTGAAAATAAAAGGGAAACACTTGAGAACTTCCCACAAAGTGGGCATATAGGGGCCTTGAAAGCCCATGCTTCTCAACCTATTGAACGTTAAAAATTGTGGTGAATAGCTATCCAGACAAAAGCTTTTCCCTGGTTTTGGGCAGCCATGTTTCGACCATATAACCTTGTCAAGCCATCCAGATTGTTGGATATGTTGATCTGTTTCCCATCTAGAAAACAACATTGAACAAAATCACAAAGAGGATGCAAGTTGAGGCCAATCTATCTTTTATAGGCTAAAGATGGACATTATCCAAGTTAGGTAAAAATACATCCTTCCATCTTCTACAAAAACTACATGGCACTAGGACTGCATCCCACTAGTCACATGCTTGTTACATCCCGATTCCTCGCTAAGCAAACTATTTGACTATTCATGGATATATCTAGTGGACACACATGATATTGGTTATATTTCTGACTAAGCTTGAGATTTATGCTATTATAGGATAATAGAATATTGTTTAGATACATGATGGTACATGATTGCTTTACTGTGAGTTGGTTAATGCATGCGTTTACATTGCGAGCATATTAATGTATTGTTTCAGTTATATTTTATGCTATATGTTTATTATGTGATATGATCTAACTACCTGTGTGTTGCGAGGTGGACGTAAGAGAACTCAACCCTCAGAATGTGTCGGAGGGAGAGCATCATCGGAGAGGGTGACGTCGGAGGACGACAAAGATATCGACCGGTACCCTGCACACACCACGTTAATTAGCACATGTGGAACGCATAATAAATGGTTAGCATATTGTGTGTATATCCTTGAATGTTTTGATTTTTGCTTAAATAAACTAAATTCGAATTATTGGCCTATAAATCAATCGGACATGTTAATCTAATTAACAAATGTATTTATAATACATTAATTATTAATAAATACACTCTAGTAAATGTAAAATGGAATAAAATTAAATAAATAAAAAGAGGAAATAAAACGTATAAAATCAAATTGAAATTGCATATTTAGAAAATAAATAAATCACAGAGAAAATCAAGATAAAACAGGGAATAAAGCTATTAAATCAAAGAAAGGAAATGCGTCAAATTTTTATAAGTAATAGCTTTTGCAAAAAAAAGGGGGGACGCTCCACACCGGAAAAAGAAAGGAAGGCAGCAAAGTACGGAAAGAGGAGCACAGAAGAGATAAATAAATAAAATAAGACCAAGGGACCAGGATTTTCAGCATGAATTGCCAGGTAGGAAATGCTTTCAAGTTTAGTGCATATTCATGTAAAATACTGGTTAAAATCTGTCCATTATATGTCTATAAGAAATCGGTATAAACCGAAAAATATAATAACCTGAATTTATATATGAATATATCTGTTTGCGAATTTATCTTACATGGTAATCATTGGTCTCCACGGTGAGATAAATTAATGGTATTTATTATATATAACAGCAATCTATAATTGTATCTGATGAAACTATAAGCAAACAAAAAACATTGCAATTTTAATAAATTACAGCCAATTATAGAGGTGTCGATACTATCTAGTTTGTTGTATTTCAGTTTAAACAATCGATGTATTATATTCCCTTAGTGATTGTAATATCCCCTTCTCGAGCATGATCTTTCCAGTGACCGTTGGCCTATTCCAGAGACCCGCAGGCTACTCAAAAGGTAAAATTAGGGTTTCTTGTTTTGAAGGATGCTCTTGCTTGAGGTTGGTTGATTCAACGGCGGATTCTTTCTGAGTTTTCAGAGAGCTTCGCAGTGATATGTTCTTCTTGGCATTCTAAGCATCTTCAGGAATTTACTATTTTTAGTAAATTCTATTTCTGGTAGTGGTCATGTTGGTTTTGGCACGGTTGGCTTTCCATTTCAGTCTGATCAGTTGGCTTACTCATTTTTGGGCTTTGGGGCACAAATGGAGAGATAAGTCGAATTATTTTAATTAAGTCATGTTTTAATGTTATATTTTAACATTGACTTTCCCCTTGGCCTAGCTACTTCACTTTAAGTTGTTTTAAAAGATGTTCTTTATGGGTGGGCACCTCATTGAAGGAATTAATTATAATACTTATTAAAAGATTTAATCCAAGCTTTAGTTGGGCCCCAACTTCAAGGAGGAAATAAAGTTTATAATATAAAGTCAAAGTTTTGCTTAGGAAAGTGTGACGCCATCTATTGGAGGATTAAGGTTTCGAGAAGGGTCAATCGGAAATTATAAAAGGAAGCCATTGGTCTTCATTTGGATCATCTTTTAGCTACAGGAATGTTATGCTGCCGGATTTGGCTTTGGGATTGCTTCGACGAATGAAAGCCTCCTAGCTTGGCATTGCTTCTCGCTTGAGAAATAGCGACTAGTGGTGAGATAGTGTAGTTTGATTGTTTTGTAGTGGGATTTGTGCATTGTAGTCAGTGTGTGGTGTTATAGATCAGTTTATGCATATTAGAGAGATTCAGGAATTCATATTCCTCATAGCAGATTGTGTTTTTATTCATAAGTCAAAAAAGACAAAAAAAATCGTTATGGGTATTGTCTATATCTCTATGTATGTGAAGGGCGAACCTTTTCTGTAAGTTGTAGATTTTTTAATGAAGGCTATGATTTTTAAAGGCAAATCGCCCTCTTGCTAAGCCGTACCATCTGTGTTTGCCTTGGGATTCATGCATAAATTAAATAGAAACCTTTGGGTCTGTTTTGTGTTCCAATCTTGGGCGCCTTCATCATTAGGGTCTTTCATTTTTCGTTTCACGTCAATCGGATGAATTGTGTGAGAGATATGTCCATTTTAGTGTGATCTTAGGTTGTTGGTTTTACATTTAAAGGTGTAGAACTAAACAGATTAGAATCTTGAATCTGTTTTTTGAGAGAAGAAATCAGTCTCGGTATTTCCATTAAGCAAGGAGAATTATTTATTTAAATGCTCGTTGAATTGTTCTAACTCTATGCTCTTGACAGGCGAAATCTCTATCATATTGTACGCTGACAGTAGTTCTTTAATCTTGCTTAATCATGATTTGTAATGCTTATCTTATATTTTGAAACTGCATTGTAATACTTTATATCTCCGTCATATGGTAGCTCCCATTCCGTCTCGGGTTGGAAAGCACATTCTTGACGTCAAGTATTTCAGCATTCTTGCTTATTTCCCTTCATAACATTGTAATTCGTAGCACTCCGCCATATGGTCCCCTCAACTCCATACTGGATTGGGTAGCACATACTTGGTGTTGAGTTTCTTTTAGCAATGTAATTCGTAGCACTCCGCCATATGGTCGCCTCAACTCCATACTAGATTGGGTAGCACATACTTGGTGTTGAGTTTCTTTTCAGTGCTTGTAGTAGTAGATCCTCTGACCATATGCTCGCCATCATCGACACCATTCTTGGTTAGAGTTTCTTCCAGCTCTGTTTCTGCATTCAGATCCTCTAACCAATGCTCACACCTTGCCCTCCTCGGAATCCTGGTGTACATTCTGGGTAGAGTTGCTTCAATATCATTTTGGTTTAAGGCTAACCCTAACGACTGTGTATTGCTCTGCTGATTGTAATTGAAAATTTAAAAAAAATTGGCTCGGAATATTTCAGTGGTATCAGAGCTAAGTATCATGCCATCCTGTGAACAAATTGTCTATGAGTGACAGAGAAAAGAGATACATAGCAAGGGAAGATAAGAAAGTTGCAAAACAGTTTCAGTGGTATCAGAGCTAAGTATCCTGCCATCCTGTGAACAAACCGTCTATGAGTGACAGAGAAAAGAGATACATAGCAAGGGAAGATAAGAAAGTTGCAAAACAGTTTCAGTGGTATCAGGCTCCAGAAGGTCAAACAGCTTCAGAGGTCTTGAGGGCTCATTGGGAGTCTTCTCAGGAAATAGATATGGCAGAAGGTGAGAGGTCAGTCGAGGGTAACGAGAGGTTTACCAACAACAGAGATGATAGTGGGAAGGGAAGAGAGAGATTGATAAGCCCTGAAAAGAGATTTGAAAGGAAGATGGATGCCTTGATGGATATGGTATCTCTCATGATGGGGAAAGTGGGCCAGAACACAACTCCACAGAACAACCCAGGATATAGAGGGGAGCACAGTGCCTCTAACCAGCATGATGGACGTGCTGCTCAGCTTGTTTCAAACAACACATACATTTCTTCCAGGCCCTTCAAACCCACCTTCTTGGCACCAGTAAACACCCAACCTGATCCTGAAGAGAATGCTTCATTCGTGGAACAGTTGAGACTTGGCCGTGCGGAGTATGATTCTCTCCCTAATGACATCAAGATGGACATGTCCTATAATGACTTTATGGATCATAAGAGAAAGAATAAGGGACAAGGGAGACATTATGAGCAAAGAAGAACAACAGTTCAAGGGGATTTGTATCAAGCTGTCAACAAGGTTATACTTCCACACTATGACGGGAGTGATAACAGTTCAGCTCGAGCTTGGATACAAAAGCTGGACAACTATCTAGCTCTTACACCCATGGTAGAAGAGGAGGTGATTAAGTTCGCTACGCTACACCTTGATGGGGTGGCGCACGAGTGGTGGTACCATGGCCTAGTCACCTTAGGTCATCGGTCTATCGCTACCTATGATGAGTTCACCAATAGGCTCATCGAGAGATTTGAGAAAAAAGATCTTGAAATACATTTCAGAGAATTGGCACAGTTGAAGCAGTATGGCACAGTTGATGCCTACATAGCTGAGTTCCAGAGACTTTCAGTAATGGTCACTGGCATCACGGAGACGCAGTTGGTGATCCTTTTCAGTGAAGGATTGTTGGAACCACGCAAGGGTTGGATTAAAGCCTTTGATCCACCATCCCTACAAGAGGCAATGAAGAAAGCAAAAAACATGGAGTGGGTTGCTCCTAAGGCGAAGTTTCAATCCAAGTCATCCTTTCACAAGGGGGATAAAGGAAAAAGACCTCATCATAGACCTCCTTTAAGACCTCAGCATAAGGAGTTCAATCAGCATAATCCTCATGTCACAAGATTGGATCCTGAGACACTGAACGAACTCAGAAGAAAGGGGCTATGTTTTCGATGTAGAGAAAAATGGTCTCAAGATCATGTTTGCCCAAAGGGAGTCAAATTTCACCAGATTGAGTACTATTCAGCTGGTGAAAGTAATTCTGATTTTTCAGACCAGCAGTCTGATTTTGAAGATAGTGAAGTGGAAAGAGCTCCAAAAGAGTCTGAAGATGAAAAAGAAAGTGGAGGCATTTTGGCTCAACTTTCGAGCTTCCAAAGGAACGAATCCTTCAAAGTTCGAGGGATGATTAAGAGGCAGCGAATAGTTGCTTTGATCAACATTGGAGCAACACATAACTTCATTGATGAAGTTGTGGTGTCAAAGAAGAGGCTACAAACAGAAGAGTTTGAAGGCTTCAAGGTCATGGTTGCTGATGGGTTCCACATCTCATGCACCAAGAAGATCTCAAACATGACTATGCAATTGGGAAACTATGAAGTCAAGGATGACTTCTATGTAGTCAACATTGAAGATACAGATGCCGTTCTAGGCATTCAATGGCTGCGTTCAGTTGGAGAGATCTCCTTAAATCGGCAAACTATGGAGCTCAAGTTTCAATCCGATGGGAAGAGGATAGTACTAAGAGGAATGTCCAATGGGGGACCTCGGGTTGTGTCATTCAAGAGAATGGCAAGGCTGATCCGTCATGATCACGCTGAGTGGGTTGCAGAATGTATGATTTTTTCTGCTAGTCCGGTTGAAACTAAGAGAGACTGTCCTCCTGATGTTCAGTCTCTACTCACAAAGAAGAGCAAGGTATCTGTTGATTTGCCTCCTGGACCACCACCTGAACGGGGTTCGGAACATATCATAGAGCTCAAAGAAGGAGCTAAACCGGTTATTACAACTCCATATCGGTACCCCAAGAAACAGAAGGATGAGATTGAGAAAAACATTCAAGAACTCTTGGAGATGGGCTTCATTCGCCCAAGCAAGAGCCCCTTCGCTTCAGCAGTGGTTCTTGTGAAGAAGGATGGTACCATGCACATGTGTGTGGACTATCGTGCTTTGAATCAAAGCACCATCAAAAACCGATACCCCATTCCAAGGATAGATGAGCTCATTGATTTGCTACATGGCGCCAAGTTCTTTTCAAAGATCGATTTGAGATCGGGCTACCACCAGATTAGGATGAGGGGATCAGATGTTGAGAAGACAACTTTTAGATGTCACTATGGCCATTTCGAGTTTCTAGTCATGCCATTTGGATTGACTAATGCTCCTGCTACTTTCCAATCTTGCATGAACAGAGTTTTTCAGAAACAGCTGAGGAAGTTTGTATTGGTATTTTTTGATGATATCCTGATTTTTAGCAAGACATAGGATGAACATCTCAAGCACTTGGAGGAAGTGTTTAGCATCCTAGAATCTGAGAGCTTGTTCGCCAAAGCATCCAAATGTGAATTTGGAATGGAGTTATTGTACCTTGGTCACATAATCAGTGCTAAGGGAGTGAAGGTTGATCTGGAAAAGATCAAGGCCGTTGTTGATTGGCCACCTCCTGAGAACTTGACTCAATTGAAAGGGTTCTTGGGTCTTCGTGGATTTTACAGAAGATTTGTGAAAGGGTACTCACAGAATGCTGCTCCTCTTACTGATCTCATGAAAAAAGGGGCCTTTTGTTGGTCAGAAAAGGCTCAATCTACTTTTGATAAGTTTAAGAGGATCATGAGCTCTTGTCCGGTTTTGGCTATTCCGGATTTCTCCAAGCCTTTCGAGCTACAGTGTGATGCATCCGGTGAAGGAGTTGGGGCTGTTTTGATGCAAAACAAACATCCTATAGTGTTTGAGAGTAGAAAGCTAAGAGGTGTTGAAAGAACCTACTCCATTTATGACAAGAAAATGCTTGCCATTATGCATGCATTAGCTAAGTTCAGACAATATTTGGTGGGAAACAAGTGTGTAGTTAAGACTGATCATAACAGTCTCAAGCACTTTATGCATCAAAAGGATCTAAACGAAAAGCAACAAAAGTGGGTGAGTAAGCTCCAAGCTTACGATTTTGACATCGAATATGTCAAGGGGAAAAACATCATTGTGGCTGATGCTCTATCTAGGAGACTCCATTTAAGCTCATTGTGTGAGCTTACTGCTGATTGGAAGGACATGTTGCTTGCTGATTATGCCAAAAATCAGTTTGCAATCAACATTATTGAGGGTACTTTTCATGATGAAATGTACAAGGTGATTGAAGCGCTGATTCACTACAAGGGTAGGATCTTTTTGGTCGCTGATTCTAAGCTCAAAAAGAAAATTTTGTTGACATTTCATGACATTTCGTTTGCTGGTCATCAAAGATTCTTTAAGACATATAGGCAGATCTGGGAAAGATTTTCTTGGAAAGGGTTGAAAGGAGACGTTCAACGCTACATTCAGGAGTGTCCCACTTGTCAAATGAACAAGAATGAGCATACTCTACCAGCCGGATTGCTGCAACCTCTCCCAATTCCCAATAAAAAATGGAAAAGCATATCGATGGACTTCATCACGGGATTGCCCAAGGTCCAGGGGAAGGATTGTATCTATGTTGTAGTGGATAGACTAACCAAATTTGCTCACTTCTTCGCCATTACCAACTCTTTTTCAGCAACCCAAGTTGCAGATCTGTTTTTTCATGAGGTGTTTAGGTTGATAGGGACAGCAAGTTCTTAAGCACTTTTTGGCAAGAGGTCTTCAGAATGAGTGGTACTCTGCTTACTCCAAGCACTAGTTATCACCCCCAAACAGATCGACAAACGGAAATAATGAAAAAGTGGTTGGAAGGCTATTTGAGAAACTATGTTTCCGAACAGCAACGAGCATGGGTGAAGTGGCTTCACATAGGCGAGTACTGCTATAATTCTTCTTTCCACATGTCAATAAAGATGTCACCTTTCTTGGCTCTTTATGGTTATGAAGCTCCTAGCTTTGTTGATTTGGTGTTTGGTGATAGCAAAGCTCCTCAAGCCAAGGACTTATTGTAGCAGAGTCAAGATATCATGAAATCATTAAGGAACAATCTTCAGATGGCACAAAATCAGCAGAAGATGTATGTTGATCAACGGCGTGTTGAGTGCTCTTTCGAAGTTGGGGATATGGTTTATCTTCAATTACAGCCTTACAGACAGTCTACTCTCAAGAAGAGTGGAGCTAAGAAGCTCAAACCTCGTTTCTATGGGCCATTCAAGGTTATCAGAAAGGTTGGAGCAATAGCTTATGAGTTGGAGCTACCTTCTGATAGCAGAGTACACAATGTCTTCCACATGTCTCGCCTCAAGAAGGCACTTGGACACAATGTTGTTGCTTCATCACAGTTGCCACCTTTGGATGAAGGACAATTGGTTTTAATTCTAGAGGAGATACTTGATTACAGAGAACGTTCTTTGAGGAAAAGAACAATCAGAGAATACTTGGTGAAGTGAAAAAATTTGCCTATGGAGGATGCAACTTGGGAGAATGATGAGATTCTGCAACATCCAGGTTTGCGATTGCTTGAGGACAAGCAATCTTGAGGAGGGCGGACTGTAATGTCCCCTTCTGAAACATGATCTTTCCAGTGACCGTTGGCCTATTCCGGAGACCCGTAGGCTACTCAGAAGGTAAAATTAGGGTTTCTTGTTTTGAAGGATGCTCTTGCTTGAGGTTGGTTGATTCAATGGCGGATTCTTTCTGAGTTTTCAGAGAGCTTCACAGTGATATGTTCTTCTTGGCATTCTGAGCATCTTTAGGAATTTACTATTTTTAGTAAATTATATTTCTGGTAGTGGTCATGTTGGTTTCGGCACGGTTGGCTTTCCATTTCAGTCTGATCAGTTGACTTACTCATTTTTGGGCTTTGGGGCACAAATGGAGAGATAAGTCGAATTATTTTAATTAAGTCACGTTTTAATGTTATATTTTAACATTGACTTTCCCCTTGGCCTAGCTACTTCACTTTAAGTTGTTTTAAAAGATGTTCTTTATGGGTGGGTGCCTCATTGAAGGAATTAATTATAATTCTTATTAAAAGATTTAATCCAAGCTTTAGTTGGGCGCCAACTTCAAAGAGGAAATAAAGTTTATAATATAAAGTCAAAGTTTTGCTTGGGAAAGTGGGATGCCATCTATTGGAGGATTAGGGTTTCAAGAAGGGTCAACCGAAAATTATAAAAAGAAGCCATTGGTCCTTATTTGGATCATCTTTTGGCTACAGGAATGTTATGCTGCCGGATTTGGCTTTGAGATTGCTTTGACGAATGAAAGCCTCCTAGCTTGGCATTGCTTCTCGCTTGAAAGATAGCGACTAGTGGTGAGATAGTGTAGTTTGATTGTTTTGTAGTGGGATTTGTGCATTGTAGTCAGTGTGTGGTTTTATAGATCAGTTTATGCATATTAGAGAGATTCAAGAATTCATATTCCTCATAGCAGATTGTGTTTTATTCATAAGTCAAAAAAGACAAAAAAAATCATTATGGGTATTGTCTATATCTCTCTGTATGTGAAGGGCGAACCTTTTCTGTAAGTTGTAGATTTTTTAATGAACGCTGTGATTTTTAAAGGCAAATTGCCCCTCTTGTTGGGTTGTAGCATTTGTTTTTGCCTTGAGATTCGTGCATAAATTAAATAGAAACTTTTGAGTCTGTTTTGTGTTCCAATCTTGGGCACCTTCATCATTAGGGTCTTTTGCTTTTCGTTTCACATCAATCGGATGAATTGTGTGAGAAATATGTCCATTTTAGTGTGATCTCAAGTTGTTGGTTTTACATTTAAAGGTGCAAAACTGAACAGATCAGAATCTTGAATCTGTTTTTTGAGAGAAGAAATCAGTCTCGGTATTTCCATTAAGCAAGGAGAATTATTTATTTAAATGCTCGTTGAATTTTTCTAACTCTATGCTCTTGACAGGGAAATTCTCTATCATATTGTAAGCTGACAGTAGTACTGACAGCAGTTCTTTAATCTTGCTTAATCATGATTTGTAATGCTTATCTTATATTCTGAAATTGCATTGTAATATTTTATATCTCCGTCATATGGTAGCTCCCATTCCGTCTTGGGTTGGAAAGCACATTCTTGACGTCAAGTATTTCAGCATTCTTGCTTATTTCCCTTCATAGCATTGTAATTCGTAGCACTCCGCCATATAGTCGCCTCAACTCCATATTGGATTGGGTAGCACATACTTGGTGTTGAGTTTCTTTTAACATTATAATTCGTAGCACTCTGCCATATGGTCACCTCAACTCCATACTGGATTGGGTAGCACATACTTGGTGTTGAGTTTCTTTTCAGTACTTGTAGTAGTAGAAGATCCTCTGACCATATGCTCGCCATCATCGGCGCCATTCTTGGTTAGAGTTCCTTTCAGCTCTGTTTCTGCATTCAGATCCTCTTACCAATGCTCACACCTTGCCCTCCTCGGAATCCTAGTGTACATTCTGGTTAGAGTTGCTTCAGTGTCGTTTTGGTTTAAGGCTAACCCTAACGACTGTGTATTGCTTTGATGATTGTAATTGAAAATTTGAAAAAAATTGGCTCGGAATATTTCAGTGATATATATATATATTTTCAGCTATGGGTCGCTTAATATATTTATCCAGCCTGAAAACATTCTATTCAGCGTAATATATTGAGTCGTAACTCAGCAATATGCTTATGGGGTGATTTGCAATACTGTGCAGCAATTCAATTATTATAACAACGTATACATTAAATCCGTACCACTATATTATTAACCTAGCATAACGGATTGTCAATGTTATATACCACTCATATAATGGATTATGCAGTGCAACATAACAAATAAAGAAGAGTATATATAACGGATTTAATTTGTTTAATATTTAGATAGATCCCAGCCAATTACTCAACTTATTTCTTGAGAGGGACAGCGTATTGTTTAACACATCAGATTATTATTACTCAGCAAAGCTTTTGGAAGGCGTCGCTAAAGTCAATACTTAGTCAATGTTTGTTAAAACATGTTGAATGGCATCATCATTATAAGAGCAAGATATTACTCAAGAGAGTGGACTATTTATGTCGAGTCGCTGGTTTTTATTTAATTGTTGGGATAAATTGTTGAAAATAATAACTGATGGAGTATTATTTATATTTGCCCAGGCTAAAATAAATCGTTGAATATTATTCCCTCCTAGCATTGTATTTACTGAGTTTCCATCTTGTGTTTCTTTATAAGCTACTGAATTTTGTTAGAAGCCAAAGGCGTCACCGTATTTTTACAACCTGTTTATAATCTAAATGTGTCGTTGATATCACTGTAGTGGTTAATTAATTTTTTGCTAGCTATTACTGCTAATGCGTCGACCTATTATCTAACTCCAACCATAGATTATGACAACAATCGTTGATAATTGCCATGTGTTTATCAACCGGAATCGTTGGTTTTTATTTAAATGTTGATGACGTCTATTGTTGGGGATGGTTTATGTCTTGTTGAGTCGTCAGCTTCATAAACAGTGTTGCCCTGTGTTCTTCACCCAGCAAATTAATCACCCTAAGCATTTAGATCCATCATAACAATATAATTGAGTGTTATCAATTATTATTACTATTGATCTCTTATTGAGAACATTGTTGTTGTAGCGACGTCATTCAACTAATTCTATACCTACGTGTTATCCTATCCTAGTCATTGCCTTCGGGAAAAGGTGTTGTAGTTTATGTTGACAAAAGATAATTGGTGAAATATATAATTTGCTTAATCTACAATTTATTTAATTTAAAGCTTGCCATAATTTATTATGCATCACCATAATCATAAGAGGTTTATGAAATGAGTTTAAAATGGCATGAGAATTCTTTAAATAAGATATTTGAGTAAACATTGAACACGGGAAGGTATTTGAAGGTAAAAAAAATATAATATAGTTATTTATATAACAGTGGAAATATACATGAATTAGAGTAATAAGCCAAATGTTTATGCAAAAATAAATGGTTGAGACTTACGGTACATACGGGTATATGTCCGGAAAAACTCATAACTTAAATATATATGGACTAATCTGTTACTTAGCCAATCCTTTTAATGATAAATGATTAATTGATTCTCACTAAATTTGTATAACCTTTAACAAGGTACGAAAATGATAGAAAACTCAACAAGTCTTTTATGATAAGTACAGATCATTTATTATATGTTAGTTGAGAACTAAAACTTGGAATGTGAATGTAATATTAAAACAAGTTTCGGTAAGCATTATAAGAATTATAGGTGTATATGGTTATATTCATTAAGGTGTATTCTCATGGTTATGTATTTCCATGGGCAGATTATAACCCATGTTAAGGAATTGAGAATAATAAAACGTAGTGAATGCGTAGGTATTAATGTACCTAGTAACATGTATATGAGCATAAGGGTGTACTCTTATAGTTTTAGCTCCATGGATGGATTATAGACTATATTAAATAATTATAAAAAATGAAGCTTAACAAATGTGTGCATTCAAACTCCTAAATGAATGCCAATTGCTGGATTGTATTATCATATGTTCCATGTGTATGTTGAGTTTTGTTTTACTATATCTATGCATGGATTTGAGTAGCTGTGTTGGGAGTATGATTTTGTCTAGTCAGTAGGTGTTCGAGAGACCGAAACTACAACCATATTAAAACAGTGTTTTAAAAAACAAAATGAAATGTTTAAATGAATGTTATAACGGGTTTATGAGTTCTTTGTTTCTCTATGAATGATTGATTGACTGTTGTTATATATATTCTGTATTGAATACTTGTGTGCAGTACATATTACAAGAATATTAATATGTATAAATGCTTGGTTATATCTAGCATATTATGGTGCATTGTGATGCGTGCTTATATGTTATGTTACTTTGTGATGTTAATATGCAGTTTAATCCTGGGGTATACTCAAGTGGTATAATCACGTACTTGCTTGCTTGTTTATTGTCATTTATGCAGATCATTTGATTGATGAAATCGTAAGTTGGATTATATGTTTTCATATAGTTGTGAACTATGATAGTATGGGATATCATAGAGTACTAGAGTTTAAATAAATGTTGTACTAGAATGGTACATACTGTAATTGTTATGCTTAGACTTACATCTACGTTTGACTGATTCAATGTAAGCATATTGGTTATTGTTGTGAATAGCATGTATTGTAACAGTTGGTAAGACTTTGTGTATGTGTGTATATAGCTTTTGAAAGTATAAAGTATGCTAAGCTAAAATATTATGTGTTTCGTGGAAACTGTGACTTGTTTATTATGTCTAGTTGCTTGGATATAAGCTTGTGTTTCCATGTAGTTATGACTACTATGTTATGATTGATTATGGAAAATTAGTAGTTGTCTCAGAACACTAGACCATGGTAATATGGGTTATCATAAGGTGTAATATATTTGAAAACTAATTGTGGTAGTGAAAATATGCAATTAAATGTGTATTTTGCCCGGGTGGTACGAACTGTAGTCATTTTTCTAGTATAGGATAGAAATAATAAAAGATTCAATCATATGTTTAATGGAATAAATGTATACTTTGGTTACTCCTGAGTTTAGCACATTATTTGATATGTTTGCCAGTATGGTGTAAATTATATGAATCTTGTGGTTGAATTATATTTCACCAATCTGCATTGCTAATACGGAGTAAGGAGTGAGATGGACTTCATTGGCTTACTAGTATCACAATCCCAGATGAACGCAGTCTAATCATGTGGTGTGTATGAATTTGATTGATCTAAATCATTATTATTTATTATTCATAAAACTTTGGGCTAGAATATGTTTAATGAGACATTATCATTTCATGAGTAAAATTTACATGTTTGTGTGATATCTTGCAATAGAATTATTTTCTATGATACACTACATGTTTAGTTTAAAAATCATACAACACACGGGTATTTGCTTGTCTCCGCATTCCTGCGCCGTCACTATCTACTCATCCGTGAAGGGCCATTTCCTAATGGGATTAGTGCGGAGGATCGTTGGTCCGTGGTTGATGTAAAAAATCACTCAGATGATGCTCTCCCTCCCCACAACAGTACTAATTATTGAGACGACACTTGAGATTGCCATAGATACTTAAGTTCGGAAACTATATTCTGAAAGAGCCATGTATCTTATATGTACATTATATTGTAATGTAATTATTGACATGAGAGTTGTATTTACTTAATTATTGACATGAGAGTTGTATTTACTTCTTTTTATGTATTGACAGTGGTGGTTGTAGATTAGTATCAATTGTGGTTGAGTTAATATAGTTACTTTCTTTATCTACATTATGATGTGCTTTCATGATATTAGATATCAGTGGTATGAGATGTGCTATGCTTGTTCCTTTTATCACGCTCTGATATTGCATATGATCTCGTAGATTCTCGTGGTGTAATCTATTTCTGATATATGTATTTAATTAAAAAAAAATCTTGTATTTCTAAGTTGACCCTAGCGTGGTTGTTACACTTGTTAGCCCCAAGAAGCAAAGAGCATAGTTCTGGATATGAGAATTAAGTGCAAGGTACCATGATCAGTTCCAAGAAAACTCCATGCAAGCAAAGGTCACCCACAAGAACATCAAGGTATGGTGAGTGCCTTTTACCTCTATATTAAAAAATGCATGCGGGTACCTGTGAAAAAATTGTGGAATTTTGTGAAATGATTAAACGACGAATTTATCGTGGTTCGAGTAGCAGTCCCAAACTCACAGTTAATGGTGAGCAATTGAAAAACCTGCGGAATTTTGTGAAACAGTTAAATGGCGAATTTATTGCAGTTCGGGTAGCAATCCCAAACCTGCGGTTCATGGCGAGTGGTTACTCACCATTAACCGCAAGTTTGGGATTGTTACCTGGACGCAACCCACCAACCTAAAAAATATAACAAAACTCTTAAAAAAAATCTCATTCTATCATTTTGCTTTTGATTTTTGTGTGTTGTGCATGTGTGTGACTGTGTATTGCATCAGCGATTGGAGAACGATTGTGTCGAAGCTTGAAGGTTTAAAAAATTGCTTGGATCGACTGTCCATAATTATTAATTTATTATGGCTTATTCCCACCCCCAGCGGTCACCGTTTTATCTTATTTCCAGAGTACAACTACAAGTGTTCGTCATGCCCTTAGCCTTTGCGAGAAAACAGCAGGGTTGAGCCTTGGGGCTTCGAGCTATAATGTTATTAAATTTTAATAATTTTGTAATTTATTTAATATCAGGATTTGTCAAATTAGAGTGGGAATAAGCCGCAATTAGTAATACAGTCTGATGATGATCTATGATAGCTCAGAGATCGTATTTACCATAGTGAACTGTGACAGTCTATTATTATCCAACTGTGTTTTATTATAAAACACAATCTGATAATCATATAAATTGAGTCTAACTCTAGACTATAGTAAATAAAATGATCTCTATATTTTTCAAAATACTGTAAATAGAAAGTCATACAGTCATACTGAATACAGAGAAATAAAAGAGCTTGTGATAATTCATAATACAGTATTACAAACTTGATACTGAGTAAACAGCGTATGATTGCACATGTAGATAGGAAGTTTGCTGAAAGAACTTTCTTTCAAATGCTATTAATTCTCTGCACTTATCCATGAAGCGCTAAATAAATTGGAAATCTACAAGCCTCATAGGACTGAGTCTTCTCGGTCTAAAATATTCAATAACATCAGTTTTCATATATTACTACACCTCATTTTCCACAAAAAGTAGATTGTGTTCTTGACAACAAAAAAATCGAAAAACTAAATTAGGCTCTAATTAAAAGAGAAAAGTGCAGTCTAGAAATTTTAATTTTTAACGTCTTTTTGTTTAAAATAGAGCATTGTACTCTTATTTGCTCAAAACCTAATATAAAACATATTTATGACTCTAAGTTATGTGTTCTATGAATCTCTACAATCATTTCTTTACATTCATTTCATTTTTTTATGTATTTCAGTGTATTTTATGAATTTATATATATTTTTTTAAATAGCGATAAAATTGCCAAGTCGCGAGTATGGGTCAAATTTTTCGACTACCAAGTAATTGTTGAGTACGAGTTTTTATACTATGCCTTTTAGGGTAACCAAGCACAATAATACACAATATAGACAAAAAATAGTTGTACTATGAATGGATGGCTATAGGTGGAGATGTAGCCCCTTTATTTATACACCTATTCCTAAGATGATGTATGGAATCAATGCTCTATGGCCTACATCTCAACACAAGTTGCCTAAAGGTATACCTCAAAATTGGCAATTCAGTGGGCCAAATACGACAAGTTTTATTTACTATAACACTCCCCCCACTAAAACACAACTTAAAAGGGCCAAGAAAGGTGGCATTTGCTCGCCAAACCTTCCCAGAAAAAGCCATTTACTCACCATCCCCCTAATGACAATTCCTAAAAGAAATTTGTTCAATCTACCAAACTTTGCCTCAATAAGTATCTGCATGAAGATGAAGATGTCTGCTATCTAATCACCAATCCTACAAAATCAGAAAGCCAACATCCCCTACTAAATGCAATGTCAAATGTAATGTTGATGAATCTCAATATGCCTCCTCTTGACATGCACAATTAGGTTATGGGAAATCTGAATAGCACCTTGCTTATCACTAAGAGTATGTTGGCTGCTCCTAATTCACACCGTGGGCCCCAGTCTGTTGGCATGCAGCACAGCCCAATAAATTAGCCAGCAACCTACTGTGTTATAATAAACATGTAATACATCACAACGTGACAAACCATTACATGCACATGAAAAACAATAAAATAGAAGAAAAATTCCCTTCTACTCACCACAGAAACTATAGTACATATGTGTACAATGAACTAAAAGGTAGAAAATGAGAATTCCTATGATCAAATATTTATGGATGAGAATCCTAGCTGATTTTGTCTAGTTGGAGAATAGAACAAGTAAGGTGAATGGAAGAAGGAATCGAAGAATCATGTGCAGTCTCTCCCTTCACAAAAAATACGCTATATGCAACTACAAGAAGTGGCTACAAAATGGTTCAAGTTTTGTAATAGTCGATGATTGATGATTCATCTTCCTTAGCGTGTAACAGTAATGAGCATGCAGGTGCCAAACTAGATTCCACACGTGTTGTCCCTGTGCGGCATTGTCGAGTGAGTCTATGGTACACTGATGTTGGTCTGATGCCCAATTGGAGCAGGGAAGGGTAGTGCCAGAATGAATCAGAGTGTGCTACTACTCGGATCTGCTCTTGGGGAATTTCAAGCTCACTCAACAACTTTCAAGCCTATGTTGCCTCCTATTCTGCATTTACTACTCCTATTTACTCCACATTAGCAATGGGCAATGCAGTGGCCTTCTACTTCTTACATGGCCAAGTAACTAAACTTGATCCAAGATAATAAACAAACCCACAAGTAGACTTTTGTGTATCCACATTATCTTCCCAGTCCAAATTTGAATAAACCACTACACGTCCACCACCACCTCGAGTACTTGATCTCTAATAGAGTACGTTGAATATACCTCAAAATCCACTTGGTCACCTCCCAGTATCTCTCCTTCGGCTCCTGCATGAAACTACACACAAGACTAACTAAAATATTCCTCAAGTGTGGTGCCAAGTAACATCAACTCGAGGTGAAGTACACTAATCAATCAACTTGACTCTTGATTGATATGGGATAGATGAAGGTTTGCACTTGTCCATGTTGAGCTTCTTCAACAATGCAAAGGAATGCATAGGCAATAAAGTAAATTTCCCATCCTCTAACAATAATACTTGTATCCCATGAAATAAACACAATAGGCCTAAGTCATTTGTTTTAACTATCTTCTTCAACCATGAACCGAAGCAATGCAATCTCCATTAATAATCAAATCATCCACATAAAGCACCACAATCAAATAATTACCACCAACATTCCTAGCATAGCCATTAAGAATAGACTCATATCTAGTGAAACCCCAAGATAGAAAGGACATTTATTTTCTCATGCCATCCCTGAGGGACCTACTTAAACCATGAACCAAAGCAATGCAACCTCCAGTAATAATCAAATCATCCACATAAAGCACCACAATCAAAAAATGACCATCAACATTCCTCGCATAGACATTAAGAATAGACTCATATCTAGTGAACCCCAAGATAGAAAGGACATTTATTTTCTCATACCATGCCTAAGGAACTTCAACCAATAGATTGACTTTTTAAGCTTGGAAACAATCTTAGAATCACCATGTTGCTGAAAAATTGGTCGTTGTTCCATGTAGATCTCCTCCTAAAAATATCCACTAAGTAGTGCACACTTCACATCTATCTAGTGCACCTCCCATTCAAATATGGCTACTAGAGGAAAAATAGTATATATAGATTCTATATTAGCAACCAGAGCATAAGCATCCCAATAACCAATGCCCTCCCTTTGAAAGCATCCCTTAGTGACAAATTTCACCTTATACCTCTCCGCATAACCATCCGAAATTAACTTTGTCTTGAAGATCCACATTCATTTCACTATGCTCTTCCACTTACAATAAGGTAGAAGCTCTGAAGTTTGATCCTTCGTCAAGGAGTTGTACCCATCTACCATGACATTTTCCCTCTCATCTCTTCTTTTGGCCTCCACATAGAATTGAGGATCAAAAGTATCCATAGCCCTGACTATGAGAGAAGAATTTACATGTTTTTCACTACGTCCTCCAAGCACATTGATCCCATTTATTATCCTTAGCCACCTTTACGATTTTAACAACCCACTAGGGACAATTAGTATCCACATGTTTTGTACCCTGCTCAACTGGGATCTTGCCCCCTGAATGTGCCTCAATATTTAGAGCTGCCACCTCATCCAATGCCTTATCATCTCCTAAAGCTATCTTGTCATCCATTGTTCTCACAACGAAGGTGTCGTAGCATCAACCATAGGAAATGCATCATCATTTGCATCTAAAATCTGCAAAGTACTAGGCGAATCTTCACAAGGACTGCACTTATGCACATGACAAAATGGAATTTTCTCATTAAAGACAACATCCCGCCAATTGATAGCCTCTTCCTTAGCTGAATCACATAACCTATATGCTTTAGTCTCCTCCTAGTAGCCCACCATGATACACTTGTGACTCTTGGGATCAAGCTTCTTTCTACCATGCAACACTTCCAAAAAACTTGTAGTGTATAACAGTCGACCCTGTACCACACCGCTTACTCATGTGGTGTCAAATCCCTCATGGCCTCGGTAGGAACCCCATTCAAAATATAGTTAGCTTAACAAACAACCTCAAAAAAAAATTGTTGTGCACACTATTGATTTGGAGTATACATCCTTCCATCTCAACCACATGCTCCTCCGCTCAACCACACTATTTTGTTGGTGAGAAAAGATGAAGTCCTCTATATTACAATACCATATCCTTGGAACAAAAAACCTTCAAAGCATGATTCACATACTCACCACCCCTATTCAATCTCAAACATTTAACAGAATGCCCAAGTTGATTGTCAACCAACGCCTTCCACTCAATTAACTTTTCTAACATAAGATTTATTTTTCACAAAGTAAACCCATAGACACCTAGAAAACTCATCAATAAAGGTCAAAATATACTTAGCTCCTAAAATAGATGGATAATTCATATAACACAAATCAAAATGAACAAGCTTCATATTTCCCTTGGCACTCTATGCCTTGCCCTTTTCGAGCTTTTCCCGGTGATGCTTACCAAGAGACACCCTTGGAGGAAGAAATAGAAGAAAGAGCATGAACCCTATTCAATTGACCCATCAAATGCAAGATTTTGAAGTTCAAGTGCCACAATGGCTCATGCCAAAGACGAATCTCGTCATCCACCTTGGCCACCATAGCATATGGCCCTTGACCCATAAATGCATCCCCAAATTTCATACACTTGTAAGCCTTGGCCTGATTATCAAGTGTACCACTCACCACTACCTAAAATTTATTGCTAGTATACTTCACAACAAATCTTTTAGGACAAAATTCAACTTTCTTCCCAAGTTGAATGATTTTAAAAAAACATAGACTAGGACTCAAATCAAGTACATGGTAGACATCATGAATACTATCATTCTCAAGTACATCACCATTACCCACAACAAAATATGTTGAAGCATCTGCGATAAGAATCTCATCCTCAACTTTTCCAAGCAAAGTAACCAAATAACTCCCTGGCCATATGATCAGTACATCTAGAATCCGCAATCCAATCTAAAGCTCTAGAGGTGTGAGCTACAAGGGAGTTATCCTTATAATGATCTTGCTCGATGCTTGAGCATTCCTTAGGTTCCTTTTTCTCCTTCAAAAGATTCATCTTCTTCATACAAGTGTCCTTATGTTCCACCATACCACAATCGAGGCAGCCCTTCTTGCCATCTTTGCCTCCCTTTGCCTTGCCATTATGACCACCCTTGACTTGGTTTTCATCATTATCATAAGAACCCTTCTCACTCCCATCATCGTTGCCTCCTCAGTCTTCCCTTGGATGGCCATTCCTGCCACAATTATCCTTGAAATTATAATTGTCTTACCCCTTATTCATATGAGGTTACTACTTCGAACCAAGTTAACCCAATTTCATAAGCTTCTCCCAACTTCATAAGCTTCTCTTGTTCTGCAATCACTAGTTAGCACAACCCATCAAAAGGAACAGATTTGCTGCAATCTTTCACCATGGCTCTAGTGGAAAGAAATACATCATATGGCAGCTTCAAGATTTCAACAACAATCTCCACCACTTTACTATCCTCCTTGAACTTTTCTTTGAATTCCTTCAATTGATACAAAATACCCTTCACTAACGCAAGAAATTCCTCAATCTGATCAAAATCCAATGGATTAAAAAAACATAACTCCTTGTCAAATGTGATAACTTGCGTCTCGTCTACCTTGTTGAACAATTGTTGTAGATATTTTCATATCTCCTTAGGGATCTTCTTCCCCTTGATATGGAAATGGAGCTCAAAGGCAAGATGTTCCATGGTAGTCATATTCGCTTGATCTTCCCTTTTGTTGTATGCATCCTTCTTCTCTACCATTTTAGGAACTGTTTCAATTCCTTGTACCTTTAGATACCTAATTTGGGTCTGGTAAGTTTTAGTTGTCAAATCTCATTTTTCTAGAGTACTTGTATATCTGTAGATTATTGGTTCATGTTAGGCTCTTATTGGTGCATTTTCATTGTGTTTTAGGCCATGTTCCTCCCTCTTTGATTCCCCTTCCTCTTGTTTCTCTTGACTCTGTGATTTTTTCTCTCCTCCCATGTTTTCTTGATTTTTGGACTTTTCACCAAGGATGTAATAGTACAATTTTGGTGTGCTATAATCATACCACTATGGTTATGGTCTGCTAGAATCCTAGTCCTTCATTTCTGGCTTCCTTTTTTGTGGGCCCTTCTAACCCTTATTTTGGATCCCCTTCATCTTGTTTCCTCTTTTGTCGTCTTTTTCTGCTCATTGTGCATCAACTTGCACACCAGTAGGGTCCTAGTTTGAAATTGAGAAGTCTATAAATATACAGGTGCATTAGTGCATCTAGGACAAGTGAATTATGAGATTGAATAAAAAGGTCAAAAGTAAAAAGTGAATTTAAAGTAAGAGTAGCAATTATTGAAAGAGCACAATTTGAAGTGTTTAGAGTAGAATTTGATTCAATTTTGGAGTCTTTATTTCCATTGTGCCACTTATTCATGCTAGTATGAAAAGTCATATATAGATTACGGCTTGCATCCCAAATTGCTTAATGAAGTGCATCAAAGGTTGTCTTCCAAATTTGTTTTAGAATAGGGGCCTAATAATAATGGAGGGATAACACATGCCCCTCATTGACTCCCCCAATTTTTAATGGACTTTCATGAGTTATTTGAGTTTCAAGGAAAGAGATCAATTTCCCAGAGATTTGCAGAAAATTGTGGAAAAGCAAGCAAGGTTTTATGAGACCAAGAACAAGGTTATCAAATTAGATTTTCAGAATTTGACAGTTACCAAAGACACAGCAGTATGGTTTTGGCTGTGCTAATTAAGGAATGCTACGATTCTGGTGATCCAAAAAAAGTTCTTTGTTTGCTCAGAATTTTTTGGGATTTATTCGCCTTGATGTCTAGACCTATTTTCCATTTTTTGTTTCTTCCAACTGTTTCCAAATTTGAGGCAATTCAGATATTCTTCTACAACCCTATCTTTGCACATTTCAATTATTCTAGAATATTCTTGATTGGAATTAGGTCTGATTTTGTTGTTTTATTAAGTCAAATCTCATTGTATCAGACTGCAAAGTTGTATGAGTAAATGTATTGCATTTTGATGTAAAACCACTTTCTCATAAAACATTTTGCTAACTGTGTGCTCTATTACAGCCCTTAGGGTCAGATCATGCTTACATTGTGGTACATCTGATTTTACTATGGCTTATTATTTTTGTTTGCAATCATTATCCCTAGCCCTTGTGTGTGGTTGAAAACCCTAGTTTGTTGTTTTTCCATTATCATTCAAATTCTAGGGTATCTTGCATGTTACATATGTTTCCATCTTATTCCACCTAAAGTGATTAAATCTAAGACCCCTGCTAGGCAAAGTGATATATATGAAATTATAATCCTATTGATTTTGTTGAAATTCTTTTGGTTAATACTCGAGCTTATTTGGAAAAAAAATGGTGTCTCTTGATGATGTTAATGCTCCTACTATTATATGTTTTGTTGCAAATGATGATGAAATACCTATGAATGATAATCTAAGTCACAAGGTTCGAGTTCGAGTTTGAGTTCAACGAGGATAAAATTCAATTCAAGTTTGTCAATGGATAAAGTTCAGAAAAAAAAATTGCCAAAAAGTTTGAACATAGGAAAACATTAAAACATATTAAAGTCAAATTAAAATATTAAAGATACTTTTTGTTAAATTAAATTAAAAATAAAAATAAGTGAAAAACAAAATTAAAATTAAAATAATTATAAGTGGGTTAAAATAAAAAATAAAACAAAATGGAAAACAAAATAAAAATATAAAATAAAAATAAAAAGTAAAAAATGAATTCGAAATAATAGGAAAAAAAAATTTAAAAACAAAGTTTATAGTTTTAAAAAAATAAAGTCAAACCAAAAAGAAAACCCTACCTATACGATGTCATCGTGTGCTCCTCGTCCCAAGCACCAACAGGGTGCAGCCAAGTCCCAGCACCATCAACCACATCCTACACAACTGCAGCGGCACCCTCGACAGTAGCAGACACTTCCGTTTCCCGAACAATAGCCACACCAACACAATCATGAACTCTACTCCTCCACAACACACTGAAGCACTCAGCAGTCACCACCTCAACGACGTGAAGACCTTGCTGGACACCACGTAACATATTTTTTTCTGCTTGGTTTTTTCCATACCGAATTCAATGAATTTGACCAAATTTTTGGGTTTAGTAATAAAAAAGGCAAATTCTGAATTTTTAGGTAAAAATTCAGCAAACCTTGTGACAGAGATGATAATGTTGTTAATAAATCTCAAATTGGTAATGCTTCTAATATTGATCACTATAATGAGAATGATAGAGCTGAAAGACTTTCAACGTTTAGAAAACACATTCAAGCTTTTCCTAAATAAATAGATGCAATGTTTTATGTGTTGAAAGATGTCCAAACCCAAATCCTAGGTCAAGAGCCTCAAGTAGAAGAGATACCCTATAGAATGAACAATGGCTATATGAATGCAAATAGTGTAAATCAACCTTCTAAGGGGTCCCCTTCAATACCTAATGATGTGCTTGTTTCCCAACTTTCTTCTAACACTATTCCTCCTCCCATTTCTTCCAACCATGTTAATGTTTCTTTGCCTTCTCAAAACGGTTTTCAATGCTTCTAGAGTTCTTCCCAATCCTTCAGTTGTTGCTTCTCAAGTTCATCAACCATCAACATGCTTCTCAATTTTCATCTCTTCTTCATAGTGTTTCTCAATTGGCCAACACTTCCATTCCCACCTATTCTACTACCACTTTTCTTCCAGCCCCCAAAATAACCATGCTTATGCAAACCTTTTATAACATTCAAAAGTTAAATTGATTTCTCAAGGGCCTCAAAGCCAAGTACTAGGCTCACTTCACACGATATTTTACTTAACCACTTTTATAACGTTCTTGCATACTCTTTCCTCATAGGGTTTGTGGCTCCAAAGTTTGAATTATTCAATAATAAAGGAGATCCCTAACATCAATATTAAATTTTTCTATGCTTCTTGTCTAGATTTTGTGCATAACAACAAATTGTTGACTAGGCTATTTCCTAGAAATTTAAAAGATTGTGCTCTTGATTGGTTTTATGCCTTGTCATGCGGTTGTTAGTAATGTGGCCTATCAAGGCCAAATTACTACCCCTACTATTTGAAACTTTCCCCAGAACGGTCAAATCCCCTATACAGCCGGTCAAACTTGTGAATTATAGTCTAAAGGCATGAACAAAGGGATATGTAGACAGTCAAAGTATCAAATACAGTCATGATGAAGACCTACAACAATGTTACACAATCAAGCATGTTCCAAGGCAAGACACCTACAACAAATTCAAAAAGCATATCTCCTACTCAAAATGTCACATACAGTTATAAAGTTAACCTACAGGCCTGTAGGAGGAATGACTTCGTAAGGTGGATAAGAGCCAATGAAGAATTAATCAAGCTACAGCCATTACGCCTACAGAAGATGTTCCCTACAGTGGTCTCCTATAAACATTCTTTGAATGAGAGAACTATGTTAAAGTGAAGGATTGATTGGTGGCTAAATACACTTCATAGAAATACACGATATCCAATGCAGGATGGATTGTGAATAATGCTCACAAGCACTTCTTCGATTAGGCCATCCATCTAAGGGCCACTTACAACTTACACAAGGTACCTACAATCGAGTTTGATCACCAATCAAACATTCCAAGACACTTAGGAAGATTGCCTCAATTTAGGGTTTGAAGGCCATGGTGACAAGGCAACTAATATATCAAACATTAAGGAATATATATTAAGAGGACAGTTTTAAGTAAATCTACTGGTCTAAATAGCTACAGCCATCCTTAAAGTTAACCTACAGGCTTGTAAGTTCACTTACAGATGAAAGCAAGGGATCAGAAGCAGGAGCACAGGTTTATTTTTTTGGACTTTATACCAAGTGTTTTATTTCCCAAGTGTTGTCTTTCTCAGAAATCTTTTGGGCCAAGTGTGGGAACAATTTCCTCAGACTTTTTGTCCGAGGGAAAAGAAATTTAAAAGGACTTTGCAAGAAGTCCAACAGATTAAAGGTTCATTTTTTTTTTTTTCAAAGGGCAGACAGTTTAGCGAAGGGAAAAGGACTTTACAAGAAACCCGAAGGGTATGTGCCCTTCGGGAAGGAACATTACAAAAATCTTGAAGGGTATGTACCCTTTGGGAAAGCTCAAAACATAAGTCCGAAGGGGCAAATTCAAGAAGTCCGAAGGACTTTCCAACTTTTCCAAAAGGCCAGTTCAAAATTCCGAGGAGCGTCTTTTTGCAAAGGGAAAGTTCATTCAAGAACCTGAAGGGTATGTGCCCTTCGGGAAAGTACATTTACAGAAAACCCGAAAGACTTTTCAAGGGCAAGTGTACCTTTTATGCTTCCAAAGGGTCACTTGGACAAAAGCCCGAAGGGCATCTTCAAGTTGCAGAAGGGCATTTTCGCAAAAGGACATTTTCAAGAAACCCGAAGGGTAGTTGCCCTTCGGGAAGGTTCACTTCAAGATTTCTAAGGACTTTTGCAAGAATCCCGAAGGGTATGTGCCCTTCGGGAAAGTTCATTTACAATATTTTCGAAGGGTAGGTCACTTGCAAAGAGGCAGAAAAAAAGGCAATTCCTTCGGACTTTTTGTCCGAAGGAAGTAGGAAAAGACAAAAGCAAATGGTTGCAGACAAAAAGTCCGAAGGAATTCCTTCGGATAATTTGTCCGAAGGAATTCCTTCAGAGAAGGAAAGACAAACTAAGGGAAAATAGCCAAGGAAAAGTCCCAAGAAAAGTCTAAAAGAAATGCAATACCTGCGGAAAAAGACCCGAAGCGAATGAATAGAAGCACAGAGCAAGTCACAAAAGATACCAAAGAAAATTGCATAAGGAAGAAGTCTCGGACATTTTGTCTGAGAGACAAAAGTCCGAGAGAAATAGGCAAGCAAATACAGGAAAAGCCATAAAAGATAAGTGCCAAAGAAATGCATGCACAGAAGCATAAGAACCAAGAGCAAAAGGTCAAAAAATAGCAAGCCATTTAATCTGAATATATCTCCCACTCATCAAGATCTTTGTCCATGCAAGCAAGGGCTATTTATAGTGGATTGGTCAAAGCTTCATGTTGACTGTTTGACGAAATCACGCTTCTCCTTGGTTTTTATGCAATCCAAAGCTTTCAATGTTTCAAGCAGTTCAAACGGAGTTCCCCGTCCAAGATGTGGCATAGCTTTGCATGCAAGTGGAGACCATTGGAGGTTAATTGATCTTGAGTTCGAGTTGACTAGACAAGTTTGTTACACATCTTCCTTGTTTTCCATGCAAAGGGGAATAATCTCTTCTTCCAACTCAGCATTCAAACAAATCAAATGGAGTTCTTTATTTAGAGATTTGACGTAGTTTTCCATCCAAATGTGAAGTTTGACTTTCAATGGGCCCACCATCCACACTTCTACGCCAACCTTGGATTCATGCATGTTTGGAGTTTTTTGGAGAGTGTATTGTTTATTTTAACCTTTCAAACTTGGCCCCACCGTCATACTTCTACGCCAAAGTTTGGAGAGGCATGCAATTTTCGTAAAGGAAATGATTTTATTGAATAATCTAAACATTGTAAAAGGTTTTAAGTCTTGAGTTAATTAACCAAGACTAACATTTTCCCTTTTTAGAACTCCACTTAAGGCTATTTTAGGTTTTGGAAAGCTTATTTATTGGCTTAATCAAGCCATTTAGAAGGATCCCTGAAGTTTGAAGAAGGAAATTGTAAGCTGGACCAGTGATCAATAAAAAAAATTATGTTCTGAATCTGAGTTTGAAAAAAAGAATAGTGTGTATTTGATTGTGAATCAGCATATAAGTGAGATTTTTCTCCTTTTCCAGGTCCCTTCCTAACCTATCTTTCTCTATCTCAACCTTTTGCAAGTCATTTGAAAAGGTTTTCAACCCTTCATCTGAAATATTTATGCTTAAGGACAGAACTATAGATTTCATTTGATTATATGTGTGCATTGATTTCAGTAACTTCAAAGGATTTGGATAATTCAAGTGTATCAACCCCTTTTAATTAGAATTTCTTTTAAGTTTCCCTTCTCCTTTTCACCACAAAATCAAAGTAGTCAAATTTATTGAAAAATCCTAAGGGAACCAACCCTATTTGGAGATTATTCTCATCAAAGAGTCACCCACACTCTGAGAAGTTCCGATTGTATCAACTGGAGTGAGGGTGTGCTTACACATCTTCAAGCAGGGTGCACTCCAGAGTGATAACAGCGGTTCCGTACATTCTTTCACTTCTTTAGCTAATTTTTCAAATGAAAATTATATTTTCACAAATTGCACAACTCAAACAAGGACCTAATGAGAATGTTAGTGAGAATTTGCTTTAGACTCAAGACAATGGTTACAAAAATGACTCACCAATTACCTAATAATGAATTACAAAGTATATTTACTTATAGTTTTATTTTACCGCATTTAAGACAATTTTTTCAAAACTTGCCTATCTTTTGATAATCTTTGTCATGCAGTCAAAAACTATGAGATCAAGCTTTTAAATGCCAACATACTTAAATATGGAACTAATGCCCCTACCTCTAGTGGAGCCAAATTCCAAGGTAAATTGAATTTTAAAGCTAAGAATAGTGACAATATTTTCCAACCTAAGAATGAAGCCAATAATGTAGTGAATGCAGTGGACCAACCACCTAATAGGCTGGTTTTATCACAAGAAAGAGAACGGAAACAGTTTTGCATGATTGAATGAAAGTCCTCAAAATGTTCTTAAACAATTACTTGATTGTAATATGCTTATGTTACTTCCTATTAAAGAGTTGGATCCTTCTAGCCCTGTGCTTAAGAACTATGATACTAGTGTATAGTGTGATTATCAATGTCTCCAAACATTCTTTTAATAGATGCATAACTTTGAAACATAAGATCCAAGACATCACTGAAAGTAATCAAATTCATGTAGGTGTCAATAGTACTTTGAATGAATCAGTGGCTCAACCAAATCAACATTTGAAAATCTTTACAAATTATTTTCCAAATCAAATGTTCAATACAATGCATAACTAGCCTCCTCCAATTATATTCTATGATCATGAGATTCCAAACGCTGACTAATAATAGACCACTTTTCATTTGAGCTCGCATAGGTACACATTCAAGGGCAACAAATGGAATCATGATTGATAATGGTTCAAGTACAAATGTGTGCATGCAGAAATTTGTCACTAGTCTTGGATGTTGTCAAAGGAATTTAGCTAGTAACTACCATGATTATTAGGGGATATGAAGGGATCACTAAAAAGCCACTTGGCTGAATTACATTATCTGTTACAATGGTCCTAAGACCATCTTAGATTGGTTTCATGTATTACCAGTCAAGGGGGCATATGAGATTTTGTTTGAGAGACTACGGATTAATCAAATGAAAGCAATTCTATCAACATCACATCAATGCTTAAAATTTGTTCTTAGCAATCAAGTGATTACTACTCAAGGCACTACATATGATCCACCAATACAAGTTCAATATGAGGTTTTACCTAAGGAGTTACCAAAGCAACAATCAACCAAAAGAACTCAAATGAGTGAGTCTAAAGTTCAAGTATCAATTCTTCTGCATGCTATGGTAATTTTATTGCAACCTGTTGCACCTATACAAGAAAAAACACCTACAAATAATCCAATTTTTCAATCTAACATCCTTAAGAGAGCATGCTACTTTACAAGAAGGTACAATGGATAATATAGATGTTTATAATGAAGAGATTACATTGATAATAATTACAGTGATGATAATAACAATGATGATGGTAATGTATTATGAATTATTTTTCTAGGAATCCTGGACACCTAGACATCCTAATCTTACTCTTGATAATATGACTGCTTCTACTTACATAAAATATAATGATAATTCACATGATATTATTGGTTAACCTTGTTTGCTAACCCCAATGTATTGACCTAAGCTATCTCTATTTTCATGTACATAATTTCCTTCAATTTAGTCATTTCCTTTTTTTTTCATCTCGTGTGTGACTCTTACAAATCCTTGTTTCTTCTTTAGCCTTCCCGTGTTTGTTTACCCACTTGGGTCTTCCTTTGTCTTCAACTTCTTGTCACTTTCCCATGTTCTTTATGTGCTCTTGTCACATTCCATTTCCGACAGTGATCAAAAAGACATTAAATTATTAAATCAATCTTAATCAGATTATATGCTCTATTTTATGGATAATTTTCTTGTTTGATGTCATTGTGTGGTTTGTATGGGTTGTGTTTACATCATTTTATTAAATAAGGAAATATAGATAGTATTCACTTTGTATATAGCAGATTTGTTAAATGTAGATGGATAGCATTTATAGTATATTCCAATTAGCTTTAATGTTAATGATTACTATGATGCAAGCTAGCTATTGTTGTTTCGTAAGGTGGATGTAGGACCAGATTTCCCCTTCACAGTGACAATGCCCAGAGGGTGAGCATCATAGAGGAGAGAGTGGTAGATCGGAAATAGAGGACTTGGAGAGAGTGGAAAGAGAACCACACACACCAACTAGATTGTCTAATAGTGCTTGTTCATGATGACTCTCATATTGTGCACTATCATGTTCCTTGTCATACTTGTGCTCTATGTTTCATTGGTCACTTATTATATGCTTGTTGAGTTGGAGTTCTAGTTTATATTTTAGCTCTTCAATGATGTGATGTGACTTGAATTGTTGTTCGCTTTGTGTGTTGTCTTGCCTTGTGTTGGTTTTGTGACTTGTTGTTGTGGTGCCCATGCTTGTACTGATTGTGTTTGGCTGAGTAGTGCCTTGCAATATTTCTCTCAGTGGGCAGGGTTGTGTAAGGTAGGCTATTAGCATATGGCATAGAGGTGATTTGGGTGTAGTAACACCTTGTGAGCATTAGCACTCATGGCAGCCTTCGAACATATAGACCTTGAGCATTTGTAGTGATTAGTGTAACATTGGAATATGAATGGGGGTGTAAGGGTGACTTTTTGGAATATTACCCTAGTGAATGTTAGTAAGCATAATTCATTGTGTTGTTTTAAACTATAAAGATTTTTGGTATTGCAACCCTATGTCATTTTGGAGCTCTGGTTAGTATGTTATTAGGGTTTTTCCTTAGATTCTTGGATTTGCAATTTTCTTTGAGGATCCCATGGAAGGCTAGGGACTGAGATCCGCGGGGGAAGACATATTGCAGCCAGTTCTAGCATGTTTCATCATTTTGGATTAAAGTATTGAATGATGGCAAGGTACGATACCATTCTTGCAAAGAGTACGACTAGTCTACATTTTTGGAATTTGGCAATGTTGTGAGTTTTCCCCCTGGTTAGGGCATAGGTTACAAAACAAGTTCGTGAGTGAGCTTAGAGGGCAGGCAAGAAGAGATATGTGGAGACCCTTGACGTGAAGGGCTCGTGCTAAGTTTGAGTTAGAATATTTCACTGGACTATGCATTTTCACACCATAACATATTATACAAGCATGTTTATATATATATATAAACCCTCCTCATCCTTTGTTTGTGGAAGAGATGTTGCCATGGTTGTTCATTATTGCATACATTTCAATTGGGACTACTCCCTTGAACAATATGATTATGTCCTTTGTAGTACACAAGTGAGGCATAATCTTGTTTTCTCCTTCACATTATTGTAGGGCATATTCTTGCTTGGCTATTGGAAACCCAAGAAGTATATATGCTATATGGAGATCCCAAGGTCTATGTAATGTCCCCTTCCTAGCCTTTACATGAGATTGTCTGAGTTAGCCTATTCAGTCGTTCCCGTAGGCTAATAGAGTGTGGTTAGGGAACTCTGGTGACCATTTATCCAGCATGGTGTAGTTGGGAGTTGCGTATTGCCCTTTTCTAGAGTGTTTTTGGTGTTTTCTCCCATACTATTTTTAGTAAGTCGGTTTTGGACACCGAGGAACCCAGTTGTCAATCATACTATTTTTACCAGTGTCAGTGGGAGCAGTTGTTACCTATTTTTTAATGTTTATTTGGTCCAGTGCAATTATTTAAAATAACATAATGTTATTAAAGTTAAACATTTAACTTATGTTATTTTATAAAGTTACTTTATAAAAAGGACCTTGGGAGACATAAGTGAAAATTATAACGTTAAAGTGTTATAATTTCAGTTGGGCGCCTAGGGAGACATAAGGGGATTTTATAATTTAAAATTTAAAACATTTTATTCCCCAAAAGGAGGTCGTGGGTTTTTTAGGTTATATAAGGGCATTTGGAGCTCATTTTTCATTATGTTGGATGAAGATTTTGGAATTGGTTTTGGTTTTGGAGGAGAGCTCTCTTCTCAGGGTTTGTGAGGACGAAATCCCTTGCAAGCAGCATTCTCTACGCTGTTGAGAGATACAGTCTGGAGAATATTGGGTGGTTTCACATAGAGATCACATTTGAGCTTCACTAGTGTTCGATTCGTCTTTTCCTTCAGACGATTGGGCTTCATTTTGTAGAGTTTATTCTTCGCAATGGATTGAAGGAGATTTTCCGAGGGTTATCAACTGTGATAACTCCCTTTTGGGGCCATACCATTGCCTTTGTTGGTCGTACCACTTCAAGGAGGGGCATAGGGTTTTACATGCTGGTTGCCTAGGGTTTGGTGTAGCTATTTGGTGGTTTTGAGGCACCTAGCACTGAGGAACACTCAGCTATTTTGAGGACAGCGGAGACATCATTTGGTGAAGGACAAATCCATCATTTTCATGGCTTCCAGTTAGCTGGTTTCTACTACAACACCTTGTCAAAGTGGCTAACATTTTCTGGGTAGGTTGGATTTAGATAATAGATGATATTTTATGATCTAGGTTGTTGTCACATTCGAGAAATTCTCAATATTTTGATTGTAATACAAATCTGGAATTTTGTGTTAGTTGCATTATTTGGAAAAGGTGAAATTTTTGAGTTTCCTCATTACTGCAATTATGTTATTTCTGCACTTTATTTATGTTCTAAGCATTCAAAATCATTATAAAACATAAGCAAATCATTCCTCAAAATACAAAAAAAACTAAGGCAAAAACAGGGCTCCATATTACAGTGGTATCAGATCAGTGTATCCTGCCATCCTGAAGGGGTTTGATGACATAACTTCTCATGAGTCTTGAACACATTGAATACATCACTTACAAGAGAGGAAGATACAGGGGAGCTGAGAATTTGTTTGAACCAGGTTTTGAAGAGGAGGTAGAAATGGGTGACAAAGATAGGGATCACAGGGGTAACGAGGAACCAAGAACCCGTGATATGCTTAATGATATGAT
The DNA here is from genome assembly GCA_037957365.1 of Torreya grandis. Classification (NCBI taxonomy): domain Eukaryota; kingdom Viridiplantae; phylum Streptophyta; class Pinopsida; order Cupressales; family Taxaceae; genus Torreya; species Torreya grandis. The sequence continues at coordinate 1,635,978 of JARHVA010002750.1, forward strand.
GAGAGGGAAACGAGAGTTTCAGCAAGGGTTACAGCAGACCTTGGCACAAATGACAGCCTATTGACACAACATATAGCAGGGAACAACAATAATAATGGCAACAATGGAGGAAACAACAACAATGGCAATAATAATGGGAATAATGGACATTCTGTGAACAACAGACCTGCGGGTCAGCATACTAGGACAACTTATTCTAGGCCTCTTATGCCTACCTTTCCACCTAGAGTCCAACCCCAAGTTGGAAATGAACCTACCTTCAATGATTTATAGGATGAGTTCTTCCAAAACTGGAGGGATTCAGATCCGCAGATCCGTGTAGAGATGTCTTTCAAAGACTATTGCGACCTCAAAATGAAGCACAGACCTCCAAATAACAACTTACAGAAGAAAGTTGGGAAGCTTTCGATCCCATTTTATGATGGCACAGGGAAGTCTACTGCAAGGGCATGGGTGCAAAAGTTAGATACTTTCAGCTAAATCCTATGCCAGATGATAAGGCCATCAAATATGCCGCTATTCACTTGGATGGTGTTGCTCATGAGTGGTGGCATCATGGGATGATTACCCTGGGACATGATCGAATTGATACATATGTTGAGTTCACCGAGAGGTTGATAGATAGATTTGATATGAAAGATCCTAAATTGCACTTTAAGGAATTGGCTCAACTTAAACAATGGGGCACTGTGGACCATTATGTTGCAGACTTCCAGAAACTTTCGATGCTTGTTACTGATATCTCAGAGAGGAGATTGGTTGTTCTTTTCGTCAACGGGCTTTCAGATCCTTTACGTGGTTGGGTTAAGGGACTCAATCCAACTACTTTGCAATAAGCCATTAATAGGGCTAGGGATATGGAGTCTTCTACTTCCAGAAGTAAATTTCATTCCAAGAGATTTATGCATAAGAAAGATAAAGACAAGAAGCACTTTCACCCTAAGTCTCATCAGCCCAAACAAGACTCGAAAAAACTTGATAATGATCAACTTAACGAGCTTCGGAGGAAGAAATTGTGCTTCCATTGCAGGGAACCTTGGGACTTATCTCATAAGTGCAGTGTGAAGGCTAAAGCCAAACAATTAGAGTACTTTTCTGTTGAAGAATCTGCATCAGAAAAATCAGATCAGCAAACAGATTCTAAGAGTAGTGATGAGGAAAGATCTTCAGAAGAGGAGCAAACTAGAGATGGGACCATTGCCCAACTGTCCAATATCCAGAGAGTAGTTAAATTCAAGGTGAGAGGTGTTTTACAGGGGCAGCGAATCATAGCGCTAATTGACACAGGTGACACACATAACTTCATTGACGAGAAGTTCGTGGCTAGGAGAGGTCTAAAAACATAAGAGCATGATGGATTTAAGGTGATGGTAGCGGAGGGGTATAAACTTTCTTGCACTCGAAAGGTTTCAAATCTGAAAATTCAATTAGGTGAATATGAATTGGTAGATGAATTCTATGTGGTCAATATAGGGGACATTGATATGGTCCTAGGGATGCATTGGATGAAATCTTTGGTGGAGTTCTCATTTAACCTTCAGAAGATGGAAATAAAGTTCGAGGCTAATGGGAAGAAGATAGTACTTAGAGGTTTATCAAATGGGGGGCCTAGGGTGGTGTCCTTCAAAAGTAAGGAGCGGTTAATCAGACATGAGCATGTTGAGTGGGCAGCCGAGTGTCTCATCATGCATACCGTTGTAGAGCAGCATAAGAATAATTACCATCCGGACATCCAAAAGCTAATATCATAGCATAAGTAGTATTCCTCCTAGAGTGCCACCAGATAGAGGGATAGAGCACATCATATAGTTGGAAGAAGGTACCAAACATGTGATGATCACTCCTTACCATCATCCTCAGAAACACAAAGATGAAATTGAAAAAGCAATTAAGGAGTTATTGGAGATGGGGCACATAAGACCTAGCAAAGGCCCATTTGCATCAGCAGTTGTTTTGGTAAAGAAAAAAGATGGGACTATGCAAATGTGCATTGATTATAGAGCCCTTAATAAGAAGACAATAAAGAATAGGTATCCCATCCCCATAATCGATGAGTTGATTGATGAGTTACATGGTGCTCGGTACTTCTCCAAAATAGATTTGAGGTCAGGGTACCATCAGATTCAGATGAGGGAAGAAGACATAGAGAAGACAACTTTCAGGTGCCATTTTGGGCATTTTGAGTTCCTGGTGATGCCTTTTGGTTTGAGGAATGCTCCAGCGACTTTCCAAAGTTGCATGAATCAGGTCTTTAGGAATCAGTTGAGAAAATTCGTTTTGATATTTTTTGATGATATTCTGATTTTTAGCAAAACTTGGAACACTCGCAGCATCTTGAGGGAGTTTTGAGCATCTTGGAGAGTGAGTCTCTCTATGCAAAGGAATCTAAATGTGACTTCAATATGGCAGAGCTTCTATACCTTGGTCACATCATCAGTGCAGAGGGGGTAAGTTGAACCTAAGAAGATGAAGGCTATTGTTGACTGGCCTCCACCAACGAACCTCACTCGGCTTAAAGGGTTCTTTGGTTTGTGTGGATTTTATAGGAGGTTTGTTAAGGGTTTTTCTCAGATTGCAGCCCCAATTACAAATTTAACTAATAAGGGAGCATTTGAGTGGTCAAATTCAGCTCAGAGGTGTTTTGAACACTTCAAACAGGGGATGTCATCATGTCCAATGTTAGCTATACATGATTTCTCCAAACCTTTTGAGGTGGAGTGTGATAAATCAAGAGAGGGATTGGTGTTGTTTTGATGCAAGAGAAGCACCCCATTGCATTTGAGAGCAGAAAATTGAGAGGTGTGGAGAAAAGCTATTCTGTTTATGACTGAGAGAAGTTGGTCATCATGCATGCCTTGGCCAAGTTTTAGACCATACCTAGTTGGGGGTAAATTTGTTATTAAAATTGACCACAATAGTATCAAATATTTCATGAACCAGAAGGACCTCAATGACAGGAAGCAGAAGTGGGTAAGTAGACTACAAACATATGATTTTGACATTGTATATGTCAAGGGAAAAAAGAATGTAGTTGGTGATGCACTTTCTAGGAGGCCTCACTTATGTTCTCTGGTAGAGATTTCTGCTGATTGGAGAGAATTAATTATAGTAGAGTATGTCAAGGATTCTTGGGCAGTAGGGATTGTAGAAGGCACAATTCATGATTAATGAGTTGATTATTTATAAGGACAAAATTTATTTGGTGCCTTCATCTCAGCTTAAGGTGAAGTTATTGAGGGCATTTCATGATGCACCTATCACTGGTCACCCAGGGTTTTTCAAGACATATAGGCAGTTTCAAGAGAGATTCACATGAAAAGGGCTTGAAAATGAAGTCCTTAAGTATGTCAAAGAGTGCCCTACTTGCCAGCAAAACAAGAATGAGCATACCTATCCAGCTGGTTTACTTCAGCCCTTACCCATTCCTAATAAAAAATGGGAATGTATTTCTATGGACTTCATCACCAGGTTACCCAAGGTACGGGGCAAGGACTGCATATATGTTGTGGTTGACAAGTTGACCAAATTTGCCCATTTTTATGTTATTTCAGCGACATATACTGCAACACAGGTGGTTGATCTCTTCTTTAGAGAGGTATTCAAGTTGCATGGAATGTCTAGGAGTATAGTCAGTGATAGGGACAGCGAGTTCCTCAATCTCTTTTGGCAGAAGCTCTTCAGATTGAGCGGGACTGAGCTCACTCCTAGCACTAGCTACCACCCACAGACGGATGGGTAGACAGAGATAGTGAACAAATGGGTAGAGGGGTATCTCAGAAATTATGTTTCAGGACAGCAAAGGGCTTGGATCAAATGGTTGTACCTTGGTGAGTATTGTTACAATACTACCTATCACATGTCTATCAAGATGTCTCCGTTTATGGCTTTGTACGGGTACGAGGCACCTAGCTTCTTGGATTTATTATTTGGAGATAGAAAAATACCTCTAAGGCAAGAGATTTATTGCAGGAGAGCCAAGATGTGATGAAATCCTTGAAGGAAAATTTACAGCAGGCCCAAAATCAGCAGAAGCTATGCTGATCAGCACCGCACAAAGCGCAATTTTGAGGTTGGGGACATGGTGTATTTGAGGCTTCAACCGTATAGACAATCTACTCTCAAAAGGAGTGGAGTTGAAAAGCTTAAGCCCAAGTTTTATGGTCCTTTCAGAGTGTCCCGAAAGATAGGGGAGGTTGCCTATGAGCTTGAGTTGCCAGCCAGCAATAGGGTTCACAATGTTTTTCATCTATCCAGGCTCAAGAAAGCATTGGGGAATAATGTGGTTCCTTCATCTCAGTTGCCACCCTTGGATGAAGAGGGTAAACTGATTTTGATTCCAGAGGCTATCATAGATTCCAGAGAGCGGACTCTTCAGAAGAGGATAATCAAGGAGTATTTGGTCAAGTGGAGGAACTTACCAGTGGAGGATGCAACGTGGGAGAATGAGCAGATTTTACAGCATCCAGAGTTGAGATTGCTTGAGGACAAGCAATCTTAAGAAGGGCGGACTGTAATGTCCCCTTCATAGCCTTTACATGAGATTGTCTAAGTTAGCCTATTTAGTTGTTCCCGTAGGCTAACAAAGTGTGGTTAGGGAACTTTGGTGACCATTTATCCAACATGGTGTAGTTGGGAGTTGCGTATTGCCCTTTTCTGGAGTGTTTTTAGTGTTTTTTCCCATACTATTTTTAGTAAGTCGGTTTTGGATGCCGAGGAAGCCAGTTGTCAATCGTACTATTTTTACCAGTGTCAATGGGAGCAGTTGTTACCTATTTTTCAATGTTTATTTGATCTAGTGCAATTATTTAAAATAACATAATGTTATTAAAGTTAAATATTTAACTTATTTTATAAAGTTACTTTATAAAAAAGACCTTGGGAGACATAAGTGAAAATTATAATGTTAAAGTGTTATAATTTAAGTTGGGCACCTAGGGAGACATAAGGGGACTTTATAATTTAAAATTTAAAATATTTTATTCCCAAAATGAGGTCATGGGTTTTTGAGGAGGTTATATAAGGGCGTTTGGAGCTCATTTTTCATTATGCTGGATGAAGATTTTGGAATTGGTTTTAGTTTTGGAGGAGAGCTTTCTTCTCAAGGTTTGTGAGGACGAAATCCTTTGCAAGCATCATTCTCTACGCTGTTGAGAGATACAATCTGGAGAATATTGGGTGGTTTCACATAGAGATCACATCTGAGCTTCACTGGTGTTCGATTCATCTTTTCCTTCAGACGATTGGGCTTCATTTTGCAGAGTTCATTCTTCGCAATGGATTGAAGGAGATTTTTCGAGGGTTATCAGCGGTGATAACTCCCTTTTGGGGTCATACCATTGCATTTGTTGGTCGTACCACTTCAAAGAGGGGCGTAGGGTTTTACATGGTAGTTGCCTAGGGTTTGGTGTAGCTATTTGGTGGTTTTGAGGCGCCTAGGGCTGAGGAACACTCAGCTACTTTGAGGACAGCGGAGACATCATTTGGTGAAGGACAAATCCATCATTTTCATGGCTTCCAGTTAGCCAGTTTCTACAACACCCTGTCAAAATGGCCATCATTTTTTGGGTATGTTGGATTTAGATAATAGACGATATTTAATGATTTGGGTGGTTGTCACATTCAATAAATTCTCAATATTTTGATTGTAATACAAATCTGGAATTTCTGCTAGTTGCATTATTTGGAAAAAGTGAAATTTCTGAGTTTTCTCATTGTTGCAAGTTCTGTTATTTCTGCACTTTATTTCTGTTCTAAGCATTCATAATCATTATCAAACATAAGCAAATCATTCCTCAAAATACAAAAAAAAAAAAGGCAAAAATAGGGCTCCATATTACAGTCTATGACGTCATTGCTATGATCATGTTGTATGTTGTATGGGGTCAACGTAGTGTTGGAATCTACTAAGATCACAGATTGGCTGGATGTGGATATTTATCCTTGTGCATGAGTGTGTATAACTACCTGGAGGCATTGTGTGAATATGGGACCCTGTTCTTGTTAGATGAAAATGCATTATGTGTGGTCTCAACACACTTGAAGAAAGTCTATTTTTATGTATGCATGTGAATGACCTTGGGTAGTACTGTGGTGTTTAGTGGCCATTTACAGTTGTAAAGTGAGCTGGGCATGTTCTTTCACATGTAGTCCCCTCATTGGCACCTCTCATGATCACTGCTTATTTGTTATCTAGCATGAAACTATGATGCACTTGAAACTCAGTATACATGTTAGGAAGAACAATGATAGGTCATTTGGGTTTGGTTTTATTATTGGGTAAAATAAGAAGGTTTTTGGGCTTATTTGTCATCTACACCTAGTCTTGCAAATCCCTGAAATTGCTCAGCAAATAATAATACTCTCATGTGAACATATAAATGTGATAAATCCCAGTCAACCATGTAGTTTTTGTGTGCTTGTTAGAGTATGTTGAAGGTATTTGCAGCCCTGAAATCCTTGTGAGGAGTTTGGCCTTGTATGAGTGGCATGAGTGTTTTGTTTTATTAAGTTGCACATGGTTGTGCCTGAATTCATAAGCTAACTGTGCCACTCTCCTTGGGCCTCCTTTTGTGACTTTTCTTATGGTCTAGAATATGAGTTGTTGGCTGTGGATAATGTGTTTTGCATAACTTAAATTTTATGACAGTATGGGAATTCAGCTTTACATAGTTGACTTGTAAATCATTTGGAAGTTGAGTGTGACTGTGGTATAAGTCTAAAGCTTAACCACAAGGTTCAAATTTGAGTTTGAGTTCCACAAGGGCAAAGTTCAGTTCAAGTTTTCCAATGGATAAAGTTCAAAAAAAAATTGCCATTAAATTCAAACAATATAGAAACATATAGTAGTATGTCCAATCACAATATTATAGATATTTTTTCAAAAACTATTAAATCTCAAAATCTGAATCATGTAATACAAAGTTCTTAAACTTCATACAAACTTCACCCTATATCCTTATAGGCTACCTATTACATCAAAAAGTTCCAAATCCTCAATAGCCAATACACCTTATAGCCTTATAGGCTACTTGTTATATCAAAAGTCTACATATCATCAAGAGCACTTGGCTCATCAACATTATCATCATCACTAAATTCATCACAAAGGAAGCCCAGATCACCTGCATCCTCCAAGTTTGTTGCAACAGGTTGGGGTTGTGAAGGAGATTCTTTTGCCATTTTGTTCATGTACATCTGCAAATCGTTGCAAATATAAACGAGATCTTCTAACTTCCCTGACAATAACTTGTTTATTTTCTTATAGATTGAATGTGGTCAAAACAACTTTAACTCCTTTCACACGCTGATGCACTTGCACCTTGACTCAATATTAGAAAAGCAAAGCATTGTAGTTCCCTTTGCACTTAATCCATAAGATTTTCACCATTTGTATCCTTCAAGACGCGGCCGGTTATACTTGGCTCTTGGTTTTGCAAATACCCCTTCTTGCACCCAGAATGCCCTTGTTTGGTCCCTAATTATATATGCAACATCAAGATCTAAAACGACCCTGTCAATGGCTTCATAAAGTCCACTCGTGACTTCATATTGCTGTCAATGGCTTCATAAAGTCCACTCTTGACTAGGCACTAGATAACAAGACATTGCATGCAAGGGTGTGCGCATCATTTCCCATCTTACATCAAGCACGTCCCATATTTCTTTGTAGTTAGTTTCCACATCATTGAATGCCTTTTGAATGGATTACTTACAACGGTCCATAGCCTCATAAAGCATGTAACCATGAACTATGTGAAGCACATCAACAATAGGTTCACACATTTTTAGAAATATGTTTGCACTTTCTCAAAAGTTTGGATTTGGAATGATTTTTTATGCATGCTTTCCCTTAGAACTTAAAACGCAGACTCTTCCCACTTGTCGCAACAAACCACTGACATTATCATTGGTTTCTCTTCGACCAATCTTTTCAAAGCGATATAAAAAGAGACAATTCTTGTTTCACAAGGCCTCGACAACTGCTTAGATGCATGTTGTCTATAAATGCTTAATGTGAGGCAGTGGTTCCTTATGAAGATTGCAATTGTCCTCCCCCTTTGAATCGCTTCATGCACCCATGGAAATTTGGCCAAGTCATGAAATAGAAAATTAAGGAAATGAAACAAGGGTTCCAATAAATTTGTAGATACTAATCCATAAATATTTTTTTAGCGCCCACACAATTTGTGGCATTATCAGTAACAACCTAAACTACATTTTCTTCACCCACTTCAAAAATTTCATCTAAAATTTTGAAAACATATTGTGAAGTCTGCTTTTGGTTCATGGTGTCGATCAATTTTAAAAATGATAAGCCTTGAAGTAAATACACCAATACATTAATTAATGGCTTTTGACACATCAGATCAATCATCACTCAATACACTGCAACCTATTACAATCCAAGAGACCTTGACATCTATCATGGTTCCAGTCACTCTCTCTTTTGATCTTTCCAAAAGAGTAGTCCTAAGCCTCTCAAAACTAGGTGATGTGTATCATTTGCCAAACTCAGATATTTTTATAATTGCATTTTTTAAAATACAAACTCTTGGCTATGTTGAATGGAATGGCACTTGAATAAAACAAATCGACCAATGCATCATCTATATCTTGTTTTTGTATTGACTTCCAAATGCTAGGAATTGTTCCACTTCCACAAGTGTTTGATTGTATACATGACATTGACATGTTTGTAGAAATGCAGTTTGATGGGTTCCTGGAAATTTCCTCTTGAATTCTCTTATTTTTGGGAGTGCCATATGTTTTCATCTAGTTATTGCTCACAATCTCTCTCAATTCTCACTCTAATTTTTGGAGTAAACTTAGGTCATGCGACAACATACCCACTAGGACCACCCATTCTACCAAGTAGGTGGTCAAATGCCCTAGTTAAACTCCCATAAAATAATTTACCACATAAGTTACATTTTGTTTCATTCCCTAATCATATTTGTGAGACATACTTTCATCCATCGACTTTTGATTTCTAAACCATGAAATTTTCTACAAATTTTAAATGAATATATATATATATAAAGTTTAAAATATATAAATAATTAATAAAAACATATAAAATTATAAAAATACAGACTAAACAATTAAAAAAACAACAATCTAAATATACTAAAAAATAAAAAAATACTAAAAATTAAATCCATAATAAAAATATTAAACTTAAAAATTATAAAGTATAAAAAGATATAAATTAAAAATTATAAGACGCAATGATATTTTAAAAAAATTTAACACCGGTCAAATCCCATAAAAAAATTAAAACTAAATTTTAAACTACTTGATAAGAAGGAAAATTAAAAATTTTAAAGTAAATATTTTAAAATAAAATGAATTTTTGTACTTAAAAAAATAAAATATTAAAAAACAATGAACATAAAATTTAAAACAATTATATATAAATTGAAAACAATAAAATAAAGCTTAAAAGTGAATTAAAAAATAAAAGGGTAAATAAAGCTTATAAAAAATATATAAAAATTTAAAATAAGGATAAAATATTAATAAATATAAGATATCAATTTTTAAAAAAACTAAAACATGATTTTGAAACAAATTTTAGTTAAAAATAAACTTTAAAAGATAATAAAAATGTTAAAAAATTTAAAAAACAAAATAAGAACAAAATCAAAATCAAAACAAAAACTAACTTTATAAAAATTAAATGAATAAACCCTAGTTGGAGGGATGGAATGCCGCTTCACTGGCGACCGACGACGCAGCTCTGTCTCCACAAACGGTGAATGCGACTCCTCCACAGCCCATGAACAAGGATGCCATGAACAACAGCTCAAACACCACACCACGACTCCACAAACACAAACACACTAACAACTTGATACCATGGATTAAAGCAAGCTTAACCAGAAACACTCTCCTCAACACACACATCACAAGTACAACACGAAAATAAACCCTCTCTACCCTAGTAAATTAAGCACAACATTTTTTTGTGCATATGGATCAAAGACCACTACGTTTTATAGATATTTATGCAGATTTTTCCCCTCATTTTTCCACACTCAACACATTTTTCGTATCATATTGCGATGAATTTTAGCAATTTTTTGGTCATCGCATGAAAATCATCAAATTTTAAACTTTTTCCTAAAAGATCGGCGAACCTTGTGGCTTAGGTTTGAAACATGCTTCAAATATTCCTTTGTAAAATGAGATGGTGTTCATATGGAAGTATGACTTGACTACACATAGATTGTGAGTGGTTACTTGTTGACTTCCCCTTACAAAGCTCAAATTTTCTTTTGCAATTTGTTTTGGTTGACAATAACTGAAGGAGTACCTTGTATTGTTTTTAGACTATAAAGAATGCATCAAAATGAATTGTGCTATGCTGAACTATACTACAAGGGAAGGCCTGCAGACTTGTACGATGAGTGTATATCCTCTAATTATGACTGTTTTACCATGAGAGTGGTTGGTGTGACTATAAGCTGCAAAGTTTAACTATGGTATAGTTTCATACTCTGCTTATGTATTTGCCATAGAATGCTATGACTATGAGAACTATATCAACATGATTCAACCCTAAGGAAACGCTGTGGATCCTCCAAAACATTGTACACTTATTGGACTGTTGTGTTTTTCTTATATAGGTGTTGCACTCTGCAAGTTGTTGAGCATATCCCTTGAGTGGCAGAGGTACCCGTTGTACTAGGTCTAGTAGGAATGAGATGAGTATATTGACGAAGGGAATGGAAGCATACTTCCAATTGGCTTCCCCAGCATTCTCATATCATTTCCATGAGACCTACATCATGTTATGTACGGTTTGGATGTGGTATGAGAATAATGGATGAGATAGTTGTGCTTGATGAGCAATAGGATGTAGATTCACTGAGAGTAGTCAGTGTTATCTAGAACACTTGTAGTAGGGGGTGGAGTGGTATGAGTATGACTATCATCTCATAGGTCTTTGGCCAAAGCAATGATTGTAGTAATCATTTATCCTATTCATTGTACTGTCTAGTTCAAATTGTATGTCAAGAATTGTCACTAGATAGTGATGATGTCTATGAATGTATTGTCTAGTTCTATTTGACTTGACTACTTTTTGATAGTGATTGGTACTTGTTCTACACATGGTTATCTGATACTATCTCTAGTTGGCTATTCTTATATGCCACCCTCGTTGAAGGGTGGGGCCACCCCATTCAGGTGGTGTGCAGGGGGACCATAATGGCTTTGTGGTTGGAGGCACCTGAATGAGGTGCCCTGTAATGGCTCTATGGTTGGAGGCAAAGTGCCTCAATGATGCTTTCGCTCTCCTATTCAGATATGTTGGTACTACATGGAGTCAGTTGTATACTGAGAGCATTTGTAAACCCCAGCTGGGTTAGAAATTGTTGTAAACCTATATGTAACCTCTATTGATGAATGCAGATGTAGCATAATGTATTTGCTGAATTTTATGATCAGCCATTGTAATTATTACATTTGAGGTGGGGTTGGTTGTGTTCATCACATACAGTTTTATGATAACATGAATGTTGATATTTCCACATATGTTTGGTTGTCCATGTTTAGAGACTATTGATTAAGTAACAGAAATTAATGCATGTTGTGTATCAGGGAAATCTTGCAAATTTCTTTATGCGAATATGAAACCTAAGCTTATGTTTACATGGAATAACTATATGATGTTAAGTTAGTACTTTGCAAATCAGTTTATAGTGAACCCTTGTATCATGTATTGCACCACTACTTTATTTATGCTTTTCTGGTTCTATTTCTCATTTGCATGTTAAGTAGGACCCAGGGAACTGACATGTAAAGTCAATTCCAAAACTTCATCACCTCTATCGGAATGACATAGTAAAAAATAAATGCACGTTTCCCAGTGAGTGACCAAAGGGGTCATTACAACTCTTGCTCGAATCTTGAAATTAGCCTTCGTATTTTGGTTGTCTTTTATTTTGTCTTCCTTATCTAGTTACTTCCATTGCTTGTGTTTCAAGTTTCCCCCTCATTTAACTATTTGTGGTACCTTCTTCCTACACATATACATCATTCTTCCAAGCCTTTCGCTTTACTTGGTTGTGTTAGTTTCTTTTGCTCGTCACCCTTGCCTTTGTTTGTTGTGTCCCTTCCCAAAAGCCTATGTAAACTTCCCCATGATGAGAACACATTATTTATCTAAGCCATATGCCCCAAAACACGCGCAATTCCGAGGGAAGTTGTAGATTAGTAGGGATCCCCACTTCTCTCTTCTTCTTGCCTTTGCCATATCCCTTTTTGTGATTAGCTGATTTCATTGACTATTTTGTGTCTTTTGAAATTTATTTGCCTTAATCTTTGAGTATTACATTGGTAAGCAGCTTAGCATATTAAGATTATCTACCTATTGATAGAGGTTATCTTGTTTATGCACATGTTATTGATAGTCTTATTGAGATAGATGCAAGATTTACAAGTATACACATGATTATGGATTTGTAGATGGCTAGGGGCACCCTTCATGCTCAGTTTAGAGGCATCTTGGGGGCATCTCCTAGTAGCACTTCAAGTTCTATCTTTCATAATTTCCTCTCTCATATTGAGATTTCATGTGATTATATATATTGTATAGCATGTACCTTTGGGTGCTTAGTACTTCTATGAATGCTCATATTTTTGTAGTACTTGCCTTGACTTCAGTGTTGCTTTGTGCTTAGATATGAGTGTTTTGCTTCCTCTGCGTTGCTTTGATTCTAGCATGCCTAATACGTTTGCTTTGAATGGTTACTATTTGACGTTCCTCTCTTGTTTGCCCTATGCTTGATGTGTTTGCTTCATACATTTACTGTTTGGCATGCCTCTCTTGTTTGCCCTATGCTTGATGAATGTTCTTATTCACTATATATTTTGTGTCATATACCTGTGTTTGTTTCCTTTGTGTGCCTTGATTGTTTTGTTTCCCTGCTACTCTACATGTGCGACATTGTTTGTATTGTTTACTCTAAGTATGGCGTGCCTATTGTGTGCTTAGTGTGCCTTCCTTGCTTTCTCTGTTTACTTTATGTTGCTATATGATTTTGCCATGATCTCTATCATGCCCAGTATTCCTTGATTTTCCATTATCCATATCATGCAGATATTCTTGTTTACTTACCTACAATGCCCAATGATTCCTATCATGCAGCTATTTAAGCAAAGCTCCATGTGTATGTTTTCCTTTGTTATATATGTTACTACACTACTTATATTGAGGCATGTTATCGTTTGTGCTTCATTGATTACATATTTGTCCATTATGGGAATGTTACTCGTGTGCTTACATCGACTATACCTTGCCCATATAGGGGCAACTTATTACTATTGTGTTTTGATTGCTTATACAATGTCCATGAGGTATAGCTCATTGTTACTATGCTTATATTGCTTACGTCTTGCTCACCTGGAAGCATATTACACTTATATAGATTATACTTCGAGCCCATTTGGGGTCATTTATCCATTGCATACATGCTTTCCTAATGATATCTTAGTATGTTATATTTCAGTGCTTTATTTTCTTATCTTACACATGGTTTGTGTAATACCTTTCTTTTGAATTATGTGATTCACAAATTCATCCCACACCTCATAAGGGAGGCATATGATCCTCTTATTTTATCTCCAACACTCTCCCTTGCTCTCTCACTTGGAAAAAATCACAATGTGGTACACAACATACTCTCCCTTGCTCCCTAAAATGGACGAAATCACATGCTGGTACACAACATACTCTCCCTTTCCCCCTCATACGGAAGCAATCACATGGTGGTACACAACATATTCTCCCTTGCTCCCTTACATGGTGGTACACAACATACTTCACTTGGAGACACATAAATAGTCAAATACAACATATGTTTTGAGATATAGATTTCACAGAGGCAGCTTCATGATTTTGAGCACAATCAAGTGTATTCATTCAAATCCTTATTTTCTTTCCTAGATTCCAATGGTTCCTTAGATCTATATAGACACTAATTCACTTGCACACATTTACCATGTATTTGCAAGGGCATAGGTTTCAATATCCTAGACACAGGCTTCATGGCTTTTCATGATGGCAATCAAGGAATCTCTCTTTCCTTTTGTCTTTCAGTTCATCATTATTCCTATATCAACTTCAAGAATTCCTACATATTTAGACAATCGAGGCATCTTCTACAAACTCTACGAGTAATATGGTTTGTTATACTTTGATATGTATGTACACACACATCAAAGTGGGGCATTTTGTAGACACCTAATTTTGGTTCAAAGGTAGTTTTAGTTGTCAAATTGCATTGTTCTAGGGTAATTGTGTGTTTGTCGATTATCGATTCATTTTAGCCTCTTATTGGTGCATTTTTCTTATGTTTTAGGCCATGTTCATCCCTATTTGCTTTCCCTTGCTCGTTTTCTCTTTCCTCGATTTTCTCTCTCCTCTCCCTATTTTCTTATTGTGTCGGGCTTTCACCAAGAACATAGTAGTATGGTTTTGGACTACCAAAATCATACCAGTATGGTTCTAGTCTGCCATAATCATACCACTATGGTTCTGGTCTACCATAATCACAATGCTACGTTTTTAGCTTCCTTTTTTGTGGGCCCTTCTTACCCTTGTTTTGGGTTTCCCATGTCTTGTGTTCCTCTTTTGTTGAATTTTTCACTCATGGGTCAGATTGCGCGTCAGTTGGATCCTTATTTGAATTTGAGAAGTTATAAATACACACATGCAGTAGTTGCATATAGGACAAGTGAATATGTTATGATCTCTATCTAAATGTTTATTAATTTTTATTTTAATCAAAATGATGCTAGGAAGAAAAGAACAAAGTACTACATAAACAAACTAAACTCGACGCTGTATTTTATTGATAAAAATCTCCTAGAATACATCAATAGAGAGACAATAATAGTCTGTAACAATTAGAAATCAAAAACTTAGCGAAAAATCTTTTCCGAATCAAAATTGATGTTGATTTATAACATTGTTCCAGCTGCCCCACAAATCAGATTGCCAATCAAAAAAAGAATGCTTTCAATCTAATGCAATCTCTAGATCAGATTGACCACAAGAAACCAGAAGGGTTTCGTCTTCTAATCTTTGGATCCAAGGATTTTTATCCCTAAATCTATAAATGCTCTCAAGGTTGGGCAGCCTCTATTTATTCATTGACATGCTCCCAACCCCAGGCACCTAGCCTTAGTTTCAAATAATAAAGAGTGTTTTTATTTGATATGACACTAATATCACTTAATAATCAAGTACCACATAACATAGTGCTAGTGTAATAACATTAAAATGTCCAAATAGTCAATAAACCTTGACCTCTCATCAATAAATCGACCATAGCTTGAGAACAACTCACTAGAAAGACCTGAGATAAAGCATTATGAACAGTTGACTCAGACTTGTATCCAACAACACATTGCATAACATGATCCTATTCTCGTAGCCCTCCAAAAGCACCTAAGAAATAAGAACAAGTTTCCCCAGGGCACTCATAACAGACATGTACACTTCAAAATCTCCAAAGTCATGAAAAAATTCAATAGTAAAAAGGCCCCCTTAGGGTAAATCCCCCATGAGGAGACTAATGGTGAGGGTCCTGCCTCCAACCGGCCTCTTAAAATTTAGGAAATGCCCTTATAATATAAGAAATGGTCCAAAACTCATAAAAATACCATAAACAAATGAATGGAACCAATCCTCACCAGTATAAAATTCTCTAGCAATCACACCTCACTCATCGAGAAGTATAGAAATGGGCTTGTGTGACTCACATGTGTTGACTCAATACAAAGGGGGTATTACAAGTCCGCCCTTTCCGTAATTGCTTGCCCACAAGCAATGCAATGTCGGATGTTCATGTATCTCTGGCCCATTCCAAGTAGCATTCTTTGTGGGTCAGTTCCTCCAATGGACCAAATACTCTATGATGATCCTATTCCTCAATCTTCTCTTGTGTGTTAATAATGGCATTTGGAACCAATACAAGTTCCCCCCATCATCCAAGGGTGGAAAATTAGAAGATGGCGCAACATGTTGTCCAAGTGTTTTTTTTAAGGCAAGACACATGCAAAACATTGTGAATGCAACTGCTTGCTGGCAACTCCAACTCATAGGCCACCTCTCCAATTCTCCTCGATACTTTATACAGTCCATAGAAGTGAGGTTTGAGCTTTTCAGCCCCACTTCGTTTCACGTAAGTTTTCCTATAAGGCTGCAAGCGTAGAAAACCCATATCTCCAACCTCAAATGATCTCTCAATATGGTACCGATGTGCATAAATTTTTTGCTGATTTTGTGCTTGCTGCAAATGGTCTCTAAGTGACCTAAAAATTTCTCAGCTATGATCCACAAAGTCACTAGTTGCCGGTACACAACTGTTAGTGAACACTAAATCAATGAAGTTAGGTGCATCATATCCATATAGTGCATTAAATGATGGCATGCCAATGGACATGTGGTAAGTGATATTATAACAATTCTCTCCAAGCTACAACCAATTAATCCACGTTGGCTGCTAATTTGTGACATAGTTCCTTAAGTACCCTTCAGTACACTCATTAACTATCCATGTTTGCCCATCCATCTAGTGGTGATAGCTAGTACTATGAGTGAGCTCGGTGCTAGTCAAACGAAATAACTCCTACCAAAAGGTGCTAAGGAATCTCATGCCCATGTCACTAACAATGGTCTTGGGCAAGCCACATCCCCAAAATACCTCTCTAAAAAAAAGGTCAGCACCCGTGGTGCTTTGAACGTAGTAGGGATGGCAAAGAAATGGGTATACTTAATTAGCCGATCTATTATATTAAAAATGCAGTCCTTGCCATTCACTTCAGGAAGACCTATGATAAAATCAATGGATATACTTTCCCATTTCAGGCGTGGGATGGGCAAGGATTATAGTAAACTTGTTGGGGAAGTGTATTCTGCTTTATTTTGTTGGCAAGTAATGCACTCTCTAACATGCCTAAGAACATCCTCCTTGAGGCCCTTCTTGGGAAACCTCTCTCTTAGCTGCCTATAAGTTTTGTAGAAGCCCGAGTGACCAGCTAGGGGTGCATCATGCAAAGTCCTCATAATTTTCTCCTTCATTTTGGACTCAAGTACAAGGAATATTCTGTTCTTATACAGTATAAGGGCATTTACCACAATATACCTGTAATCCTTCATATTCCCATTCAACACACTAGTAGCAAAGGCATTCTTGGAATATTTGGCCATGATAAAAGCCTTCCAATCAGCAGCAATAGAAGAAATGGCATAGAAAATAGGCATACAGGAAAAAGCATCAGCAACCACATTCTTCTTACCCTTCTGTACTCAATGTCAAAATTATAAGCAAGCTTACCCAATTCTGCTGCCGATCATTTAAATCACATTGGCCAAGAAAGAATTTCAAACTGTTGTGATCTGTTCTCACCACAAATCTGCCACAAACTAAGTATTGTCTAAACTTAGCCAAAGCATACATAATGGCAAGCATTTCCTTGTCATATATAGAGAATGTTCTCTCCTTAGCTTTTAACTTTGTGCTCTCAAATGCTATGGCCTGACCCTTTTGCATCAGCGCAGCTCCGATCCCCTCACCTAAACCATCACACTATACAACAAATGGCAGTGAGAAATCTCAAATGGAAAGCACAGGGCATGAGCACATCACTTGCTTTAACTACTCAAAAGCTCTTTAAGCTACGTCACTCCATATGAAGGCTCCTTTCTTCGTCATTTCAGTCAAGGGTGTTGCCAACTGTGAGAATCCACTAACGAATCTCCAATAGTAACTACATAGGCCTAAGAAGCCTCTCAAATGGGTCAACATAGTAGGGGCTGGCCAATCCTAAATAGCCTGGATCTTCTATTGATCCACCTGAACACCTTGAGCACTAATGATGCGGCCTAGATATAGGATCTCTTTAACTCCAAATTCAAACTCGGATTATTTTGCAAAGAATACATGTTGCTACAATATGTTGAGGATTGTATCCAGGTGTCTCAATTGGTCCTCCCAAGTTTTACTATAGATCAAGATGTCATCAAAGAATACCAACACAAATTTCCTCAACTAAGCATTGAATACCTAGTTCATGGCTGATTGGAAAGCGGTTGGTGCATTCGTTACCCTGAATGGCATTACCATGAACTCATAGTATCCATAATGACACCTAAAAATTGTCTTGTGCATATCCTCTTCACGTACACGGATCTAGTGATAGACCTCAAGTCAATTTTCAAAAAATAGACGGTTCCATGTAACTCATCGATAAGCTCATCAATCCCGCGAATAGGATACATGTACTTGATTGATTTTTTTTTCAAGGCCTAGTAATCTATGCACATCCTCATCATACCATCCTCCTTTACAAGCACTACTAATGAAGCAAATGGACTAGCACTGACTCTGATGTGATCCACCTATTGAAGCCCTTTCATAGCCTTTTCTATTTCTTCTTTATATATCTATGGATGGTAGTAGGGGGTGATCATGATGCTCTTAGAGCCCAGCTCCAACTCTATGATGTGTTGGAATCCCCTATCTGGTGACAAACCTATAAGCGTATCATCATACACAACACTGTGCTTGTGCAAGATGGTTTGAATGTCAACATGATAAGTGTGGTGCCAATCTAAAGGTATGGTAGGCATACCATTCATCACAAAGCAACTAGCTGTCCATAAAGCTTATCCCTTATGAAAGATCATCTCCATCCTCTTGGTTGTAACTACCTATGGTCTAAGTCACAAGGTTCATTGAATTTCTTGCATGAAGTTCGAAATTCGTCGAATTTCTGACACAGTAAAAATATTCGCTAAAGTTCGATAAGTTCGGCAAAAAAAATGTGGTGAAAAACGCCCGCTTCAACGCTTTAGAATAGTGCTCGATGTTGTCTGTAAAGAGTAAATTATGTCGTAAAGTTTGAACACAACACGTCATTGATTGTTGAGCAGGGGGAGCGTGACAGTCGTCGGAGGAGAGTCGATGGTTGCTAGACGAGCCAACAATAGTAAAACGTAGGAAAGGCAAAACCCAATGCCGAATTAGCCATTGCCATACAAAGAACCATAGGCGCAAAGAGAAATATAAGAAAGGCGCAGGGGTAGTAAGGACCGACCATGTCACAGATGGTACCCATACATAGCCTTGAAAATATCGAGCCAGACACGGAGGCAATAGCTGCATTTCTATGTCGGTCTTGGTTAGGTTGAGATTATATCTGGGAACAAGAAGAAAAATGTGACACGCCCCATCTTATTTTCAATAAAATCGCATATGCATATTTTTGTTAATCTTTAATGAATATTTTATATTTTCAATTATGTAGTTTACTTTATTTTTATGTTTCATAACTTCATTTTCTATTTTTTTATTTTTTACTGTTTGGTTTAATTTTTATATATTTTAATTTATATTCTATGTTTCGTTATATTTAATCGTTTTAAAATTTTATATTATTTAGTTTTTATAAGTTTTTATCTTTTTAAATTTGTATTTTATATTTTGTTATATATGTGTTTTTAATATTTTATTTTGTCATTTATTTTTAAAATATTTAAAGTTTTTAATACTAAGTATTTATATATTTTTTAATTTTTATATTTATAAATTATAGTCTATATTTATAATATTATATTTATTGTTCGAACTTAATGGTGATTTTTTTTTAACTTTATCCATTGGCGAACTTGAACCGAATTTTATCCCTCTTTGAACTCAAACTCAAACTCAAACCTTGTGACTTAGCCTATGGTGAGTCATCATGCATGCCCTTAAGTACCATGTCTCCCCTGTGACTTGAACTTCAATGCCATGGACTAATAATTCTACAAAAAATCCACAAGGAAATGCGGCCACTGTATACCCAGAACCATGTGTGCATCCCCCAACCCAACAACATAGAAGTCATCATATACGATATAATCACCCAAAGATAATTTGAGATGCCAAATTACCTTGATGCATGGGATAGTGAAACCATCAGCGACAGTCACATTGAACCCTGATATGTACTCCGCCTTCAAGCTCCTCTTGGCCACAAGGCCCTCATCTATAAAATTGTGGGTAGCCCCATTATCAATGAGCATAGTAATCCGATGTTTGGATAACTCTCCACGAACTCTAAATGGATGATATTGTGGTGCTCCCAAAAGAGTTGCAAGCATACCTTTGCTAGTGCCAGTATTATCCTCCGCCAATTGCTCAGGCTCATGCTCAGCAGTATGCTCCTTTGTTGCCTATTGTTGTTCTGATTCATCGGTTTCATAACCAGCCTCATCATCAAATACTACCTCAATGTAATTGACTTGGCCCTTGCCAACGCATCTATGACCCTGCTCCCAATGCTCCTTGCACGTAAAGCACAACTTTTTTCTTCAAAATTCATTTCTATTTTGGTCATCAATCTTTTTAGTCGTATTGGGGGTAGTAGGTGGAGGTGTAATTCTTTTGAGGGTATGAACTAAATTTGTTGCCTTGTCATCATTTCTAAAAAATCCCTCTATTGCGGTAGTAGGTGCTCTGGGTTGAGACAAAAATCTGTGCCTAAGCATAGAAGGCTCAAGTGTCAATGCCCTCTTAATAGCATCATGTAGTGATGAGAATGCAAAGGCCTTGACTAGACCTTTGAGGGACTCAAATAAACCCTCGATAAATAGGAAAGTAATTATATTTCTCCTTTCCAATACATTGGGTACCATGACCGCAACTCATTGAAATTCAGCAACATATGGCTGCACTGAAGTCTATTGTCTGATTCTAGCAAGCTCCTTGCAGTATTCCTCATCATTCGGCTCAAAGCAGTCCAAAAACCTCAGGCTGAAGTCATCAAATGTTTGTAAAAGTTTGTGTCCCCAAGCAATCAAACCATGGTGCCACCAATCATAGGCAACACCCTCCAAATGCAATGTAGCGATTTGTATGGCATCCTCTTCCACCATAGGGCTGAGTGTAAAGTATGTTTGTAACTTCTCCAACCATGCTCGAGCGGATATTTTGTCATTGCCATCGAAAGTAGGAACATTAATTATATTCACTTTATGTTGCCAATCTTTCCTATCGTCATTTAGATTACTACCAAGGGCTCTATCTCCCTAATTCTTCTTCCCAAGTATTTCCAAGAAATTTTAAAAAGTTACTGTAGCCCTGAAGTCTTATGATTTCCCTTGATACTCCATCAGAGTGTTGAAGTAATTGTCTCTCCTTTGAAGTAATTGTCTCAGAATCTAATCCTTCATTCCTTTGTATAAACATGGGCTTAACGGATTTTAGAATGGGACCCGTTTGACTAACCGTCGGCTGGCTATGTGAAGTTGAGCTTCCCCTCTTTGAAATGTATTAGTGGGTCTAGATATTGCAAAGGAATGGTAGTGGGTAAGTTACTCTAATGTTGTAACACTTGTGTCATTCGGTCTATCACTTTCTTGACCCCTCTGAATCCCTATCAAGGTATTCTGAAATAGATCTACGCTTTCCTTATCCATCAGAGTTCTCCCGTGTCTATCCATGGTTCATAGGGTTGCAAGAAATCGGCTCTAATACCACTTTTATGACCTCTATCTATTTTTTTTTATTTTTTTATTTTAATCAAAATGATGCCAGGTAGTAAAGAACAATATACTGCATAAACAAATCCATTAATAACATTGGAGCTGAATTTTATTGATAAAAATCTCCTAGAATACATCAATAGAGAAACAATAATAGTGTAAAACTAATTAGAATCATAAACTTGGCGGAAAATCTTTATCGAATCAAAATTGACATTGTATAATGTTGTTCCAACGGCCCCACAAATTAGAGTGCGAATCAAAAAAAATGTTTTCAGTCCAATGCAATCTCTAGATAAGATTGCCCACAAGAAACCAAAAGGGTTTCGTCCTTTGATCTCTGGATCCAAGGGTTTTCATCCCTGAATCTATAGATGAGTTCTATTTGTTGTCGCTGCACACTCTATGTTTGAAAATATGTGCAAGGAGAAATAGATTGATCCCCTCAAGAATGGGTAGCCTCTATTTATTCATTGACATACTCTAAACCCTACGTGCCTAGCCTTAGTATCAAATAATAAGGATTATTTTTATTTGATATGATATAATATCACTTAATAATCAAGTACCACGTAACATGGCACTAGTGTGATAACATTAATGTAACATGGCACTAGTGTAATAACATTAAAATGCCCAAGTAGTTAATAAACCTTGACCTCTCATCAATAAATCAACCATAGCTTGAAAAATAATCGCCAAAAAGCCCTGAGATAAAGCATTATGAACAGCTGACTCACACCTGTATCAAACGACGCATTGCATGACATGGTCCTATTCTCATAGCCCTCCAAAAGCCCCTAAGAAATAAGAACAAGTTTTCCCCATGGCACTTATAACAAATACCTACACTTAAAAATCTCCTAAGGCAAGAACAAATGTTGACAGTAAAAAGGCCACCTTAGGGTAAATTCCGCGTGAGGAGACTAATGGTGAGGGTCATGCCTCCAACCGACAACCTAAAATTTAGAAAATCCCCCCTAAAATATAAGAAATGGTCCAAAACTCATAAAAATAGCAAGGACAAATGAACGGAACCAATCCTCACCAGTGTATACTTCTCCAGTAATCACCCCTTGCCCATCAAGAAGTATAAAAAGGGCTCGTGGGTCCCACACATGTTGACTTAGTACAAAGGGACATTACAAAATGACAAGAGATTGAATGAAAAGGTCAAGAGTGATAATTGAATTGAAAGTAAGAGTGTAGCATTTATCGAAAGAGTATTATTTGAAGTGTTTAGAGCAAAATTTGATTCAAGATTTGAGTCTTCATTTCACATTGTGCCACTTGTTCATGCTAGTGTAAAAATTCATATGAGTAGGGCTTGTATCCACGAATTGTTTGTTGAAGTGCATCGAGTGTTGTCTTCCAAATTTGTTCTGCAATAGGGGCCTGATAATAATGAAGGGGTAACATAGGCCCCTCATTGACTACCCCATTTTTTGATGGACTTTGACGAGTTATTATGGTTTCAAGGAAGGATATCAGTTTCCAGAGATATGTACTAGATTCTAGAAAAAATGAGTGAGGTTGTTGGAGCCCAAGAGCATAATCTTGATGCTGCGTTTTTTACTTCCTTTTTTGTGGGCCCTTCTTACCCTTGTTTTGGGCCTCCCGTGTCTTGTGTTCCTCTTTTGTCAATTGTTTTTGCCCGTTTTGTGTTGGCTAGCGTGCCAATAGGGTCCTAATTTGAATTTGAGAAGTTATAAAGACCCAGGTGCATAGGTGCATATAGGACAAGTGAATGACAAGAGGTTGAATGAAAACATCAAAAGTGATAAGTGAATTGAAAGTAAGAATCTATCATTCATTGAAAATGCAGAATTTGAAGTGTTTAGAGCTAAATTTGATTCCAAATTGGAGACTTCATTTGCATTATGCCACTTATTCATGCTACCGTATGTCACATCCCCCTTGCCAAAACTTAATTAAACTCGTGTAGTATTTGATGATATCATAATAATGTGATTTTTATTGTATATGATACAGTTCAAATTCTCAGTGGATATTTATATTTGATTATGCAGATGTTTTATTTGTGATTATTATTATCACTTTGATACATGTACTCCCGATGTCATTTGCATGATTGCAGGTGCATTCGAGAGATGAGCTAGGCCTGGGGATGAAAGAATTCGATAAACTGGCACTACAAAGCTATATAGGTATAAATAGAGTAAATATACAATGATGAGCTGATTTAAAAACCACCATTTCCTTCTTTATGTCATTTGTATTGTGATTTCCCGGTGTTGTGCATAAATTGTAATTTATGTATTTTAATGGTTGTCATTCGCATTTAGCCAATTTTCTACGTTTATTCATTTTATTATGAATATCTTTAATAATTATATCGACTCGAAAGTCACAAGGACTCAATTCATCAATTTTCGTTCTATTTTCACATTGTTAAACTCAGTCGCGTTTGGTTTTATTATGCTTTACATTTGTCTTGGTATGTTTTGTTGGCTTTTGCAACTATTATTATTATAATGTGATTTGATTGAAGCTTTGACTTAAGATTGGAAAATGCTTGACAAGAGGGCATTTGAAAAACCATTAAGGAAAGTTGTGGAGAGGACCTTAGACTTAGGTCTAAGTAAAGTAAATAATCATTAATCAATTCGTTTAAGAGCTTGAGTAAGGTCAAGGTTTAATTATTTTGGTTTGGAATTATATTAGGTCAAGGCAAAGGTTTATGATTTGATTTGTTTGACCTTGATTAAGGGTTTAATCATGTTTTAACATGTCGACCAAAATTAGGTCAAAGATGTTGATGAGCTTTGTTTGTTTTGAGTTTATTGTTTTGTTTCGAACGACTCTCAACTGAGTTGTTGATCTTGGCAATGAAAGTAATGGGGAGAAGAGTGCCGAGGGTTTGTACACATGTAGACTGTGGAAAACGCAAACCTAGCTGCTCAAAATTTATGGACTACTAATTTTTTTAATCCCCACTACGTCTTGGGTCTTTATGATGAGTTCATGGGTGTTGGGCAACAGCATCTTTGTTTGTTTCAAAATAAACTCTGCAATACACACAGAGGTGTCCGGCAAATGAGCTCGAGAAGGTGGAAAGGAAGGAAGTAAGAAAGGAACAAAAGGAACCCTGTTGGATTTATGGTATTACATGTAGAGTAAGTTCGTTATTGACCTTCTCTTCTTAAACACCTTTTGAGTACAACTGCTGCATTTTTCTGGGTAGTTTTGTTTCAGAAAAAAATAAATGACTGAGGAAGAAGAGGTTCTACCAAAACGTCAGGGTTTGGACATAATCCCTTCCTCAAGCTCAAAGACCCACTCTTGTTAATAAGCTGTTGTAAGAGTAATTTTGTTCCGCCTTACATCTGTTATGTGGCTGTATACATGTTTTGTTGCATGGTTGTTGGCTGTTTTGAAAAGCCCTTAAGGCAGTTTTTTTTTGTTTTTGACGAATCTGTCACACCTTTAGTTGGCAAATAAAACAAGAGAATCTCGATGTGTTGCTTGTTTAAGCAGTTGCTTATAGTTACCAGCTTTAGGGTTGACTGTGTTTGTTTTTTCGTATTCTTGCATATTATCGTGGCTTTGGTTTGTTTGATACAAGAACCCAAACTTTATGGTGTTACCTTGGTCATCCTTTATTTATTCTCTTTTATATTGTTATATTGTTGAGTTATTGTCGGTGGAATTCTTTCAACCTTTCAACTGATGGTTGGGTTGGAATTGGCCACCAATGGTTGGGCTCATTTTTCTCATTATTTTTTTTATCCCGCAACGATTGTTTGACAGAAATCCAGAGCTGTATTATTGTATTTAATATTGTTTGGATTTCGGTTGAGTTAAACTATTGCATTGTTGTTTAGCTTGTGGAGTTTATGATCAGCTTACTAGAGCAAGTTTTATCTTACTTCAATGTAATTTGTAAATTATAAATCAGCATGTATTTGCATTTACCTTAAGCTATTAAATGATCAAGTTATCTCTGTTCACAATTGTTATTCCTTGCTAGATTGTTTCCAAGAATGTTTGGTTCTTGCATAGTAATTTCTCTTCTGCTTTGAAAGCAATAATGAACATGATTGCTCTTGCTTAATATAGCTGACATCAAATTCAGATCTAAGTTTTTAAAGGAAGTTTATTGTTTTGGTTCATGGCTGTTTCCTTGTTTGAATCTGGTCATGTTTTGCGTATTTGAGTCTTCGCAAGTAGTTTTTGTGTTATCAAGGTAAGGCTGTTGCATTGCTTGTTTGATATTGGATCGTTGAATTCATAGTGAATGTAACATAGCTGGAAACATAAGCTAGCATTTGGCTGTTCCATACAGATGCATTTTATATTTGTGCTTTAATGCTTCAATCCTTGCCCTCTAGGCATAAGCCTTATTCAAAAGTGCTTAAATAAAAAGGAGTTCCATGCATAGTACGGTGTTATTATATTTCTTTTTCGAACACCTGTTGTATGCATTTTATCCAAAGCTCATCATTGTCTAAGCTTTATGATGTACCTACCTGTACAAGACTACTCTTATATGCCAAAAACATACCATGCTTTGATCATGGTGTTTTTAGTTTAAGATATGAGTTTGCATGGAATAAAAAGGACTATGTTTATCAATTTTTATTTATATTGATATGACTATGCTTGTTATATGGTTGGAAATGAACATTTTGGTTTAGCAATTAATACCACTTGACTAAGAGTATGCAAATGTATTTTGTAATATGAATGTATTACTTCAATCTTAGCACATTTGGGTATAAGTAACTTTGATTGGTCACCAACCAGATATTAAGCAAATCTAAGTGCTTTATATGCTTGTGCTCTATCTAATAACGTGTTTTCTGTGTAATCTTGATTTGTTGGATTCAGTTGTTTAACTAGATATGCTTACACCAACTTTTAGAACTGTATGTCGAATATGTATACAGCCTAATGCGTAAGTGTAAATGGTTTTATAAGTCCCATATGCTGATAGTGCACTGCTTATTAAACATGAACTTTTATCTATAAGAAAAGTTGTACTGTGATGGATTTATCATTTCCATTTAAATAGTAGTTGAGTCTTTAAAGTAAAAGACATCATTAGAGACATATAATTCTCCTACGTGTTCTTAGTAAGCTTGGATGCTATCTTAAATCTATATTTAAGATAATGATATGGAACTATGATTTGAAAATTAAGACTTGTCTATTAATTGCTACAATATATATCAAGTCTGCATTAATTGAAATATACCTTTTTATAATAATACTGAATTCTGATTTTTTTGTAATTTTCTAAAAAATTCAATATAATTCCAAGACAGTACATGCAATACAAAATTCCAAAAATTCACATTATATTCTTATTTCAAATATCTAAATACATAGGAAATATGCATGGAATTGATTGAAGAGGTCTTGTTGACAATTTTGCCCCCCCACAGGGCAAATTGTCACCCCTACTATTCGGAACTTTGCTATGGCGCCAAGTTTGTCTTGTGAATCAGTTTTGGGGTCCTTAAATGACCATTTACAGCCACCCAAGTGGCCATCTACAGCAAGGTGAATTTTAGTCATTCAGAGGTTTCCAAGGAGCTTGCTTGATTACAGCCAAATGTGCAAATACAGCCAAGACATACAAGTTGTAAGTTTAGTTATTTTGTCTTCCCAAGGAATTTTTCGGGATATAAGAGGTGGACTATTTCTTCGGACATTTTGTCCGAGAGAAAGAGCTCTCAAAGGACTGTGTAAAAGTCCGAAAAAATGACTAAGTGGCAGTTGTTCAAGGCTTATTTTCTTCGGACTTTTTGTCCAAAAGAAAGGAGAAAAGCACAGTTGAGAAGACCAGTTTTCAAGTCAAGACAAAAGTTCCGAAGGAAAGTTTCAAAAAGCCCGGATGCCCTACAATTCTTCCAAATGACACTTTTGAAGGCAAACATGCCCTTGCGGAGGGCACTTGGTCAGTGAAGTGGACATTTTCAATTCTTCTGAAAGGTACTCCTAGAAAACATAGCCCTTGCGGAGGACATCTGGGCGTCGCATAGGGACACTTACAATTTCCCCGAAGGGTATGTACCCTTGCGAGGGACACTTCAAGCACGAAGAAGACCTTGGCAAAAATTTTGAAAGACAATTCATTTTTCTGAAGGACACCAGCCCTTGCAGGGGGCACTTGGTCGATGGCAGGGCCCTTTCAAAAGTTCCGCCTCCATAAAGCGAAGGACAAAAGCAAAGTTCCCGAAGGGCACTTGCCCTTCGGGGAAAAGATAGCCAAAGGAGAAAAATTCCTTCGGACTTTTTGTCCGAAGGAATTCCTTCAAACAAAAAGTCCGAAGAAATTCGAGAGGATAAAAAACCTGGGGAAAAAAAAATAAAGGCAAAAAAGGAGATCCTTCGGAATAATTGTCAAACAGGCAATCCGCAAGAATTTGAAGTCAGCAAAAGTCCGAAGAAAATCAAAGGGCAAGACATAAAAGCCTAAAAGAATAAATTCGAGAAAATTGGCAAGGAAACAAATTCCTTTAGACAAAAAGTCCAAAGGAATAAGGACAATTTCAAAAAACTCGATAGAAAATACAAGAGCGTAAACAAAGGCCAAAAAAGAGAAAAGGAAATGCCAAGCCCGGGAAAGAGAAGAGACAGAGAGTCCTTCAGACAATTTGTCCGAAGGACAAAAACTAAAATAAAGCCCGATTCCCAAATTAAGGCAGAACACGGAAAAAGCCAGAGAAAACATGAAGTAAATTGAGCATGATCAATAGCATGAACAGAGACGTAAGCCAAACAGGACTGAGCCAAAACTGAACAAGAAGTAAGACAAACGCAAAAATAGAGGCATGAGCAAAGATTAAAGCGGAACTGAACATGGACATAAGCATGAACAGTAAATAAAACCAACGCAGAATAAAGACAGACAGGATAAACAAAGATCATGCACAGACTAACGTGAAGTGACTCCAACGAAGTGAATGCGTTTAAGAAAGCAAGCACGCTTCAGTTTTGAAAATAGAGTCATCTTGCATGATGAACAGGCAAAGCGTTGAACGTTTCAAATAGCCAAAAATTTCATGCACGCACTCTCATTTGCTCGAAACGTTCTTGCGGTTCAAACGCAATTCTTAATTTAGCATTTGCATTGATTTCATGCAAAGGGGAGAGTTTCAAACGTTTCAGCAGTTCGAGTGAATTCGACTACTCTTGTTTTGAAATTGACTAGTTTTTAAGTCAAGACATCTATTCGTAGATTTCATGCATCCAAAGCTTGTCTTCTTTTTTCAACGCAAAGGATTTTCATGCAAGACAAAATAGACTTTTGTAAAGGTCGAGTTGGTTTGAGTTTACTCCATCTCTATTTTCAACGCCAATCTTTTGGTTTATTGTAAATTTTTATAGTAATGGCTTTTCAGCCTTGTAAAATCTATTCCTCTCTTGGTAAGACCAGACTCTGCCATTGGTGGGTTGTGTAACTTCTTCAATCAATAGGACTATACTTTCAGATTTCAAGTGCTGGTATAGTGTACATTCATTCAGCAATTTGCATACGTGGTAGATTTCTCTCCCTTCCCAAATTCTGATTCGTACCTAGTTGCTAGCTCATCATGTTATGCAGGTCATGTTCAGTGTTTTATATGTTTTTTGCTGAAGTTGTAGGTGGATGTTAGGTGGCTACAAAGTGTCTTGTATCAGACCTCTCTCCATCGTTTTCCCTCATGTTTTTGTCATTGGATCGAACATTCTCATGAAATACTTATGCATAGTGATCAATTGAAATCAAAGGTCTTCATTTTCCCTTGTTTGATTCAGTGTTCAAGGTTCCAAGTAGGGTGGATCAACATTCTGGTGTATCACCGTCATTAGGTAGGATTTCTCCTTCAAGTTTATTTTTCCCTTTTCCATAGTAGATTCGCAGCACAAAGTAGAGATCTTCATTGATACATCTTACAGCAACCAGCGTTCTCTGGAGGTTTTCATCATTGAGGCACCCACCCTCGTGAGAAGATCCCATTGTTTCAACTGGAGGGAGGATTAGCCATTTCAGAATGTCTTTGTTTCAAGGTGCAACTCCAGGTTGACAACAGGTCCTTAATTACATGGTACAATTACATTGGAGCAAACCCTACTAAAAATACACCAATAACAATTATTCCAGATAATAAATACCACTTTTTTAACCTTGTTTGTTGCACTGAAATGTTGTTGATATGGCAGGCCTACAACTATGATGCAGGGTAGTTGATGTTTCTGGGGTTGGAAACAGTCCCCAAGTGCTGCGATCTGCTCTTGAAGGGCCACATTTCCCTAAAAAAGTGTGATGCCCTGCTGTTAGGTGGTATAGTAGGTGGCTAGTAGGTACAGCAAGTTGTACAAGTTTGCGATCTACTATAGGGAAGGTTGCAACATCCACGTACAAGTGTGGAGGTGTGACACCCTAACCTTGGGCTGCAAATGGACCCCTGAACGATGCTACAATAGTCACAAAATGATATAGACAGGTGGCGCCCAGCTAAGATAGGGCTACCAGCAAAGTTGCCCTCCAAAATTGATCAAACCCTAAGTCATAATCCTGATTTTTGATTGCATGTGAATAACCAGCTATGTAAATCATTTGTAACACCTGTATGGAGCTACCACAATGGACTGGGGGGTTCGTCCTCTGATCTGACTGCAATGAAGTTTTCCATCATCAAGTAGAAGTGGAATGAATTTGGAATTCAATCGTGAATTATCAAAAGTTGAATAATCAATAATAATTATTCATTGCCCTTTTTGTCCTTATACAAGATTCACTTTTCAATTCTCCCTAACCCTAAAGTAATTAGAATTACTTTTTAATTCCAATTCCCACTTTTGCTACAAGAGTAATTAATAATTACTTTTATTTTTTTATTTTCCACTTGGACTTATAATAAATACATACATTTGACCCCATTCAATTAATAATAATGACTTAAATGTCTCCTTTTAAGTTATAGTTATAAAGTGACGTTGGTGGAATGTAATGACCCTCACTAGTAGGATCACTAAAACACTGATATTACACTATGGAATTTTGTCAAACAGTTGGTAGAATCATCATGAATACTAGTATTTGTATTTTTGAAATTTCGTCAAACAGTTGGTCAACAATCAAATTATACTGTTGTAAAGTAAAACTCTGAATGTAGACATTGTTGAGCAACTAATCCACTCAACTCAATGATGCAAAACTAGTGCTAATGTATGCATTCAATAAAGATGAAGACCCTCTTACAATCATTTGCAGCTTTCAGATTTTATAATTATTAGAAACTACTATAAAATATGCAATGCAAAGAGTCCTTATTGATTGGACTGATCATGAATGTCTTGTCACTTACACTTACCCTCTATTCAAGATATTCAAGGTTTCATATAGATGTATACAAATAGTGACTGAATTTACAACCCTTTTTGACACATGAACAACAGATGATATTATGATTTGCAATGACTGTTACAGCAATGTCTGAATATGCAAACCCTCAAAACATTTGTCACTCATACATTCATCTAACTTTTACAATCAAAAATAGAAGAACCTGGAATATTGCAAACGGTGTTTGACTGAATGCTACTGATGCAATGATGAAACTGGGCCGAACTGGAAGTGCCAAATGAAAGCCGTACCTCTGCTGCTATGTCAGGCCGTACAGTACGGACATGTGCGACTTTTGCCAGAAATAAATACTTCACCAAAAAGTGCCGATAAAATGGCATAAACCTGATCGCCTAGATGCAAGGAATGCCTTTGCAAAGTCTTGGATTTTTTTTTTTGACTTGTTGCTGCTGAAAATCCCGTCCATACGGACATCCGTACGGCCATACGGATTTGTGAAAAACCTTCAAAAACCTCTTCAAAAATCCTCCAAAATGCTACCAAAATTTATTAAAAATTGCTTCCTCCAAGGGTTTGA
Organism: Torreya grandis; assembly: GCA_037957365.1. NCBI lineage: Eukaryota > Viridiplantae > Streptophyta > Pinopsida > Cupressales > Taxaceae > Torreya > Torreya grandis. Next base: position 1,667,415 of record JARHVA010002750.1, read on the forward strand.
TTTTTCTATGCCAAAATTATGCTTCTCCTTGCCCAAAAATGTTGAAATACTGAAGATTTCTTAGCTGAGAATAAACCACCAAAATTCTCCAATTTAGCACACTTGAATTCGCTGAATACCAATTCTTCCAAGCAACCCTTCAGAGGATCTTTCACCTCCTCAACTATGCAATCACTTGAAAGGTATCGTTCTCAAGGATTAGACTGAAAATTTGCAGACCATCAGGTTCGACAAATGCCCAAGAAGCCAAAATGAGAAAATAAACTTCGATGCCAAATGAGAGACCCAAGGGGTCTATTTATTCACTTTTTGGAATCTTCCTCTAGAAGCCACTTACTTTTTCTAGAAGTATCCATAATATTCTTATAAAATCTCCTTGCATTTTTTTTTTAAAAATAAAAAGTGCACCTCAATTTAAAAATATAACATTTGGCCCCATATAATAAAATATAATGAAAAATCATATCTCCAAGAGCAAAATAGGCCATCTGATCCCCAAATAAATGCCTAAATGACTCTCATCACGACCATCAATCTACGAGAGTCCATAATACACTGATCCTGGCACGAAAAACGATGTCAGTCGGAATGGGGACATGACAATCCACCCTTCCTGAAATTGCTTGTCCCCAAGCAATCGCTGAACAAGAAACCAATCCATCCACCCGGATTCCAAATGTAATCATGAACTATACTGTTGTCAATCAGCGCAAGCCCCTGCAACAATCTCTGAAATATAACGAAGAGGAATCCATGTATGAATCGTGAACCACTGCTCAGCTGGACCCCAACTCCATAACTGCCACAGTCAAGAACCCATGTGACACCAACTCTCAAGATATCAAAACCCAAGTAGCGCGGACAACTCAAACTGCCAACACCGCAAATACCATATACACATTCCACCGTGCTATGCAAAAGGCACACTCCAACTCTGCAACAACTTCCAAATGGAACTACGCCAAGTGCGGAGAATCCACACACTGTACCTCTACTGTAATCAACATATCTCTGCTGATCACCAGCCACGGTCTCATCACCCAAACTCCTATGCATCGTTGATAATGAAGAGACATCACATGCTAGATAGCAATAACACAAACCAAATCTGCTTGCCATCAACTCCTGCTCTAAGTCATGCACCAGCAAGCTGTCAACCCTAGCACCTATCACCATGCCATGTCTATCACAACTCTCATCCCATGGCGTCAAACCATCCCATAACTGATGACAAGCACTTATAGTGTAATGTCAATAAAATGCGCCACTCTCAATCAGTGGCTCAGACTGCAATCTAGAAGAAACTAACTGCAACTGATCACTAACCAAGCCCGAACCAACTACTACCTCCGAAGACACCTCCAAAGGAGTAGTATCACAAACAGGAACCAAACCAACTGCTCGTTGACCAACATCACAACTGATCCCTGAAACAACCTCACTAGTCCCCGTGCCATCAGTAGTAGAGACCATCACCATATCATGTTGACTACCATCTCAACTACAGCACCCAACTCAACTGAATCTAACTTCAGTGGAAACGAACCAGATAAGCCAATACTAACATCGAGGATAGATATATGCTCATCTCCACTGTCTCTAACGATCTCGACTATGGACATCCTTGGGTCACCAGATACCACACCTTGTGACTGTACAGACTCTGGTAAACACTGAAGTCGCTCTAACTCCATGGTCACCTCAGCCAAATGAAAATGTGACTCCTCAAAAGCCAACTGTGTACTCTCAAGAATCTCAGAAGTCACCTCGAGCTGCTGAGTAAGCTCACTCACCTTATCTTCCTTGACCAATAAGGCATCATATGCTGTACTGCCCCACTCCCTAAGATAATCTCTGTCGGCTACCAACCGCATATAATCCTGTCTCAGAATCCGGATAGCCTCCCATAAGGAGTGGATCTCTGTCAAGGAAAAATAACTGCCTCCCTGCTCATCACTAGTAGGAGAACCCCACCCATAAACTACTAACAACTGACCAGCAGCATCGAAATGCTCGCAAGCGATAGCAATGTCTCGCTCACTAACTCTCAGCTGACTAGACACATGATTGTGCTGGCTGGTCGAACTCCTATACTCTACCCCTAGCACACTGTCCAAAGGAGTAACCTCAGAATAGCTATCATCTGTAATACTGCCATCCAAATTCGGCAGACCAACTGTGGAACTCGTATCATCAAACGGAGTGACTGAAGCATCCACATGAACCTCCGTATCAAAGGAACCCGCTGAAGAGACTAAGTCCTCAACACTGTCCACAACATCCTCCTGGGTGTCATCTGCAATAATCAGATCCTGGGACTCTTCTATAGACTCTGCCATATCTGAGAGATCATCAACCCATTCCAACATGAATGGTTCACTAGATACTTGAACAATGCCCGACACAGGTGTATAAAAACTAATTCCAGCATCAAACAAGCTGCTGGCATGGATGAGAACTACACCTGGTAAACTACTAATCAAGTCCATGATAGTGCAACAGATACTACTACTAAAGAATGATAGATATCTCTGGTCAAAACAATCCCAAGTACCAAGATAAGGATCCCAACATCCAATCCATGAACGGAAATCAACTGGCAACTCAAGTAAACTCCTCACCTGAGTAATGTGAACAATACCAACTGACTTCACGCACCTGTCTCCTGTACCCACTACAATCTCTGAATCCGGATTGTGAATGCTAGAAATACTCATATCATCATCAACATGTGACCTAACTGTAAAAGAAAGCTGAGTCCCTGCCACATGCGCTAACTCCTGAACTGAACTCACCTCAAGACAAAACTCGTCCACATGTCTCTCAGAATCCTGGAGAGCCAACTGAGTACACACCAAGGAATTATGAGTACCCTCCAGCTCATGAGAAAGCCGGTCAACCTCCTCTTCCTTCTTTAATGCATCTAAATAGATTCCCGCAAGATTAAGGAGATGATCGCGATCTGAAAGTAGGTGTATGTAACTTACCTTCATTGCCTCCATGCCCTCCTTGATCTGCTGTAAGTCGTCACAAGAAGAACCCGCTGTGACTCCTTTCTGTCTCTCCTGCAGTTGAATCATCCAAATGCGATTCTCGATCAATCCATGCATTCTATCATGATGAGATAAAGCCGCGACAATATCCTTTCCCCTCGTCTTCAACTGGCTCGCCAAACCACGGGAAGAACTACTAGCCTCTATCTCATGTGAAGAAGCATCCAACTGTGCCTGATACTCATTTTCTGCAAAGTCTTGAATGCTCACTTTCTGATCAACTGTACTATCCTCAAACATGACAGTATCCTCAACTGTTGTAACTTCATCCGGACCAACTGTACTGGAATCACTATCTGTGTCAATCATGCAATCTAGTGTGCCGGTGATATCACCTTTTGATGCAACTGGCTCAACCTGCACAACATCTTTAACCGCTTCTGCCTGTGAAGATGATGCAGATAAATCATTCCCTGAAGATGTGTTAATGTCTCCCTGTACTAGATCAGCATGTCTGTCAAACTCATCATTCAAGTTTCTACCTGTCATAAGGAGAGTACTACGATCCTTACACCTATCAATCAAACTCTTTAACCACATACATGCCATAGGTGACAAATTCCTCTCTTTTGTCCAGACATACCATAAATCTTCTGCCAAAAATTTAGAAATTTCATCCTCAAACAAGATTGTGAAAATGATATAGTGCATCGATGCTAATACATCGTTGGAATGAAACTCATCCATAATATTCCAAAATGTGTTAAACATCCTGCGAATGTCACCAATACAACCTACTGACAGCGTAATGTTTTCAAATCTACACCTTGCAAATACTTCAAGTAATCTTGCCCTCTTTGTGAAATGAGGTCCCTGATGTCATCCAACTTTTCGAAGCTTTTCACCATGGCATGAAATACCTCTCTCATAATCTGATCATCATAAGAATTAAAGCCAGCTATTATCCTCATGATTTCACTAATGCAAGAGAGAGCTGCAAGTCTTACCACCTCATCATGATGTCTCAATAATCGGGGCTTCACCAACGAACCAAATGCTGGAGATAAAGTTGTTTGCATAGCATAGGAATCTGACTGATCAACCTTGCCTAAATAAGTTTCCAACTCCTCCAAAGTTCTTAGAAGGTCCTCTGTTCGCTGAAATGGACGATCTAATTTCTTCTTTGCATTGTGCATTGTTTCTTCCAAATCCTTCTCCCCTGTTAAAGCCATACTGATAATCGAATTCAATCTGAACTAACTCAATCACGCTGGCAGGAAACCGCTCTGATACCACTGTAATGACCCTCACTAGTAGGATCGCTAAAACACTGATATTACACTATGGAATTTTGTCAAACAGTTGGTAGAATCATCATGAATACTAGTATTTGTATATTTGGAATTTCGTCAAACAGTTGGTCAACAATCAAATTATACTGTTGTAAAGTAAAACTCTAAATGTAGACATTGTTGAGCAACCAATCCACTCAACTCAATGATGCAAAACTAGTGCTAATGTATGCATTCAATAAAGATGAAGACCCTCTTACAATCATTTGCAGCTTTCAGATTTTACAATTATTAGAAACTACTATAAAATATGCAATGCAAAGAGTCCTTATTGATTGGACTGATCATGAATGTCTTGTCACTTACACTTAGCCTCTATTCAAGATATTCAAGGTTTCATATAGCTGTATACAAACAGTGACTGAATTTATAACCCTTTTTGACACATGAACAACAGATGATATTATGATTTGCAATCACTGTTACAGCAATGTCTGAATATGCAAACCCTCATAACATTTATGTCACTCATACATTCATCTAACTTTTACAATCAAAAATAGAACCTGGAATAATGCAAACGGTGTTTCACTGAATGTTGTTGATGCAATGATGAAACTGGGCTGAACTGGAAGTGCCAAATGAAAGCCGTACCTCTGCTGCTATGTCAGGGCGTACAGTACGGACGTGCGACTTTTGCCAGAAATAAATACTTCACCAAAAAGTGCCGAAAAAATGGCATAAACCTGATCGCCTAGATGCAAGGAATGCCTCTGCAACGTCTCAGATTTTTTTTTTGACTTGCTGCTGCTGAAAATCCCGTCCATACGGATGTTCGTACGGCCGTACGGATTTGTGAAAAACCTTCAAAAATCCTCCAAAATGCTACCAAAATTTATTAAAAATTGCTTCCTCCAAGGGTTCGGTTTTTCTATGCCAAAATTATGCTTCTCCTTGCCCAAAAATGTTGAAATACTGAAGATTTCTTAGCTGAGAATAAACCACCAAAATTCTCCAATTTAGCACACTTGAATTCGCTGAATACCAATTCCTCCAAGCAACCCTTTAGAAGATCTTTCACCTCCTCAGTTATGCAATCACTTAAGAGGTATCGTTCTCAAGGATTAGACTGAAAATTTGCAGACCATCAGATTCTACAAATGCCCAAGAAGCCAAAATGAGAAAATAAACTTCGATGCCAAATGAGAGACCCAAGAGGTCTATTTATTCACTTTTTGGAATCTTCCTCTACAAGCCACTTTTTCTAGAAGTATCCATAATATTCTTATAAAATCTCCTTGCACTTTTTTTTTAAATAAAAAGTAAATAAAATAAAAAGTGCACCTCAATTTAAAAATATAACATTTGGCCCCATATAATAAAATATAATGAAAAATCATATCTCCAAGAGCAAAATAGGCCATCTGATCCCCAAATAAACGCCTAAATGACTCTCTCATCACGACCATCAGTATACGAGAGTCCATAATAGACTGATCCCGACACGCAAAATGATGTCAACCGAAATGGGGTCATGACATGGAATGACTTAGACATTAATAGTAAGTTGTTATTTTCTTTATTTGAAAAAAGGGACATGACAGTCCGCCCTTCCCAAAGATTGTCTTCCCTCGAGCAATGACTGAACCGTCTTAACAAATACCAGGATCCCAAAGCAGTTTTTCTGTTACTTTCATTCCTCCTTGAGAGGGAGGTAGTTTCTGTTGCGCTTCTCTGATGTAATTAAGAATTGGAAGCTCTGTATGCCATGATGTTTCTCCAACAATCCCCATGAGTGAACCCATAATAGTTGAATCATAAATCAGTTGTGATCTAGAGAGAGTACTACCAAATGGGACACCTTCCATTCTGTTTTTTGTTACAAAAATTCCAGCAAGCTGAAAATCAACATTATCATCAAAAAATTTGGCTTGAACCATCAACTTCTCTCCACGATCTTGCAAAACGGATTTTTTTTCCTTTCTTTTTTTCTAATTCTTCATAATCCTCTTTGCCAACTGCCATGGTGAGACTCAAATTGGAATTGACAACATATGGCTCCACTACCCATAGTTGGATGATTGTAACTAGAAATGGCATGTTCCTCATAACAAAGTTCTCCCCCTGTAAGGAAGAATCCCCCATATGGCTGTCTTGGAAATCCATTTCGTCTTCTATTTTCAGCTTTGTGTTCGCCTTTGGTTTTTTTTCCTGGCATCCTCATACAACCATTTCTCTCGATTTGTGGGTTTTTCCAGCAGTGGTACATCAAAATATAATGACAAACTCTAAAAACTATATACCATTTTGCATTTTCGCCGAAAAAGATTTATATTGAGCATGAAGAGTAGTAATCTTTTCATTAAATGACTTTGCCATGATTCCCTGAAATAGAAATTAAATTAAAATTTTGATTAACCCTCGGATATGACAAACTTGCATGTACCTTCCTTTCCACTTTTTCTAGCCCTATAACTACACAGATCCTAAACACCACCTTCATGGATCCTCAGATCTGCTAGAATGCCCAACACGCTAGCAAGAATGCTAGCTCTGATACCACTGAAATATAACTTTTTATAATAATATTGAAATCTTATTTTTTTGTAATTTTCTAAAAATTCAATATAATTCCAGAACGGTACATGCAACACAAAACTCTGAAAATTCACAGTATATTCTTATTTCAGATATCTGAATACATAGGAAATATGCATGGAAATAATTGAAGAGGTCCTTAATTGCGTGGTACAATCACATTGGAGCAAACCCTACTGAAAGTACACCAATAACAATTATTTCAGATAATAAATACCACTTTTTTAACCTTGTTTGTTGCGCTAGAATGTTGTTGCTGATATGGCAACCCTGCAACTATGATGCAGGGTAGCTAGTGATGTTTTTGGGGCTGAAAACAGTCTCCAAGTGCTGCAATTTGCTCTTGTAGGGCCACGTTTCCCTCAAAAAGTGTGATGCCCTACTATTAGGTGGCTGGTAGGTACAACAGGGCATACAGATCTGCAATCTGTTTAGGAAAGATGCAACAGCAACATACAGGTGTGGAGGTGTGACACCCTGACCTTGGGCCATGAATGCACCCCTGAACAAGGTTGCAATAGTCACAAAATGATATAGAAGGGTGGTGCCTAACTAGGATAGGGTTGCCAGCAAAGTTGCCCTCCAAAATTGATCAAACCCTAAGTCATAATCCTAATTTCTGATTGCATGTGAATAACCGGCTGTGTAACCCTTGTTTAGAGCTACTACAATGGACTGGAGGGGTTTCATCCTCTGATCCAGCTGCAATGAAGTTTTCCATCCTCAAACAAAAGTTGAATGAATTTGGAATTCAATCGTGAATTGTCAAAAGTTGAATAATCAATAATAATTATCCATTGCCCCTTTTTGTCCTTATATAATATTCACTTTTCAATTCACCCTAACCCTAAAGTACTTAGAATTACTTTTTAATTCCAAATTCCACTGTTGCTCTAAAAGTAATTAATAATTACTTTTATTTTTCTATTTTCCACTTGAGCTTATAATTAATACATATTTTTGGCCCCATTCAATTAATAATAATGAATTAAGTGTCCCCTTTTAAGTTATAGTTATAACGTGATGTTGTGGGAATGACTTAGACATTATTATTAAGTTATTCTTTTCTTTATTTGAAAAAGGGGACATGGCATTTATTCCAAATATGCACTCTGTAGCCTAGCATTGAAAATCTATCTTAGGACTAAGGGCGCAATGTAAAGTTCTCCCTTTCAAATAGAATGGTTATGATGGATTAACAAAGCATAGGCTTGTTTATTAAACAGGGATCTTCTCGTGTTTATTTATTATTGGAAGGTTCATTTAGATCTTCGATAAATGTCACTCGATGACACCAAACTATGTCAAGTGTGGTGATATCTTGAAATAAACACTATAGTTTTTGTGATAAAAGATGAGTATCTTTGACCAGCTCATATCCTTCTGTTAGTAATAAATTGTTAACCAAAAATAAGGTTTTTACTTCTATGTTAAAAATAAACATTGTTGATGGTTTTCAGCGCATTTCATTTTATAAGTAATTGAAAAGCATTTCATAATAAGATTATATTTGAAATAATGATGAGTTAAGGATGTTTACATTGTTTAATATGATGGAATCAAGTGGTACATAAAGGAGATTGATATCCTTAAATAACGTTGTCAACCCCACATGAGGATAATCCGCCTCCCAATGGAATAAGTTCTTAAAGGAATATCAGAGTGCAAACTTAAGGGGAAACAAACGTCAATTGAGGACCTAGCATTAAATGGTATTATAACAGTCTCCATGAAAGCACTGCTTATCCATGCAAGGAACTAATGAACACTTTGTTGGTTGTTTCAATATGTATAACCATAACTAAACTTATAACAGATTTTGAGTATGTTGACTTAATTCTGTGATACATTTTTAGTGATCATATTTTAACCTTTCCATGCAGATGTTGTCATTGTGTTGTCTATTGGAAAAATCAGTTAACTTTCTTAAATGTTAGAAATCCCAAACACGTTCTGCACAATCTCTAATAACAATTGGTGTATTTAATTGGGGAATATTGTGTACAATGTTGGAATGACTTTACCTCATGTTAATAAACAACCTTTTAGAAATTGGTTCACAACTAAAAAAGTTTGAAATTTTGTGGTTCGGACTTTTGGGTGTGGTGCATTTGGCATCAAAAAGCCCAAGTTCCAACTATAGGTAACTTTGGGAATAAATGTTTTTGGAATAAACATCAGTTTGCGTGTCTCAAGATGGTGAGAACACAAACAGACAGGGGTGAACTCGCTAACAATCTTGTCCGTGGAGGCAAAGGTGGTTGTAGAGTCAACCTAAATCAGAGGAGAAATGAACCCCCTCTAGTGGTTGGAAACAACCCCAATGCTAACATCAATGCAAATCAGGGTAATGGCAACAACCCGATAGGTAATAAAGATGTTTTAAATGTCATCTTAGTTATACTCCATGACATTCAATAGAAAGTAGATTCACAAGGCCAAAGGCTAACCAATCTTGAAGGCCAAGGTGTGAATCAGCAAGAGGAGGAACACATGGTGGTGAATGGTGAACAACTAGAACCCAAGTGGTCATAGACCCTATCATAAAGGAACTTAAGAAGCCTTTGCCTCCTACTTATGCTGGTGGAGAGACCGGTGATGCCGCTACAGCATGGATGGTCAACTTGCAAAAGTACTTTATTTTGCATAATATGAGTTCTTGTAATATCCCTTCGAATATCAAAACAAAAGCTCTGAATTGCTTATCTAAATTTCTGCAAAAATATCTTCAAATAGACAAATAAATCACAGTATAAATTCTTATTTATTTGCTCATAAGCTTACAATAGAAGTCCTCTATCAAATATACAAAGAATATTGAAAGTACGGCCTTAATAGCCTGAATATTCTGCAAACTGGGAAAGAAATCTGAATTTGGTACGTCTCGGCCTGCTGTGTAAAAAACACAGTCGCCGACGTCGGTTATGCTGCCGTCGTCGGTCGATCTGTAGTCGTTATCCCGCCGATGTCGGTGATATGTCGACCGATGTCGGTCTCTGTAAGTATCTGTTCGCCGATGTCAGTACCTGAACTTTCTGTTGATGCGTACGGATTTTCACGGATCTGTACGGAATTCGTACGGCCGCTGATATAGCACAACCTGTATGCTTGATCCTGATCTGTAGAATTATGGGCTAATACAAAAAATCTATATCTGGATAATTCTTGAATCAAAACCCAACAATAATGAAAATACCTGTAAACCCTTGTGATAGCTTCTGAGTGAAGTTATCTCTCAAATACCTGTAATACTATGATAACTTCTGGGTGAAGTTATCTCTCAATTTGGCAATAGATCGGCTGATCTTTCACAACCTCTGAATCGCACACAATGAAGAGTTGACGTTCTTCAATGCAAATGGAATCCTGGAACCCTTGGCTCAGTCTTCACAGAAGAATTTCTTAACAAGAATCAATATCAATAATAGTCATGAATACAAACTCTCTCCCATGAGAATTTCTTATACTCCTCCAAAGGGGTGCTTGCTAAAATTAGATTCCCTAAAATTAGACTTAGGGCTTCTTAAATTAGAACTGGGGCTTCTTAAATTAGAACTAGGGTCTTAAAATTAGACCAATTCTTAAATTAGAATTAGGATCCTAAAATTAGACCCACTAATTAATAATTAATTAATTAATTAATAATTAGACCAAATAATTAATATTTGATTAAGTCAATCAAATATTAATATCTCCCTTAATTTATGTCCGGAAGAGCCCGAATGAAATCCAGCCCATCTCCATCAAGACCCTCTATCCATCTCATCAGCCTACGAGGGTCGCATAATAGGCTAATCATCTACTCTGCACATGTCAACTAAAAAGGGGACATGACAGTTCTAATGTGAAGGATCACATAGGTGCCTACCAATTGGCGGGTGATGTAGCTTTATAGTAGAATCACCTTTGTGTTCTCAAGGGACATGATCATGAGACCAGTGATGTTGCTGCAACATAGATGTTCAACTTGCAAAAGTATTTTACTTTGCATAATATGAGTTCTAATGTGAAGGCTCGCATAGGTGCCTACCAATTGGCGGTTGATACAGCTTTATGGTAGAACCGCCTTTGTGTTCTTAAGGGATATGATCATATGACCCTTACATGTGAGACATTTGTAAGGCATTTTCAAAATTGGCACCTGAATACTACTTATAAGGAGCAGAAAATTACTGAGTTTCAGCTTTTAATAAAGACAATATAATTGTGGCAGAGGATGAAAATAAGTTTCTTGGTCTTTTGCATTATATCAATTATATGCATGACAAAGAGACAAAGGTAACTAAGTTCAAGTTTGCCTTACGCGAGGTTTTAATATATGATGTTAACATGACTAATCCTTGTACCTTGGTTGTAGCTATTGAATCTACTCATCGAGCAGAAAAAAAGGGTAAGTCTTTCCAAAAGGCAAGACGAATTTAGAAATAACAGGGTACAATCTAAGCCTAAGCATCCCAATTATCCTATTGGCAAAAATTTCAAAAGAACTGATCAAAAGAAATCTTTTGGGAAGTATGCAAATTTTGGCAAGTGCCAAAATCTGAATAAGAGTCCTAAGACTCACAAAATTTCAAGGCAAAATGGTGGAAACAACAAGTAGCTCAAGATAACTCTTGTGGGCCAAGCCACTAGGGCAAATACTATTCTCTTACCTTTGCAAAGGGCTGTACAATATTGGAAATGTGGTGATAACCATTACCGGAAAGATTGTCCACTGCTATAGAACAATCCACTGACTAATCACCAAGTTTATATTGTTTTTGATAATTGAAATGCGGCCCTGCAGTCCACTCTAATTGAGACAGATAAAATTTATAATTTTCATTTAGATATTTTGATTGATTCCAATGCTACGAATAGTTTTATCTCACCTTCAATTGCTTATAAATGTTAAAAGTAAACCCTTTATGTTAAGAGGATGATGGGAGATAGAGTTTGACAAAGAGAAAAGAATTTCTGTGTTGGAATATTTGGAACATGAAGAACTTGGGGTCTTTAAAACCAAGATAAATATTTTTTGGCACCCTTAGGATCAGATGATCTAATTTTGGGTATAGATTCGCTGCAACATCAAGCTCATCTTGATTGTTTCAGCAAGAAAGTCCAATGTCATGATGACTTGGACAACTGGGTGGTAATCCAAGGTGTTGTGAAGCCAATGGCTCGCAAAATTCTTTCAACCACGCAACTGAAAAAAGCAGTTGGCAAGGGCTTCCGATTGTATATCGTTCAAATAAAATAATCGTCTAAAAAGCCAAAATTTGCCCTAGAAGACTATCAAATCTTGAATGAATTCAATGATGTGTTCCCTGAAGAATTTCCAAGTTTGCCTCCTAAGAGGCAATTCGATTTTTCCTTGGATATTACACCTAGATTTGCACCTACATCCAAAGCTCCATACCGGATAAATGTGGCAAACCTGTAAGAACTAAAAGTTCAATTGCAAGAACTTTTGAATAAAGGTATGATTCAGCCTAGTGTGTCCCCATGGGGTGCTTTCGTTGGCTTCATAAAAAAAAAAGTATTTTAAGACTTTGCATTGATTATAGAACTTTGAATAAAGTCACTATTAAAATAAGTATCATATCCCAAGAATAGACAATCTTTTTGATTAAATGAAAGATGCTATTGTATTTTCCAAGATTGATCGTAGATTGGGGAACTATCAACTCCATATTAAGGATGAAGATGTGCACAAAACTGCATTTCGCACAAGGCATGGTCATTATGAGACTGTTATGCCTTTTGGCTTAACTGATGCACCACCTACCTTTATGAATCTAATGAACAACATGTTCAAGGATTTTCTGGATCATTTTCTTTTGGTTTTTCTAGATGATATCCTTGTATATTATAAGAATGAAGCTGAACATAAGCAACATCTACGTTTAGTCTTCCAAATGCTGAGGCAACATAAGTTGTATGGAAAGCTATACAAGTGCTCATTCTACCAAGACAAGATCCATTATTTGGGGCATATAATCTCCAAAGAAGGGTTGTTTGTTGATCCTGCCAAGATCAAAGCAATAAAAGAGTGGCCTGCTCCTAAAAATGTGCATGAAGTAAGAAGTTTTATGGGTCTAGTTGGTTATTGTAGAAGGTTTGTTAATAAAATTTATAGAGTTGATAACCCCATTACTTTGCTGCAAAAGAAAGGTAAGAAATTGGTTTGGACTCCTCAATGTGAGGAAGCATTTTAGAAGTTGAAAGATTTATTAACTTCTACTCATGTTCTTATTATTCTAGATCCAAATGGAAATTTTGAGCTCTAGGCAGATGCTTGTGTTGTTAGAATTAGGGTTGTTTTGAACCAAGATGGCAAGGTTGTTGCCTACGAGTCTCATAAACTCAAAGCAAATGAGTAGAATTATCCTATCCATGATCTTGAGCTAGTTGTTGTAGTGCATGCCCTCAAACAATGGAAGCATTTCTCATTTGGAAATCACTTTAAAATAAAGTCCGATCATCGCAGCCTTGTGGATTTGTTTACTCAAGAAGAGTTGAATGCAAGGCGACAAAGGTTGCTAGAGTTTATTAGTAACTTTGATACTGACAATGATTATGTCAAAGGTAAGGAAAACAAGGTTGTTGATGCCCTTAGCAAAAGAACTTACCTTGCTACACTTTTTGTTTTGTTGTCAAGTTTCAGAACTATTGTTCTCAAACAACAATTAAAAGATTTTGTTTGTGAAGAAATATGCACAAAACTATATAAAGGAGTGGTAACCAAAGCTTTTTCTAATTATTCTATTGACTTAGATGGACTTCTGAGATATTAAAACAAAATTTATACACCGTATTCCAGTGATTTAAGGGAGCAACTATTGGAAGAAGCGCATATTGCACCTCATTTTGATCGCCTTGGTGTCACAAAGATGACACATGAGCTGAAAAAGTACAATTTTTGCCCTAGACTGAAAAAGGATGTGACTATTTTTGTTGTTAAGTACTTGGAATGTCATAGCATTAAAGCTAAATATTGTCATCCAAGAGATTTGTTATATTCACATTCAGTCTCAAAAAACAAATAGGTTGTTATTTCAATGGATTTTATATCAGAACTACCTGAGTCACAAGGTAGGCATAACACAATTTTGGTTGTCATTGACAAAGCTACTAAAATTGCACATTTCATTACAAGCAACTTAATTGATGATACCCCACTTTTGAAAAGAAATTTGTGAAGGAAGTTGTTTGCCTTCACAGGAAACCTAAAGTAATTATCGTTGATAAAGATAAGGTATTCACTTCAAGGTTTTGGCCAACTTTAACTACTGTGTTTGGTACACATCTAAATTTCAGTTCGACCTATCATCCAAAAACGGATGGCCAAACTGAAAGATTGAATCAAATTGTTGAGGACATGCTCAGAATGTATGTCGTGGATCAGCAATATAAGTGGAAAGATTATCTCCACTTAGTGGAATTTACTCACGATAATACATATCACTTGGCGATAAAAATGACACCCTTCAAAGCCCTGTATTATTGAAAATGTTCTACTCCACTTGGCAGAATATATTAGCAAATAGAGTGTTGGTTGGTCGTAAACTTTTGCAGAAATATGACAGTCAAATGTCTCTTATTCAACAAAAGTTGAAAGTTGTCTTTGATTGGCACAAGAGTTATGTTGACTTGAAAAGATCTCCCAGGGAATTTGAGGTCATGGATAGAGTGTTTCTCAAAGTGAGGCCTCGAAAAAGTTCTATAAATTTTGGCAAAACATCCAAGTTAGCTCCACACTTTGTCCGGCCATTCGACATTGTGGAAAAGATTAGCCCTATTGCCTATCATCTAATTCTTCCTCCTTTTCTCTCTAAAATGCATGATGTGTTTCATTTTGCTTTATTAAAAAAGAATGTGTCTGATCCATCTCATTCTAGATTGGACTAATCTCCAGGTGGTGGAAGAGAAAACAATCCAATTGGAACTGTCAACATTTTAGATCATCATAGTGTCAAACTACGAAACAAATATACTCAACAAGTATGGGTCCAATGGGACTAGCTAAGTGAGAAAAGTGTCACGTGGGAAGATGAAAACCTTTTCATGCAGCACTATCCTCACCTTTTTGCATAGGCCCTAGGACGATGCCTATTTTAGGGGAAGTGGATGTCACATCTCACCTTGCTAAAACTTAATTAAACTCATGTAGTGATGTAGGAGCATCCCAGGTAAATCAGCTATCCAGCATCACCAAGTCTTAAAGTGCACGGGTGAAGAAGAGAACTAGGCGTTGGAGGATGGCACAAAGGAACTTGTTGATGAAGCACGCAGGGAAACAAGTTGGAAGGCACATGCAAATGGCGTGTGCAAACCAAAGCAAGTCAGAGCTATAATTCCAAGGAGGCGAGAAAAATGAATAGCATGTGAAATAAGGCAAAACTTACAGCTAGGAAGCACGGAAGCAAGGCAACAGAAACAGAGCCTGAGAAAGGAAAGAACTAATGGTTGATCAACCAGCTATAAAGAGAAAACACCTGGCAAAGCTAGAACTGAAGTGACGGCAAGAGAGCAAAATCTATGAGGTAGATCTAAATTTTATGCAATCAAAACTAAAAGGCTCGAGGTTCGGCTCAGCCTAGACTATCCCTAGCATAGACCTTCCATTGACGCCACATCTACTTGGAGACAGATGTCCGTTCCATTGACCGGACAAGGTGGTGACCAGGCCACAACAACTATAAATATAAGTGTCAAGCCAACCGAAAGGGGTTGCTGATGGTGGAAAATTGTTGATGTGGTTAATTGCTATGGGTTGATAGTTGATGTCGTAGTTTGCAGAAGAAGGGTCGAAGTCTAAGGCCAAGACGGCCAAAATAACAAGCTAAGTGAAAGAGAGAGAGTTGAGCGCTCCCAACAAGCCTGCAACCTAAGTGTAGAGGGAGAGACGAGAGACTAAGGCCCAAGAACTTAGAGAGATTGTATGTGGAAAGAAATGAGAGCTCCTAATGCAAGGAATCCCTAGCGAATTAGCTATTTTGCATCACCAAGTTTTAAAGCACGCAGATACACAAGAACTGGGCACCAGAGGACAACGCAAAGGAACTTGTGGATCAGCGCTCAAGGAAACTATGGTGCACACGGATGGCGCGCAGGTTAAAAGCAAGATAGCGCAAAGTTTCAAGGAGTTATGTCAAACAAATAGCACGCGAAAGAAGGCAATACCTATAGCACGGGGAACAGACATAAGAGATGCCTACAACAACAAAGCATAAAAGCATGGCGCATGGCCATAGACATAGAGCTCAAGACAAGAATGGACCAACAGTCAATCAACCAGTTGTAAAGGATGCCACCTAGCAGAGCTAGTACTAAAGTGACAACGACGGACAATGAGATCTATGAGGTAGATCCAAATTAATTGTTGTCAGCATTACAAGGCTCGAGGTCTAACTTGGCCTAGGCTACCCCTAGCAAAGACCTTTTGTTGGTGTCACGACTACTTGGAGATAGTTGTCCACTCCCTTGAACAAACAAGTTGGTGACCAAGCTAACCAAAAGAGGTTGTTGAAAGCCAAGGGGGCTTGTTGGCAATTGTTGCTACTATAAGCGATTGAAGGCCGATGGTGGTCGAGAGTGTTGTTGTAGGAAGGAGACGGGTCGAGGCCTAAGGGCCGAGACTGTCAAAATGTTGAGACTCTCAACAAGCCTGCAACCTGAGTGTAGAGGATGAGGCGAGAGACTAAGGCTTGTAGCCTTAGAGAGACTATGTGTGTGGAAGGCCATGAGAGCTCCACTGTTGTAAGTAAAGGAATTGAGCGCCCTATGTAAAAGTTGTGAAGCTAATAATATCATGCAGTATTGTTGTTTTTAATAAAAAATCAGTTCTAATAATCCGTTGAGCACTCTGATGGCTGTGTGGTGAGGTGTCCCTTCACTGGGAACCTCGTTGTGACTGCACCATGCAGTATTTGATGATATCATAATAATGTGATTTTTTATGTATATGATACAATTTAGCTTCTCAATTGATATTTATATTGGTTATGCAAATGTTTTATTTGTGATTATTATTATCTCTTTGATACAGGTATTGATGATGTCATTTGCATGATTACAGGGACAGTCGAGAGATGAGCTAGGCCTGGGAATGTAAGAATTTGACAAACCAGCACTGCAAAGGTATACAGATAAAAAAAGAGTAAATGCAATGATGAGCTGATTTTAAAAACCCCGTTTTTCCTTTATGTCATTTGTATTGTGATTACCCTGTGTTATGCCTAAATTGTTATTTTTGTATATTAGCAGTCGTCATTGGCATTTAACCAATTGTGCACGTTGTTTATTCATTTTAGTACGAGTCTTTGATATTTATATCGACTCGGAAGTCGCAAGGACTCGGGTCATCAATTTTCATTTTGTTTTCACGTTAAAGAACTCAAGTCGCCTTTGCCTTTATTATGTTTTACATTTGTCTGGGTATGTTCTGTTGGCTTTTGCAATTGTTATTATTATTATTATGTGATTTGGTCGAAGCTTTGACTTAAGCTTGGAAAATGTTTGGCAAGAGAGTGCTTGAAAAACCATTGAGGAAACTTGTGAAGAGGACCTTGGACTTGGGTCTAAATCAAGCAAATAATTATTAATCAATTCGGTTAAGACCTTGATTAAGGTCAAGGTTTAATCATTTTGGTTTGGACCTATGTTAGGTCAAGGCAAAGGTTTATGATTTGATTTGTTTGACCTTGATTAAGGGCTTAATCATGTTTTAACACATCGACCAAGATTAGGTCAAAGACGTTGATGTGTTTTGTTTGTTTTGAGTTTATTGTTTTGTTTCAAACAGCTCTCAGTCGATCTGTTGATCTTGCCAATGAAAGTAATGGGGAGAAGAGTGGTGAGGGTTTGTAGGAATGCAAACTGCAAAAACGTAGATCTGGCTGCTCAAAATTTATGAACAGTTGTTATTTTTGATAACCACTACGTGTTGGGTCTTAATGAGGAATTCGTGGGTGTTGGGTAAGAGCATCTTTGTTTGCTTTAAAATAAACTCTGCAATACACACAGAGGTGTGCAGCAAAAGAGCTCAAGGAGGAAAAAAGGAAAGTAAGAGAGGAACGAAAAGAACCTTACTGGTCTTAGGATATTACTTGTTGAGTAACTTCGTTCTTGACCTTCTCTTATTAAATACCTTTTGAGTATTGTTGTTGCATTTTTCTGGGTAGTTTGTTTGAGAACAAAATAAATGACTGATGAAGAAGAGGTTCTGCCAAAACCTCAAGGTTTTGACATTATCCCTTGTTCAAGCTTGAAAACCCACTCTTGCTAATAAGTTATTGTAAGAGTGATTTTGTTTCATCTTAAATCTGTTTAGTAACTGTATACGCGTTTTGTTGCATGGTGGTTGGCTGTTTTGAAAAGTCCTTGGGGCAATTTTTTTTGTTTTTGAGGAGTCTGTCACACCTTCAATTGGCAAATAAAACAAGAGAATCTTGACACATTGCTTGTTTAAGCAGTTGCTTACAGTTACCAGCTTTAGGATTGACTGTGTTTTTTTTTGTATTCTTGCAAATTACTATGACTTTTGCATGTTTGATACAATAAACTCGGAGTTTATGGCGGTACCTTGCTCATCTTGCATTTATTCTCTTTTATATTGTTATATCATTGAGTTTTTGTCTGTGAAATTCTTTCAACCCTTTGGCTGATAGTTGAAGTGAAAAGGGCCACCGATGGTTGGGCTCATCTTTCCCATTATTTTTTTTATCCCTTGGCGATTGTTTGATGGAGATCCAAAGTTGTACTGATGTATTTCATATTGTTTAGATTTCGGTGGAGTTAATGTGCCAATGACTCTGTTGAAGCACTATTGCACTGTTGTTTGGCTTGTGGAGTTTATGATCGGCTTACTAGAGCAAGTTTTATCTTACTTCAATGTAATTTGTAAACTATAAATCAACATGTATTGCATTTAAATCATCAAGTTATCTCTGTTCAGAATTGTTATTCCTTGCTAGATTGTTTCCAAGAATGTTTGGTTCTTGCATATTAATTTTTGTTCTGCTTTGAAAGCAATAATGAGTATGGTTGCTCTTGCTTAATATAGCCGATATCAAATTCAGATCTGAGTTTTTTAAGTAAGTTTATCGTTTTGGTTCATGGTTGTTTCCTTGTTTGAATCTGGACATGTTTTGGCGTATTTGAGCCTTCGCAAGTAGTTTTTGTGTTATCAGGGTAAGCCTGTTGCGTCATACTTGTTTGATATTGGATTGTCAAATTCATAGTGAATGTAACAAAGGTGGAAACGTATTTAGTGTTGTGCAAAAGTTAGCATTTGGCTGTTCCATACAACTGCATTTTATATTTGTGCTTTATTGCTTCAGTCCTTGCCCTTTGGGCATAAGCCTTATTAATAAGTTATTAAATAGAAAGGAGTTTCACGCATAGTACATTGCTATTATATTTTTTTTCGAACACTTGTCGTGCATGCATTTTATCCGAAGCTCATCATTTTCTAAGCTTTATAATGTACCTACTTGTACAAGACTGTTCTTAAATGCCAAAAACATACTATGCTTTGATCATGGTGTTTTTAGTTTAAGATATGAGTTTGCATGAAATAAAAAGGAGTATGTTTATCAATCTTGATTTATATTGAGATACCTGTGTTTGTTATATGGTAGGAAACGAACATTTTGGTTTAGCAAATAATACCACTTGACTAAAAGCACGCAACTGTATTTTGTATGACGAATGTATTAGTTCAATCTTAAAACATCTGGGTATAAGTAACTTTGATTGGTCACCAACCAGATATTAAGCAAATCTGAGTGCTTTATATGCTTGTGCTCTATATGATAACGTGTTTTCTGTGTAATCTCGATTTGCTGGATTCAGTTGTTTAATTAGTTATGCTTACACCAACTTTTAGAACTGTGTGTGGAATATGTATACATTCCGATGTGTACATTTAATGGTTTTATAAGTCCTATACGTTGATAGCGCAGGGGCTATTAAACTTGATCTTTTATCTATAAGAAAGGCTGTACTGAGATAGCTTTAATCATTTCAGTTTGAATAGTAGTTGAGTCTATAGGTAACAGAGATCAAAGACATTTGATTCTCCTGCGTGATTTTTGTAAGCTCGGATGCTATCTTAAATCTATATTTAAGATAATTATATGGAACCATTATTTGAAAATTGAGACTCGTCTATTAATTGCTAGAATATATATATAGTCTGCGTTTATTCCAAATATGCATTTTGTAGCCTAGCATTGGAAATCTATCTTAGGACTCAGGGTGCAATGTGAAGTTCTCCCTTTAAAATCGAGTTGGTTATGATGGCTCAACAAAGCATAGGCATGTTTATTAAACAGATATCTTCTTGTGTCTATTTATTATTGGAAGGTTCATTTAGATCTTCGATAGATGTCACTCAACGACACCAAGTTATGTGTCAAGTGTGGTGATATCTTGAAAGGAACATTATAGTTTTTGTGCTAAAGGATGAGTATTTTTGACCAGCTCATATCCTTCTGTTGGCAATAAATTGTTAACTGAAAATAAGGTTTTTACTTCTACTATATTAAAATTAAAAATAGACACTGTCAAAAATACTGTTTTTCAAACGGAAAAAGGTGTGTTTCATTTTATAAGTTATTGAACAGCATTTCAGAATAAAATTATATTTGAAAGAATGATGCATTAAGTAAGGATGTTTAGATTGTTTAATATGACAGAATCAAGGGTTATGTAAAGGAGATCAATATCCTTAAAAAATGTTGTCAACCCCGCTCGAGGATAATCCGCCTTCCCATGGGATAAGTTCTTAAGGGAATATGAGAGAGGGAAAAGTTATGGGGAAAACACACTTCAATTAAGGATCTATCATTAAATGATATTATAACAGTCTACATGAAAGTACTGCTTATTCGTGCAAGGAACTAATGAACATTTTGCTAGCTGTTTTGATATTTATAACCATAACTAAACATATAACAGATTTTGAGTAAGCTGACTTACTTCTGTGATACGTTTTCCATGACAGATTTTAACCTTTCCATGCAGGTGTTGTCATTGTGTTCTGTTGGAAACATCAGTTAACTTTCCTTAAATGTTAGAAATCCCAAACACTTTCTGCACAATCTCTGTATCACAGATGGTGTATTTTAATTGAGGAATATCACATACATTGTTGGAATGACTTTACCTCATGTTAATAAACACCTGTTGGAAATTGGTTCACAACTCAAAAAGTTCAAAATTTTGGGGTTCGGATTTTTGGGTCTATGACACTCTAAAAATTCATATAGAGACTAGGGCTTGCAGATCCATGAATTGCTTGCTAAAGTGCATTGAATATCTGTCTTCCAAATTTGTCCCAGAACAAGGCCCTAACAATAATGGAGGGATAGCACAGGCCCCTCATTGACTTCCCCATTTTTTATTGGTCTTTGATGAGTTATGTTTTCAAGGAAAGAGATCAGTTTCCCAGAGATCTGCACAGATTTCTGGAAAAGCAATCAAGGTTTTCGAAGCGCAGGTGCAGAGGAATAGGGTTGATGAATTAGATTTGCAGAAGCTGATAGTTTCCAGGAACACAGCACTACAGTCGTAGCTTGTGCCAATTAAGGAGTGCTACAATTCTGATCATCCAGGAAAAGTTCTTTGTTTGCTCTGAATTTCCAGGGTTTTGTTTGCCTTACTGTATGGCCCTGTTTTCCACTATTTGTTTCTTCCAACTGTCTCCTGATTTATGACAATCCAGAGGTTCTTCTAGAACCCTATCTTTGCACATTTCAATTATTCTAGAATATTCCTTACTGCAATTTGGTCTGATTTTACTGTTTAATTAGGTCAAATCTGATTGGATCTTATTCCAAAGTTGTATGGGTAGATGTATTGCATGTGATGTAAAACCACTTTCCCATAAAACACTAACATCCGTCACAACTCTTTCCCAATTAAAGCCATCGCATAACTGATTTCCAAACCCTGTAGTTATGCCCCATCATCACGGACGCCCTTAAGAATCTTTGGTAGTTTCACGGTTTAGTACCATTGTAATATAGTGTTCCTGTACCACCTATTCTTGAAACTGAGGTGGTCCCACCATAGGTGAACTCATTTTTTGCAGGATTTTTCATGACTTTAGATAGAACTCAACTTTTTGTGGGATTTTTCAGGACTTTCGATAACACTTTATAATAGCTATGAACTCTTATGCCCGGTAAAAAATAAGATCCCCTCTGGCCACTTGTTTGGATTATAAACAGAGTATGGAAATTTGATTTCCTGGGTAAATGCATGGTAAATTCCAATGGTTTCAAACTCAACCGTCCAGCCAATATAGACACATGTTTAGAGTTCCGATATTTCAAAGACTAATGCTCAAAGCAAATACAGACAGCATAAAAAAGAGAGTATTTAACTTTTATCAAACATTAAGATGTAAACGGTAGGCCAATTATGACAAAAACAACAGTTTCACACACAACAGCTAAGGGGATCTCTCATACCATCCACCGGACATCCTCGGGTGTCAAGTGTGTGGCAGGAAGCATTCTCTGAAACATGTAGGCTGCAATTTCTAGGTCATCAGCCATGACCTAAGCAGGGAAAAATACATCAATTACTCCATCAGACTATATGACGACTTCTTGTTCCCTTGAGAAACATCAAACAAGTAATCATTTTAAATTAACCTGCAAAAGCACAAGAGTACCTGAGTCTGCCGCCCTATGAATCGGTGGAGAACACCACCAAGCTGAAAACGAGGATATTGAGCAACCAAATCAGAAATGGTGGAGATCTTTGGCATAGCAGAACACTTCTTGATTTTATGCCCAATGCCAAGGAACATGCTTGCCCTAACACCTTGTAAAAATGCATCTGCTAATCCTCCAGGTTCTGCTACTACATGTACATCATTTCTCCAGCTGTGAAAGACTTTCATTATGAGTATCGATTTTAATATTAGATACTTATACTTACCTGTACAAATTTAGCATAAAAAATAGGAAATAATTTACAAATCCTACCTGAGAATTAAACCCAATGAATCACATTGAAGAGCAAAATGTACAATGCCGACTTGAGGCGAACTTTGTAACTTTTCTTGTAGTGCTTGAACAAGTCCTGAAAGCTGTCTAGGCCCTGATGATGGTGATCTTGGCGGCGAAAAAGATACCTTCCCAGAGAAAACCTGGCTTTGCACTCCATCCAAGCTTAAAGGTGGGACTAAATCAAGATGACTTAGTTGCTGAAGACCAACCTCAGGACTATATAAAAGTGGACTTGTTGGAAAACTTCCAGTAAACATGGGTGAACTAAAAGGAGTGGAGGCAGGTGCAGCTGACCTGGCAGTTCTTGATAGCCTATTCAATAAATCCAGTTTAATTCCATGTTGGAAACAATATGTTTGCAAAGAACATACGTGGTGAATAGAATTTGCTAAATCAGGACTCTGAGAAGACTCTACTAACAGTATCCTACGCCTCCAGCCCAAGCAAGGTCCAATTTCATCATGAACTGCAAGCATCTCCAAACATTCAGGAATCCAAATTTAACCATAGGAAAATAGTAATACAAGAGGACAAATATCTGATAATATATACTAGGTAGTTTTAACGGCAGAAAATATCATACAATAGGAGACAGACCTGCACCAAGTGTCTTGGTCTTTGACAGGAAATGATAAGATTTTGTTTTATCTGACCAGCCCTCTTCGTCATGATGGGGTGGTAGCAGTTGGTCACATGCAGCCTGAAAGGCTGTATTATTGGCTTCAACATACTCTTGAGTTGCAGCTTCTAGCTTGACCCAAACTGCAGGATCGGTTTCATCTAGCTCCATCCCACATCTTTCATCAACTATACCAAGGCATGTATAAGCAAAATTGAAGAATCCCCTCACAAAATCAACCAGAAAAAGGAAAAAACATTGTACATAATAACTTGAAAGCCAGATTACACAACAGACCAAGGAAAAGCCCAAAGAACAAATATGCCATTTCCATATTCTTCACAAGCAAAAACAACTAATTGAAGCAATTAAATAGATCAAGGGAAAGCCCATGAGCAATTGCTTTGCAAGACGCCTCCATAGACATGTGGAGTAGAGTCAGAGGAGAAAGAAATGCTAAGCTGGTTGTCATTATGATGAGATATTCTGAATGTAAGTAAGAAAACAATGTGGGTTAAAGTGCAAGTAAGCAAAACAATCTATTTCCAGACAACATGCATATACTCACTGAAAAGGAAATGGAAATTTGTATACAGACTCTACAAATTCAACTTTCCAGTTATTCAAGTAAAAAGAAAGAAACTGCAAAATACCTGGGTTAAAGCGGAAGTATTGTATATCTGGAAGCATAGGCAGCAAAGTGTCCAATGTTTCCTCCACACGTTCGACTGAGCATGCACTCTCAATCAGGACTTGGCCTGTATCCAAATATCGCCATCCTCCTTTCCCTCGAGGCTGCATGGATCAATGAATTTAGCAAACTCCCTCTTCAAAAAGATAAGCCAACCTCAAAAATCAGAGCCCAATTGAAGAATCGTTGCATGAATTCAATCCTAAAACAAGCACATAGCCAAAACAAACCTTATTATAATATGCAAACATACTACTACTCATTCACAAACCTTAGTTGGAAGATTTCCACACCCTAAGGAAATAAGGCACCCAATCCGAGTATCTGGCCATAAGAGCTGTGCTTCTCGAATAGCAATAAGGGTGGGATTATTCGCTACAATTGCTCCATCCTGCCATCGATTTACATCTGAGGCAAACCAGAACAAAGTTCGAAGTACCATAACCATCATAAATAGACAAAACTTAACAAACAATCCCTCAGCTTTGTATGAAAATTGATCACAAGGCCTAAATCATGTTAAACGTTTGCAGAAAAACCAGAATTTCAAAAGCATCCACCACCCCTAAAATTGGAAATATGTAAAACAGGCAATAGGATTCATACCTATCTCTTACCTTCAGAAAAGTCATCCAGATAATATGGAGCTGCAGAGGAGGCTCTGATAGCCTCCCATACATGGTGCTTACAGCTTCCAATAAAAGCACTACGTCTCTGCCCTATTTGAGTAGCCAAAGGAGCAGCTGTTGCAGGCGTCCCTGACACAGTTGCCACTGCTCCTTCTGTCGTCCATGGTGTTGTCTCTGGTGTACCAGCAGGGTACTGCATGTTTAAATTACGAAATGATGCCAGAAAACTTCATTAGGCAGTCAGGGAAACAGGTGATGTCAAACATTTAACAGTCCCACATATTCCATAAATTATTGTGAAAAATTGTAAGATAGATTCTGATTTCTGAAATCGGAATTAAATATCTTCTACACTAACTACATAAATAGTTTCAGATTCGATCTGATAGACAGGCATACAGTTTTGAACAAATCACTTCCCAATGTCATTTTCTTGAGTGGACAGCGAGCAGCTTCCTAGAAGCATACAGACATAGATCAGCAGTGACCCGCACACAATAGTTAAACTTACTTGATGGCTAATCTGAGAATGTACAGTCAAATACAATGTTACTAAAATGGTGGAACAGGACAAGTAACAGACCACAGTCCTTATTATATGATTACCACGTTGACAAATTAAATGGTGCCATTCTAGGTGCTTGTTAGCAGTTTGGATTTATTATTTTACCAGAAGTATACTCTGTATAGTTTGAAGGCATTGCTTTTAATTTTTTAGTATTTAAGCTAAGTCACAGGTTTGGGTACAGCAGTTCATTGATTGTTTTTGCCCCAGGATTGGTACAGCTTGGGTATGGCTATACAAAAAATATAATAAATGTTGAAAACATAAATATTTAATTACAATAAGTATGATATACTTGCCTACTGATATTTTATGTATGGTTTCATGCTTAAGGTTGCTTGGCCTTGACAAACTCAAACAAGAAAAGATACAAACTGTACAATTAACTCCCAAAGATGAGAGGCACGAAATCACATTAGGAAGAGCAGTATACCTATCAAGCAAACTCAAATACAAAACAGTATGCCAATCAATCAAACTCGTGCAATGTCTAGAAATTTTAATGAGTGAATTTCAAGCAGTCATAATGGATGCTCTTTGATATTGCAGCTCAGGATAAACAGACCAGATGGGTCCTGTTATCACCCAAAGCTTGCACCCTTGAGGATAAATTGTGGCGCAGAAGTGCTTGGAGCTCAGCACAGGCACTGGGCGCGAACAGGCACTGGGCGCGAACAGGTACTAGGCGCGAATGGGAACTAGGCGTGAACAAGCACTAGATCCACCTGAAGCTTGCACCCTTAAGTAATTCGTGGTGCGGAAGTGCTTGGAGCTCGGCGCGAGTACTTGGCGTGGGGCACGAGAGTACTCGGCGCATTGTGCGGGCATGTTCGAGGCCTCCCACGTGCACGAGTAATACGGGGCTTCGGTGTAACAATGGGATCATCCCCCAAGGTGTGGGACTTCTGTGCTCCTTGGAATGAACCTTCGGAGAAGTTTGGCTTGCTTCTAATCTAGTGCATCTGGTTTAGGACCAGCACATAGACCTACAAAGAGCAGAAAGGAAATCTACTGCTAATGCTAAACCTAATCTCGACAAAGGAAAAAGGGAACGAGGGTGCAAGGGTTGTTGAAAGGAAAAGTGGTGATGCACCAAGAATAGAGCGAGCGTCCCTGCGGCCTTTAAGAACATGAAGCAACTACAAAAAAATGAGAAACTGTTACATAGTCCCCAAAATGGACACTACTTGCATAAGTATTTTGCATGGAGGCGTGGGAACACAATGCAGCACTATGGGGACGACAAGCAATCCACAAATAGGGCGCGCATACACCCGAGTGTGCACAAAATACAACCTGCAAGAGAGAACCAAGTTCTACATGGGTGTGAATGGATGGACAACAATGCGAGGGAAAATACGTCCAAAAACAAAGATCAACAACCATTAAAATACACAAAATGCAAGAATCATGGAGAGAGGTGAACTCAATCTTTTCATTAGTCATTGGGTTCAGGCAGCAAAGGGCTCATGGAGGACAAATCTTAGCAAGATTTATGTGCTTAAAAAATGTTCCCCACTATACAATGAAAGACTCGGCTTTTATAGATACGAGAAGCCCATGGGTCATTAATTACATTGGAGAAATACAGATGAGAGGATTAAATAGAAGTTAGATCCATGCTTATTGAATTTCGATTGCAATCTAGACGTAAAGGTAGCTAGAGGGATTCCTTGGGATCTATTGGACGTTATGTCCTGTTGTTTGCTGCAGGTCCCCATGCTCACGCGACTAGTGGAATTGAAAGCTCTTATCAAAGGGTGGTTGAGATCTGCATTGGGGTTCGTTCCTCAACCATGCTCTGTTGTCTTATTAGCCGCCAGTTCAATCATTATGTCATACGACATCGATCGCTTCTAATTATGCGAATCAGATTGGATTTGTCCTTTTGGGCGGTGTTTGACACTTGACAATTACTACTTAATCACCCATCCAGGTGGCTTTCACCGGCAAGCACTATGCACGAACGGGCATTGGTCTTGAACAAGCACTAGGCACGAATGGGCACTAAGCGCAAACAAGTATTGGGGTGAACGGGCACTGGGCGCGAATGGGCACTATGCCCATTTACTAAGTACCTACACGGCAGTCCCAACTCCATTTTGGACACGCGCATTCCCTCGTACCCTTGTCTTTGAGCATTCGTCCTTGGGCACCGATCCTTGTGAAAGCCAAAACCTTAGCAAAGCATGGAATCTTGATTCCTTTTAATCTAGCCTCCTCATGAACTCCTTGTGAACCTTGAGGGACCATGAGCACTAAGCTGAGTCCGGGGTGGTCTTTCTCCTTGCACGCACACCTTGCGTGCTCACCCATTGTGTTCGAGGAATTCAAGGTCATGGTGACTTGAAAGGTCAACAGGTCCTCTTGGCTGAACAAAAAGACAATCATTCACCGACATAAGCCACCACAGCAGAATATGGTGATATTTGGGTCGCATCAGCTCGGAAGAAGTCGCAGGCATAAATCAATATCCTTCATTCACCAAAGGAATGGATCCCATCAAGGATAGGTGGTGAAAACCTCGAAAGCTAACTGACATGGGGTTTCCTTCCATTTAAAAGGATCATAATACCAACTCTGCAGTCCTATATACGTATATCATGAGGTTCTATTAAATATTCAGTAATTTTTGGAGGAGTTTTGAAGAGGAAGAAGTACAAATCATAAATTCTAGGAATTTGTATTGCTAATCATTTGCATATCCATGGAAGTTCTTAAAGACTGTAGCACAAAGTATGTCACCAATGCCATAGTTCCTCAACTAACAGTCCCAAACTAGGTACAAAAAACCCTTCCAAGACTCTGTTTCGCCCTGTGGGTTCACCCCACCCTGCCTGGGAATGCATCTGGACAGGGTGGAGCAAACCCAGGAACAAACTAGCCCAGGACCAGGATCCAGTTCGAACTGGGTACAAGTTCGGGGTCCCGGGGGCAGAACCCAGTTACTTAGATTTTAGGGCCAAACTGCCTTCTGCAATCCATTTTTCTTTCAAAAAATATTAAAGACAATAGTCTCCCTCAATCATTGCTATAATATTTTATTATCAATAAGTTATCATCATTTATGCACACCATAAACAAATAGCTTCGGCACATGGCCTCGGAATATGTTACCTGGTAGTTCCTGAACACGAAAGGCTGAGCTGGGGTTACACTGACAAGTGTTGAAACAACAAAAACCTTGGGAATATTCCTAACAGCTGAATCAATTAAAAGATCTCCATCTTCATCTGCACACATTTCTTTCAGTAATCTCTCAAACTGATCTGCATTGTGCTGCACCCACAATTTTCAGTAAGAATGCATCTAAAAAAAATTCTGTTAGTTTTTTAAAAAACTCTAATCCCATTTTTCCAGGCTTCCAGCAGAATTGCAAACAGAACAATGAGATAAAAGCCATAGAAAGGAATAATACCTTAGACCCATGAACTACAACACGAAAATTCTGTGAAGAACTTTTATACAGTTGATCTAACTTCTCTCTCCAGGTTGCAGCTTCATTATCCTTTGCTATAGGCTCGGCAAATACCAGCTTTCCTGAAAAGTACATGATTGTTGATTTTTGTGCTACCATAATGCATAGATTTCCAACATGAATGAATGCCTTATAAAATTCAACATCATTTGGCAAAGGTAACACACACCAAGCTTTTTATAGATTTCTTCACATTGATTCAAACTCAAGCGTTTAATTCCAAGAGCAATTGCTAGCATTCCCCCTGTGGAAGTCCCACATATGAGATCAAAGATTTCATGAATACGCTTGCCAGTGCCTTGTTCTATCCTTCGAAGCATCTGCACAGTAGCTAGACCTCTCATTCCACCTCCATCCATTGATAATATACGCAATCCCTGTTTTCCTACAGATCTCCCTTTTATTGCCCTTCGCAGATGCTCATTCTCTCCTGAAAAGCACTTTCAGAATCAGCAAATGCCTCTCAAATCCTACTCTTAGCATCCAACTAATGGCAATAGATCTTATATGCAATTTTCAGTACACACCCAGGATAGCTAAAGCACGTGCAGCAGCTTTGGATATACAAGAGTCAGGTACAACAGTCAGGCGAAGGAGAAGTTCATGCAAGCTTTCTGATGCAACTAAAGTACGGCGATTCTCCCAGCAGAATGCCAAATTTCCAACAACCAATAGTCCTAATCGCTGGACCTGATTACAGTTTGGCATTTTTGAATATATACGGTTGAGTTTTAATAAAAACATGTCAATTTGAAATTTAAGACAACATTTAATGACAAGCCAAAAATAGACAGGCATTTTTTTAAATCTCACCTCGATATTTTCATGTGCACATAACAGCTTCAATGATTTCATGACTTCCTTAGTTAGCATTTTGGAAGCCACGACATCAGAAGCAAATGCCAGGTTCACTACAACATGTAATACTGAAATGAGCTCTTCTGGCACAATTGACTTCAAAACTGATTCAACGGGCTGCATTATGTCAGCTTTCATTAATAACATTGCCAAAGAAGTATCCGATGCCAAGGATGAGAGAGCTGAGCAAGCCTGCTCCACCTACAAAGACAAATTTATCTCAGATTAAATACTAGAATGTGACTTGGATCCTATCATAAAGATTATAAATAGTTATCAATTTCCAGATATATTTTAGTTCAGAATTAAAAATAATAATTGTTTAATCTTTAAATATTTGAAGTCCATTACATATTTAACCTTAATAGTCACGATCATATTCAATGATTATTCCTAACATATTTTACATCTTACATTATCAAAGTATTTCATCTCAGACATTCCAAAGGATGGTACCTTTCTTAGAAACAATATCAAGCACATCCACATACCACATGGCGATTGTCACTATTCAACATGCTTATTAGTTGTCGCACAGCATTCTCATCTCTACCAATTGCATTGCGGTTGCTGTTATCTTGGGTGATTTTGGCCAATGCCGATGCAAGAAGAGGATGTTGACATGATGAGAATCGAAAAACAAGGGAAAAGAAGGCACTTAGTTTGTGTCTTGAAGCAACAAAGTAAGAGTTGTTCTCTGTCTGCAACTACAATGACAGATGTTAATGCCTTAAGTGACACCAAAGAACATGAAGCCCTTTCAGCTCAAAGATTCTTTTTCCTCATAACTTTACCTCTATATCAACATCCACTGATGATAAAAGTTGGTTACCCTCTATTCGAACGTTGGCTAGTGATAAGTGACGAAGATTAGATAATGGTAAAATCTCTGGCAAGAACTCAAGAGGATTCCCAAACAGACGCAATACTCGCAATTCTGACATGGCCCTGAAATCATGTCCAAGAAAGAATGATAGTCAAAAAATGATTCTACAGGTACTTGATCCTAAAGCATAATTCATATAAAGCACTACATGTCTTTTTCTTGTAAAAATTCATTCTATCCCTGAACAGATTCAATTCTCCATCTCTACAAGACCCAAAGCTGATGAACAACCTGAAATCCAGAAGAGGGCGCACCAGCTTGTTATGCTCAAGAGATAATTCAACCAGGCCAACACATTGTCTAAGTTCAACTGTATACATATGAAGATATTTTAAAATCATTAGATGATTAAGCTTCAACTGTATACATATGAAAATAGATTAGATTCATTAGATGATAAAGCCACTGGACACGAATTTGCATTGGCAACAAATATTGTTATCTAACTTTAATGAGAATGTCATACTAGCAAAATATTTCTGAAGTTTGATTCTGTCTATTAAAATAATGTAAATAGCTAAAATATATTTAGTCAATGCAGATAACTACGATGTATTCAGTCTAAGGTACCCAGAAACATACCAGGAACAGGGACTAGCATTTTATTGTCCAATACATTATACACTAATCTGGTTTACGTCATACGAGAAAAATAATTCTAAAGTCTCATCAGTGGAAATAATTAAAACAAATAAGTTGCATTTAGAGAAAGTACAAGATACACTAGAACATACCAGGAACAGAGACTAACACATTATGGTCCACTCTCAGCACTTTCAAACATTTAAGCTCTCCAAGCTCTGGGGGCAAGAGTGAGAGTTTATTATTGTCTAGATGTAGCCTCTCAAGATATGGTAACCGGGTCAGCTCCACTGGCAGAACCTGTAATTGACTCAACAAAGAAATAAAGTTGAGTAATTGAATCTAGGAAGGACTAAATTCAAGTAAGATGTGATAACCTTGGGTTGCAGAAAAAGACACTTAAATCTATATTTTATTATATATGTGTTTGGTTTTATTTTTGTCTGATAGAAGTTCAAAAATTATCTTCATAGCACCTTGGTCAATCGACTTTACAGACTAAATACCGTTTCTTTAGAAAGCAACTGAAACAGAAATAATGCACCTTAGACTAAACTCAAAATAGAGCCGAGATAGCGCTGGTAAAACAAACAGCTCTCATCCATCACATACAACCTATTACAATTTGAGAAATCAAACAAAACTTCTCAAAATAAGTACTTTGTTCAAATAAAAAATGATCTCACATTCGAAGTCAGTTTATGCTATAAGAAGACCCCATGTATTGTAACATCTAGAAACCCCATCAAATAAAATTGTTGACACAGTTTTACTAATCAACTGCAGTATGAATACTCAAGCATACAACCACAGGCCAGAATGATTACATCTAAGCAGAATTATGGTGGTTGGAATTACTAAGACACTGTGTTGTTTGGATACGGGTACGGGTACGATTCAGGTACGCGGGTACGTCATTTTTCAAAAACCTTGATTTGGATACGTCATGGGTACGTCTCTATATATATATTTTTAAAATATATATATATATATATATATATATATATATATATATATATATATATTTAAAAAAAAATTAAAATTAAAAATATTAAAAATAAAATTTAAATACTACATAAAGATATAGTAAACTGTAAATTTAAAATAAAATATAAATTATAATATTAAAAATGTAAAAACTAAATAGTATTTAGTTTAAATTTTTAATATTATTTAAATTTTTAATATTTTATTTTATTTTATTTTTAATAGTTATATTATATTAAATGAAAAATTTAAAATTAATTAATTTGATCCCGCTTCGTTTCCACTTATTTCCCAACTCAAGCATCCGGAATTGTTTGCGGGCAAGGGGGGGAACAATTTGTATAATTTATGGGGAAGTGCATGTACACTTGTCATTTAGTTAAAGAAATTCATAATTGCATGTACATATATTTGCGTTAAAAATATTGAGCAAAAAAAATTATTTTAATTCTTTTTTTAAATTATATTAAGAAAACATTAAAAAAAAATTGTATAGTTAATAAAATAAAAAATAATTAATTTTAATAGTTTTTTTTAAGTTCAAAAATCTTAAAAATTAAATAAAAACTTAACAAATATAAAATTTGTTACATTTTATTGATGTGTCATAAGAACTATATTGTTTCAATTGATTTCTACAATTCCTTACCAAAAAAAAAAAAAAAAACTAATTATTTAATCAATAGATTCCTATAATAACCTACAAGACAATAAAAATTAAAAATATCTCATACAATTAATCATTTTCGAAATTATGGCTATTGTTCAGATGCGGACGGTAGCAGCAAAATAAACCCTTGTGCCCAAATTCCGTGTGTCCGTGGGAATAGGCGTCCATTTCGCATCTTCTCGCAGATGGAAGAAATAAAAAACTACATTGCCTGCATAATCCTGTCCGCTCACGAATATGTTATCGCTCCACGGGGTTGCACAGTCGACAGTAGCGAGTCCACGTGGATATAGGTCGACTGGCGCCCAACCGTTGTTGTCACAACCATGCGCTCTCACCATTATAGTAGTTATAAGTTAAAATCCATGCCACGATTCTCGTAAGGATCCCATTATATTGATCAAGCTCATTTTTTCAAGTGCAAATCGCACTGAAAAGGCAACTCCGACAGCGTTCCGAAGGTCCACTCCTGGAACCATACGCAAAGGCGTAAAACTGAACTGGCAAGGGGCGGCTAGATCCGATAGTTTCGGAGAAGAACTCCAGGAACAATCAGAAAAAGCCAAAATACATTTAATCAAGTCTGTTACTGGGTGGGTGAGCTGGGATCCGGGCGTCGATAACCCTAACAATGCCCTGAGGCCAAAGCTCAGATTGAATTGAAAACACCTCATCATAAACCTGCCACTATTCGCAGAGTTATAAGAGAGAGATCCGAACCAACCCACCGCAATATGGAAATCCGAAGCAAAAATGGGGGTCCACCAGCCGGAAATTTTCGGGGACGCCCCGAAAACGCCTCGGGTACGCCCGGAGTCGTCCCGGAGGCACCCGCCAGCGTGCCAGACGTTTTCGGCACTCCGGCGAGCGCCTCCAGGACAACTCCAGGCGTCCCCGGGACGTCCCCGTGCCGGAGGCGCCTCCGAATAGGAGGCGTCAGGCCGGGGGGCGTACCCCTGCAACACAGCAGTAAGACATTACAAAGCAAAATATCAAAAAGGCATGTTAGCACTAGATAAATAATGTTTACATAAGCGTACGAGAGAAATCAAATTTAGGGGATTTATACAAGGTTGGCTAGTAAAGCTCCTGCAAAGGGCAACAAGGCTTCATGGAAACACCATACGGACGCCATGGGGTATAAATAATATATTAATGGATACACTAACATATTATATAGGCATTTCATATTGAATTACCATATGTTGTGCACAGTAAACGCAGTAAGGTGCTGTTAGATTGACCACTTTGTTATGTATACACAAATAAAACCGGGATCAGACTGGTATAAAGATGTACAAGTAGATTCCAGGCATGGTGACACACTTTACAAAAGGGGAAAAGCACAAAAGTTTGTCGTTGTCACCGTTGATTAGCCAAATGGAAAAGTGCTGCAGTTCAGCTGTCTGTAGCAAGCATTTGCAACAGGGAATTGTGATTTTTGAAAGAGATTTGCATTTTCCAATCCAAGGAAAATTATTTGTCAAAATTCTATGATTCTTTTATCCAAATAATAGCCTTGAAATATGAATATTTTGTATGAAACGATGCACTTATTAAAAGCAAAAAACATGCAAATCAGCCCTCAGGCCCATCACATAATTAAAGTAAACCCTACGATAGTCGCAACTGGACGATACAAAGGACATTATCTTATAAAGGAGACGGGTATACTATTAGTGTATTAAACAATGCACACTATTTCATGGTTAATTGCACTCATAATTATTAATTGTAAATATGGATAAGCACTAGTTGGTGCACACTTATTCATAACCTATTATTAGATAAGGATAAGGATCAATATATTAATGTCCAACTAATGACCACAAAAGTAGGTCAAAGGGACTGCAGATTACAGAAATGTGTCAGGAAAAAGTAGGAAACCAAAAAGGTCTCTGAAAACAAGAAAAACAATGCTGAAAGAAATAGTATAAAACATGGCAAAGAGTGACCACACCCAGAGCCAAACCACCAAAGGACCCAACCATGCTCAGATCCAAAGAAGGGAGCAAAAGAAATGAGCAGTATCCAAGAATCTATAAACATCGGGACAATGAGGATGATCCCTAAGAGAGAAGAACCAGGAGGGAAGCCGTCAAGAGTTCGATCCAACTCTCCTAGCATCCAAGGCCGATGAGAAGAAGCTCCGAATAGAAGTCTAACTCGAAAAAAGGGAGGTACGATGCCTAGTCTATCCTCCAATCCTCTATCTAGAAGGAAAAGTCTTCTATGAAGGTCTAGTGGATCTAGTCAACCTCCTGATGTCGGGTCTGAA
This sequence comes from Torreya grandis, assembly GCA_037957365.1. Taxonomy (NCBI): domain Eukaryota; kingdom Viridiplantae; phylum Streptophyta; class Pinopsida; order Cupressales; family Taxaceae; genus Torreya; species Torreya grandis. Next base: position 1,702,551 of record JARHVA010002750.1, read on the forward strand.
GTGAATATGCTGATGAAAACTCGAGGAACTATGAATAGTGTCTCGAGGCCTCACTGATATGGAATGTGGGGTTGTATTGATGTCAATCTGTCGCTTAGTGCCTCTTCTCGAATGTAGCACCATAAAAAAGGAAGTAATCCGCTGAGTGGAGACTGGTCTAGTGGGTCTCTAAATAAAATGATCACAAAGCTTAAGAGCTTCCTGTATATATAAAGCCAAACATCTTTGGTCCTCATATCTAAAGTCAAAAAGAGTCTGTGTCCTAAATAGGCAATAAAACCTCCCTCTGATCTCATAGTAAATGGGACAACGAAAGATAGAGTGCTCCTCAGACTTCATTTCCTAGATGTTGCATAACTAACAAATCCTGTTTGCTCGATCTATCTGGGGATCTATCTAAATCCTAACCCTGTGAGATCCCACCGAAACTATCCTATTGGGATGCAAAGAGAGTGCATCCAGTGGCAGAATGTTTCTTGTGGACAAATGATAAGCCCATCACTCAACTCCAAGAAGTGCTCTGCATAAAATGCCATCTTAGGGCATAACCCCCCAAGGGGGTTTACCCACGTGGTAGGATAAACAGTCTGTAAATATCATCCCTAATAATTCGGTTCAACTCCTGTCTAGTGGGTAGAAGATGAGCTAGTGCGTCCAAGGAGTACATAAATGGAGGAAGTCGGTCCATCCTGATTCCCACAAACTCCAAAAGATCATAAACCCTTGTATACCAACAACGTCCGTGGGTCAAAGGCGCTGGGAGGGCAAGATTCTTTGAAGAACAGTATGCTAAGTATGGGTATCTGTCACGTCCACTCACAGAATCAGCAAACCTCCGTATGCGATGTATGAAACTGATCAGATCAAATATAGTCTCCAATCGAAAGGGCCGAGCTCCAAACTCTACAAGAATAATGTGTTGGGAAACTGTCTGCTTACATCTGATCATGCGGCAAAGGAGAAGTGTCTGGACCCTCTCAACCGCAGCCCAATCACCCTCATGTAGAGAGGGCCCCCAAACCACAAATCCATAGAGAACTGTGGATCTGATAAGTGTATCCATGAGCGACATCTTGGAAGAAATATCCTAAAAGTGATGCCAAAAACATTGTCGTTCAAGGAGATCTAAAGAACCATAACCTTTGTTTATTCTAGGCTGGAGTGTCTGCCTCAAGCTGAAATGTGGACCAGAGAATTGCACTCAAATTGCACTCCCAAATAAGTATAGGAAGTGGTAATCTCAACCTCCTTTCCTCTGAAAAAGAAATGGAGGTGGGAGGTCTTCAACCCATTAAATACCATGACCTTGATTTTCCCCAAGTTAACGGTCAGCTGCCGGAGATCGCAAAAGAGATCCAAAGCATCCAACCACCGCTATAAGCCCTCAGGAGAAGAGGCTAGGAGAGCCACATCATCCGCAAACAAGAGGATAGAAATCAAAACCTGATGAAGAAGACATCCATCACTATCCCGAATATGTTCATGAAGAAAGGTATCTAACTCATTAATGTATATCCCAAATAAGGTTGGGGACAAAGGGCATCCCTGCTTGACCCCAATGGTACTAATAAAGTCTGAAATCCCATGAACCGTGCGGAGACGACCAAGAACATTCTCGTATAATCTCATAATGGCTGCCAATGCCAATATTCTTAAGTCTCTGGAAAAGTGCCTCTCTCGGAACGGAATCAAATGCTTTCCTAAAGTCTACAAAACATCAATAGACTTTGTATGAGCGATGCCGTGCCTCCTCAATAATGGCCCGAAGTGTGAAAATATGATCAATGGTCTGATGGGGCTGGTTTAAACCCTGCGTGTCCCCTAGCCTTGAGGTGTCTCTACTAGAGAAGAGTATCAATTAAGCAATTGCCTTCATTAACTTCCGCTATTAATTAAAAAATATTATCTTTAAAAAGACTTGTTCTACAAGTAATCTACTCCCCAAACACTAACCCTAGCCTACTCCTTATCTATATAAGAGCATAGAGGGCTAATGGGTAATGTACTTATGTGGATGAAAGTTACTGTTGTAATGTTGATATTTTGTCAAAGGTTTTAATATAAAGTAGTAGTGATCGTTGATAGTAGAATAGAGTTGTAAAATTGTAGAGGGTAGATGCATGACAAGTGTGCAATAGATATCAGTTTGTATAACATATTTCATTTTGTATGTATTCCAAAAGTCTATGGAATGCGAAGAGACTCATCTGAGCTCGAACCAAAATGGTGGAATGCGAAGCGACAATGTATTGTAAAGTTCTATAAATAATGATCAATTGTAATGGAAAGAAGTTCTGAAAGAAAGAGATCTGATAATGATTTTCTCGAATGTTTTTTTGTACTTGTTATGTGCGCAGTCTATGCTCTGTTTTGTTCAAGTTTGTTTAATCATTTAATAATAATGTATGTTATGTACAATTTAGTCTACGTTTTCTGGATAACTACATAATTTTGAACCGAATAAAGACTTGACATGTTCTACAACTAGGCATGTGTTTTGAGTTTGTAACCTTCTTTGCACATAACCACATATTAGCATGCTCTAATGGGTTTTCCAGGAACCTCTGCTAACAATGGTGCAATAAGCGTGTATTGAATAAAAATGTTGAGATGATTACCTAGACAGAGAGACCTGGAATGATGGCTTGATGAAAGAATTCGCAATTTTGCAGAAGAAGCAAAAAGGATAGGAAGCTTTGCGAAAAAAATTACTCACAAACATATATATGGTGAAATATATGAAATCTTTTGGTGTGAATTGCCTGGACTACTCGCTACATGGTTATCAAGACTTGAATACTACTATTTTCTGTTGAGAAAACCAGAATTTTTAGTTTGGACAAAAGAAAGACTAGAAAAACTACGAAAATAAGATATCGATTGGACTCGTGCAATAGATCATTGGGTTAAAACTACCATCGATAGATACATCATTGAATTTGTTGTACAAACATCACTGAATTTGTTGTACAAAGCTACATTGCATTCAAGGTTATGCAGGGTCTGTTTGTGAGGGGTATTAGAGGCAAGTTTCTACAATGAATACTTGCTCTCATTAAAATTTTGGTTGTAGAAAAGGCCATGGTTCCTACTCCTACCAACATGGAGTAGTCGATTCGAGCATTAGGGAGATGTGTGTGATAATGAAGTGAATGATGAGAAACTGAGAAGGAAAATTTGAACATGTACCCAAAAGATGGAAGACGCAAAGAAGTAGAGCTAAAAGTGAATTATGGGACTAGAGCAAGACCTGCGACGATAGAGAAGATGGAATAAACAAAATAATCATAATGCAGCTACGAGTAGGAGTAGAGTAGAAAGTTTAGAGGATAAAAAAGGAATGGGAGCTCATGGAAAATAATAAATGCAACTTGCCTATGCTAACAATAATGCACCTAGGTAAATCTATGTTGTCTTTTTTAAGCTTTCGATGAGTTATATATTGCATAGTTCGCATACCCATACTCGGCGAGTACTCATCGAGGCCCAGAAAATTTTAATCAGTGATTAATCGACAACCACTCGCCATTGATCGACAATACTCGACAAATTAAAAAAATACTATGTGAATCCAATGAGGGGGCATGTATGCTTTTATAGGACAAAATTCAGTGTTTTTTCCACGTATTACCAGTGTCCTAGAAGTGTTTGCAGGGTCTGGATGTGTTATGGGCATGTTTTGGGCATGTTTTGGGCACATGCAGGGCATTAGCGGTGCCCCGACGAGTACTGGCACAGTACTTGCCAAGTACTCACGAGTATTGAGTATCCGTCGAGGCGTCGAAAAAACCCGCGACTTTGAACTGCAATTATTTGGTTTGTTTGGCCCTCGGCAATTAATTACCTAACCGGTGACTAATCGGCGAGAATGTCATCTATTATATTGTATGCATGTGCATGTTTGACTTAAGGTAGTTTGACTTTGCACAATCCTAGAACCCGATCAAAAATCTAAATTGGTGTCAAAGCTTATCAGAGAGCTTCACCTCTTGCATTGCAATTCCATGGAGACTATACATATCTGTTGTTTTCATGCTCAGGTATAAGATCAGATCTACTTTGTTTTTCTTGTCTTTTACTTCTGCATGCCTAATTTCAATCCATTTTTTAACTGGACTATTACAAATAACCAATTGTATGCCCTCACCTCGCCCTTAGGGGATGTTGGTGATTAGAAAGTGGTAAAAGTAGTGGGGTACTTACAAATAACTAATTGTATGCCCTCACCTCGCCCTTAGGGGATGTTGGTGATTAGAAAGTGGTGAAAGTAGTGGGGTACTAAGGGTTGAAGACATTTTTTTGTAGAATTTCCCTAGATTAGAAACCATGTATCAGGGGTTTTAAAATATCACAAGAGTTGTTTTTGGCTAAGCATGCCATTAACGACATGTGAAGTGAGGTGTGTTATGTCAATAACTAGGCCTCAAACAACACCATTTACAAATTTTAACTTCCAAATACCTCATAGTATATTAGAAGTGCCTAAGATTTAGGAGATATTTTGTCAATAGACAGCCATCAATTGTTTGAGACTGTAGCGCACCAATAAGCAATTAGCCCTAAGAAATTATTTTCTGTGTACCTCAAAGACGGGATAGTGCGCCTACAAGTATGGTGGAACCCTTTGTAGTCAATGCCCTAAACTATTGGGCTTAATCACTATTTACAACTAGGACAAGTTTATCAAAGAACCTATAGACCAAACACACCCCACCCTAGTTATTCCAAATCAATTTTGGGCACATTTAACAAAGCTACACAATTTTTGTTCCAATTCAGGGCATTTTTTGGGCCAACTTGAGAATCGTGAAAACAATAAGCTTCATTTGCCCAAATTTACTAGAACATAGGTCTCAACCTCTACAACAAACTATTCTTCTATGCAAGGTGTTGATTCGGCCTTTGTAGAGCAGTTTTGATTTGTCGTGGGAATCATGCAAAAAATAAACGTACTTTATTTGCCCTGAAATTTTACCAAAAGGTAGACTCGACATCTACAACAAAGTGTTCTTTTGTGTCAAGCATTGATTCAGCCTTTGTATGGTTGTTTTGGGCAGCCTTGAGAATTGTGCAAAAAATAAAAGTGCTTCGTTCTTTGAATTTTACCATAAGGTATGTCTCGGCCTCTACAACAAACTCTTTTTTTCTATGTCAAGTGCTGATTTGGCCTCCATATGGTAATTTTTTGCGACATCAAGATTTGTGCCAAATTTTTTAAAATAAGGAAGCTTTTTTATACTACAGCAAGTTTATGTGCAATTTTTTTCTGCATTGTTTCTACATTAGTTTCTACCTTCACCTTCGAACATGACAAATTTTGAAGTTACTCTCTTAACTCCACACATGGAATGAGACCATGACAAAACAACTCAAAGGAAAAGGCTTGTACTAGGTGACTAATGGAAAAGAAATAGAACCATCAAAAGAGGCTAATAAGTTTAACATTCTTTAATTGTTGTGATGAATCTCTTGGACTGATAAGCATCTCACTTTCTCCAGATCTCAAGTTTCACATTTGTGACATAGAGACTCAAGACAAAACTCAACAAATTGTCCGAGAAGATAGATCTCACCAAAGGACTCAAGTTGGAGAATGCTCTCATTAGCTTGAATCCTCAAGACTTCACCACCATTGATATTTCACCTAACCTTTTGTTTGTTTATCATATTACACATTTTGCAATGGCAAAACTATTAAGTTCTCACCACATTGTGTAGTCATCAAAGATTTGAAAAACAAGTCGGTCACTAAACTAGCAAAGTTTGTAATTTGTCCCAGCTATACAAATTTGATAGCTTTGGCCTTCGCCATCTTCTTAGGTCAAGATTGCCTAGGGCTGCATGCCTACTTCTGCTTTCTCCACTAGACTTCAACCGGACACATCAGATGATGAGTTTGAGGGGGGTTCCCTTGTTATCCCACCAATTTAGCCAACAACTCCATAACCTCCTACGACCCATCAGAAACAATCTCATGGAGTGTTAAGCACACAATACACTGAGGGGGGGGTGAATCAGTGTAAAATAAAACTTTAACTTTCAGAAATTAATGTTCACAAAGAAAGCATTCACACAAGATATAATAATTAAGCAACACAAGATTTGCGTGGAAAACCCTCTCAGGAAAAACCACAAAGCAGACCTGCTTGGATCTACCGTCCAAATCTAGCCGTAAAATAATAATCTTTTTACAAACTTTCGTAGGCACCAACCTACTTGGAGACACCAATCCCCACAGCCAAGCACCGATTTACCAATCTCTTTGTTCTGAGGCACCGACCTCCACTGAAATAATCTTCCACCTTACTATTGTTGCTTCATCAACGAATGATGGCAAATTCAATCTCCTCTTCTTATTCTCGACAAAAATCTGTTTATGCTTGAATGATGGAAAGAATTATTTCTCGTGTGTTTTCCAATCTTCTATCCGCCTTATATAGCCTCCAAAGGCTCTTCACAAAGGAGGCATCCCATCCAAGAGGCACCTCTTCACCAAAAGATGTGACCATTGACATTTCTGTCGACAATTCTATTGATATTTCCGTTGACAATTCCGTTGATTTTGTCATTGACAATTATGTTGGCAATTCCGTTGACATCAATTGCAATTCCTTTGACGTCAATGACAATATTCCAACAATCTCCCCCTTTGTCATTGATGGCAATCCTGTAGAAAAATAGTACATGAACTCCCCCTTGTAGTTCTCCTCCTTTGCTCCCCCTTTCTTTAATTCCCCCCGCCCTTTGACATCAATGGCAAAGAGACATACAACACAATCACAATAAACATCACCAAAATATCCATGGAGCCAAATAATGCAATGATTAGCTCCCCCTTAATCCAAGCTTTTCTTGACGGATTTAATGACTAGATGAAGAATGGATCACTCCCAATTTATGCCTTAAATACTCAAAAGTTTCTTTTGGGAGGGGCTTCATGAATATATTTGTTATATGATCCTTTGTGCCAACGTACTCCATCTTTACTTGTTGATCTACAACATATTCTCTCAAGAAGTGATACTTGATTGGAATATGTTTTATTTCAGAATGCATAACCGGATTCTTCGAAATGTTTATTGCACTAGTGTTATCACAAAGTATTGAGATTGGATGTTTATATTCTATCTTAAAATCTTTCAACGTTTGTTTCATCCAAAGGACTTGTGTACAACAAAACACTACTGCTATGTATTCTACTTCAGCCGTAGATACAGAAATGGAAGGTTGCTTTTTGCTTAGCCATGACACTAGATTTTTGGTACAAAAGAATGCTCCTCCACTTGTACTCTTTTTGTCATCAACACTTCATGCCCAATCTGCATCTGTGTATAATGTTAGTGTGAAATCTTCACCTCTTGGATACCACAAGCCATAATCCAAAGTGTTTTTTAAATATTTGATTATCCTTTTGACTGCTTGCACATGTGTTTCTTTTGGAGCTGCTTGAAAACATGCTACCAAGCCTACAGCTTGCATGATGTCTGGCCTTGATATCGTGGTGTATAACAAGTTGCCAATCATGGATCTATAAAGCATTTGATTCATTTCAAGAAATTCATCATCTTTACTTAACTTGCATCTTGTAACCATGGGTGTGCTAACAGGTCTGCAATCTTCCATTCTGAACTTCTTCAACATCTCATTTATAAACTTGGTTTGGGAGATAAATATTCCTTTGTTAGAATGAGAAATTTGCAAACCAAGAAAAAATGACAACTCACCCAACATGGACCTTCCAAACTCCTTTTGCATATATTTTGCAAACGCTTGGAACATTCATTCACTATCTCCTCCAAAAATGATATCATCCACATATACTATCAATAATCAACTAATTCTCACCTTCAATCTTGATATAGAGATTACTATCAGCAACTCCCCTTTTAAAACCTTGTTCTTGTAGATATTTATCAATCCTTGAATACCAAGCTCTAGGGGCTTGTTTTAGCCCATATAGTGCCTTCTTCAATCTGCACATAGTCTTTGTTTTCTGATAGAAGGAAACCTTTTGGTTGTTCAATATATACTTCTCCCTCTAACTTGCCATTTAGAAATGCAGATTTCACATCCATTTGATAAACTTTGAAGTTCTTAAAACCAGCATATGCCAAAAACATTCTAATGGCTTCAAATCTCACAACAGGGGCAAAGGTTTCTTCAAAATCAATACCTTCCACTTGAGCATACCCCTTGCAAACCAACCTTGCTTTATTTCTTGTTACTTGGCCATCTTCAATCAGCTTATTCCTGAACACCCACTTAGTATCAATTACATTCTTGTTTTTTGGTCTAGGAATGAGTTTCCATGTCTCATTCTTTTCAATTTGATTCAATTCTTCTTCCATAGCATCGATCCAAAGCTTGTCATTGCTAGCTTCTGCAAAAATTTTGGGCTCTATTTTAGATAACAAGAAGTTTACTTGCTCAGGTGTACTTACAAATCTTATTCTAGTTTGTACCCCAGCATCAATATCACCAATAATTTGACTTTCAAAATGATGCTTTTGAACAAATCGAGATGGTGCCTTTGTATTTTTCCGCTCCATTTCTTCTTGTTTTTCTAATTTTTCTTCTTCTTTGAAGTCTCATTCTTCTAAATGATCATTTGTTTGTGCATTTATTTTCTGAGGCCTTGTTTCATCCATCTTTACACTGGCACTTTCTACAATTGTTTGCAGCCTTTTATTATAACATCTATAAGCTTTACTTTTTAAGGAATATCTAAGAAAAATACCTTCATCAGCGCTCGAGTCAAACTTTCTTCAGTCTTCTTCATCTCTTAATGAAGCATTTGCTCCCGAGCACCTTGAAATATTTGACTGATGTTGGTCTACTCTTCCATAACTCATAAGGGGTTTTGCTATTATTTACTCTGATTTGTCCTCTGTTCAAAATGTAGACTGCAGTGTTAACTGCTTCTCTCCAAAACCTATCTGATAGCTTATATTCATTTAACATCATTCTAGCCATTTCTTGAACAGTTGGATTTTTTCTTTCTACAACTCCATTTTGTTCCTTGTAGTTGAGAAATGCCTTTTTATTCCATGTTGCTCACAAAAATCATTGATTTCATTTGAGTTGAACTCACCTCCTCAATCTGATCTCAAGCACTTGATCTTTAAATTCATTTTATTTACAACCAAAACTTTAAACTTCTCGAACACCTTAGATTTTTCTTTTAAAAAGGCCACCCATGTCATTCTGGAATAATCATCAATGAGCAACATAAGATAGTTTTCACCTTGTATGCTTTGCATTCTTGTAGGCCCACAGAGGTTTGTATGAATCAGTTCCAATGGCTTGGTGGTTGAGTATTCTTTTGACCTGAAACTCGTCTGTTTTTCATGCTGACACTGCTTGCAAAGAATGTTTGACGTTTTTGAAATCTTCGGCATTTCTCTTACGACTTGCCTAGTGCTGATTTTCACCAGATTATTGAAGTTCATATGGCCCATCCTTCTATGCCATAGCCAACTTTCATCAATTTGACTCATGTAGCATTTCTCTCCCTTAACATCACTGAGTATGTACAGGTTGTTTGTTGTTCTGTGTGCATCTGCAACTAATTTTCCTGTGTCTGTTTTTCTGATCTCACAACCTTGAGAATAAAACATCAGAGTGTGTTCTTGATCACACATTTGACTGACACTTAGAAGGTTATGCTTCAAGCCTTCAACATACAGTACATTTTTTGTTTTTGTTTTTTCATTATCAAGGCAAAGGGTACCCTTTCTAGCTATTCTCGTCGTTGCATTATCTTTGAATTCTACTGTGCCTTCACTCATTTCTTTCAAGGAGAGAAATTTGCTCTTGTCCCCAATCATGTGACTTGAGCATCCACTGTCAATATACCATTGTTGCCCTTCATTTTGTGCATGAAAAGTTGTTTGCACAAGCATAGATTTCTCCTTCACCTGATTAACTTCCTCTTGCTTTGTTTCCAAATTTTTGTAGGTTCTCTTTTCTTTACCATAGGAGCATTCACTTTCTTGTTTTATCTAGGAGGTTCTACAACAACACTTCTAAAGAACTGTGTTATAAGTCCATAGTTATTACAATTATAATATACAATGTTATTCTCTTTGTAATTCGACAATGAGGCAAATGAGTTATAGTTTCTACTTGAAACTCCGTAAGTACTTCTGCCATTGTCCCATGCATACCTATTTCTTGCATGTGTCCTACACTCCATTGCTCTATGCACAAAACAATTACATGAAAAGCAATAACCAAAGAAAAAACGTTGGACCCTGGTCATGTGTGCCTGCCTTGGAAGAAAGAGCATTCTAAATTTGTCCGTGTTATCTTTTGGAGGGCTTGTTTTTTGTGGGACTTGATTCTCTTTCTTCTTACTAATAGGACTTCTGAGAACATTTGCATCGCTTTTTGTATTTTCCTCATTTACCTTCTTTGGTGGCTCTTTGTGATCTTTGTTGGCCATCTGATTTTCTTTATATCCAAAATCAGTGTTTATAAATGGTGACCTCTGCCCATTTATGATATCATCTAAGATCTCGGTACTCTTTTCAAATTTGAGGCTTTTGATCAGCTTGGTGGTTGTTTTCCCTATTTCCTTCCTCAAGGTGACAATCTCGGATTCTAAACTCTCACAATTTTCTTCTTTTTTGCCTAATTGGATTCGCACCTCCTCTTCGATCCTTCTGCTTTTTCAAGTTGAATCTTGAGGTTGATGATAATTGTTTCGGATTCCTCAAGGTCTTGGGACATTTTTGCTCTTGAATCACAATCATCTTTTTCATATTTCTGCAATTGCAATTTTTGCTTCAAATTTATTTTCTTACGCTGCTTGATCTCGCTTGAGGCATAGATGAGTTCTTCAAGATCCACCTCTCCATCTTCAACATCTTCTTCCTCTTCCAAGGTGTCTTCACTTGTAGAGGCATCATTTTTTATTTCTATAGCCATGAATAGAGTTTCTTCTCTGTCATTGTCTGATATGTTCTCATCGCTTTCCTCAACTGAGCTACTATCATTTTTGGAATAGAGGCTTTGCTTGTGCTTACCAAAAATTTTCTTATATTCATTTTGTTTAAAGCTTTTCTTGTATTGAAGTTTGTTTTCCTTCTTATTCCTTTCCTCATTACGATTTTCCTCATCATTGTTATCATCCTTATGTGGACACTTAGCAGCAAAATGTCCTATTTTACCATAATTAAAACATTTAAAAGGTAGCTTACCTTTGTATTTGCTTGATCCTTAAGCTTTCTTACAAAAAGGGCCTCCTTTTCGTCTTGTTCATCACTGGTGTCATCGCTTAATTCAGGGTCTTTATTCTTCAATTTCTTTGAAGCTTTAAAAGTTGCTTCCTTCTTAGATGGCTTTTCCTTTGCAGTTCTCATTTCATACGCCATAAGAATCCCATGCAACTCATCCATTGTTAATGAGTCTAAGTCCTTTATTTCTTCAATAGCTGAAACTTTTGCATCAAATCTAACGGGAAGTGACCTTAGCACTTTTTGAACGATCATGGATTCTTCAAACTTTTGGCCAAGTCCTCTGATGGTGTTAACAATCTCATCCACACGAAGAAGATATGCCACAACATTTTCTTCATCTTTCATTTTCAAGCTCTCGAATTGTCTCCTATGAGTTTGGAGTTTTGTCTTCTTCATTTTCTTGTCACCCTCATAGATGTTCTGAAGTTTGTCCCACATTTCCTTTACTGAATCGCATTGCATAATCTTGACAAACTTTGATTCTGATAAGCCATACAAAATAGCGTTCATGCCTTTGGCATTATTCTCGCTAGCCTTCTTTCCGCCTGGATCCGTTGGTGGAGTTGTTGGCATAACATATCCATTCACCACTGTTTGCTAGATATCAAAACTAAGGGCCATTAAATAAGTATACATCCTTATACTCCAGAATGCATAGTTTGTTCCGTCGAACAATGGAGTCTTGTTTGTGGAGAAACCTTCCTGTGCATGATGACTAGCCATGTGTGCTCCTAGGTTCTACCTTCTAGTGGTTAGACTGATTCTGAAGGAATCGCTCTTATACCAATTGTTAAGCACACAATACACTGAGAGGGGGGATGAATCAATATATAATAAAACTTTAACTTTTAGAAATTAATGTTCACAAAGAAAACATTCACACAAGATCTAATAATTAAGCAACACAAGATCTACATGGAAAACCCTCTCTCAAAAAAATCCACAAAGCGGAGCTGCTTGGATCTAACATCCAAATCCAGCCGTAAAATAATAATCCTTTTACAAAATTTCATAGGCACAAACCTACTTGGAGACACCAATCCCCACTGCCAAACACCGACTTAGCAAGAGACACCAATCTCTTTGTTCTGAGGCATCGACCTCCACTGAAACAATTTTCCACCTTACTATTGTTGCTTCATCAATAAATGATGGCAAATTCAATCTCCTCCTCTTCACAAAAATCTGTTTATGCTTGAATGATGGAAAGAATTATTTCTCATGTGTTTTCCAATCTTCTATCCGCCTTATATAGCCTCCAAAGGCTCTTCACAAAAGAGGCGTCCCATCCAAGAGGCACCTCTCTTCACCAAAAGATGTGACCGTACATTTTTGTCGACATTTCCATTGACAATTACGTTGAGAATTCCATTGACAATTTCGTTGGCAATTCCATTGACATCAATTACTATTCCTTTGACATCAATAACAATATTCCAACATGGAGCTCCTATTGCATTCATTGATTGCATTGCTCAAAATCTATCATCCGAGATAGTCAATGATCCATCACAATATATTGCAAAAAAAACATGCCTCATTGGCACCTCATTCTCGAGTTGTTGATCCATGACAAAGAACAGCTAGTTGACACAAATGGGCTCATACACCAAAATTTCCTTATGCATGACACTTTCGCAACCATTCTTCATGTCTTGTTGTAGGTGTTCACTCTTTGCCCTTCTATGATGTCAAGTTTCAGCATCTCAATTCTCTGTTCAAGCTAAAGGAAACAGACTTTAAGGGGGGATGCTACAACAAATCCTCCTTTTTTGCATCTTGGATGTATTGTCAAGTTGCAGGAAGAAGTCCTCAAAGGGGAATGTTATAGTGATTCCTCTTTCTTCCCCTTTACCAACACACATTTTAAGGGGGGATGTTAGTGTATTAAACAACTCATACACTATTGTATGGTTTAAGATGCACTCCTATTATTAATTATGAATATGGATAAGCACTAATTGGTACACTTATTATCCATAACCTATTATTACGGAAATGTACCAATGAAATAATTGACTTCCTTATTTATAGGAAAATCTTATCTTTAAGAAGACTTGTTCTACAGGGAATCTACTCCTCAAACCCTAACCTTAGCCTCTTTCTTATCTATATAAGAGCATAGAGGACTAGTGGGTAAGATACTTATGTGGATAAGAGTTACTATTGTTATGCTAACATTATGTCGGGGTTTTTAATATAAAGAGGTGGTAATGCTACTTGGATAAATTTGCGTTGTCTTTTTTAAGCTTTTGTTGATTTATATATTGTTTGCATGTGGGTGTTTGTCTTAAGGTAATTTCAGCAACTTTGGAACCTATCCAGAAATCTAAAATATACAACATTATATTAAAAGGTCATCTGATACTCCAACTACTGGTAAAGAAGGGTGAATCATTTTGGAATAGCAAAGAAGGGTGTGCTGAGGCGTACAAAGAATCTTTTACTTTCATCCTTGTTTATGTTACTAATCCAAATCCCAAAAGTAACCAGGGACAACACTCTAAATTGCTGTAACTTATACATGTTACATGGAAGAAAATAACCATATCCATAAATTTACTAGTATAGAACTATAACATAAATTCATACATAAATCAAAAGACAGATATCGAACTGTAACAAAGTTTTATTAATCCTAACATTTTGTGCATGGCATTCTCTAGAAGAGGAGGAATAACTATTTTCTCTCTATTGGGTAGCACATCCTTATGCAACTATGTACACCAACACACACAAATTCTAAAAGTTCAGGCCACTTCGCAATTGAGCAATCACTTACATTTTCATGATTTTGATTTCAATTTTCCTTGGTTTTGCTTGAAAAGTTTGGTTTGGCATGTATATATTGCTCTTATAGCATAGTTTTCTCCCATTGAATAATTTTTGGCTTACAATCATGCACCATGTGCCTTAGTTCACTTTATTGATTTTAAATTTAATCCTTCAAGTTTTAAGATTGTTGCACAGTGAGTAAATGGAATGACGACAAGTGTTTGCATCATGTGTATCTTAAATTCATATAGCACATTATATTAATCTATGGAAAACAGCATTTGAAAAAATATTTTTTAATACCACATGGGTCATGACACTTGTCACAATTCCGCACACATGCATCATGGTTGAATTTCACAAAAAGTCACAAACTCATTCTCACAGGGTCGTAGTGAAACAAAGATGGAGACAAGTGTCTCCCTCCTGTGGCATCTCACTAATGGAACTTCCTTTTAAGGTTTTACTTTCACTGAGAGCTTGCGGATCAACAAACACCGTTGATCTAAAGCTAATAATATCATCTTAATGTTGGATGCTATCCCTTCGAACCACTCTGTATTTCATCACTGCTATGCATTTAATCCAACAACTGAAAATGTACTCAAGCGACTTTAAAAACCTTTGTTATTCCATTAATCGAGGCATTTGAAGATCCCCAGAGATTTACATGCATTTCACTGATTATGCTTTAGGAGAGATTAAATTCACTTCACCATTAATAAACATCGGCAAGTTGGTAAAACACCCCTTTTGTATATTCAGAGATCCAATCGCCGCTAGTGTTTTCTGCTTAAATTGAGTTTCTTCAAGCGCTGTGTATAGGAAGTGTTGTTTCCTTTGCTTTCAAATGAGACTAGTAACAGAGACGAGACATCATGGGTAAAATAAAAAACAAATAAGTAGGAAAAGGTCATGTGCAACAACAAAAGCCAGTTCCAAAACCCTTGGGTATTGGAAAAACTGCACTCATCCCAGAGACTTCAATATATGAAAATTACTCAGCTGTATTTTCATTTCAAGAACACAACAAATACTAGATGATCCAAAGGATGTCAACCCAAATGAGACTAGAAATGCTCTTATCAGAAAATCCTTTTTCCTGAACAATTGCCAGGACAGAAGCACGTTTCGTGCTCAGAAATGCTCAAGTACATCCTAAATGAAGGTCAAATCCAAGATAGGAGTATTTAGTCACCTTTAGGACAGTTGATGGCAGAATTTTCAGAGTGGGTACCTACAAATTATCTATAAGTTTACTAGTCCAAAGCAATAACATATACATAGGAATGGTTGGATAGCTACCAAAAAAGACATTCAAGAGACCCTAGGTGACTGGTACGACCCTCGACTCATTTAAACCAAAGAGATCTCCAAAACAATATAAAACTAGCAGTTGCCCCTAAGGTGCAAGAAAAGCCAAAAAAATTGTAAAGCATATAATGGCCCAACAAAAATAGGTTACTGCCCAAATATTGCGCTGTTCATACAATACCTGTTGACTTACCGACCCTGACACGTATCGCAGTCATATATTTGTAAGCAGTTTCAAATAACATCCCAACAAGAAACCTTTTTTTTTTATTTGACATGGAGTTTTGTTATTTGGTTTAAATCAGCTTTAATATGTCTATCATATGGCATAGTTAAAACACGGGTGATATCCACCATAACATAAAAGAACATAAATATACAAAAAGAACAACGTAACATTAACGTATGTCATTTGTTTCTTTAATAATAATAGATGATCTTGCTATTTCTAAGGTCAAAATTACTCGAGAGCCCACAGAGGTATTGTGCTTCGGCCATTTTTGTAGTGAGGCCATCAACTAAGTCATTTTAATTTCTCTCATGTTTTGGTGAAGAGATTATCCCTACTTCTACACATTTGTGAAACGTCTATATTAACTTATGCTGCACTGACAATAAATGATCAGATTCGCTTTGTTTTAATCACCTTCAGACAGTTTGTTAATTAAATTGGAAGGAAGCCAAATCGTTATTAATGCACTTGTTCATTGGTCCGGGTTAAAAACAATTAAATAATAATATCACACAATCTTTTATGATTATGAATAAATAAATTATAATTATAATTAATATTAGAACTATGAACAAGATTTAAAATTATAAACCACTATTAAAAAAATACTAAATAATATAACTATTCATCATGACATAGCACCTAAAACTAAATAAAACGAATCCTAATAACCATAATCTAAATTATAAAAATGTTAATTTTGTTGCGGCAGCCTTATCACCAAACTAGGTATTGACTAATTCAAACACGCCTTACAAAAGTGCCGCTAAATATTTGACAGCTGTGAAGAAGCTAAATAAGTGCTGCTAAATATTTGACAGCTTTGAAGAAGCTAAACAAGTGGCGCTACAATAGTCATAACTATGTTTTGAAACAGAGAGGCTGCCATTTGTGCTGGTCCATGGAGCATGCATTGGGGGTCGGCGATGCTCTGTTATAATGCTTGGTCCCTTTGTTTTCAATTGGTTTCCATAAAGGCTTTTTTTCATGAGATTTGGGGGATCTTGCATTGTCAACAAAATGACCATTTGAATGAAATTATGTTTTGGTTTTCCTTGCACTGGGGCTGTGGGAAGAGGAGCAAGGAATGTTTAAGTAGATGCTAAAGGAGGGATGCAAGCTGAGAGTATGCAACTCAATTTCTTCCCAAATATTTGAAGTCGCAAATCTTTCAATCTCTTCTTTACTTGTGGTTCTAAAGGACTAACACAGAGCAGTATTTTCTTTTAACTTTTATCCAGGACAAGGCCGGAAGACAAATAGACAGAAATGGCGTTAGTGTTGATGTGCAGACAACACTGCAACAACAAATCAACAACTGCTCAATGCCTTGCCCGAGCTCTTCAATCTCAATCATACAATGTTTGTGTCATTGACAAGCCCTCCTTGCATATTCACCACAATCAAGCCTATGTTTTTTTTATCTCTTCATAAATTCTGCATTTCAGGTCCCTTTTCTGCGAGACTATTACGGCACCCATTGATTATTCTGCAACTGATTTGCAGCCTTCTAAGGACATGATAGGCATTATAACTCCATCCCCCGCTCATACGACCAACAGTAAAGACGCGAGCAATGTGACCTACAAGGGATTTTTTATCCAATAATGCAGGGGCTTGTAAAATATAGGCATTTCAAAGCTATATTCTATTTCTGAAAATTCTTACAGTGGGTCCTCCATAGAAGCTTCTTTGTACAATATGAATCGCAGATCTGCATTGCATTATTTTCTTGAATCCTCATAAGTAAGAAAGATTTCTGTTACTGTGCCCAATTCCATGCATGAAGCCATGTCAACACCAGCCACCTACACAACAAACCAAACTGGAAACCACCCTACAAAATAGTTTGTCAAATCTGCTGGGCAAAACTGCGGAGCATGTCAGGGTTTGAATGGCCAGGAATAACATTTTTTTTTTGTCTCATGTGAGACGAATCTAAGGGCTTCCCCCACCGTATAAGCCTCCAGCTAATAAAAAATTTCAAGTCAGACATAAGGAATGCCATGGTCATCATGTGTAGATTAAAGGGGGATTCAATTGAGGAATGGGTGCCTCTATTGCATAAAACCTGGGAAAAGGGGACATTATTTAGCTGGTTTGAAATTATCTCATTTTACTTCGATAAAAGAATCCAAGTAGATAGGATACGAAAATCAAGCTTGTAAGCACAATGAAAAAGAACAAAGACGGGAAAGTATGTAAAACAACATAGCATACAATGGTGGATATCGATAAAGAGGATCCTAAGTATCTCACCTCAGCGAATTTGGCAATTGGATAAGGCGTTGACAGAAACATAAAGGATATGAAAAATAAAGTAGCACAAAGAGACCATATTATTGAAGAATTAATAGCTACTATACTACAATTCAAGGCACAAATTGGGGGAATTCAAATGGTGAAAGTAATCATAGGTGGAGTATTGGATGAAATAGAAGAGACTATGAGAGCTATATACTCTATGGTAAAATCTCTCAAGAATCTTGAACACAAGATTGCAACTTGTGCTTCACAGATTGCAAATAAGTCAAAACAATTGGAAGCAGAGTTCAAAGTGAAATACATACAAAAAAACTGTGCCCAACAAGACGTTCAGAGGACACCAATTAATACCTTTATGGAGGGTGACATGACCCTGTACACAAAGTGCACTAAGCATTACAAACAAAGGTACAAAGATGCCCTAACAAAGGCAGCAGAAATTTTTGCTAAGACATGAACCTACTCTATCAAAACCACAAAGATATTGCAATCTTAGGGAATTAATAGCATACAAGGACCTAATGGTCGATGGATCACAGAGTTGCAATTCAATAATTTTGTCAGTCATATGATGGCACCACAAAGGAACATAGTAATAGACTTGCAGCTAAAGGAGCAACACCTAATCAAAGACTACATAATACATCATTTGAATCTAATTGGCGTGTTTCATGCAAGTAATTAGTTATTGCACTTATATTGGAACCTGAAGACCCCTGGCTGGGAAGTGATGCATGTAGTTAGCTATTGCACTTAGATTATGTTGTTCTCAAACTGGAACCTGGTATTCTGGTTTTAACATAAACATTTGGTGCCACTGCATTCTGTTTGAGCAAAAATAGCGCATGGCATATAAGGTTCAAAACCCAAGCCTAAGTCAAGAGCAAAGGACACATAACAAAAAGAAACCTAAAAAGGTAAAAAGCAAACTGTATTAGTGTAGATCATGTAGACATTTTAAGGATATAGGTTTAAATCAAGATTTAATCCCATTGGAACCGAGGAGTTGGAAATAGTTGAAAGAGCACGAGATTACTAAAGAAGGCTTAGATGCAGAGAATGTCAATCAAGTAATAAGTGACAAAGTGGGATACAAGAGAATGGAGGACCATTCTGAATGAATAGTGATGATGATGAAAAGCATGGAAGCAGAGGTAACAATAATAAGCAAATCAAGGATAAAACAATAACAATAAAGAAAATAATCAGACCAGAATAAGTATGTCATCCATCTCACCTCCAAAATACTAGAAACGTCAACTTTCTTTAATCCATAGGATTGAAATGACCCCATCATACATTGACATATGTGCAAACTTACTTGGAAGGCCAACCAGGAATTTGAGAAGTATTGTTGTAGATATAAGGAAAACTGTGACACAGAAGAAGGTAAAGCTCTGTATTAAAACCCGCAAGTAACCGCTGGGTAACCACGAGTATCCGAAAAAAATTATGCAAACGGGCAACCTCTCTACTTAGCGTGGGCTAGGTTAAGCCCTGACAACCAAGGTTCTCGGCAAGTAACTAACCACGTTTATCGGCGAGTAACTAACCATGGTCACTCGCCAATAACTGCATTTATCAGGGCTCGACTCGGCCCTGACCCGGTTATAGGACAAACATATGAAAAGTGTTAAAAAAAAAGTCATTTGCATTTGTTTACATTGTGATTTTTGGCTCTGCTATTGCTGTTATAAAGAGTTCTAAACCGTTTTGATACAAGATTCAGACTGTAATAAACTGCATGTTTTGATATACTGAGGATTAATTGTCATTTGATCATCGCTATTATAAACTGCGGGTTATGATACAGTCACAACTCCCTTCTATGCTTCCAGCCAACATCACACAGATTTAACAACGTTTGTGAAACAACGAAATGATGGTTTCAGCAGGTTGTGATGATTTCCTTTGAGCTCAAAATGCTTGCCGCCATCTTGGCATTGCCGGTGTTGGGCTCAAGCCTCAGATTGCTAGTATACAAGTGTGTCATTGAACCATGAACATATGATATCATTGGTGGGTTAATATTACATCAACGGCTCAGCCAAATACATCATATTGATATTACATCATTGGTGGTTCGTTGTAGGTTGCCACTGATCATATTACATCATGAATAGGTTGTTGTTAAGAAAGTGATATGTAATGTCCCTTTTCCAAATTAAATAAATCCAAGGACCCAAAGCCTATGTTTTATTCCCTGTAGGCTAAGGGAATTTAAAGAGAGAAATAATTTAATAGTAATTCATTTAAGATGTCCAAAGTTGCTTTATTCTATAATGCGGAAAAAGGACACTTAGATATTATTTTTTAAAGGGACCAAAAAGGTAATTTTTAATTATTTGGCCAAAAATAATTATTATTACAAGGGTGAAAAATGAATATTTAATTAAAAGGATTTTTAAATGTTTTTAGTGTGAAATTGGAAAAAGTGAAATTATAAAAAAGACAGGTGGGGCCAAAAATGGTCAATCATTATTCAATATTCACAACTTAAATCAGAATCAGTGCAACCTCTGATTTTGATGACGAAAACCCTCCATTGCAATCAGATTTGAGGACAAAAACCCTCCAATCTTCAGACGTGACTCCATGCAAGAGTTGAAATTGTACAAATAAACAGGGTATTTCTAATTTGTTTTGGTTGAAAGTGAATATTCATTTCTAGAATTCACGTGAGGGGTTGTTGGAGCAACAAATTAGGGTTTTTCAGCTACTCAAGGTTGGACGTCCCACTTCTAGGATTTATTTCAGCGATACCAAACCCCCAAACTGTCAACATCACCTTCCAGGACCTGATCACTGACCTTCTAGATTGGGTGTTGACTTTTGCATGCTGATTGTTGACTTTAGAGGCTGATTGTTGACTGTAAAGGCTTGTCGTACCTCCCAGAACCCTGTTGTACTATTCAAGAGTCATCTTCAACTAGGGTTTGAGAGAATTCAAGGAAAATTTTCAGTCTTTATACTTTTCCGTGTTTCAGGTTAGGGTTTTGTGGAAAAATCAAGGAATACTAGTATTTTGATTTTATCATGTTGTCTATACTTTCCAAAATCAATTAAAGACTCAGATTGATTTCCGTTTACTAGTTTACATTATGTTTTTAGTTGTTATTTATATAATATCCCAGATTTGAATAGAATTGCAAAAATAAAAAAAATTGGATTCAACGCTGTTTTCCTAAAAGGATATACCAGTGGTATCAGAACTGGTTTTCTTGCACCAAAGCTGGTTTTCTTGCCTACGTGTGGGAAATAAATAGTTTTGCAACTTAACTTCATGCACGGTAGTGACAGAGAAATCAAGTATTACCAAAGAGAGAAAAAGAAGGATCCAAAACAGCCAAAGGAAGGTTTAGAACAATGAAATCCAGAATTTGTGGCCAAAAAAGAGAAGAAAACTATGGGTGATTAAGATCTAGATGATGCACGGTATGATAGGCTTGTACAAAGGCAAGAACGCCTAGCTGATATGATGGTTCAATTAGTCCACATCATACAAAATATGAATGTGCATAGAACTCAGAATGGCGAAGTTCGTTCTTTAGGGATGAACAACAACTAACACACCCAAAGAACCATCATTGGCTCCATTGCTAGACCTTTCCAGCCAAATTTCCTTTGTAGGAAGTCGTTCCAGAGGTGGAAATTCAGCAATCTATGGCAAATGACATTGTTGCCAGCTATGTTGGATATAGGGCTCTTCCAATAGAGGTTCGGGAAGCAATATCTCTTACAAATTTCATGAATCTGAAGAAAACCAGAGGTGGACCAAGACCTTAATCTAGACCACAAGCCAACCAGAGAGACCTTCAACAGACTTTGGGAAAATTGACACTTTCTACTTTTGACAGATTCAACAAGTGTACAGCTCGTGCTTGGGTACAAAAGTTGAATACTTATCTATCTCTCAAGGCAATTTTGGAAGATGAAGCCATCAAATTTGCAACCCTTCATCTTGAGGGCATAGCACATGAATGGTGGTACCATGGGCTGATTACTCAAAGACATAATCTCATCAATTTTTATGATGAGTTTAGTAGGAGATTGATTGAGAGATTTGATAGAACTGATCCGGAAATTCATTTTTGGGAATTAGCCCAGCTGAAACAACACAACACGGTGGATGATTATGTGGTTGAATTTCAAAAGTTATCCATGATAGTACCGAATGTAACCGAGAGGAGCCTTGTGGTATTATTTGTCGAAGGGTTAGATGAACCACTCAAGGGTTTGGTGAAAGCTTTCAGGCCTATTTCTCTTCAAGAAGACATTAAAAAGGCATTGGATCTGGAAACATCAGCCCCAAAAGAGAAATTTATACCTATAGGGCAACAAAAAACCACCCCTTATGGGCAGCCAAAACCAGCACCTTATGGGCAGCAAAAGAAGCCATTCCAACAAGGAGGGTTTCAACAAAGAGAGCTGCCAAAAAAGAAATTGCGCTTCACTTGCAAGGATCCATGGGAGCCAGGCCATAGATGCCTTGGGAAAGAACAGGTTCATTACATAGAAGTGATATCTGATATAGAATCAGAGGTAGAGGAATTTGAAATGGGAGTTGAAGAGAAAGAACCAAAAGTGGAAATTAAAGAAGAAAAGACTTCAGGTCGAACCCTTGCTACACTCTCAAGTGCCCCCAGATATCATCCTTTCAGAGTTCGTGGAGTGTTGAATAAGCATAAGGTAACAGTTTTGATTGATAGTGGGCCAACCCACGATTTCATTGATGAGGGGTTGGTAGCCCAAAGAGGGTTGAAAACATAATATTTTCAAGGTTTCAATGTTATTGTGGCTTATGGATTCACTATTCCATGCACCAAGAGGGTTAAGGGGTTGGATATCACTCTTCGCAGATATGAGGTGTATGATGACTTCTATGTGGCAGACATAGGAGAAACAAATTTGGTATTAGGGGTGCAGTGGCGACATTCCCTTGGGGAGTTCACACAGAATTACCAAACCATAGAGCTGAGATTCAAATTTGATGGAAAAGTTGTGCTTTGTGGTATATGGTCAATAGAGCTCTTAGAGTTGTCATGGCTAAAAGAATGGAGAGGTCATTTCGTAAGGGGCAAGTAGCTTGGGCCGCCCATTGCTTGATGAGCAATACAGCTTCACCCACTGATAAGAGATCTTATCATGTGGATCATAGTAACCGGCGAGTACCACAAGTTGGTCAGTTACTATTGGCCATTTTTTGGCCTAAATACCAAACTTTTGCCTAAGTGTGAGAGGGTGCGCATTCACGCAAGACTTCGGGTTTTACACAACAGAAGACTTCAGGTTTTTTGGCCTACATACCAAAATTTTCCCTAAGTGTGAGAGGGTGTGCATTCAGGCAAGACTTCGGGTTTTACACAACAAAAGACTTCGGGTTTTTTGGAAGAAGTCTTCGGGTTTTACAAGAGACAACTTATTTCACTTTATGAGTAATCAGCAGTTGAAACCCCTCAGCAGAAGTAATCCGGGTTGGAAAACCCGATTTACTCTTGACGATGCAAATCGGGTTTTGAGAAGTGCTTTGCTTATGAAAGTTTTATTAGCAGAAGTAATCTGGGTTGGAAAACCCGAATTACTCTTGACAGTGCAAATCGGGTTAGGGCTTTGCTTATGAAAGTTTTATGAACAGAAGTAATCCGGGTTGGAAAACACGAATTACTCTTGACAGTGCAAATCGGGTTTTGAGAAGTGCTTGTTTATGAAAGTTTTATCAGTAGAAGTAATTCGGGTTTAGAAACCCGAATTACTCAGGATAGTGCATTTTGGGTTTCCCAAGGTGAATGACTTATCTCTTTTTATAAGTAACAAGCAATGAAGAATCCGAAGTAGGTGCCAGTGAAGAGTCTGAAGGATTCCTTCGAAATAATTGTCAAACACAGAGGAGACTAACATTTTTTCCACAAGATAAAAGTCCAAGGGAAAGAATAAACCAAGGGTCAACGGAATTCCAAAGGAAATGAAACAAACAAAGCCCGTAGGAAGTCAAAGCCAAAAAACCCGAAGGAATAAAGAAGGAAAAGAAAAATTGAAGGAAATTTCTTCGGGCTTTTTGTCCGAAGGATTCCTTCAGGAAAAATGCAAACAAGGAATTTCGAAGGAAATGAGATGACAGAAAAAGTCCGAAGGAAATTCTAAGATGAGTCAGCAGCAAAAAATCCACAGGAAAGATAAGTCCAAGGAACTCAAAGATCAAGGAGAAGCCTCGGACATTTTTCCGATTACACAAAGTCTGCAGAAAATTGAAGGACTCAACCATTTTTAAGCTAAAAGCGAAAGAAAGAAAATCCAAGACAGGAAAATTTGGCAGACATAAAATCTGCAGAACAAGAAAAAGGTCCGCAGAAAATTATAAACCAAAAGAGAAGTCAACGGAGAAAAAATCCGAAGGAAAGGAGTTCAAAAAAAGATGTCCGAAGGAAATCCAAAGCTTCAAAAAAATTGCAAATAGAAAAGTCCGAGAGAAATAGAAGCCAGGGGCAAACATTTTTTCCGCAAGAAATGAGACAAGATAAAAGTTCGTAGGAAAGACCAAAGAAGAAGAGTCAACAAAAATTCCGACAGCGAATAAGGCTTAGGGGCAAAGATAAAATCCGCAGATAAACAAAGAAGAGGAAATGAGCCAAAAAAAAAATCCGAAAGAATAAAGGCTAAGGAGATTACAGCAGAATATCCGCAGAAAATCCGAAAGAAGTCAATAGATAATCCGCGGAAAATTAAAATAAAATAATCCCGAGATTAAACAAAGGAAATATAGATAAGATAATCCAACGAAAAGTTGAAGACAAAAATAGAATCCTGCCAAAAATAAACACGAACAGGCAGACCAAAATAGGAGAAAATACATGCAAGCAAAGGCTATTTTTGGTTAACTGGTCAAAGCTTCAGTTGACTGGTTGTTGAAGTCAAGTTTATCTCCGAGGTCAACTCGTGCTTTCAAACGTTCCAACTCAGCTTCCAACATTTCAATTTGAGTTCTAATTTTAGCATGGCGTGGATTTCATGCATGCTCTTGTTTATCTCATGCTTTCAAATGCTCAAACAGCTCAAAAAGAAGTCCATATTTAGAGGTGGGTGTAGCATTTTTGCATAATAAGAGTTTAACATCCCAAAATTAGCCACCGTCCATTTCAACGTCAAGGAGTCTTCATGCAAGACAAAAGACATGGAAAAGACAAATTTGGAAGGCTCATACAATGCAAATTGGACTTGAGCTAATGAAGAGTTAACTTCCTCTCTTATTTTCAACGCCATATCTTGGCTTTTATCATTTTCTATATTAATGGTTTTTTAACCTTATAAAAGAAGATCCCTCTTTGACAAGAAAACTTCTGTCAAAGATGTAACTTTTTTTTGAAATCAATAAGAGGACTATGAATTTTCAATTTCCAGCAACTAGTATAGTGTACTTTTGTCTCTTGATTTGTCTAAGTGATAGATTTTCTTTCATCTTTATCAAATTTGGATTTGTACGTAGTTACTAGCTGGTCATATGCAGATTATGTTCTGTGTTAAAAACGTCTTTTGCTGAGTTTATAGTGGATATTAGTGGTTGTTGAGTGCCTTTTATCAGACCTATTTTTTCATTTTTTCTCAAGCTTAGATCATTGGATTAAACCTTTTCGTGATATACTTATGTGTATTGACCAATTGGAGTTGAAGTTTTGCCTCTTCTTTGTCTGAATCAGTGTTCTTAGAAGCTCGATTTGAGTGGATCAAGCAAATTAGGTGTATCACCATTATAGCTAGGATTTCCTTTCAAGTTCCTTTTCCATTTTCCCCAAGTAGTTTGTAGCATAGAAATTGAGATTAACATAAATAAATCTTATAGGAACCAGCCTTCTCTAGAGGTTCTTCTCACCATTGACGCACCCACCCTCATGAGAAGATCTCATTGTTTCAACAGGGGCGAGAATTAGTCGTTTCAGCACATCTTCAATCAGGGTGCAACTCCAGGTTGACAATAGTTTTTGGCGCGCCCAATGGGACCCGTTTAGAACTGGTCTTAATAAAATTGCAATTGCAGCAGCGTTCTTCAAGAAGTATTTGACGATTTCAAGCTCAGGGGGTTGCTTCTAATAACCCAGTCACAATTTCCATGTAAGTATTGCATTATCATGAATGAGTTTTGATAGTTGTATATGAAGAGAATTCCTATGCTATGTTTCCTTATCAGCCCAATGATGGATCATACCAGCATTATCATGATGCCTATGAGCCTTTTTATGAACCTGTTGTCAACCTGGAGCTGCGCCCTGAATCAAAGACGTGCGTGAAGTGCCCAGTCCTCTATCCGGTTGAAACAATGGGATCTTCTCATGAGGGTGGGTGCCTCAATGGTGAGAAAAACCTCCAAAGAAGGTCGGTTCCTGTATGATGTATCAATGAGGATCTCTACTCTATGTTGTGGACTACCATGGAAAAGAGAGAAAGAAACTTTAAGGGGAAATCCTACCTAAAAAGGGTGATACACCAGAAGATTGACCCACTCAACTTGGAACCTTGAACACTGAACAAACAAGGGAAAAGGAAGACCTTCGATTTCAATCAATCACTTATGCATAAATATTTCATGATGAGGTTCGATCCAATGACCAAAACATGAGGGAAAACGATGGAGAGAGGTCTGATACAAGACACTTTGCAGCCACCTAACATCCACTTATAGCTTCAGCAAAAGACATAAAGAACACTTAACATGACCTGCATAAAAATAATCTAGCAACTAGGTATGAATCAAAATTTGGAAAGGGAGAGAAATCTACCACTTATGCAAATTGTTGAATGAATATACACTATGCCAACACTTGAAATTTGAAAGTACAATCCTTTTATTGATCGAAAAGGTTACACAACTCACCAATAGCAGAGTCTGGTCTAACCAAGAGAAAGATGGATGATTTTTAATCAACGCTGAAAGCCATTTTATAGAGAATTACAAAAGCCAAAGATTGGCGTTGAAAAATTGAAGAGGGGATTTACTTAGTTTAACTCAAGGCTAACTTGGCCTTTCAATAAAATATGTTTTCTTTTTTGTCTTTGCATGAAGCTTCTTGCGCTTGAGGAAATGAACTTGTCTTTGTTCTAAACCGCCCACCTCTCTTTGCATGGAAATCCACGCCAATGTCAATTTTAAAACTCTACGTGAGCTGCTTGATGCCAAGTTGGAACGTTGAAACGCTGAGTTGGCCGTTTGATACGCTGAGTTGGACGAAGAGATTATTCTCCTTCGCATGGAAAGCTCCTAGTAGATGTGGCGTTTAACAATTAGTCAACTCTAAATCTCGAACAGTCAACTCGACATTCGAATTTAGAACTCCGGTTGAAGCTGAGTTGGACCTTCGGACGAGTTGATCCAGAGATGAGCAAGACTTCGACAACTAGTCAACTGAAGCTTTGACTGGTCGATCGAAAATAGCCCCTGCTTGCATGTATTTTATCTTGTTCTGGTCTCCCTATTCATGTCTATTTCTGGCGGGATTCTATTTTTCTTTGGATTATCTTTATCTATATTTCCTCGGATATTCTGTTTTCAACTCCCTGTCAGATTATCTATTTTATATCCTTTTTTGCACAGTCAACCTCCATTTCTTTCGGATTTCTTGTTGTCTCCTTGGCTTAATTCTTTCAGATTTCTGGCTGTGGACTTTTCTATATGCAGATTTATTTTGGAATTTATGCTTTTGGTCTCATCTCCTTGGGATCTTTAGTTTCACCCAGCATTTGCCTCATGTTTATTTCCTCGGGCATGTCTTAGGACTTTCCTGTGGCAACTTTTTCGAATAATCCTTCGGACTTATGGCTCCCACCTTTCCTTCGGCCTTTATGCTTGCCAATTATCCCGAATTTGTTCCTGCGGACTTCTTTGTGTTTGGACTTTCCCTCTGAATGATTTCCGTCGAACAAATTGTCCGCTTGAATTGTCCTTGTCTCTGTTATATCCTCCAAAGTATTCCTTCGAAAAAAAAGTCCGAAGGAATTCCTTCGGACTTTTTTCCCGAAGGATATACTTCTTTTCTTTTCCTTTGCTCGGGTTTTTGGTCTGTCGGGTTTTTTGCAGGGACCTCTTTGAATTTCTTCGAACTTTTTGTCCGAAGGAATTCCTTTGGACAAAAAGCCCGAAGAAATTAATCCTTCGGCCTTTGCTCTTTGGCTTTTCCTGTCAAGTCATTTTCCCGCGGACAAAATGTCCGCAGGAATTACCTTGGTCTCTTCCTTTGGCCTTCGGAATTCTTCTTCGGACTTTAAGCTTCTTATCCTTCCGAGTCGTTTCTGTCCATTTCTTTCGGACAAAAATCCGAAGGAAACCATGTGTCTTTCTTTTATTCGGCTAAATCTCCCGAAAGAATTCTTTCGGACTTCTGTCTTGACCCTTTATTTTCTTCTGGCATTCGTCTTCAGACAAAAAGTCCGAAGCTTGACCACTTTGTTCTCTCTTTTCTTTCGGGCAAAATACCCAAAAGAATTGCTTCGACCTTTCGCTTGAACCATTCCCTTGTTTAAATCTTCCGAAGGAATTCCTTCGGACTGTGTCTTGGACCACTCCTTTGTTAAATATGAACCTTTCCAAATTGACCTTCGGGCTTCTCGACAAAGACTTTCTCGAAGGGAAAAAGACCCTTCGGGCTTTCTGTATGTCCCTTCAGGTAATGGAGAACTCTTCGTATTCTACACTGGCCCCTCGGTAAAATTGGAAAAGGTCCTTCCTGCCCTTCAGGTTTATGAAATGTGATTTTTCCGAAGGACACATACCCTTCGGGTTTTCTGTAATGGACTCTTTCTTTCGGCCTCTTACCTCTTGTCATTTTCCCCTCGGATTTTTTGCAAATGGTCTCTTGGCCGATAAAATGACCTTTTGACAAATGAATGAACCCTTCAGCATCTTTGGTAGTTTTGACCCTTCGGATATTTTTTGCTAAGGTCCTCTCCTAGTGATCCTTCGGGCTTTAAACAAGTGCCATTTCATTCGGACAAAATGTCCAAAGCAATTGAATCTTCAACTAGTGACCCTTCGGACAAAAAGTCCGAAGGATTCAAACCCTGTAGAACTTAGAAATGATCTTTGCCCCTTTGTAAAACCACAAAAAACCTGTTCTCTTTAGAATTTGCTCCTTCAACTGCCTGAATAAATCTGTTCTTTCCTTTGGGGTAAAATTGTCAACAGAACCTAATCAGCCTTATCAAGAGTGTCATCAAAGCTATGTTGAGCCATATTAGTCATATGAGCAGCCTTGGCTCCAAGAAAGAATGGATGAGATGGAGCTCAAAATACTAGCATATGCGAAGAAAGTTTGTTCAAACTCTCAGTATGAAGAAGTGAATGGTCTATTCCAAAATGTGTACAATGATCCAGAAGAGATAAATGAGCTGTGTATTTTTGTATTAAAGAAGATGGAGGCTTGGGATAGGCAGAAAATCAAGTTGAGTCACTTGTCTACAAAGGGTTTTTGTACTCCTTATTCTCATGAGGTTCTTAACCATGCCTAGTGTGTGCTGAGGGAGATTCCTAGTTGGAGTCAAAAGCCTATTCAAGTGATTATTCATGAGACTAAGCCTTCTTATAGTCCCATTTCTTCACCACTCATCTCTCAAGCATAAGTTGTCCATGAGGATAAGGAGATTTCAGACTTTGAAGAGGTGATGGCCAAGTGGAAGGAACAAAATACAGAGGTCTTTTAAGAGTTTCTCTTTTCCTCCTCTCCAAAACTCCCTAGATAATTCCATTGTCCTCAAAATTCCAAACCCTGATCATGATCAACCTCCCATGCTTCATTTTCCCTCTCAAACAGATGAATTTCATCACCCTCCCACCATCTCCCTTCTTCAGGAGGAGCCTGTTCTTTGGAGGATTGAGAAAGAGGTTGCAGCTACAGAGCAAGTTCTTGCACAGTGTGTGGAGGATGCTTCAAATGTGTTTAAGGAAAAGTTTTCTATTGATACTTCACTTAAGGTTGTAGTTGAGCATCCAATTATATTTAAGAATGAGAAGGTTGATCTTGATGTAGAGGAACTCCAAGAGGAGTTGGTGCAAATTGAAGTCATAAATGAGTTACATGTATCTCCTATTGAGAAGGATCTAAATAGCTTTCAAGCTGATTCAGTTCAAATAGATCAAAATGAGAAACAAAAAGATGATTGGCAGTTGTACCTTGAATCTCTACAAGAGATTGACGAGGTTTGTATGGATATGTTGACTATTGAAGAGCATGTTTATGAGAAATCTGATCAAGAATCACCTATTCAAGATCATAATACAGATTGGGTTGCCTATTCAAAGCTCTTTGAAGAGCTGGATGAACTTGCAGCAGTCGATAAAAAGGGTGTGGCCACTCAAGAACAATGCATAGATGAGATATCACTTGACAAGGTGGTAGATGACAAGCAATGCAAAAAATATCAGGTAGTACTTGATGAGTTTGTCTTTGTTGGTGACTGAGTTGTTGTTGATGACTCATTTGAAAAGATGCTAATACAGTTGGTGGACAATAAAAATGCCTTATCAAAGGTTATGATTGATAAACATCTTGCCTTGCAACTAGTACCATCTCTTAGAGTGACTAAGTTTAAGAATTTTCCTTTTGATCCAAATGGATCGTGCTTTGTCATGGTTAGTTAGGTTTTTTGTTAGTTTGTTTTCCTCCAAGTGTTGTTTCAGCACATTAGTTTCGTTCAATTATGTTCCAATAAGTGCTTGTTTGCACATTTGTTTCTTAGTTAGTTTTTCTGCTTTCGTGTGTTTCCCTTCTTATTTTGAAGAAAAAAGGTTACTTCAGCCATGATCAGAGAAGATTTTCAATCAGAAATCAGGGTTATCATTGTTTTGAGAGTTCAAATAGCATCTATATGGTCTAAGTTCTCAAGCATAGCAAGCATGCTTCTCTGCGAGTCGCCAGAAATGTTGGCCATTTTTTTGCCTACATACCAAAATTTTGCCCAAGTGTGAGAGGGTGGGCATTCAAGCAAGACTTCGAGTTTTACACAGCAGAAGACCTCAGGTTTTTTAGCCTACATACCAAAATTTTGTCTAAGTGTTAGAGGGTGGGCATTCAAGCAAGACTTCAGGGTTTACACAACAGAAGACTTCGGGTTTTTTTGGAATAAGTCTTCGAGTTTTACAAGAGACAACTTATTTCACTTTATGAGTAATCAGCAATTGAAACCCCTCAGCAAAAGTAATCCGGGTTGGAAAACCCAAATTACTCTTGACAGTGCAAATCGGGTTTTGATAAGTGCTTTGCTTATGAAAGTTTTCTCAGTAGAAGTAATCCAGGTTGGAAAACACGAATTACTCTTGACAGTGCAAATCGAGAAACCCAAATTACTCTTGACAGTGTAAATTGGGTTTTGAGAAGTGCTTTGCTTATGAAAGTTTATCAGCAGAAGTAATTCGGGTTGAAAAACCCGAATTATTCTTGGCAGTGCAAATCGGGTTTTGAGAAGTGCTTTGCTTATGAAATTTTATTAGTAGAAGTAATTCGGGTTTAGAAACCCGAATTACTCAGGATAGTGCATTTCGGTTTCCCAAGGTGAATGACTTATCTCTTTTTATAAGTAACAAGCAATGAAGAATCTGAAGGAGGTGCCAGTAAAGAGTCCGAAGGATTACTTTGGAATAATTGTCAAACAAGAGGAGACTGACATTTTTTCCGCAAGATAAAAGTCCAAAGGAAAGAATAAACCAAGGGTCAACAGAATTCCAAAGGAAATGGACCAAACAAAGCCCGCAGGAAGACAAAGCCAAAAAACCCGAAGGAATAAAGAAGGAAAAGAAAAATTGAAGAAAATTCCTTTGGGCTTTTTGTCCGAAGGATTCCTTCGGGAAAACTGCAAACAAGGAATTCCGAAGGAAATGAGATGACAGCAAAAGTCCGAAGGAAATTCTAAGATGAGTCAGCAGCAAAAAATCCACATGAAAGAGAAGTCCAAGGAAATCAAAGATCAAGAAGCCTCGGACATTTTTCCGATTACACAAAGTCCGCAGAAAATTGAAGGACTCGGCCATTTTTAAGCTAAAAGCGAAAGAAATAAAATCCAAGACAAGAAAATTTGGCAGACAAAATCCGCAGAACAAGAAAAAGGTCCGTAGAAAATTATAAACTAAAAGAGAAGTCAACGGAGAAAAAATCCAAAGGAAAGGAGTTCAAAGAGAGATGTCCGAAGGAAATCCAAAGCTTCGGAAAAATTGCAAACAGAAAAGTCCGAGAGAAATACATGCCAGGGGCAGACATTTTTTCCGCAGGAAATGAGACAAGATAAAAGTCCGCAGGAAAGACCAAAGAAGAAGAGTCAACAGAAAATTCCGACAAGGAATAAGGCATAGGGGCAAAGATAAAATCCGCAGATAAACAAAGAAGTTCGAGGAAATGAGCCAAAAAAAAAATCCGAAAGAATAAAGGCTAAGGAGATGACAATAGAATATCTGCAGAAAATCCGAAAGGAGAAGTCAATAGATAATCCACGGGAAGTTAAAATAAAATAATCCCGAGATTAAACAAAGGAAATATAGATAAGATAATCCGACGGAAAGTTGAAGACAAAAATAGAATCCCGCCAAAAATAGACACAAACAGGGAGACCAAAATAAGAGAAAATACATGCAAGCAAAGGCTATTTTCGGTTGACTAGTCAAAGCTTCAGTTGACTAGTTGTTGAAGTCAATTTATCCCTGAGGTCAACTCGTGCTTTCAAGCGTTCCAACTCAGCGTCCAACGTTTCAATTCGAGTTCTAATTTTAGCATGGCATGGATTTCATGCATGCTCTTGTTTATCTCATGCTTTCAAACGATCAAACAACTCAAAAAGAAGTCCATTTTTGAAGGTGGGCGTAGCATTTTTGCATGATAAGAGTTTAACATCCCAAAATTAACCACCGTCCACTTCAACGCCAAGGAGTCTTCATGCAAGACAAAAGACATGGAAAAGACAAATTTGGAAGGCTCATGCAACGCAAATTGGACTTGGGTTAATGAAGAGTTAACTTCCTCTCCTATCTTCAACGCCATCTCTTGCAAGGCTTTTGTAATTTTTTATATTAATGGCTTTTCAGTCTTATAAAAAAAAAATCCATCTTTGGCAAGAAAACTTCTACCAAAGATCGTGTTGTAATCTTTTTTCGGAATCAATAAAAAGGACTGTGTTTTTCCAATTTACAGCAACTAGTATAGTGTACTTTTGTCTCTTGATTTGCCTAAGTGATAGATTTTCCTTCTTTGTCAAATCTAGATTTGTACCTAATTACTAGCTGGTCATATGCAGGTCACATTCTATGTTAAAAACGTCTTTTACTGAGTTTATAGTGGATATTAGTGGCTGTTTAGTGCCTTTTATCAGGCCTATTTTTTCATTTTTCCTCAAACTTAGATCATTGGATTAAACCTTTTCGTAAAATACTTATATGTATTGACCAATTGGAGTTGAAGTTCTATCTCTTCTTTGTCTGAATCAGTGTTCTCAAAAGCTTGATTTGAGTGGATCAAGCAAATTAGGGGTATCACCATTTTAGCTAAGATTTCTTTTCAAGTTCATTTTCCCTTTTCTCCAAGCAGTTTATAGCGTAGAAGTCGAGATCCTCATAGATACATCTTACAAGAACCAGCGTTCTCTAGAGGTTTTTCTCACCATTGAGACACCCACCCTCGTGAGAAGATCCCATTATTTCAACTAGAACGACGATTAACCATTTCAGCACATCTTCGATCAGGGTGCAACTCCGTGTTGACAACAGTTACTCGTCGAAAATACCTGTAGGGGCGTATTCGTCGCTCAAAACCGCCAAAAAAAGTCTTAAAAACTTGCAAAAAATTAACCGAGTAACTGGCGGTTACTCATCGGTTCCTATGCACACAATTTCCACACAAAAAACCAACAAAACCGCAAAAAAACTGCGAGAATAACCTCAAATGCTGAAAATAAGCAAAATTTTGTCTTATAAATTGCAATACACCTCGTCTCATTTCATTCACACAAGATTTGAAACATTCAAGCGCAGATTGGAAGGAGAATTGAGCAAAGAGATTTCCAAGGTAGTGCATTTGTTTTTGTTTGTTTTTTTTTAATTTCCAAGCATGTAAAGGAATTGTAATTTAATTAAAAACTTATTTGATAAATATTTTAAATTTAAGTATTCAAATTTGATGCATTCCATTTAAATTTCATGCATTCTGTCAAATTTCATGCATTCCATTAAATTTTAGTGTTTAATATTTACAATTTGTTTAAATTTTTTTAAATTTTGATTAAAAATGTTGTTTTTTAACCGTTGGCGTTATGGTTAGTTTTCGTTTATCATTAAAGTTTATTTATTGTTATTTTTAAACGTTATAAATTATAGTTTTCAATTTGTTTGTTAAAATTCTAAATCATAAATGTATATTTCCATTTAATAGTTTATCATTATAATTTATTCATTGTATTTTAGTTAATAATTTGTATTAAATGTTTTTATTTTTTTAATTTTTTTAATATTGTTTTCAACAAGTTTGCGTTTTTTAGGTTATTCGTTAGCAAACAATGACATCGACTAGTGCATTAGATTCAAATTCAATTGGTGATAGCCAACCAACTCCCCCTAATGTTCGCACCGGTGCTTGAAAGTACACCAAGCGGGTTGAAACGTCCCAAACGATTTCAATTTGCAACTTTTGCTCGAAGAGGATGTCAAGAGGCATCAATTGCATGAAGTACCATCTTTATACATTCATTGTCGCAATGTCACGTCTTGTCCCAATGTCACTGAAGAAGCAAAACGAAAGATGATGGCGGAGCTTGCATCATTGGACAAAAAAAAACTAGAGAGGGCAAAGATGAAAGCAACTCTAGTAACGACCATTGGTCCCACATCGACAGAGGAAAAAGTGATAGCGATGACAGAAATTGTGGACTCTAATCATGGTCCACGCAAGCGCCATGGCACATTTTCATCAGCTTCGACTTAGTTACACTCATTTTTTGTACCTGAAAACACACATGAGGCACAACCTTCACTGCAAACTACAGGATTGAACAAGCAGGCACATGCGAACGCAGATAAAGCTTGCATAATTTTTTTGTACTTCAACAAGCTTCCCTTCAATGTGGCGAGGAGATCATACTACAAATATTTGATTACACCATTGACAGTTACAGAAAAAATGTACAAGCCAGCGTCTCCAAAAAATTTGAGTGGGAAGTTGCTCAAGAATGCAGTTGAAGATACAAAGCTAATTGTCAAATATCAGAAAAAATTATGGCATAAGTTTGGATGCACCATTCTTTCTGATAGATGGATGGAAAGAACTGCACCCTCATCAACTTTTTAGCGGCTTCAAATGGTGAGCTAGTTTTTTTAAGTCTGTTGATGCATCTAGTAAAATAAATGCAGAAACTTTGAGTTTGATGCTAAAGGACGCTGTTTTAGAGGTGGGCATCGACAATATTGTCCAAATTATCACAAACAGTGCAGCAGTATGTGGTGGTTGGGTGACTTCTTAGGAAGAGACATCCATCTCTCTTTTGGACACACTTTGTGTGACCCATTGCCTTGACCTTCTTTTGGAGGACATAGGAAAACATGATTGGGTGCAACCAGTTGTAAAAGAAACTAGAGAAATAACAAAATATATTTTCAATCGCCATTGGATTCTCAACTTGATGAGAGAGCACACCAAGAGAAAAAAGCTTGTTCGAGCAGAGATCACGAAGTTTGAAATGAACTTTCTTACATTGCAAAGTATTTGCAATTTGTTGACTCCTTTGAAACAAATGTGTGTCTCAAGCATGGATGGACTCATCATATTCCAAGAAAGCTAATGGAGTGAAGGTTGGAAAAACAATTTCAGTGAGACCTTCGAAACAAGAGTTACAGAGATCATCAAGGTAACTTGAAATTACAATTTAAAATTCAAGTTGTTTCCCTTGTTTTCAATTTTTTAAACTTAAAGTATTTATTTATAATTTAACTATAAGTTTATAACACTAACTTTAATTTGTAACTTTGTAACTGTCTGAGCCTTTGTGAGAGTTTTGCGATTGGTGGATGGGGAGCAAAATCCAATGGATTATATTTATGAGGCCATAGATAGGGCCAAGGAAGTTGTCAAAAACTATTATGGAGGAGTTCGTGCTAGATTTGATCCCATTTGGGAGTAGACTGATCGGAGGTGGAACAATCAACTCCACCAACCCATCCATGCAGCGGAGTATGACCTTAACCCCAAGTTTTTCTACTCCGATGGACTCACAAATGCTAGTGGAGAGGTTATAGAGGAGCTCTCAACATGCATTGAAAGTATGACACCTGACGCTGATGTGAGGGACCTCGTTATTACAAAGTTGCAAAACTACAAGCAGGCAAAGGGAAGGCTCTTTTTTTTAGCACTAGCTATCCGAAGGAGAGGCATGCAATCATCAAGTAATACAAAATGAAGTATTTATTTGTACCTTATCAGTTACATATTTACCATTATTAATTTCTTACAAAGCTTGAATATCTTGTTTGTAGAGTTGTGGTGGAAAGATTGAAGTGAAAATACCTCAAATCTTCAAAGACTAACCCTCCGGATTTTAACTTTGTAACGTTTCTGGATGTGAGCGCAATTAGAATTTGTTTGACTCCATTCACATGAAGAAGCGCAACAAGTTGAGCCAACAACGCCTCAATGAATTGGTTTTTGTGAAATACAACCTTCGACTTCACACAAAGAAGTTGGAGAACGCATCAAAAGAGCCTATCGATCTAGATGATATTAATCCCTATAGCAATTGGATTGCACAAGAGGAGGCCCCCATGTTCACAGAGAAAAAGATTGTTGATTTCGAGAGGCAAGCTATGTAAAGTGCAGCTGAAGCAGGAGGAGAGATTGGATTGGAGGACATCCTTGAAGATGAGACAAAGGCAGAGGTAGAAATGGAGCCACAAAGGTAAGTGCAACTTTCTAGACAAAGCAAGGCAGAGCAGCGGAGTGGGAGGACTAAAGTTTCTCAATCTCCCTTAGTTTTTCAGAGCAAGAAAGAGAAACTTATAGACTATTGTAATTTGTACTTGTAGATTCTTGTATAAGACTATAAGTATCGTTGTAATTTGTGACTCTATTGTATTTGCATGATTATGCAATTTTGTACTTTATTTGTATTCAAATCCAATAGAAAACACTTTTCCAATGTTTTATAGACTCATTTCATCTATTTTGTTTTTGCAAATTCTATAAAAAAATATTTTTTTGATAAATTCAAGTATTTTTTGCCTTTGTCGATTATTCGACCGAGTGAGTCGAAT
Organism: Torreya grandis; assembly: GCA_037957365.1. NCBI lineage: Eukaryota > Viridiplantae > Streptophyta > Pinopsida > Cupressales > Taxaceae > Torreya > Torreya grandis. The sequence goes on from JARHVA010002750.1 coordinate 1,739,632, forward strand.
AGCTGCCGATTACCCATTTTGGCCACTTGGCGAGTACTCGCCCCAACCGGTTATGTGAACTATGATGTGGATATTCAGTCTTTTGTAAACAAGCATGGCATAGTATTCAACAATTTACCTTCAGAATTACCACCTGATAGAAAATTTCAGCATATCATAGAGCTGGAATCACGTTTTAAACCTGTTATGATTACTCCTTATCGCCATCCAAGAGCATTCAAAGAGGAAATTGAGAAGGCAATCAAGGAATTATTGGAGATAGGCCATATTCAGCCTAGTTCTAGTCCATTTGCTTCTTCTGTTGTTTTGGTGAAAAATGATGGTACCATGAGGATGCGTATCGATTACCGAGCTTTGAACAAGAAGACCATCAAAAACAAGTACCCACTACCCAAGATTGATGGTTGATTGATGAATTACATGGCGATGTGTATTTTTTCAAAATTGATTTGAGATCCGGCTATCATCAAATTAAGCTAAGAGATGAGGTTGTACAAAAATCAGCTTCCTGATGTCACTTTGGACATTTTGAATTTTATTATTCATTACAAAAATTACTTTTCAATGAGTGTTATACTTTTTGGTTTGACCAATGCTCCAACTACTTTCCAATCATGCATGAACTATATTTTTAACGAGCACTTGAGGAAGTTTGTTTTAGTATTTTTTAATGATATTTTGGTGTATAGTAAGACTTGGGAAGAACACTTGGATACAGTGCTGAAAACTTTAGTACAGCAAACTCTCTTTGCTAAGGAGTCTAAATGTGAGTTTGGCATGACTAATATTTTATACTTGGGCCATGTCATTAATGCCCAAAGAGTACAAGTTGATCAAGAGAAGATCCTAGCTATATCGGATTGGCCTCCCCCCACCACAACGTGATAACTGAGGGGATTCTTGGGTCTTTATAGTTACTATGGGTGGTTTGTTAGAGGATTTTCACAGCTTGTCCCATTGACTAACTTAACAAAAAAGGGAGCATTCAGTTGGTCCAAATCAGCCCAAACAGCGTTTCACAAACTCAAAAAGGTAATGTGTTCATGCCCAGTATTGGTTGTTCCATATTTTTCTATTCAATTGGTGTTGGAGTGTGATGCATCAAGAGAAAGAATTGGGACAGTTTTGATGCAAAAGGGACATCCCATAGCCTTTGAGAGTCAAAAAATCAAAGATAGAAAATGTGGATTCTCTATATATGACAAAGAGATGTTGGCCATCATGCATACATTAACAAAATTTAGGTAGTACTTGGTTTGTGGTAGTTTTGTAGTCAAGATGAATCACAACAGTGTGAAGTTTTTCCTCAACTATAAAGACTTGAATGATAAGCAACAAAAGTGGGTGAGCAAACTTCAAACTTATAATTTTGACATGAAGTATGTTAAGGGGAAAAACAATGTAGTAGCTAATGCTTTGTCTAGAAATCCTTTTATATGCTCTATGTCTAAAATCTATACTGATTGGAAAGTTATCATAATAGCAAAGCATGCAAAAAATGTTTTCACTAATGATATCCTTTAAGGCAAAGTATAGGATGACAAGTATTAGGTGATTGATGATCTCATCCTCTATAAGGATAGAATTTATCTAGCCCCTGAATCAAAAGTGAAGAATGAAGTCTTGAGAGTTGTCCATGATACACCTTTGGCATGTCACTCAGGGTATTTCAAGACCTACAAGCAGATAAGGGATAGATTTTTTTAGAGGACTCAAGGGAGAGGTCCTCCAATACATCAGGGAATCTCTTACCTACCAACAAAACAAAGCAGAACGGGTATTTCCAGCATGTTTGTTGCAGCCCTTACCAATCCAAAATCAAAAGTGGGAGTGTTTCAATGGATTTTATCACAAGCCATCCAAAAGTTCAAGGTAAGAATTGTATTTATGTGGTAGTTGATAGACTTACCAAATATGTTCACTTCTTTGCTATTCCCACTGAATTTAAAGCACCACAAGTTGTTGATTTGTTCTTCAAAGAGGTTTTCAAACTAAATGGATTGCCTAAGAACATTGTAAATGATAGGGATAGCAGGTTCCTTAGTTTATTTTGGCAGGAGCTTCTTCATTTAACAGGAACCGAATTGACTCCTAGTACCAGTTACCAACCTCAAACAAATGGGCAAACAGAGATTGTGAATAAGTGGATTGAGGGTTACTTAAGGAATTATGTAACAGAGCAGCAAACAACTTGGGTTAAGTGGCTCTCCATGGGAGAGCATTGTTACAACCATAGTAACCATAATCGCAAAAAAATCGCGATTAATCTTCAATCACCATGAAAAATGCTTTTTTCATCCAAAAAACCACGATTTTTACTGAGTCAACCCTCGCTAATGAATAAATCGTTGACTACGACGATTTAATCATAAAAAACACAAAAAAAGGCGAAAAAACCACGATTTTTTAAGAGACGTGATTTAAACGCGAATAAATCGTGATTTTCACTGAAACTGTGATTTTTTAAAGTTTATTTACGGTTTAGGGTTTTTTTTTAAATATTAATAATTAAAATTTAAACCTAACCCTAACTTGGTTGTTAAAAGTTCAGATTTTTTCTAAAAATTAATTTTTTTTAATAAATTTTTATAGTTTGTAATTAATTTTAAAAAATCTATAAAAAAATATTACAAACAATACTTTATTGTAAGGAATTATTGTTAATAAACTTCGATGAATAAAAATTAAATTAAATAAAAACTAAAAAAAAAGACATTTCCTAACCCTAACCCTCGATCACATCTTAAAGAAACAAGGTCTTTTTTTGTAATTTTAAATTTTTATTAATTGAAGTTAATTAACATTAATTCATTACTATAAAATTATAAATTATTGTTTTTTAATATTTTTTAAAGATTTTAATTTTTAATAATTTTAAACTATAAAAATATATTAAAAAAATAATATTTAAAAAAAATGGTAACGTTTAAATTTCAATATTTTAAAAAAAAAAAACCCTAACCCTAACCATACGACAGGTTAGGGTTAAGGTTTTTTTTTTTTAAATATTGAAATTTAAACGTTACCATTTTTTTTAAATATTATTTTTTTAATATATTTTTATAGTTTAAAATTATTAAAAATTAAAATCTTTAAAAAATATTAAAAAACAATAATTTATAATTTTATAGTAATGAATTAATGTTAATTAACTTCAATTAATAAAAATTTAAAATTACAAAAAAAGACCTTGTTTCTTTAAGATGTGATCGATCCAAATTCCGAATGGCTCGAAAATAATGAAGAGCTTCTTTTTGAAGATTTTGACTTCGTCGTCATAGATGATGCTAGGATCAACACCGAGGTCATCTCTCAAATTAGGAGAGGCAAGAACCCTAAAAATATGATGAAGTGTAGCCCTGTTGAACCATAATCTATGTGCTAACATTTGCTCCCTCCCTTTTTTTGTTCCATGACGACAATAGTATGTATTTTGAAATGCAAATGTAATGAAATTTGAATATTTCAGAAAAGTAATGAAAGAAAACAATTGACTGATTTGGATGGCGTACAATCTCATTTATCTTCCTTGCATACTCTGTATTATTTAATTGTATCTATTCTCTATGCAATTGAAATACCTAATATGTATCTCGATGCAATGGAAATGCATTTGAATTTTATTTATTTTTTTAAATCTTTTTTTTTTTTTGCATTTTCCTAACGGTTTTAAGTTTTTCAATTTTTTCCTGATTAATCACAATTTTTTGAAAAACACTTACACTTTTAAAAAGCAATTTTTTCCTCGAACAATTAATGCTACTATGGTTACAACACCACACATCATATGTCCATTGGTATGACTCCTTTCAGAGCTTTATATGGTTATGATGCTCTTTCTTTTGTGAATTTGGTTATTACAGACAATAGAGTGTCAGGGGAAAGAGACTTGATTGTACAGAGTCGAAATATTGGGTATACTCAGAAAATCTCCAACATGCACAAAATCAATTGAAGTCTTATGCGGACCAACACCATATTGAGAGATATTTTGAGGTTGGAGAAATGGTTTTCTTGAGATTGCAGCACTATAGAGAGTCTTCTTTCAAGAAGAGTAGAGCTGAAAAGCTCAAGTCTCGCTTCTATGGCCCATATAGAATTAAGCAAAGGTTGGGGAGGTTGCCTATGAGCTTGAATTGCCACAGCACAACAAGATACACAATGTATCCCATGTTTCCTGCCTCAAAAAGGCATTAAGACAGCACATCATTCTTTCAGTTGAGTTGCCTCCTTTAAATGATGAAGGCAAATTAACTCTGGTCCCTAAGGCCATCTTGGATGTTAGGGAGAAGAAACTAAGGAACATGGCCATCACAGAATATTTCATGCGTTAAAAAGATCTACCTACTAAAGATGCTACATGGAAGGGTGGAGAGGTCCTTGAGCATCCCAGTTTGCAATTACTTGAGAGCAAACAATTCTGGGAAGGGCGAACTGTAATGTCTCCTTTTTCGAATTAAATAAATTAGAGGACCCGAGCCTATCTTTTATTTCCGATAGGCTAAGGGAATTTAATGAGGGATATAATTTAATAATAATTCATTTAAATTGTCCAAAGTTACTTCATTCTATAATGCGAAACAAGAACACTTAGGTGTTATAATTATTAAAAGAGGCCAAAAAATAAATTTTTAATTAAATGGCCAAAAGTAATTATTATTATGAGTGAAAGTGAATATTTAATTAAAATTATTTTTTACTGTTTTTATGGTGAAATTGAAAAAAGTAAAATTATAAAAGACAGGTGGGACCAAAAACAGGAATTCATTATTCAATATTCACGATTAAAATCAAAATTGGTTCAACTTCTATTTTTGAAGATGAAAACCCTCCATTGCAATCAGGGTTGAGAACGAAAACTCTTTAATCTTCAAAGGCGACTCTATGCAAGAGTTGCAATTGTGCAGATAAACAGGGTATTTCATATTTGTGTTCATTGAAAGTGGTTATTCATTTCCAGAATTCACGTGAAAATTTATTGAAGCAACAAATAAGATTTTTTTCAGCTGCCCAAGGTTGGACATCCCACTTTTGGCATTTATTTCAACGGTGCCAAGGCCCCAAATTGTTGGTGTCACCTTCCAGGACCTAATCATTGACCTTCCACGCTGGGCATTGACTTTTGCAGGCTGATCACTAACTTTAGAAACCTGTCATACCTCCCATAAGCCTGCCATATTGTTCAAGAGTCATCTTCAGCTAGGGTTTGAGAGAATTCAAAGAAAAAATTCAATATTTATGCTTTTCCATGTTTTAGGTTAGGGTTTTGTGGAAAAATCAAAGAACATTGGTATTTTGGTTTTATCATGTTGTTTGTACTTTCCAAAATCAAATGGACTTAGATTGATTTCCATTTACTAGTTTACATTATGTTTTCAGCTGTTATTTTTATAATATTCCATATTTGAATAGAATTGCAAAAATTAAAAAAATCAGATTCAAAGTCGTTTTCCTAAAAGGGATAATACATCAATGATCGGCCAAATCTTTGTTTTAAAAACTGAAATAGAACCCAAAGGTGAGGTGACATCAGTTACCAAGAAGTTGCATTGATAGCATTGCTTTTACCACTTCCATTTGGACCCTGTCGCAGTTGACAAAGGAAAGTAACAACATACAAGGACCCACAAACTTTGAAGTGCAAATTTGAGAGGTAAGTCACAAATGCATCTAGGGTTTAACATTTTTTTAAATCCCCATTTTCTTCCTACTTCTTGGATTCTAACTGCTAAAACCTAAGGTTTTAATTTTATTTTATTTTGTTTGTTTAATAGGGTTTCAACTTCAAAATGACATTCGGTTCCCATAGGCCTGGGAAGTCTGATGACCCAACATGGAAACATTGCTATGACAACCCACAGAATAACTCCATCATATGCAATTATAGCCGGTTTAAGATAAGTGCAGGGGTTAATCCCCTCAAATGCCACATAGCACAGATTCCAGCTTTGCGACAAAGCCCCCTGAGGCTCAAAAAGAGAAGGTTGTCCTAGCTACATATGAGAAAAAATGAAGAAAAAAAGGGACTGCCGAAGCACTTGTAGCCGTGATGAATAGGGGAGCAACAAGAGTTGATTCTCATGAGTTAGGAGTCTCTGACTAATCTATTGCCCAAAGGTAGTTCGGGGATAGGACTCACTTGGTGAACATAGTTCAAGTTCACTTTCACATAGCTTTTTGTTCTTCGAAATACTAGGGCACAACCTTCACTCAAAGGTACGACTTGGAATAGAGAATTGCAGAATGAAGCAAGGGTAGCTATAGCAAACTTCTGGTACTACAACTTCCCATTCAATGTGATGAAAAGCCCATACTATGAGAGTTTGGTAACTACTTTGACCATTGCTAGGAAGGGGTTAAAAACCCCTACTCATGAATTCAGAGGCCCACCGTTGGAGGACACCGTTAAAAATACAAGAATTATTGTAGATGAGCAAAAAAGAATATGGCGCAAAAAGGGTTGCAACATTTTGTCTAATGGGTGGATAGATGGAAGGAACTACACCTTGATTAACTTTCTAGGGGCTTCAAGTGGGCAGTTGGTGTTCTTGAAGTCAATCAATGCCTTCGACAAAGCAAAAAATGCACATACTTTGTGTGATATGTTGGAAAAGGTGGTCACGAAGGTGGGTATGGAGAACGTCATAATAACAATGATGCTTTGAAGCAGATGCTAAATTATAAAGATAAGTTTAAAGGACTATTTGAGTGCTTATGGGATACTTCTCTATATAGATACCCTGATGGCAAGGCAACTAAATAATGGTATAGCCTTAAATGAAGAAGAAAACACTCTTGGGAACAAATTGAACAAGTTTTCTTAGCCAAATGGGAACTATTAAAATTTAAATGTGAAAAAGGCTCATGAAGCTTTGGTAGTAAAAAAAGAAGTTATTATATAAAATCACTCACCATATCAAGGATGAGCAAGAGAAGCTTGAATAAGAGAGCATTAAAAATCACAAGGAAGAATATGAAGAATCTAAAGAAGAGCATGAAGAAGAGTAAATTTGAAGAAGAGAACAATGAAGAATCTAAAGAAAGGCACCAAGAAAAATTTGAAGAAGAGAAAAATGAATAATTTAAGGAGTATGAGGACTTGGGTACAAGAATTAAAGAAGCAAGTCGAAGACAAGGTTGAAGAGTTAAAGGCAAAAGAAAAAGAAGTCCAGTCTATGAAGATTGTGTTGTCTCAACGTCAAAAGAGCAATGGCAATGGATGTACATGGAATCAATGAAGCATACACAATGGATATGCTTGGCCTTAGAAGAGCAATGACTATGGACATACATGGAATCAAATAAGAAACAACTATAGTTATACAGAACATTAGAACAACATCAACCATAGTTCAAAAACTCGAACTCGACAAAACTCGGCAGCCCAAAAGTTTGACTTGGGCTCAAGACTTGGCAAAAACCTAAGCAACACTTGGCAAAACAAAAAAATATAAATTCATAAAACAAACTTAAATAACATGCAAAATACTATTAAAAAGCATAAAAAATGAATTTAGAGAATGCATAGGTATATTTTTTATTAGTTTTAGGCCAAAAAATAATATTAAAATTTTGAGTAAAAAATTTTGGCAACTGCCATGCGAGTTGGCAGTGAGTTACTTATGTTTAGCCCAAAAACTATGGCATCAACTATTAACAAGTGTGGAATCATAGTAGAGCAAAGAAATAATGGCATGATCAAGAACCATCACCTTTCAAGACCACATATGGATGGACAGATGATCGAGCATTAGCGTCAAGTGTACACAAATTGTCATAAGTCTCACTACATGGCTTTTTCTCATGTTTCGAGGACATACCATGTCCAGGGGGATGAAACGTTAAGATATAAAAGGGGTGAAATATTATACATCTAGGCACATGGTATTGTGATGTATGTGGGGTTATGGAGTAATCGACATATAGCACACAACCTATGTGTAGATCAAATGGGCCTAATGGGTGAATTGAGTATTGAGTCAAATAGGTAACTTATGGATTAAGTAATTATTGGCAATAATTCGGCCTAATGTGCATAGCATGGGCAAAGAGTTTACCCTAAGTTATTAGACGGAAGGCTATACATAGAGGTATCTATCATTGCAATCATCGGGGAATACTGATCGGTTTTATTGAGTAGAAGAGATAGACTAGTGTAGTAAATTTTACTCACATAGGAGGTGATCTCTTGGAGTGGTTCTTGTGGCCATAATTGTTTCCAATTGCCCGTGGTTATTTTTTACTTCCTGCCCAAAAATCCCCTAACACCCACTCAATACTCGCTCACCATCCATTTCACATTTGCTTGCCTTGAGATCCAAAGAGGCACAAGGCATGAGATACAAAGAGGTGCAAGATATAAAGAAGCACTGGATAAAAAGGGTCACAAAATGTTAAAATGCTAAAGTCTATATGTTACAAATTTGAAAGGACTACTCAAGTTTCTCCAAAAACGTTATTAATTAATTATGAATGTTGTTGTCTGATACCCTTTTTCCAAGAAAAGTTGTAAATTTTTGGTGGAATGTATTCCAAGAAAAGCATATATTTCCATGTTTGATATGGTTTCATTTAAATGAGGCAAGAAAATGGTGGAACAACTTTGAATTTGAATTTGAAAAATTAGCTTGAGATGAAATAGAGGAGATTCTCTTAGATAGATAGTCTAAGAAACTCCCAAACGAAGAAATGCTAGAACAAGAAATACCGTCCTTACGAACCAAATTGAAAGGAAGCGATGATGAGATCCAAATACTAATGGATCAAATAAATATTTGTCAACGCAACTTAAGAGATTTTTTTAATAACATGAAACTTACAAGAAGCAATTGCAAGAATTTGAAAAACAATATCCAACAACAACAAGGGAATCGGGTGCTTGAAAATAATAACCATGTTTTACCCGCAAAAGTCAAAACTTTGAAGGACCAAAAATAATTACTTCTTTCAATTAATCTAGTCAATGATTTGTATTTAGTTTGTCACCTTTCATATTCATCTTTCATTCTACGTTTTATTTTATGAAAAGAGTTTAGTGTCCACAAACGGGCTGGATCTTCTTCATGTATAAATATATTGTTCAATACTAGGCTGCTAAGTCACAAGATTCGAGTATTCAACAGACACGACCAGCCTATGCTGAATGCCAGGGAGCGCAGAGCTGTGCATAAACAGTTTCAGATTCTATTCTTGATTCTAAGCATGCACAGTCCAATCTCTTACTACTTTCCACTACCAGATATCCAAAATAGTCAATAGATTTTTCAAAAATTAAAGTTTTCCATATTATCAATTTCCAAGATCAGAATTGTTGATTATTGTATAACCTTAACATTCTAATATCTTTCAAGTTTTACACCAATTAGACATATATCCTTATTGTTAAATCAAAAATAGAATTAGTGAACACGACAATGTTTTTCGAATATTGCTTTCCTTTTTTATATTTGTTCTAAGGTTTCAACTGAATCCCTGATTCCCAGACACTAAAGAAAAATTCTCTTTGACATCAGGGCTTCAGAATTCCTAATTTTCTTGCACAAACATCTTTGATTTTCATTGGCTTTCAATTTTTTTCGTTCTTTCCCTTGTTTTCTAGAAACTGTGTTCTGACAGTTTCAAAACTCATAGAGGTTGTCGATTTGGGCAAAGCAGTCTTCAGTTTTGCCTGAGTCATGGTGTGAGGGGTACTGCTCCAATATTCAAGCCATTAAACAACACTATATATAGATATTAGTTTCCACATACCTCATGGTATATCGGAAACGCCAAGATTTTGTTTTCAGCCATAGGAAGCGTTCAACTATTTGTTTTTGTAGTGTATTGATAAGCGGTTAGCCTCAGAAAGTTATTCTCAATGTACCCTAGAGACGGGATAGTGTAGCTACAGAATAGTGGAATCCTCTATAGTTAGTGCCCCTTTGGGCTTGTTCACTATTTACGCCTGGAATCAGTATATCTGAGAGCTTACAAAGCAAACATGCTTTGACTAGATACATCCCTAATCCCATTTGCAAATTCAAAGTTTCAAATTCAAATCATGGCAATAATGAATCAAAGGTTGGTGATATTAAATTCAAATCAAATATCTTGTTTATTCATCAATAGAATATTTATACATTGTATAGTTTGTTGACATACAACAAACCTTTGTCATGATCCTATTATTTAAAATATATTCCCTCGACTAAGCTTATCACCTTAACCAACCCTATCTACATGGTGTTACAACAACCACTCTAAAACCACCCCAAAACAAACTATAACTTTAGAATTTCTAGGTAAAATTGTGTGTAGTATTTTTGATCAACGCGTTTCAAATCAACATGTTTTATTCAAAACACGTCGATCAAAAATACTGCACACAATTTTACCCATAAATTCTATAGCTCACTCTTATGGACTATGATAACATCAAAGATTTTACACTATAATTAACAAATATATTTTAAATAATACACTGTGGTGTAATACTAATCCTAACATCATTACTTCTTTTGTGTGGTTTAACAATATAGCTTTCCCAATGAATTCTATAGACCTACTGGCCCAAAGGCCTCTCAATCTCAAGCATTTACTTTACTAGTTAGTGATCAACATCTTGGAGCTAGTGTGGGGTCTGCCCAAGGGTCTATTGTTTTAGGTAAATATCTTATGCGCTCTCATACTCGAGAAATTATTTTCAAAGGAGAAACAATGCACTTTTGGGATCTTCATGCTCCCTAGTTGGAACCTCTAAAGGGTCCTAATGGTTTGGACTTGAGTAAGTTGAAAACGAACATATAACCTTGACAAGAACGACGTTAAACGGAATATGACTCATGCTCCTTAGGTTCTTTAAATTTTGTGAGTGGTGTAGCTAATGAGATCAATGTGGTGAAATATGTCACCCTAAGGTTGATTTCATTCTAGGATTTTTTATTTTGTTAAAGGTTGAATCAGTCTTTTGTGAACTCTATTGTGATGGAAACATGGAAAGAGTCAAATAACTAAAGATGATTATCACTATTGGTCTAAAAAAAATTAGTAATGCAATGAGATCAAAGCTCTTCAAGAAGGGGGGTCTGTAATGAGCCTAGTTTCTACCTTATACAATAATTTTATATTATATTAGAACCTCAAATTATGTGATATATATATATATATATATATATATATATATATATATATATATATATATATACACACTACGTTATACTATAACCTATCATAAAGTTATAGATTAAAATGTATACTAGATGGCTCATGACATTTAGGATTATAATGCAAAGATATAAGCATCCATTTGCCTATGTTATTGATGGCATCATTCATTCTTTCCTAATACAAATATCTTAAGTATGTGTGTGTGTGTGAAAAAAGTTGAGAGATATCACTTTTGAGGTGTTTATTTTAGATTTGTCACATAACACACTGATTAACAAGTTTATTACCTTCTTTGCAAATTTCTTGTTGACTAGTAATCAATGGCCTCAATCTAGCTACACCATTATGTCAGGGTTAAAAAAACTTTTTGGAATAAAAACATCCTCCAAACTCCATCGTATGCCCAAGATGTCACAAATTTTTTATTGCCTTCCCTAAGGAAGACTATATAAATGGATGTCAAATTTTAGGTCAAAACTTCCCTATGGCAGTCAAAATGGACATCAAATTTAAGGTCAACCATTTTTATTGACATCTCACACTATTATGCTCCACCACCACCCCTAGCTGCCATTGTAGATTACATATATCAACATAACTAGTACAGATATCTTAAATATATCTATTTGAAAAAAGTTGAGAGATGTCAATCTCGAGGCTCCTATCTTGGATTTGCCAAATACCACACTGATTAACTACTACTTTACCTTATCTATAAATTTTTCATTGACTAGTGATAGATGGCCTCAATCTAGTTGCACCACTATGTCAAGCTCGATAATACTCTTTCTAAGGAAAAAAGGGAGGGCCGAGGGGAGGGGTCACGGGCTCCAAACTCCACTGTATGCCCAAAATAATATCACAATTTTTTTATCGCCTTCTCCAAGCAAGGGGAAAAAGTTCCGTAAGACAGTCAAATGGACATTAAATATAAGGATGGAAAATTTATTGTATCTCACACTATTACACTCCACCACCACCCCTTGCTGCCATTGTTGGTTATGCCTATCAGCATAATAATATGTAATATCCCTAATTGGAATATTATACAAGAATTTGGATTCTTTGGGATTCCCTTTGAAATAATATTGTATAAATATAAACTTGCATTCGGAATAATATTTTAAATAAAAAAATGTCATTGTATTAGTTGTTCAATACAAGTTTTCAGATTTCAAATAATAAAATATAAATCCTCAAGGGGTTTTGTCCTTGGGTTATTGTGATGACAAAGGTTTTCGTCCTTGAAATCTGATTACACAATTAAGGGGTTTCATCCTTAGGAGTGATCGTAAAGCATGATGCATGTACAAGGTTAAATATTTGAATACATGAATGAATGATCCCCTTCCTACCAATTGTTGGTTATTAATACCCTCCAAATGTCCTTTCCCAAGGGGTGGCGTCCCTTGATACTTCCCAAGGATGACTTGACTTGTCTTCCCAAAGGGTGGTATTCCAATTTGGAACAACTCAAAGATCGACAAAGTCACAATTTAATCTTCAATTATATAATTAATTTGCCTTAATAAATAATAGTAATTAAAAAATTATTTTGGGGCAAGTAATCTAATAATTAATTGATTAAATTGCTCTATTTGCAAGAGTGATAAAAAACACTCTTTGAGAGATAAAAGGGGACATTACAGTCCTCCCTCCCAAAAATTTCTTGTCCTCAAGCAATTGCAAACTCAACTACCCTATATCTTCCCACTTAGCCAACTTTTGTATGCTTGAATTTCGATCTATCTTTGGCATGGAACAAATCCAATCAACCCTTACCAAAGTGGCACCGTTGTCTTCAATCCACAACCCAAGTAAGTTGTTCTTTTCAATAGAGAGAAGGGTTGTACCTTCCAAAACTGGGTAGGAATGAGGCTCTATGTGGATTGGGAATGAATCCCAATTGAAATCAAAAGTCTCACCTCTCACACCTACACATTGAACAAACAAGTAAGAGAAAAAAGTAGTGTTTAACAACATTTTTGTGATCACACCTTCATCATGCTTCATAGACATGACAACTAGCTTTCTTCCATTGCTTGCAATCGTCTCATGAATTCCATTCAAATGATGGAATCCCCAATCATTGTGGTGTAGCAATCCCATTGAGATATTCTCATGCAATGAAGGTTTTGGAATACCAAACCCTTGAGTTCTCAGATAACCTCTCATGACTTGGCAAGGTGTCCCACTCAATATATGATGCGAATCAAATTGTGGATGGGCTGAAAACAAGTCACAACAGCCATGCAACACTTAGAAATTCATCCAACTAGGTGCCTTGGTGGCTGCCCTGAAGATACCTTTCAGCTGAACCCTTCCTCCACCCATTTCCATTAATGTTTTCCTCTTATTTTGTGCAAACTTTATTCTATTCACAACTGATAACAACGGCCTTATGCCTATCATTTTCATGGCCAACAACATGAAAATGATGCAGCCAGTACCAACCCAACATCTCTTTGTAACATTCAACAAATTGGCCAATGAAAACAACCATGCAAGGACTGAAAATACCATGTTAGCAACCCCAAACAAAAAAGAATTTCTTTCCATGATTGAAAGTACTTGTAAGCCCACTTGTATGAGAGCAAATGAAGTTGTGAGGTGGCCGGAAATGGAGATGACAACACTACTAAAAACCGAATTTATTGTTGTCCCCATTGTTTTACCTCTATTTTTTGATGGTAGGACACTTCCAACACTTGTTTTTGGTGTTCCCCACCAATGGATTACCTCAAGCAACATTTTAAACCAAGGAAACATCTTCAAACTTCTCAAATTACAACTGTCCAAATAAAACACTGGCATTGCAACATGTGAAATAGAGAGTATCATCATATCGTGACTGTAGCAATGCATCGTCTCATGCAAAATTATGATAATGGTGGTTGGAACCAACCATACAGTGGCTAAAAATGTTCTAACAACATCAACAATTGAAAGATCATCCCAATATATGACTGAATTTACTTGTACAACTGCATACAAGTTGTTGGGTTGCTCAGAGATGATGATGGCAGCAGCCTTCCTACTTGTAATATTAAAGGTCTTATGAAGCAATACATTCCCCTTGAACTTCTCTTCACACCATGTGATTGAAAATCCATTAAAAGTAGCTTCAAACTGAAAATTTTTCACTTTAATGACTGCAACTACTTACATGGCAACAAGCTTACAATTTGGCTCCAATGAGTGACTCATGAATTGTGTGTATTGGCCCTTCACAAAATTGTTAGAATTCACTACACTCCATGTATGATCCCTTATGAATTTTTTTTGGATGTATAGGATGAAGAAATTATCAACCAGTTTGAAATTAAGGCCTCTAACATCCATCTTCGCGTGTTGCCCATGATGGCCATGATTTAGTGATAAAACCAAATCTAGAAGACCTCCATACCTTAGCTTGTGATTAGCATGATTTTCAAATAAGAAGCTTCTTTTTGTATGCCAACCTTCCAATGTCAACTTGTGCATGCCTATATTCCTCCATACCCCAAACAAATATGATTCTTTCTTTATTTCCATGGAATCAGCCATAAAGAATTTAAAATCAGAATTGAGAACTTTTGTAAAACTCAGAAAACTATTGGGATCCCATACCTCTTGGTGCCAATAATTGTGAACTTGAATCAAGGAGTCCTCATGCCTCATATTGCAAACCATAACCTTTATTTTATCATCTTTTCTTGCATGCTTCCTATGAGGACAACAAAACTGAAATGGCATAGCATGAAGCAACAAATTTGAAGTGTTAACAACCTTCCCATACCTTCGAGTGATGAAAAACTTGTTCTCCCTTGATGAAGTGAAATTTGTGGAGATACCTCCAACCCCTATATCGTCAAGATTTTCAATATTTCTTCGATCACATGACTGTTTGTAGCGCTGTTATGAAAATCAATCAATGGATATTCGAAGGTTGGTGCAAGTTCTTCCAGCTTGAACCCTTTGTATACAACAAGTGATGCCCTTTTTGCTTCAATTTCATCCTTCTTTGGCTCAAACTCATTGTTTCCACCTTCTGTGACTTCACTGTCATGCATACAATCATTAGAAGGTAAATAGACATCTTCTACCAATAAAAGATCTTTACCTTGCACTTCCTTTAGTTCATGCTCATTGATTTATTCCTCTTCCCTTGGAGATTTTGCTGCATTTAACACTTTTTCTGGGTCTTCATTTAGCAACACATCTTCATGTCTTTCAATTGTCACATATGGCTTTAGCTTTTCTTAACACTGAGCAACAACATTTTTAGCCAGTGTATGTGCAACTAGTGAGGCTTTCTGCTCAAAACCCGCCATTAGTATGGATAATAATTGATGGGAAATACCATCATTCTCACTCAAAACCAAAGTCATAATGGTTGCATTGAAACTACTACAATTTTTGTATGATTTTTATGGACAGCAGCAAAGAAATGCCCAAACCTGCAGAAAATAAGATGATCACATTTTAGATCCAATATTAGCACACAAGCTCTGATTTTTGCCATAGTTTCCAGAATAGTGACCCTCTTAGCAAAAGAACTTGTGATGTCACCAAGACCTTCAAAACTTTCCACCATCAACCGAAATATTTCCTTCATAATGGTTGTTCTGGAACTGTTATCCTTGTAATTTCACTAATTCGGTTGTTCTCACATCCAAATCTGAATGTCTCAAAAACTTGGGTCTAGCCAAATAAACCACCAAAGGATTCATTGCCCAAAACATAAACTTAAAATCTAATTGTCCTATCATGGACAAACAATTTGTCGCTTTCTCCAAACTATTGAGCAAAACATTTTTTGAATGATGTGGATGCTCAAGCTTTTTCCCCAATCTGCGAAACTTTGTTCTCAATTCATCTTCATTAACTCCATGATTCATAGACTATGCATCCAAATTTGCAAACACAAACCCTCACAGGCTAGCAAGATCTTGGCTCTAATACCACTATAATATCCCTAATCGGAATATTATACAAGAATTCGGATTCCTTGGAATTACCTTTGAAATAACATTGTATAAATATAAACTTGCACTTGGAATAATACTTTAAATAATAAAATGTAATTGTATTAATTGTTCAATACAAGTTTTCAAATTTCAAATAATAATATATAAATCCTCAAGGGGTTTCGTCCTTGGGTTATTGTGATGACAAGGGCTTTCGTCCTTGAAATCTAATTACACAATTAAGAGGTCTTGTCTTTGAGAGCGATTATAAAGCATGATGCTTGTACAAGGTTAAATATTTGAATACATGAATGAATGATCCCCTTCCTACCAATTGTTGGTTATTAATACCCTCCAAATGTCCTTTCCCAAGGGGTGGCATCCCTTGATACTTCCCAAGGACAACTTGACTTGTCTTCCCAAAAGGTGGCATTCCAATTTGGAACAACTCAAAGGCAGACAAAGTCACAATTTATTCTCCAAGTATTAAATTAATTTGCCTTAATAAATAATAGTAATTAAAATTATTTTTGGAGCAAATAATCTAATAATTAATTAATTAAATTGCTATATTTGCAAGAGTGATAAAAATCACTTTTTGAGCGATAAAAGAGACCATTACATAATATATATCCTACCTTAGACTATAACCTATCATAAGGTTATAAATTAAAAAGGTATATTGGATGGCTCATAATAATTAGAATTATACGACTTAGATATCATTACGGATTAATAGTTAATAACATTATTATTGTGCGAATTTAGTTACCATAAAGTAACTTACACTTACGGTTATGTTTGTTATTAGATTTTATTATACATATATTACGAAAATAGTTTGTAATATATTATTGTTGTATGGATAGATTATTAAAGATTGGGAGTTTCATAGGTGAGATTTTATAGGGATATGTGAATCCCTACTTATAGGAGTCAGAGTCCTATATATTTGTTGTAATGTGCCCGTATGAAAAGTATCTGAGAGTGAATGAAATAATATTTTTAGTGTTATTAATTATTCTCTATGTATTTGGCCTGTGGATTATATAGTATTTCATGTGCATGAAATAAAGCTCTAAGCTCCTGATCCTAACAGCGATATCAGAGCGGGTTTTGATGAATCAGTAATTTGTTTAAAAGGGCAGATCAGTTCATCGCTATGGTTGCCCCAGCCGATGAGAGAATATACAGTTTGAACAAGCTTTTAATAGATTAGCATTTAGTTCATATTTTTTATTTTCCTCTTTGTATGTAGACCAGAGGTGTTGGAATAAAGAGAGCACTATTTAATTTAATCTTCCCTGTGCATGAGAGTTTTTTGAAAAAGATTTTGTGATATGTTCTACATCAAATTGTATTGCATTTGAACTTTGCACCAACCCTGATAAGTTCTTGCGGTGTTATCCAATATTGAGATCTTTGATAGGTCTCTATCATTCCCAACAACAGAATCGCCATTCCAAATAGGAATAGAATTGGATACAGGCACCAAAACTTCCGCACAACTGTTGTCAATGAGATCTCCTCTAAGCCACGACGTGCATCATCAAACTTACCATGACCTTTGAGTAAAAGTTTGCATTGATCTCATACTGATCTTTGTTTTTTTTTGAAGGAGATGTGACATGCATATACAAATATACAAATCGTTTTGAATAGTAAGTTCCAAAACTGCATTGTCGCCACTTATCTCGGCTTTCCTTAAGCATTTGGTCAGCTATTAAGATCTGTTGAAAACCAGCGAATTACTATAGTGGATATTTTATTGTGTGACATCCAGCGATATCTAACGTTGTTATACAAAGATAATCCAAGACGCCAACACACTCAGGTCATTCCAAGCATTTCGATCCACCACCGCCACTTTGCATTGGAACACGTCACCTTCAATGTAGGTAGTGCCAGACAAAAATTGCGCCATACATTTTCTATCTGAATCAATCTGTTGTTCATGCAAGCTGTCTTCCAAGTGCGTCGTTCCAGGTTTTCAATCGAAGAATAGAGAGGTTATCTTTAGTTATAATTATTTGTTTTATTATTGAGTCTTTGGTGTATATACAAAGTTTGGTCGATGCATTTCTAAATAATATAGTCAATTCTTTATTAAAGAATAAAGTCATTTCCATATAGGTATTATTTTGAGTCTATTGTTAATGGTATTTATATCATTATTTAAATGTTATATTGTGTAATTAGTGGTTTGTTGTCGTAGTTGTTAAAGTCTTGGTTTGATATAATTAATTATATCAAATGAGTCATAGTTTTGAGTTTATTAGTGAGTCTAAGTGTTTTTTAGAAAGCTGGTTTATTCAAAAAGGGAGTCAAGTATTAGTTATAAGAGTCGGTTTTAAGGTAAATTAGTCACTATCAAAAATTGTAAAATATAAAGAAATTTATTCTACAGACGCATTTTCGCTTGTACGTGAAGTCCGAATTATGGGGGGGATTTCTCCTCAACAAAATTAAGCACTTGAGCTTCATCAACATTCTTGTTGAGTAAGCAGCGTCACCTACTGGAAGTCAGAGGCAACAAAGGTAGGAGGCTTTCTACGCCTCTCATTATATATAGCACTTGTTTGTTGTGTGACAAATAAGAGGAGAATTTCCTATTTTTTAAAATAGGACATTGCATAAAAAGGTGTTTAGAAGAAACAGGAATGTGGCAACAGTTAGGAGAGCAGCTACTGCAGAGATCCCACGACTGCCTTACTGTTAAGCACGAAATATACTGAGAGGGGGGGTGAATCAGTATATTATATATCTTTTACTTAATCTGATTTCTTTTCTTTAACCACTTAATCACACATTCAAGATATGCAATAAAACATGAAACAATAATATGCACCACACAAGAGAGAGAGAGAAAGACACCATATTTTTACGTGGAAACCCAAAGTGGGAAAAACCACGGAAAATAATCTCAAGTATATGAATGAGCACCAACTCAAATTACAAAGTTCGCAAGCACCAACTTGCAGGAACACCAACCCACAGGAGCACCAACCCCTCTTGTGTATAAAACACAACTATCTCTCAATGTTGTTTACTCAACAAATGATAGAACTCTACAATATCCCCTGCTTTTCTCTCTTCGAAAACAAATACAAACCATGCACTCTTGCATTTTTCAAATGGTTTCTCAAGCCTTTATTTATAGCTTTCCAAATGACCTTTGGCATTCACCCTTTGTGACCCTTCAATCCTCATGGAAAACGACGCCAAACTTGCATGACCCTTCTTATTCTTGCATTTGAAAAGTCACATGGTGACCCTTCATAAGCAAATGCGTCATTTCCTCTTTTGTCTTTATCTTGGTGACTTTTCATATTCCTCAAAGTGTCCCTTCATGAAAAAATGTGCTATACCCTCTTTTGTCTTCACATGGTGACTCTTGAAATTCCTCAAGATGACTCTTCATGAAAAAATGTGTCCCATTCTTCTTTTGTCTTTTCCCCGTGACTCTTTGACTTCTCCATGGGCCCTCTTTTGACTTATATGCAACCAAAAATATATACGTTAATATTAAATAAATATTAACACACATTAGCCAAGATATGAATATTAAAAACACCATTAAATGTAATGGGGCCTTTATCACCAATACTAGACCTTTGACATCAATGACAATATTTCCAACACCTACTACTTTATGGAGATGATTCCCCAGTGACACGTCCGTTGTGGTCACGTGAAATAAATGCGGGATGCGTTCCTTCGCATAATAGTGGTCATGTACTGCAAGATCACGTTAGTAGTATGCAGACCTAAAAATATGCGTTGGCATACAATTTTATTCGTGCCAATTCTTAGAGATATATATTCTCCCCATGTTCAGATTAAGGGGGTGCAACTAGGGATAATAATGTTAAGGGGGTGAATGTTATGGATTAATAGTTAGTAACATTATTATTGTGTGAGTTTAGTTACCGTAAAGTAATTTACACTTATGGTTATGTTTGTTATTAGATTTTATTATACATATATTACAAAAATAGTTTGTAATATATTATTGTTGTACGGGTAGATTATTAGAGATTGGGAGTTTCATAGGTGAGATTTTATAGGGACATGTGAATCCCTAATTATAGGAGTCAAAGTCTTATATATTTGTTAAAATGTGCTCGTATGAAAAGTATCTAAGAGTGAATGAAATAATATTTTCAATGTTATTAATTATTCTCTATGTATTTGGCCTACGGATTATATAGTATTTCATGTGCATGAAATAAAGCTCTAAGGCCCTGATCGTAACAAATATATACATCCATTTGCCTATGTCATATACTCATCTAAAACTTTCCAATGTTTGTTTTCAATGTAGACTTTCCTTGTGGAGGCAATACCTTTTATTGATAGCATATTGATAATTGGGAAAAAAAGATTTCGTCTTCACTCAGGTTAAGGGACTGAAGTCAATGGAGGCTCCTAGATTGTGGTCTACGAAGGATCATTCATTGTGGCTCGGCCCTTAGATATCACTACCCTCTTAAGCCAATTGCAAGTGGGAGCTTGGACTTCAACATTCAAATTTTGTTTTCTTTGGGTCCTTCAATATTGAATCTTCATTTGTACATATATATATATATATATAACATATCCATATATATATAAAAAATGTTTTTTACTTAAAAACACTTTTCACCCATATGTGTGTGTGTGTGTGTGTGTTTAATTCAAAACACGTTGCCCCCATTTTTAATTCCATCTATTGGTTTTTATATACTTGGCACCCTTTTTTTTAAATGGTCTCCTTTCTAATAAATTGCCTTCTTTTATTGACCTTTGTCTTAATATTGTTGATCTAGACTTTGTTTCCTTTTAACCTTAAATTACCAAGCCCCACTAAAGTCTCTGCTACCATTGTTAGATTTAAAGCATTGATGTGCATGACAAAAAGGAAGGTGATAATATGCAAACACGTTATTGCTTCAAGGAGTTATTTGAATATGTAAGGGATATTTTATTTACTATAAATCAACTAGTACAGATATCTCAAATACATCTATCTAAAAAACGCCAAAAGATATCAATCTCAAGGCCCTTATCTTGGAATTTTGACATACCACAATTATTAATAACTTCATTACCTTCTTCGCAAATTTCCCACTGACTGGTAACAAATCATGTCAATCTAACTACACCAATGTGTCAAGTTCGAAAAAATATTCCCATTAAAAAGAGGGGGGACTCCAAACTCCACTATATGGCCAAGATATTACAATTTTTCAATTGACTTCTCCAAGAAAAAGGAAAAACTTTTAAGAGACAATCAAATGGATGTCAAATTTAAGGTCAAAATTAAAAGTGAACATACTCGCAAACATTACAGCCCACCACCCCCTACCCCTGGGCTGCCATTGTAGAATGCCTCTTGGCATAATTATCTAACAAGCACCCTTGACTTACTAACAAATAATGTTAATTGACTAATGTAGTGTAGGGCTATTGACATTAAATGTGCCCTTAAACTTAAGGATCCTAACATTAATACTAAGCGTTATTATCTCAGAACTGGCCTCACAAAAGCCAAACTTGTTCATGAACTTGTCGATATTCACCAGGACAAGTCTACCCACCAATTGTTCAATCATCTAGGGTTTCACTTGCCAAGTCTTTAGTGGCCATTGAAAACTCGCAAGAGCAAACAGATTGTTATGGATTCACTAACTACGTAGTAGAATCAATAGACTCCCCATCAACATGTTGGACACCACTATATTGATATTAAAAGCTATTATGGAAATTATGAATATGTCCTTTGACAAAATATAATAAAGGACAAGCAACTGGAATTTATCATTTTATCTATTATGTAACTTTGTAAAATCTTGCCAATATATTAAAAAGGGTCATGTGTCATCACCAAGAATTTAGCTACACACTTCGGGCACTCAGAGAGTTAGAAAACAGTGCTTAACATAGCATTTCAGCATAATTATGAATCTCTGCCTCATTGTAGCAAGAAAATGCATCTAGATGGTTGCTAGAGCAAGGAAAGGAAAAGAAAATCAAGTTTGGTCCAAACTCCACCAAGCTAGGTAAAGTGTGGAAAGGGACCTTTTCAAAGAGTTGTGTCGTCAGGCAGTCAACAAATTTTAATCACAGCTCGGAAGGTTTGAGGAGTATAAGGCAAGAGGGGCTAGAATTAAGGGTCACGTGCATTGGATGGCTGAAGTGGATTTGCCTTCCAAATTCTACTTCCATACTTTGAGAGAAAACAAAAATTGAAGACTATTCTAATTCTTCAAGATCCTAACAGATATCTTACAAAGGATGAGATGCAAATCTGGTATATCTTTTAGGATCATTACAAAAATATTTTCAATTTTGTGGGCTCTAATCCTTTGCATGATACAACTATGGAGATTTTCAAATAGGTTGATTCTTAGGTCAGTTCTTGGGGGAGTTTTTCTCTCTAAAGGAAAGAGTTATAGGAATTGAAGGATCTCATGAATGATAAGTATCAAAGACCAAACTGTCTTCCAGTGGAATTTTACAAGAAAGTGTGGGATGTGATCACTCCAAACTAGTTAACAATGTGCCAAGTATCTATTTGGTATAAGGATGGTGAATTATTACCCTCTTCAACATCTCCGAAAAAATTCTAGCAAAAGTTACAGTGAAGAAGATTAAGTTGCTTGTTGCCCAAATAGTCAAAAAGGAGAAAAATGGTTTTATTTAAGGCATGTATATATTTGATAATCTTATAATGGCTTGAGAAGGTCTCAATGGGCTCGCAAGTGTGGCCATCCTCCTCCAAATGAAAGGGCTCGTGCAGTTTGTGCTAGCTCTAGATGAGTAATGGAAACCTCCTCCAAGTGAGATGGCTCATGCAACTTGAGCTAGGTCACATTGACAACAACACAGATGCTAGAATGAGGTGGAAGACCTTAGCAAAAAGCATTGGGCCCGAATGTGTGGAGAATAGTGTAAGGGCCATGTCTAATGGGTTTCAGCTTAAGGTATTGATTGTTGTGAAACCTTAGTTTATCCAAGTAAAGCCAACATGATTACCAACATGGAAAGAATGAGGTACTTGTTGACAGTCATGGATTACCTTGAATTTCACCTGGGTCTACTAGAGAATGTCCTGACTTTTGGCCTGAAGCTTGGCCAAATCTTGTGCAAAAATAGAATGCCCTGTAGAAACATGGCTAGCCCAGTTGTAGCTATGTTGAATCATATTACTCGGTTGTTGATAAATGCACAAAGCATGGACTAACATGCAATTAACAACCTCAAATTTGGCCGCTAGTCCATAGATAAATGAAGTAGAAAAGTCAACTGACAAACCCTTCAACAATGAGAATCATCAAACCTCTATACAAAAGGGTTTTTTCTTGAGACATCATCAAAAAGTAGATGGAAATATGTAAACATATACCCCTGTTCTAATTTTTTTTTTTTTTTGTTGTTTAGGGTTTGCATGTGATGTTTGCTTTGCACATAATTGAAAAATAATAATATAAAAGCTTTTCTAACAATACCCAGATGAATATATCACTGATAAATCAATCTTTTGAAAAACCCATAAGCTGCAAATAAGTTTCAGATCTCATACAGAGCTTAGACTGCAATATATGTAAGGAAATAACAATACCCAGATGAGTGAATCACTCTATTAACAATTTTACAGCATACTCGGATGGTCAAAACAACTCAAAATGATAAAACAAGCATACCCATTTGCTGTTGTTACAAAGGACTAATAATGAAATTCTGAACAACAAACTTTATGACTGAAAACACTCCAAAATGGCTCCAAATGTGCAAAATTCAACTCTAAAATAATCCGTTGTTTCTTCCTCAAATCTTTATTCACAGAATACCAAAATATTTGCACATTAAACCCTTTCCTCCACCAAGAAACTCCCAACAATGAAGCTCCAGCACAAATTATAAATGAATCTGTCAGCAATCAACCTTGGAGGATCTTTCACCTCTGCAGTTGATGTCCTCTGTGAAGGTTTTCATCCTCACAAAGCTCCCTAGTTGAAACCCCATCACAAACTCGTAAAAACTCTCTCCAAACTATATTTTCTTCATATCCCAAATGAGCTCTAACTTGCATTTTTATATTTTCCCAAAGGGGGACAATTTTCCTTAAGGGAACATGTTTTAATTTTATATTTTAAAAAAAACCTTATATCTCCCACTCGAGCGCCCCCACGTAAGTTATAAAATTACTTAAAGTTATAACTTTGTTTTCCCCTCGTAGGCGCCACATAAAGTCCTTTTAATAAATTAAATAACCGCTTTTATAATTAAAACATTTTATTAAAAGCATTTATTTAAAATATCATTGAATACACTTGGGAAATCACCGACGAAGCATCGAATGATGTCTCAGATTAATCCGAGGTGAAACTGATGTTGAAAGCTGAAGTCGGTGCTGAAACTGACGACAAGGTAAAAATAGTAAATTTGGACTATGTGTCCAAAATATGCCTAGAAAGAGTCTCCATGAATCTCCTCAAAAGTTGAGCTCATACTAACCCCCGGAAACACCAAATGAAGACAAACAACACTCCACAAATCAAGGGATCCCCTCACCAAATCACATTATAGCCTACGGGAACCCCTAGGAATAAGCTAACGGTCCACCCAACTGACGAAGCTTAGGGAAGGGACATTACAAAATACTACATAATCTTCAAGTGTCATAACAGATACCAACTTTTTTATGAATAACTACAACAAACTACATACTACCACTAAAAGGGCCAATAATTCAAGTAGGAAGCCCAAAACTCAAGCATTAAGATTGATAAAAATGCCAACAAGTCTCATGTTTAAATTCCTGCAGAAACTTCCCTGATAATGGGGTTGGTAGAAGAGGTAAATCAAAAAAAGCAAGATGGACGCCACGTTCCGGGCACCACTTTAAGCTCAACTTTGATGGGGCTGCCAAGCTGAGGCTGGAGGGATATTTAGGGACACCATTAGGAACCCTAAATTAGCATTTTGGGAAAGCCTGGGGAGCATGCCCAATAACCAAGCCAAGGCTAGAGCAGCATGGCAAGGCCTGAGGCAAGCACTCCATTTTAGATAGCGGAACTTAGAAGCTGGGATTCCACGATCATCATTGGTGCACCAAGGAAAAAGATTGCTGGGGATTGGCAGCTGAATGCAATTGTGGAGAATGTGGCCCCATGATAGCCCAATTCAAATCAATAAAATTCTCACAAGTCAATCAAATGGGCAACAGGGTTGTTGACCACTTAGATTATAAAGGAGCAGATCTAGAAGAGCAAAATATGGTGAGTCTCCGGCTGGACAATTGGGAGGAGGGCCTCACTACCCTCATCCAAAAGGATGCAAAAGACGTGGGTAAGGATCCAACTTCATAGCCCATAAATTAGAAAAATTAGAAAAAGAGAGAAAAGTTACCTAACCCTTTGCCTTCGTAAGTCTTGTTTGTCAGTGGTGATTTTTCAGTGATCGTCTGCAATTGCTTCAAGTACCAGATTGGCAACTGAGAATAAAATCCATCAAGCAATCGACCAGTCTGCCAAAGTGTCTACCAAATACTTCACTTTGGATGAAATTGAGAATGCATATTTGAGAATGCTTGAGGATGCAAGAAAGAGGCTTTTTGGTTGACGAGGGGGTTGTAGTGGACGACTCCCCTAGAACAGTGGCAGGGGATGCTCTCAAAGCTTGGCAAGAGATGCTGATTATAGGTGTTGAAGTCCTAAGCTCAGAAAATGGATTTTGCTACCAATCTATTGCATGCTCATATCAGGGAAAGACTAGGCAGATCTGCAGTAATGGAGAAGCTTTCGGCTGCTATGGTGGATCCCGGACAGTCAAAGCCCAGAATAAACATGATGAAAGCTGCCCATCTTATTGGGGCCCAGACTGTGATGCTCACAGCTAGCACTCCTCAAGTAATTCATGAAGAAATCAAGGATACAAGTGCATATATTGGCTGTGAGTCTGGGCTTATATGGGAGATTCTGAAAGGGTGGCAGCTTACCAGGTGGCCAACATGAACATAAACAAAATAATTTTCTCCAGATTGAATATTTCAATCAGGACATGATCTCAAAATATTGATCTGTTTGAACTTGTTCGCTCTCACAACAACAATTCCAGTGGGTATGAGGTTGAGGAGGTGAATACCCATGTCTGGGTGATGCAGATATGCTGTTGACTTTGAGAAAGAAACATTTTTTTTTGTTTTTTGGTATATTCTGTCCTAGGCTAGACCAAAATTTAATTGGACAGATGAAGGCATGTTTAGCTATTAGATATCTTGGTATGAAAAGCTTTGATGATCATATCAGTTGTTATGTGAAACCGTTGACTATGTTAATATATTATTTATATTTCTACTCTACACAAATTTGTTTCCCCTGAAAACAACCCGTTTGAAGGCCAATTGGGTGAGAGCTTTTCCATGGTTTTCATCTAAAGTGGGCCCATGGATTGTGCTACTTTTTTCTTGCTGTCATGAGGTCTTTTTTTAATTTATCAATCCAAAAAAAACTACAGCAGAAACTTATTGTAACATAAGTGTTAGAAAGAAACTTATCGTATCATAAGTGTTAGAAATGGACTCAGCATGGAAGCATATAACTAACCAATTTATGGAGCCATAAACACCAAACAATGAACATGCTGTGAGCTTGTTATGATCATCCTGCATCTTCAATGCCATTCGATTCACATTTAAAAAGCATCAATAAAAGCAGGCAAATATCAAAATGATATTATTGCATAAATTGGTGGTAGCATAAACAATTTGCTACAAATGACCCCAAAGCATTCAACGAGCTGCACCATAAGCATCAAGAAATAAACATCTCCATGTGCATTGCTTGTTGTGAACAGACATTGCTCTAATACCACCGTTTTGTTCTTAACATGAGCCAGTAGCTGAAAACAAAATCAGCACCTAAAATTTGAAATTGTAAAGTCTCAGCTAACCCAAAATTCAAATGTAAATCTGCTCTTAACACGAAATCTGACACTATATCTACTGGTTTGAATCCTAAAATTTGAACTATCAGAACTGATTCTGAGAACAGATAGAACCTGGAAGGTAAAGGCTGAAATGTAAGAGTGGTCTTTGTTTTTCTTCCTTTCCTTGAACTCTATCCAGAGTTTTTGAAAAACAGAACTACACTAAACTATTTGAAGAACGAGATTGAATAACTGAAACCACAAAATAAAACTTCACTATCAACAAAATTAATGATTTAGAACAGTATATAAGATGGCAAAAACCTTTTATGATTACATATGGGTTCCAACTCAAGCCCAATCCAATAATAGTATGGGTGTTGCACTTGGACATAAGCAGTCGTTCCATATACTATCTGTGTACAACCATTCCAAGACATCCAAGAAATTCAAGAAATCACCTCCTCTAAGGCTTGTAGACTTTTTATAACTTGTCCTTTTTGTATATGGGATAGTATATATTTGCAACTCCGTCATTATGATGAGACTATTTGTAACTCAACATGACACTCAAGATGCTTTGTAACTCCCTCATTACTCTTTATAACTTCCTGTGACCCGTTGGATGCTTATAATGACAAGCATGTATTGTGTGTATATGAATTATCATTTTGGTCAATGCTCTAAGACATGAATTAAAAAAATTATATATTGAAGGAAAAAATGTAGGATATGCATGACCCTTACAAAGTTACAAGTGTAGTCATTGGGTTTCCACCCATAAAATGACGAACACAGATATCAGAAGCCAACATTGATGATCATAAAGAGAATTTAAGCATATACAGAATGACTGGAAAAAGGTTCTTCATTTTCCTTGAGTCCTAGCACTTAAGACCAGATCCATAATATTTTTCAAATTGTGTCCAGTAACAAATCTCACAAAACATATACTTAAACTTTTAGTAATTTTACTCTTTATTAAAATAACCTCAAATTGGATAAAAATAATTATGGAACAAAACAAACTGTAAACATCAAAAGTAGCAACATTTCCATGTGGTAGATGTGTTCAGCCGTATATCTCCACAGTCTATTCAAAGTTCAATTCCAGATAATGGGAAGAAGCACATATAGAGCTTTTGATGGAACTACAATAAAACTCAATCTTAATGATTGTTTGAGATAACCTGGGCTTGAACACACTACTAGGAAACACATTGAATATCTAAACAATGAACATGAGCATGTAAGTTTTTTATGTTCAGCCCTGTATGTTGATTCTTTACTATTCAAACTATTTCACAATTTTGAGGTACAAAAAAAAAATGCAAAGGAAGCATAATTTTATTGAATGTGTAAATCAACAAGTATAGGCTGCTGGGAGTGAATTTTGATGCATATATAACACGAGAAGTGCAGGTAGCAGAGCTGGGCATTGAACAGGCTTGAAACGATAAATCAAAATGAACATTGTAGGTTGTTTTGAAAAAAATTATGGCAAAAGCTGTTGTTTAAGAAGACTCCACAGTCAGATGTTCGGCAAATAAGGATTAGCTAAAGGTTAAATTTATGGTCTGGTGATTGTCCCTTCTTTAGGTAGAATTAAACATAATCGGCAATGTGACTACTTTTCCTCTCTTAAATGGTAGGGAAACGGAATTGTTGAAAATCAGGTAGGAGGAATTGACTGACCGTCAAAGCACAGGAAGAGAGATTGAGCAGTGTGATTGTTTTCCAGTGGTGGGTGTAACCCAGAAGCTCCTCCGCCATGGAGGAGGAGGAGCGAAGCATCCTTGTGATGACCCCAACCCCATCACTCTGCTGCCCTGATCCCAATGTCTTGGACAGGCTGGCCACTCTCAGCGCCTCCCTCCTCTTCACCACCTTCAACGCCACTTTCACATTCTCAATCTCCTCCTCACTGATTTCCACCTGCACTTCATCCTGCGGAGGGGGAAGGGTGACCATCAGCTGCGACTGCAACTTGAGTGCCACCTGTTCCTCCTCATCTGCAGCTGACCAATCCAGCTCAATCTTGAATTTGCATTCACTTGTTGGATCTGATGATGAAGAATGTGAATGCGTATGCGATGCATATCCATATCCAAGAGTGAGCCTGAAGGTGTCAGCAGGCCTTTTCCAACTCCCCAATCCCCACGCCATGCCAATCACAAATATTCAGGGGGACTGCCGCTCCCACCAGCACATGCCCACCTCATTCCCACGCTTCGATTTTGACTCCCTCCAACACGCGATACCATTCCATCTCCTCCATTTCCGTTTTCGAAATTAAGAAGACGAAGAAGATGATTTTTTAACGTCCACGAGGCTAAATAAATAGCCTATGAGACAACCGGTGTATTCATATTTACTTCTGATTTGTATTTCTTTTTTTATTCAAAGATAGAATAAGCCCTAACTTTCCCTAAAGACTCCTCTCTAAACAAATTATGACAAGAAGTTGTTGTTAAGAAGTTTGTATATTTTGTTTTGATGTCCGTGTAAATATCATAATCTAAAATAAAGTGCTTTTCAGATTCAACTGTCCTCGCATTGCAGAGTTCACAAACTCTCTCTTCCCAAGTTTCTTTAAGCCTTTTTTACCTTCCCATTTCGTATCGAAGTTGATGGGAATTAGTTCCAAGCTGAGCAATCAAAATCTTAGCTCTCCAAGGGATATCTGCCCCAATAAAAGATTTTTGTTGATAATCACAGGTAGAGTTGAACACCTCAAGGTAATAATTCCTCTTTCTAACTCTTCATAAATAGTACCTTAATGATACCATCCAATTACTAGTAAAAGTCGTAAAAGTTTGAAACTCCCTCCACTTCAAATTGAAATTTTACATTCCAAATTAGCAAGGTACTCCTCGTCAAGGTACCATCGTCTACGGAGGTAGCGCCATCTCAACCTCAGTTTCAAAGTACATCCCTGGTGATAAATATGTTTTCTATTTCTCAAATATCAATAGACATCTTTTTAAATAATCTAGATTTTCCGTCACATATCATATGGATCGACATTGGCAAGTGTTCTCGCAACCCCTCCCAGAACTCTCCACATTGCTCTCAAAGCCTCGTTCGTTAAGGTTTGTCTGAGGATTTCGAGTTTGTGATAGAATTTGCTCAACAGCCAGAGTTTCTTCTCTCCAATTCTAAGCATTTCCTAAAGAATATATATGAAGCCCTTGAAGGGCTCGATGTAGAGGATACGTCTCTCAACACCCACAATCTATAAATTGTTTTCCATAGAATGTTTGGGGCCTGACAGACTCAATCCGTAAGTATGTTATTGGAGATTTCAAAAGTAAATTTGCAAATATGGACATTCTCTAGCTTTAAGAAGTGAAGGTGGCGAGTTTCCTTCTCTCGGTTATTTTCAAAGTTATTTGGCCTAACAATTTAGTGCTTTTCAAGAATCACGAGGCAAGTCATGGTGGCATTATGACATTCATTGCACCCAAGTGGTAGCCTCATTTTGTGATGTCTGATAAGGACCCCACCCACCGTGTCATATGGACCCTTTTCAATATTAAGAATCACTCATTTGGCATTATTAATGTTTATGCCTCGAATGATGCACATGAGTGATGAACTTTATAGCGATGGATTGATGATTCTCTGCCTGACACCCACTGGGCTATATGTGGAGATTTTAATATGGTAAAACAATCAACTAACAAGATTGGGACTCTACCAATGTGATGGGTCATTGGCTAAAGGGAGGCATGGTTATACATGTAATATAAATTTGGCTTTTATGACCTTAATTTAGGGCAACTCCCCAAACCAAATGTTTGGTACACTTGGACCAATCTTTGAGGTGGGACCGATTGGGTGCTTAAATAGCTTGATTGTGCTATGATTTATACTCAATCATACTTCTCCTTTGATAGCATGTTTACTCCACCAATGGAAGCTGTAGACACCCCATTCTGGCCACAACTAGCTTTTGACCAGACTTCAGACTGATTTCTACCAAACAGTGCAAATTAAGCTTAGGAATTATTAAACATCCTAATTTCATCTACACATCATTCATCAATGCTTATAATTATGTTGAGGCATTCCTATTTGGGGTACTGGTTTGTATGCAATAATAACCTCGCACAGATTCATTTTCAGTCACCTTGTGACCTAACAACTAACAATTTGGCCTATGGACCCATTCAGCAGGGCACTTAAACAATTCTTAAAAAAGATAAAATGTTGATCAAAATGAATCATCTAATTAAACCATGTTAAATGCTTAGCTAATTAATCCATTTGTAATTAATGAATATCTAAAAATGAAAATTCAAAATATTAAGCTACTTCATCATTGTTTTTATGACTTGTCAAGCTCTCACAAAATATCTAATTTGTGAGCTATGCCTATTAATTGAAAATCATAATTACATGCCACATCCTTAATTCAACTAGAGTTAGAATTAACTCATATAGGGTTCGCTTGAACTCATTTAATGCTTCAATCCTAACCTAATTCAACTTGGGTAAGAGTTAACTTTGGAGGCTATAAATACCAGGCCTTACCTATTGATCTTTAAGTTTTTTTAATGTAATGTTATTATGTCAAAATACCTCTAAGAAGTTCCTTTGGTGCAAATTTATTATGCTCAAATAGATGCAACAAGCTTTTTTAGTGCAATGTTATTATGCCAAAATACTTCCAAGAAGTTCTTTCGGTGTAAAGTCATTATGCTCAAATAGATGCAAGAAGTTTTTTTAGTGCAATGTTATTATGCCAAAATAACTCTAAGAAGCTATTTTGGTGTAATATTATTATGCTCAAATAGATGCAAGAAGCCTTTCTAGTAATGTTACCATGTCAAATTCATAAGTCAAGTTAAACCAACCAGCCAAACCAAGGTTCAAAGGAGAGGTGGAGCAAATGGAGCTTCATTGACAAAGATTTATTGATGCATATAACCAAACAAGCCACTTCAAGAAGCCATTTTAGAGATACAAGGAAGGTAAAAGGATGTTTTCTTTTGTTTTCTAGTTGTGTTTTCATTATATGCTTGTTACATATACTCTCCCTGGTGTTTAGGTTAGAGGTGTTAATGTTTAGTGTGATAGTTTTGATTTGGTTTTATTGACTAACATTATACTAATCTCCCCTCTAATAGATTTCTTGTTCACTTGATGGCACGCTCGGTGGAACCCGCATCCCACAAAGTTCTTTCCATGGCATTTAAGGACCTCTTTCTAACAATTTTCATGTCAAAATCCTAACTTGTTGGCCAAAAAAGTAAAAAATGGAAGCTCACGGCCGTTACACAGGAAATTGTGTTTTGCTCTATGCAGTTACGTTTTTTCTCTCTATAGTCGTGATATTGCACTGTGGAGTAGTGATATTGCATTGTGAAGCCGTGATATTGTAGTTGCATTTTTGTCTTGATAAGTTGTGATTTTGCCTTGATAAGTTGTGATATTGCCTTAATAGATGCATTTTTGTCTTTATATTCATGATTTTGCCCTAAAATTGATGATATTGCTATGACATTTATGGTATTGCCTTCATAATCATGATTTTTCCTTTGAAATATGTGATATTCTCTTTAAATCAATGATTTTTCACTGTATAGTCATGATTGTGTAATGTATAGTTGTGGTTTTGCACTGTATAGTTACGGTTCTGCACCGTATAGTTGTGATTCTGCACTGTATAGTTGCGAATTTGCACTAACACTTTGTTTTGTAGGAAGTTATGGTTTTATACTAACCAGTTATAGTTTTGCAGGAAAGTTATAGTATTGCTCTATGTATCTATGATATTGCACTGTGTGAAAAATATTTGAAATCTAAGAGCTAAATTTTGAAAGTCATTTGCTCACTTACTTTTAGCTTCTAAGCTCAATAACCTCCTAACACTTTTTGCATGACCCAAAGACCAAGAAAAGGTGTTTTTAACACTATAAGATTCAAACTCACATTTATATTTAGTGTTCAATAATCATTTACTTATTTTGTTTTCATTTTTCAAAGTTCACAACTCAAACAACGCTAAGGGGCTAAACTTCATATCATATTTCATTTGGTGATCTAAAAAATGAACTCACACTCTAATTAAGTGCTCATAAGAGCTTTTATTTTTATAATTATTGTTGTGTGTTTGTTTTACAAACCAAATTTAACATGTATGTTCTCCCCTAGTCCCCTTTAGGGAACTTGGGTGATAAAAAATGCTTCATTTATTACCTTTGTCACTTTGTTCAAAGTGTAGAAGGAAAATCGCCAAGGCACTCCCCAAAATTTGAGTGATTTGGGTGATCCCAAAATGACCCTAAAGTTCTATAATTTTTACTTTTGTGTATCTTGGCTTGTGGGCGGGAGTTCATATCCTCCAGATGATTTCTCTAGGGAAATGTTGACCTGAGAATTCATCTCCCGACATCATTTCAACTCCACTCCATAGTAGGGGTATATAAATTAAGGTTGACTTGTTAAGACACTTGTTTGAGTAGTTAAACAAGCTCCATTGATAAGAGACTACCTCAAAACATAGGCTTAACTCAGACATTGCACTACACTAAGCAATTGATAGATGTAGTGGTTGTGAAAATGACAAGACCTTTTCACAACAAGTTGGTTAACGTGTGTCCAAATGATGTGTTTTGCCCTAGTGTTAACCACCTATATAAGACCATTTAGAACATACAAAAATTGGTAGTTTTTAAATAACTCTACTTGTCGCAGATATATTGTCAATGCAGGGTGAGTATCCTGAAGTTCCATGTCATCGTACAAACTCTTGAGATAAGAGAGAGCCTAAAAACCTTGATTTTCATGCACATTTAAATTTTTTAATTAACAATATTATTTCCTCTCAACAACAAATATATAGATGAAATTTGACAGTACGAAGCCACCTTGTCAATTTTTAGGATTAAGACGATACACCTAGGTGTTTTTGTGACTTTTCTTTTTTACTTACATTATTTTGAGTCAAAATTATTTGTTTGTTTAAACCATGTCCAAAATAAATCATGTTTGCACATCACTCTTTTGTGTAAAGAGGTGTTGTGTCATCTGTCTGACACCACACTTTGCCTTAGTCATTTGTCAACTTTTGTATGTGTGTGTCACTTGTTTGAAAGGGGCATCGTTATGCTGCCCATTTCATTCCAAAGTCTTGTGCCATAGAGTTTTTGAAACAAACCATTTGTCATACCTTTAGAGTAAGATAACATCATTGTGTTGCTCACATTATTTCAAAGACTTATTACCTTATATCTAATTGCAATTTCAAAATGCTTTATTAGTCTATGCCTAGCATCGTTATGCCATATGTTTTGGTCTAGCTTGTTGTCCATTTAAGCACCAAGCCTTCCAAATTGAGTTTCAAAACAATTTTTTTTTATTGATACTAGTCTTTATGGGATACATACCCTATATAAATACTAAAATGACACAATAAACTAGGAAAAAAATGCCATGGCCCAAAAGAACCAAGTACAAAGAATATCACCAAGGCTAAAAATAACCAAACATCAAGCCTATGATCAAAGACCTATACGCATAATTAAGGGAGATCCCATGTAATCTTCAATCTTACCCTTTTTGACTTTCTTTTTTTTTAACTCCTTCCACACCTCGTGCGGTGGCTCCACACTGATTATCTAGTAAAACCATATTCTAGTTATCTGTAAGAGAATTATTTTCCATTTGATTTGAGTTTATGTAAAGAACTAATTCTTATCCGAATCAAAGTTCTTAGATTCATGAGCTCTCTTCATTCCTCTTGGTATTGACCCAACCGATTTAGTACCCATGGTTTGATTCTCATTCTCTCTATTTTCCCCAATTAAGGGAGTAATTTCCTCTATGTGTATGTTTTGATCACCGATTTTTTCTCCTTTATCTCTGTTCTATTCTGATGTTCCACTTCATGTTCCTCTTCTGCAACCTCCTCTTCCTCTTGTGTAGGCATGGACCACTATTTATAAGTAGGTTTCAGCCCTTTTTTTTTGTTGGTAAGTATCTTTCCTCTGGACAAGCAACCTGGAAATGCCCGATAAGCTTACATATACGACAAATGGAATGTTGTATTCTCCAAATCCAAGGATTGGGTATGCTAGAGTTTTCCACATCTGAAGATCATTTTGTTAGGTAAACCTTTGTTGAGGTCTATTTACACATATATGCATGCATATGTGCATAAATTAGCTTGCATTCTCTCAATATCCGCTTTGATAAACTCGCTCAGGTTATCCCTTATTCATTTAAAAGTACTCATAAGATATATAGGGATGTTAGGAAGTCGTACCCAGATTGGCATAACGATGATTGGGTGTCAGTTTGGGTCAAAGTTTGGAATCCATGGAGTGAGGTATAGCCTAGTTGACCCCCAAAACCATATTCCATCTAAAAAAACTCTCTAATAAGCATCCTCATAAAAAATGTACAATGAAAAAACCCTTGGAATAGAGTGAGATTTCACATTATTTTGTCAAGGTCATATGCACCCATTAGAATAACACCTCTGTGGTTCGCTAAAATCCATTGAATCTGCATATGACTTCCTCCTGCTCAATATTTTCTCTATATACTATCACATCTTCCTTTGATATATCCACAATTAGAACCACCTCTACCTGTTCCACTATATAGGCACTAGCTTGAGGACTGAGTTTTTGATGTGTTTTAATTGCCTTCTTATTTACAACATTCTTGTATGGCCCTTACAGTCTAGAAGAAATTATAGTGTCTTTGTAGGAGAATATTGGTGCCTTCCTATTACCAATCGTCCCACCTCTTAGCTGCATAGTTAAGGATAATAGGGAGTCTTTGGTTATTCCATAAGTAGACAACTCATTTGTATTTCCTAAAATTTTGCCATTGTAGATAAGACATTGGAGTGGTGTTGGAATCCCTATGGTTTTCTCAACCTATTTTTTTATATCCATTACACATTATGATGAGTTTACCTAGAGGTAGAGTGTATAACCTAGTATGGATCTAATCTAAATCTAAAAAACATCTTGTGTCCTCTGATTACAGCTAGATCCCTGCATTTTCATTTTGTCAAACACTTTGACAACATCCATATTAATATAGCTATGGGCATTTTTACCTTCCATCCATGTGTCATGGTCATCCCCTTCACTATGTTTCCTATCTTGTGTGTTTGTGTTGTTTCAACACATCTACCCACCCTTGTTAGATCCCCAAGATCTTTGCTGACCCTTGTAGTTTGTTTGTAGGCTCCAATCCACAGAGGTATTAATAGGTGTGAACCACTTCCTCTTTCCCTAATTGAGTCCTTGGTGAGGATGTCTCTTTTTTTACCTTGTTTGACCTGCCTCCCATAATTTGCCTATATACCAAACTATGTTTTAATCATGGTACCTTCAAAAACCTCTATCACCCTAGTTGTTGCTCCTCTCATCGAATCCATCTTGATGCATCAAGTTGAGTTTCAAATTGATCTTGATAAGTTTAGATTCAAATATTGATTGGTTTATGCCTATGCCTCACTTAATTTTGGCTTAGGCATTTATCTCTCACTTTTGGATTGTGTAACTTAGATTAGTTCCTTACTCGATTTAAAGACTATTTTTGTGTCTAAATTTGGGAAGTGGTCTATCTTCCATGTGCCTAAAGTCCAATGTCTTTTGCCAAAGGTCAATTTTTATATTTGAATCCAAATGCTTATTTTGAGTCAAAAGTGTTTCAATTTTTTTAGGTTAGTTATCTTGTTGTTTAGACCTAGTTTGTGCCAACTCTAGCTTTTGTGTCATGTTCCCAAAAGACCTAGCAATTCCCATTTGCCTCTTAGACCTAGTGTTATTTCAAAGTCTAACTTGTGTGATGTGTTTCAAAAATACCTAGCAATTCATGTTTATTTTAGACCTAGTGTTATTTCAAAGTCTGGCTTTTGTGCCATGTTTCCAAAAGTCTTACCATTTTACCTTATGTTTTAGACCTAGTAGTTTTAAGCACAGTTTTGTGCCTTGTTCCCAAAGACCTAGCAATATTTTTTTGTTTTTTAGACCTAGATTAGAGTTATTTGAAATGCTTTTTACCTAAGTTTGGCATTTGGATTTCATCCATTCACTTGACCATTTATGTGATACATTCGACATTAGACCTTTTTGGATTGGATTTATCAGTGACTATTTGGGAGAAATAGTGCCATTCCTAAACCAAGTTTTTAGACCAAGTTCCTAGCCATACTAAGTTTGGACCTTTTGCCATTTTAGACCGAGTACTCATTCCTAAGCCAATTTTGCTTTCAAACCTAGACCTAGACCAAGACCATTTTCATAGACCTGGATCGCCCTCTTTGGGCTAATTACCAAACCTACCATGTTGATTATCATATGTCATAATCGCCCTTATTAGGGACAATTAACATACAATGTCCACCCTTTAAATGATAACCTTACCCGATCCCCTACCTATACCATTAATCCTCCTTTAGCCTACGCTAGCAACCAAGCTCCACAATGCTCGAGGATTACCATTACAAGCCCTCATCCTTTGGCTTGCATCAACAACCAAGCTCTATAGTGCCCAAGGATTTCCATTCTAGGCCTTTGTCCTTTGCCTTGCATCAACAACCAAGCTTCATAATGCCCTTCCATTACTATTACAGGCCCTTATCCTTTGCCTTGCATCAACAACCAAGCTTCACAACTCCCTTCCATTACTATTATAGGCCCTCATCCTTTGGTTTGCGTTAGCAACAAAGCTTCATAATGTCCATCTATTACCATTATAGGCCCTTATCCTTTGGATTGCATTAGAAACCAAGCTTTTCAATGCCCTTCCATTACCATTCTAGGGCCATCCAAGTATGGTAGCTTGTTATCTTAATAAAGTCATGTAATCATGACTCGACGGGTCATAGTTACCATCCTAGACTGATAACCCACCTTTGTTGAGCCCATCTTTGATGAACATGTTTACAAAAAGATCATTATCCAACCATCGATCATTCTTCATCCATTGTCGACCTTCTCCCACTTTAGAAAATGCATGCCAATCGTCAAGCCCCAATAGATCTAATCATTTAAAGACCATGTGTTCCAAACTAATATTTTGCAACCAAGTATAAACCAAGGACAAGAAAACCAACTAATTTATGATGTTTTTTGTTGAAACACCCATTTGTGATGAGTCAACCTATGATGAATCATCTTTTGATCATTTCCCTTTGGTTGAGGAGTCTCGCTTTAATAAGCCAGTGTTTGTTGAGTCACTTCTTAATGATTATAACCACCTTTGGGTAAATCATTATCTTGATCATTGTTCTATTTTTAAGGATCCCCCTTTGACAAGCTAGTCTTTTTGGAGTTGTCTCTTGACCTTTTTCCCCTTGTTGAGGAGTCTAACTTTGATAATCTAGGCTATGTGGAGTCGCCCCTCAAGCTATTCCCTTTCTTTGAGGGGCTTTAGCTAGACAAGTCAATCTATGTCGAACCTTTCTTAGATGAATCTATTCTTGAAGAGTTCATTATGTCATCACATGCCATTACTTGTTCACTACCAAACACTAAACAAGACATCATTGTAGCAGTATCCACACCAGATGAAGAATCAACATTGAAGTTAGGTTATATTATTGAACCAATATCATATTTAGCATAAGAAATAGAATCAACATTAGTTTAACATCAGATTCAGAGTCCATTAAGTTAGACTCAAATTTAGAATTAGAATACATTTGTGGCTAATACAACATTGGTTACACATGCCTTGTAGATAAATTTGAATACATTTGTGATCCTTCCATAGTTTTTAAGGATGATTACTTCAACATCAACACAAGTTCTCCTAGTGTCTTCTACGAGGATTGTGTTACCTCTTCCCATTCTATTACCATTCCACATGCCATTAACACCACCCAACATAGCTATTATATCAACATTCCACCTCCCACAAGTGTTGATTAGGATTGATAGAATCATACATTGTTAAACTGCATCTATGGAAACATATCAGTTGAAGAATATAAGGTAGACCAAGACCACATTCATGTAGAAGAAGAATCATCTCCTAGTGAAACCTTTTCAGAGGTGCTAGGGGGCAATCAAAGTCCAAACTCAGCATCTTCTAGTGAAACCTTGTTTGAAGCACTAAAAGACAATCAAAGTCAAAAGTCAACATTCCTTAGTGAAACCTTTTTGGAGGCATTATGAGATAATCAAGACAAATTTATTGGTAAAAACCTATTCGAGGTGCCAATAACTAAGCACAACAATTCTTCACTGCTTGATGAAGAAATTATTAAGGATAACATCAATAAAGCTTCCGATCTACAACATAATTAGATGGTAGCTACTTTTAGGATCAAACCAAAAAAAAAAATGATGGTCCTATTGAGAGTATATTCAAAAGTCTTCAGCCCACTACAACCAAAATTATGTCAAATCTAGAATCAACAACATTGTGTTTTCCTAAAAATCCCAATCTTCATTTGTTTCCCAACCATTATACATACCATTATAATCTATTTATTCATTCCAGACCTATATTACATTGCCAAATTAGACCTATAAGCCAATATTTATCCATATTTACCATCCATGGCCACATTTTCCTTTACAAAAGCTATAAAGACATATTGTTTTGATGTTTGAAGGAAATCGAATCAATGACCAACAAATATCACAAAAACATTATTGGAGTCTAAATCTACAACAAGTTCTTAACAAAGCATCTATTCAAAAGAGGTGTGGGATAGCATTTTAAACATGATTGACTATTCTAGTTGTATCATATATTGATCAGGAAGTGCATCTCCCCATCAACAAGAATAATATAATCATTTACTTTGCCTTGACTTGCCTTTATCATTGTTTCATACCCTGTTATTTACCTTATTTTGTCACTTGGTGGCAACCCTATTACCATTATATCCCATTGTCCACTCTAGTTGTGTCATATATTGATTATGATGTGCATCTCCACCTCAACATGAGCAACATAATCATTTATTATGCCTTGCCCTTTGTCTTATCACTTCTTTTGCCTTTTACTGCCTATGTGTTCTATTGTGCCCTTAACCTTTTATTAACCATTTCTTTTTACCTAATCCCTACCTATCATGTTTGGCCTTGGTTCCAATTCATTTTTTCTTTAGGCACGTTCAATGTTTGATGATAGATTCAATTCCAATAGTACTTTTAGAATTACATGTTTGAATGCCAGTATATAAAAGCAGTATGGCAGTGGTCTAGTCAATTGCATTCTTTATTGTTATCACGTTCTACCTCATGTTTTTGTGCTACTAATTATAACTGCCTTTGGGAAAATTAGTATCATTAACCTATCACGTTATTTCTTAATTATAACTGCCTATGGGAAAATTAGGAGCAACACCTTTACCATGCATTGTCAAATCACCTTGACATTCCTATAGCCATACTATGTCATTTGCCTAATTCATGAACTTGTTGCTACCTAGTCAAATTCCTTCACTATGAAGGCAAAACTACAATAACTTGAGGTCCTAATGGGACTATGTAGGCAATGCTCAATTTACATTGAGATCAGCTCAATCACCCTTAAATAACACTCTTGACATTTTTTGAGCAACCTAAACCTTATGCTCTTGCCATTTTTTGAGTTTCTATTATGTGCACTGTGTATTTGACTTTGGTACATTAATGACCATTAGGCTTCATCTTACACTCTCGTTATTTGGCGAGACCATTCCCATAGTTACTCTACAACATAATTGAGTTTCCTTCTCATTTTTTTCTTCTATCCCATATCTTGGGAGGACTACATTTGGCCTATAGTTCATATTGGATTTTGGATCCATATAACTGTTTAGGTAACATCCACTTGCCTTATGTATCTAGAGTCAACTTAGCTACCTCTTCCTTTTCTTCCATTCCCCCCATTTTATTTGTTTATTTCATTATATTCTATAGCCTAGGAGTAATGTATTTCGTATTGTTTGTGTTTTTGTTTCCCAATAGCCTAGGACAACTTTGTGCCATTGTTCTTGTATTGTTATGCATGTGTCGTTGTTTTCTAGCTTAAGGTCACCCTATCACCAAGAGTAACACCTTTATTACACATGCACAAACAATTTTTTTTTTTTTGCACTTACATTATGGTTAACCATTGTTTGTGTTTGTTTCATGTTGTTTTGATTGTTTTCTTCAATTTTTATTTCTTGGTGTTTTGTTTTGGTTTTGGTTTATTGCTGTTTTATCTTTCTATTTATTTATTTCTTTGCATGTTTATTTGTTTTCATTATTGTGCCTTGACTTAGTATATCTATGTTCATTGGGTGATTCCTTGTGCATTATAATTAAGTCCATCCATATTCATACATCAAAAATTTCATCATGTTTTTTATAATTGGTGCATTATTTTTTATTGTTTATTGGATTGTGTGTCAGTCCTTATGCATATTACGGCTAAGTTATCATGGTGTTTGTTGAAAATTCTAACCTCAAAAGTCAAATTATCACCCCTACCACTTGAAACTTTATTTTTTAGGACATGATTTACTTCTTTAGGCATGAAAAGATCTATTGGATACATTTTACATTAGTTTTATTAGAATTTTCAAATGATTCTTGCAATTTTAGTGCCAAAAGGCCTATTTTTAGACCATCCATAGCATATTTAGGACCTTATTTATCCAAGATAAGGTCAAATAAGTGGTTTAGAAGAGCTTTCAGGTCTTAAATAAAGAAAATTGATTTATCTCTCGTATCAATCTCCTTGGTAGCTCTAGAAGGGTAGTTTTCAAGTACTCAATATGGATAGAGGAGAGAGTGTTAGGAGCCAAAACCTTGGATATTGTTAGGGGTTATAGTAATATTGAAATCAATTGCATTGGTTTGCATATTTATGAACAATCACTAAGAGTGATAAGTTACTATGGCCTATTCATCTAATAGGGTTATGTTCTTGCACATGTCTCTCAAGCTCAGAAATCAATGGAGAGGAATGGTTTGAAGGGATGATTTTATAGGTCATGGAGATAATTTTCATGGTGGTTTCATCAACCAAATCATCTCCTTGAATTACCTTTACTTGGAAGAATAATGTCTTGGAAAACAAGTTATTCTAGTGGATTCTGTTGCAAGTTCTTGTTTCCTTTTCATGGTGGTCATTCTCAAAGGTTTCTAGTGATTTTTCATTCATCGGAGCTCACTCAGTTTCATGTAATTCATTTTTATTGTTTGATATGCATCTTTTGTCTATCTTCTTCAAGTGTTTACTCTTGGGAGACAAAGTTTGTGTTTGAACAGTCCGCTGTATGCATGGTTGCCATTTTGGCCCAATTATCAGAGGTATCTCATGGTTTAAGTTTTTGAGATAATATTGTGTTATTAGAATAACAAGATCTCACTTTTGGAGACAATGAAAGATAAAGATAAGAGTCTAAACACACTTTCCAATGAGAATTCATAAGTGTTTTTTCCTAAACAAACATATACGGACTGTAGGGTGAGCGGAGGTTGATAAGAGGCATTGTCAGAAGGTTATAATCTCTATAAAACCTTGAAGAATTGACAAGAAGGGTGTGATAGTTTTCAGGGTTTATAAGAATCAAGTACTTAGGAAGTGGCTCTTTGTATCCCTAAATCAAGTAAATGAGACCTATAGGCCTCAAGCCTCTAGGTCCACATTTTGGGACTAAAATCAACCTTAAAACAACATAAGAGAGCCTCAAGTATAGAATATTAACAACTATTGAAATGGAGATAGAGTCCAACAAGTTCAAAGAACATCTAAGTTACTTGGGAAATTAGGATAAAGGTGGAGTTGACTTCACCATCCAATCTTCACCTATAGGTCCATACAAATCAATCAAGTGAGCTGAAGGTGATGTGATGCTTGTAAGATGATTTTGTAGCCTTAGAAAAGTTATAATGAATTACTAGAGTGTAAATTGGTTGATAGGGTTTGATAAAGCTAAGAACTCAAGAGATAGCTTTATGTAGCCTTAAATAGTTAGTAGATACCTTTAGGCCCAAGGCATGTAGGTCATTTTTTAGACTTTGATCAATGACAAATCAACACAAAACAAAGTCTTAAACATGAAAAGCCGAACTTCAATGCAGGTGAAGATAATGTCATAACCTATCAAGAGCAGTTAGGTCACTTGGAGAGTCAAAGATGGTCAGGAAACTAAGTTGATAGTCTGACACAACCTACAAGACTGTGTACAGTTTGTACTTGATGACAAAGACAAGTGAGTTGAGATTGTCATAAATTGAGATGAAAAACCTTGTTATACAGTGATAGTGAACACTCTCTAGGTTTGGACCATTCAAAACATAATGGAAATAGAGGGGAGTTTGGTTTCCAAACCTAAATGCAGTCATCATACCCTAATCCCCACCTACAACCAAGGAGACTCTATAATAATCACCTACATGATAGTGGACTAAGAAGACAAAGACAAAAGGTTGAAAATGCCATAAAGTGGCAAACAAACCTTGTGTGACATTGAAAATGAATATTATATTAGAATTAGGTACTGTCAAGATCATAAC
Organism: Torreya grandis; assembly: GCA_037957365.1. Lineage (NCBI taxonomy): Eukaryota > Viridiplantae > Streptophyta > Pinopsida > Cupressales > Taxaceae > Torreya > Torreya grandis. Next base: position 1,783,115 of record JARHVA010002750.1, read on the forward strand.
ATAAATTAAAGGATGATGTTTAAGACAACATAATCAAGCTGGCCCTAATAAGCACCTACAACCATGCTCGAAAGGTGTGAAGTAAAATGCAATACAAGAAGGGGTAGAGTATATTTAAAATTACATATGTTTAACTTGAAATAATCAACTAAGTCCAAAGCCAAAGTAGGGTTAGTGATGTGGAGAGTGAGGTCTCAAATCTAAGTACATAGTCAAGTGACCCTAATAGGCACCTATAGGCCTATTTAGAGGGTTAGTTCCTTCTTCAAGGCTAAGCAGGGGTGTTGAGATATGTTTCAAGGGTGTTGAGATATGTTACAAGGTTGTTTAGATATGTTTTAAGGGCTCTTGAACCTATTTGGAGACCTCAAGATGGTTAAAAACATGAAGAGGATCAGTGATGTGAATATGAGGACAAGGTTCATATTACACAATCAAGAGACCCTCTTGATAGGCACCTACATGCCTATTTGTAGGGTCAACACCATTTCAATCTTAAGAAAAGAGGTAAAGCAATATTGAAAGGATTTTAATCCCAATTGAGAATATGAAAAGGGTCAAGATCATTAAGGAAGATATTGGTATAAAATATGAATTCCTAAAACGCAACACATAGGCATGGTCTTAGAGGCACCTACAGGTGGATAGTGGGACAGACTAGTATCAAACCCAAATAGAAGACAAAGTGTTTGAAGTGGATATAAAGCATAATTTAAACCTAAATAAATTTAATGAGATATTTAAGAATATCATTGAGGTAAGAGTGAATTATAAACCAGAATATAGTCAAGTAACTCTCTAAGAACATACACAGCTTGTAAGTTGAGATAGGCTAGTCTTGAGCTTAAAAGGGAGAACAAAGTGATTGGAAGACACTAAGGTATAACTTAGATAAAATAAGATGTCATAGGTGTAGTATGAAACTATAGGAAGCATAAAATATTGATTAATTTGAGTTCTAAAACACCTAATACAATTAAAGCCCTGTTTTATGCCTAATGAGGCTAAGGTCACACACAGGTTTATTTGTTTGGCTGAGTAGGAGTCTAGCCCTAATATCAAATGTGAAATTATGAGAGATAAAATATATATGAAATTATTTCATAATATTATTCAACCATCATACTTGATGATAGGGGATAAATGAAGACAACAAGTTATGTTCTAAGATACACGCAGTCACTAGTAGATCCTGCCAGTTATGAGATCATTTAGTGTTTTGAGGGCTCTAGAAGCATGATCAAAATTTAAAATTTGGTTTTGATGGTTATGAATACTATATTAAGAAATTAATTTCCAATAAAAATTTATAATAATAGGGGATATACCCACTATTTTGTCTTAGACTTGGCCCACTCTTTGGCAGTGGGCAGTGAAGAGACCAAGGGGCCTGTTTGAGGTCTAAGTGCAAAGCAAGATTTTAAAACTTCATGAAGGATATTTAAGGAAATTAAAAGTGATATAAATGGTATAGAAAAAATCTTAGGTGACACCCAACCTTATGATTCAATCCATGTGCCCTTGAGGGCTATCAAGAAGGAGATAGGCTCTTAACCCCTAATACCTTGATTAGTGTACCAATTTCATACAAAGGTGTAATGATCACTCCCAAAGAATGTGTAATCATGTGAGGGGTTATTTTGGAGGTGTATAAGCCTCTCAAAATAGTGATAATGTGTTTTAAGTCTCATAACTCAAAGTAGACCTCTCTTGAGCCTCAAGAACGCTAAGCAAGCGACCTGAAGAACAAATTTGCATACTTGTACCATCTCTCACACTTTGAATGGGGAGATGATCCATTTAGGATACCTGAGGAGGTTATTCAAGAAGGTTTTCCAAGTGTAATCAGGTCATTTGATAGTATTTTCTTTATGAACAATAGTTAAGACCCCAAAAAGTTCTTAAACCCTTCTAAAACCCTAATTGTGACTGGTTAAGGAAAAAAAACCTCAAATGCATATATAATGACATAGTTTGCTCCCAATAACTCTGAGATGTTGTTGAGGAATATAAGGATGTTATGAATATGTACTTTGATGATGATGTCACTTGTACATATTTCCATAAATGCCCTATTTTTGCATGTTTTTGGTGTTTTTTTAGGTGTTATAAGAAGGGGAGAACTTCCCAATCATTGGATGAGTTCATTTGGGAGATGTAATAGCCATTAAAGACCAAAAAATTTAATAGGAGATTATGGAGGTGATCAAACCAATCCCATTTTCCAAGGCAATCCTAAACAGGCTCAAAATAAGACTAGGGAGCAAGGTGATTTCATGGTTTGCACACTTTCATAGGGTCTAAAGACCCTGAAACTGACATGGAGGTTTGTTATAGTATGGGAAAAGTGAATAAAACACTTTTAGATAGTTTCATATGTGTGGGAGCTCCCAATAGTAATATTTCTACTTTTTAGGCCTGATTTGGGAGAGAGAATGAGATAGAAAGTACACTTACACTTATAATATGATCACCAAATTTTGTGTGAAATTTTAAAGGGATAGATGGTATCTAAAAATATTCTGATTTTTCCATAGTCATCTCTAGATTATTCTAGACAAGGAGCTTTACCTGTTTGGAGGGTTATAAGGATTTGAGAAAAAATTCAAGGTTTTGGTGTAAAACCAAGTCTTTTTGAGTGTATAGTGTCTTCAAATGTCTTTTTCCAGGTCTATTATGTTTTTATAATACCATCCATGGAATAAAATTGTAGTATTGAGGGAAAACTCCACTTTTCCCTTCTACACCATGATGAAAATGAGCTTTCTTATGAGTTAAAACACAAAATCATTGTATGAGGCTTATAAAAAACCTTGTAAAGGATAATGCACATTATATATGCCACATAGAAGGTTATAAAAATTAAAGGATTAGTTTTAATGAGTTTTAAAGGTTTGAAAAGGTCCTAAGTCTCCAAAAAAGCTTTCTCTCCTTCCAACACTTAGGGTGTTGAAGAAGTCAAACTTGCTCTCAAAGAGATCTAATAGCCCAAGGAAGATGGAAAGAACTCGTTAATGGTATAGAGAAAAATGAAGACTTGATCCTATCATTATGACATTGCTTTCATGGATTAAGGCCTATTTTCAAGGAAATGACATCTTAAGCAAGGATAAAGGAGTATGTAAGCAAAAATATAGGAAGTTGTATGGGTCAAAGACCAGAGATAAATGTCCAAGACTCTTTCAAAATTCCCAAACATGTATAACCTTAACCTATAAACCATTTTACTAAGGTGGATGAGATATATTCAAGGAATGTTACATTGGGTTTAGAGAAGGACTAAGTGAAGGTTTCACTTCCTAGTTTTTGGTGCTGATTTGTCTCTTTCTCTCTCCCCTCTCATATTTTGTATATGTAAGCCAATTTTTGGAATTTTAAAAGGATCCTTAACCTGATTTTTTTCAAGGCCATACTCATAAAACACTCTTACTTACCTATTTTGAATGAATAATACCAAATTCATGCATCCTCAAAGCTTGTGTTTAGTGTATTTTCATGGTTAGTTGATAGATGACAGTGATAGTACATGCTTCCTCTCATATTGCCCTTTCTTCTTTACCTATTTATAGGTTTTAGATCATTCTTATAGGTTTCATAGTGTGATCTAATAATCTTGTATGTTTGGCAAGTGTGAGATTTCCTTAGTGTACTTGAGAGACCTATTGAAAAAGTTACCTGATATCATCCATCAAACTAAGCCTCTATGTGCAACATTGATGTATGGAGACCTCTCTTTTGAAAAGTGCAATCAGGTTGATGTTCCTATTCAACCTTCATAGTACATACTACATAAGTGAAGGTCACATTTTGGTGTATCAACCCAATTAGATAGGTTTTATTTTTAGTTTACCTTATTCTCTTTTCCCTTGCAAGTTGGTAGTGTAGAGTAAAGATCCTAACTGATACATCAAGGGGAGATAACCCTTAAAATATAGAGATTCAATCCATCTATTAGGCCACCCATAACCTAGGATTGTATCCATGTTACTTTAGACTATCAAGTCCTACAACTACCTTCACAAGGGTGCAAGTCTGGTAGTCAATAGTTTTGGCATGCCCAATGAGACTCATTAAAGCTGGTCTTGGTGAAATTATAGTTGTAACAACATTATTCATTAATTATTTGGTGAATTCAAGATCAATCAACTACATCTAATATTCCAGACATAATTTCCAAGTAAGTTTGTCTTCATTGCACTACCCTGATGTTATTTTTATGGATTACTTTGAAGAAAATGGCAATTTCATGCAAGTTGATGAGATTTATCAGTAGTATGGTAGTCATTATCATCCTTATTATGAGCCTAATCAACCTTACCAATTGTATTATGAGTCCAATAATTAGTATTATCAAGAGTATGATGACTCATATCAGCTTTATAGTGACTCTTATTAGCCTCACTATGACCTTAGTTATGTGCCCCATCAGCCTTTGCAAGACTTGTAATAGTCATACCTCTTCCTAATCCATTTCTAAATCATAATCATGATTCCTCTACCCTATCCTTATTGGTATTCAGGCCAAATATGTTAAAATTTGAAGGGGTGATGAGAATGTGGGATAGAGAGTTGGATGTGATACCTTTTCACCTCATAGAGAAGATGAGGAAGACAATACAAATGTTGATAGATAGGTAGGCAATAATTGGAGAAGAAAATTAGTATGTCATGAATTATGAATTGTGTGAAATAAGAACCATGATCCAATGGTGGATAATTTGGTTAGTGAGATGGTAGAATCAAGAGACCTAACCCAAACCACCTCAACCATCTCTTCTTACCCCTAATCAAACTTATTGTGTTCTAAGTTTTCTCCTAGCTTCACCTACCACTCCTTAAGAGAACAAGCTTGTACCATCTTGAAGGCCTTCTTGGGTTATGACTTCCAGTTATGTCATGCCATGTCTTGAAGATGAATATCCTCTTGAACCTCTTCAATAACCTTCTTATTTACCATATCAGCCCTCTTATGCTTCTTGTACTCATGAAGTCATTGACCATTCTCAGAAGGATCCTCCAATAGAGCTAACTCAACCTCTAGGTGAACCTACTAATTTCAAATTCCTACTTTGGAACCAAGTAGTTAAGTCTTGGGAGAAGTAGGAGGAGGTGAGTGTTATAGAGTTTGAGCCCAAAGAAGACATTGTGCCTATAATTGTTCCCTCATAAAATTTAATTCAAGAAAACATCTAAATAAAGGAGGAAATGACTATTAAAGAGGCTAAAATTCAAGTTACATTTGAAATTGATGAAGTGAATCTTGATGGTGAGATAGGAAATGGTGAGGAAGAAAACCAAATGTCCATAAATCAACTGAACCTACTCTCTTTAAGCATTCTTACAAGAAAATTCCATTCCCAAGACCTCAAATTGCAAAAGTACTTCCTTGACTCCTAACAAAACTTATGAGATCATTCATTACCCTCCCACCATCTCCCATCTTGAAGAGGAGCCTGTTCTATGGAGGATAGATGAAGAAGTTACAATTGTAACTGAGTTCCAAGGAGAGTGTGATGAGGATGTTTTAAGTATTCATAAAGAGGAAATTTTCATTGGTACTCCACTTGGTGAGAGAAAAGGTAACTTGGCCTTCAAAAAAGAAGGATAACTTGTAGCAGAAGGTAAAGGAAGTGTTGATTTGTTTCAAGAACTCCCTTTTGGTGTGTTTTAATACCATGACAAAGAGTCCATAGATGATAAAGAGGACCTATTTTTAGAACCTCTTGATAAGTTTGAAGAGCTTTCTATAGTTGAAATTCAATTAAATGCCCCTCATGGTATGTCAAGTGTGCAAGAGAAAGTTGGTCTTGATGTGAAATATATCCATGACATGGTACAAGATAAAGTCTGTTAGGATAAAATAAAACATAGATTTATCCCTAAATCATATACAAGAGAAACTATGAATTAAATCAATCAAACATACAAAAAATAATCATAAACATGCACAAAATAGGAGATACCAGATTTAACATGGTTCACCCAAGATGGGCTATATCCACCAAACTTGTCTAGTATATTATTTTTGGCAATACAAGGGAGAAACAAATCTCGCAATAAACCCTGTTACACCTCTCTACCTCTTTCTACCTCCTATTTGTGTGCAATATGATTCATCTTTCATATCAACCATGTAACAATGCATTTTAGGGTAAGAAACACTTAAACATAACCTTTACCGTTAGATATGGAAACCTTTAATCAATGGCCCAAATTGACTACAAAAGGGGGGTTCCCCTTTGCAACCTCGTGTGCCATCATGGATACAAAGAATGGGATCCAAAACTTGGCTAAAATAACACCAAATTTTTAACCTCTAATCTTTAAAGACAATCAGGCTCCACACCTAACAAAGTCATATATGAATTTGAGACATCTCCTATTGAGCAAGAGGTTGACTTTGAGTAGGTTGTTTCCCAATTACAACATGATTATACATTTGAAATTATTGATAGCCCTAGTTACTCCACTTGAGAAGGATCAAGATGCCATTCAAGATAATATCATTTAGGTTGATAAAAGTGAGGAATAAAAGGATGATTAGTAGTTATACATTGAGTCTCTGCAAGAGATTGAAGACCTTTATAAGGATACTTTACCCATTAGAGAGCACACTCATGAAAAGGTTGATAAAAAAACACTCATTGAAGACCATGGTATAGATTGGATAAAATATTAAAATCTCCTTCAAGAGATTGATGAACATACAACAAATGATAATAATAATGAGGTCACTCAAGATGCCATAAAGACCTAAGGACAATGCATGGATGAGGTATCACTTGATGAGTTTGTAGTTGACAAGCAATATGAAAAAAATCCTAAAGTACAAAGTGAATATGTATTCATTGCTGACTTGTTTTATGTTGATGATTCATTTAAAATTTTATCAAGAGGATTTCCAACAATAAAGTAGTTGAGCTCCACCAAGCAAAAGTACAAGAAACATCTTGTCTCTTGTCCTTGTCCATCGTGTGTAGTAAGTGATGTAAAAAAAATTCCTTTTGATTCTAGTGGAGGATTATTTAAAGGTTAGTGGTAGTTAGTTTATCTTTACTCAAAGTGTTTTAAAGCATAATATTTTGGTTATGTTTTATTTCAATAAGTGCTTTGCTAGAACATGTGTTTTGTTAGTCTAGTTTCCTTGCTTTGTTGTATTTTCTTTCCTTTCTTTGGGAAGTAAGCAATTATTTTATCTTGAGTGAAGAGTAGTGGTGATTGGTTGAGGTTTAATCATGATTGTCTTAAATTGAGAGAGTGATATTATGAGCTTTAAAGAGATGTTAATGGCAAGGTTCTTAAGCATAGCAGGCATGCTTCCCAGCTAAGTCACCAAATTGTTGATAATTCTAACCTCATAGGTCAAATTATCACCCCTACGACTTGAAACTTTTCTTGTTAGGAAATTATGTACTTCTTTAGGCATGAAAATATCCATTGGATACATTTTACATTAGTTTCATTAGACTTTTCAAGTGATTATGATAGTTCTAGTGCCAAAAGGCCTATTTTGAGGCCATTCATACAATTCTCAAGGTGAAATTGAGATTCAGGCATTTTGAAGACCTTATTTATCCATGAAAGGGTCAAAAAGGTGATTTTTAATAGGTTTTAGGTCTTAAAATGAAGAAAATTGATTTATCTCTCATATCAACCTCCTTGGTAGCTATAGAAGGGTAGTTTTCAAGTACTTGGTATAGATAAAAGAAAGAGTTAGGAGATTAAACCTTGGCCATTGTTATATTTCCTAGTAATCTATAAATTCGTGGCATTGGTTTACATATTTATGGTTTATTCTTTATGAATAATTGCTAAGAGTCACAACAGGTCATTATGGCCTATTCATCTGAGAGGGTTTTGTTTTTGCACCTATTTCTCTAGCTCAGAAATCAATAGAGAGGAATCATTTTCAGGGATGATTTTATAGTTAATTTATTTCCTTTTAATGGTAGTTTCATCATCCAACTCATCTCCTTGAATTGCCTTCAATTGAAAGAAAAATGACTTGGTGTACAAGTTGTTCTAGTGGATTACGTTGCAAGTTCTTATTTTCTTTTCATGGTGGTCATTATCAGAGGTTTATAGTGTTTTTTCATTCATGGTATATCAATCAATTTCATGGAATTCATTGTTCTTGTCTGATATGTGTCTTTTATCTATCTTCTTTAAGTGTTTGTTTTTGGGAGACAAAGTTTATGTTTGAACAATCCACTATATGCTTGATTACCATTTTGGACTAATTATAAGAGGTATCTCATGGTATAGGTTTTTGAGATCATATTGTTTTATTAAAACAACAAGCTCTAAATTTTGGATAAAATTAAAGATCAAGAGAATAGTTTAAACACACTTTTCAATGAGAAGTCATAAGTGCTCTTTCCTAAACAGACCTATACAGATTGTAGGGTGAGTGGAGGTGATAAGAGTCATTGTCAAAAGATTAGAATCTGTATAAAACCTTAAATAAGTGACAAGAAGGGTGTGATAGTATTCAGGGTTGATAAGACTCAAGAACTTAGGAAGTGGATCGTTGTATCCCTAAAGCAAGTAAATGAGACTTACATGCCTCAAGCCTATAGGTCCACATTTTGGGACTAAGATCAACCTTAGACCATCATAAGGGAGACTCTAATCTTAACCTACATGTAGATGGAAATAGAGTCCAATAGGTTCAAAGGGCATCTAAGCTACTTGGGTAATCAGGAGAAAGGTGGAGTTGAGTTCACAATCCAATCTTCACCTACAGGTTCGTACAGATCAGTTAAGTGAGTTAAAGTTGATGTGATGCTTGTTAGATGCTATGTAGCCTTGGAAAAGTGATACTTAATGACTAGAGTGTGTAGTGGTTGATAGGGTTTGAAAAGCTAAGAACTTAGGAGATAGCTTTGTGTAGCCTTAAATAGTCAGTAGAGACCTACAAGCCCTAAGCCTGTAGGTCATTTTTTCAACCTTGATCAATGAAAAATCAACATAAAACAAATTCTTAACATGGAAAGCTTAACTTCATCATAGGTGAAGAATATGTCATCACCTATCAGGAGTAGTTAAGTCACTTGGAGAGTCAAAGATGGTAAGAAAACTAAGTTGATAGTCTTACACAACCTACATGATTGTGTACGGTTTGTATTTGATGGCAAAGATAAGTGAGTTAAGATTGTCATAAATTGAGATGGAAAACCTTGATATACAATGATAGTGAACACTCTCTAGGTTTGGACCCTTTAAAACATCATGGAAATAGAGGGGAGTTCAATTTCCAAACCTAGATGCACTCATCATACCCTAATATCCACCTACAGCCAAGGAGACTCTATAACAGTCACTTATAGGAGAATACACTAAGAAGATAAAGAAAAAATGTTGAAAATTCCATAACGTGGCAAAAAAACCTTGCATGACATTGAAAATGATATTCTACGAGGAATAGGTACTTTCAAGATCATGACATAATTAAAAGGACTAGGTTCAAGACAAAACACAATCAAGTTCATACTTGAAAGGTGTGAAGTAAAATGCAATACAAAAAGGGGTAGAGTATGTTGAAAATTTCTTGTGTCTAACTTAAAATCCTCAACTAAGTCCAAAACTAATGTAGGGCTAGTGATGTGAAGAGTGAGGTCTCAAACTCGAGTACAGATTCAAGTGACCCCAATAGGCACCTACATGCCTATTTAAAGGGTCAGTTCTTTCTTCAAGGCTAATCAAGGGTGTTGAGATATGTTATAGGGTTGTTGAGATATATTGTAAGGGATATTTAACCTATTTAGAGACCTCAAGCTTGTTAAAATCATGAAGAGGATCAGTGATGTGAATATAAGGACTAGGTTCACAATACACAGTCAAGAGACCCTCTTAATAGGCATCTACAGGCCTATTTGAAGGGTCAACATAGTTTCAAGCCTAATAAGAGAGGCATAACAGTATTGAAAGGATTTTGAGACCAATTGATACTATGACCAAGGTCAATATCATTAAGTAAGCCATTGGTATAAAAGATGAATTCCCAAAACCCAACACACAGTCATGGTCCTATAGGCATCTATAGGTAGATAGTGGGACAAAATGGTATCAAATCCATACAAAAGATAAAGTGTTTGAAGATGCTCTGATTCCTAATTGAAACCTCAAGTAATTTCATGAGATATATAAGAACATCATTTAAGTAAGAGTGAAGTTTAAACCACAATACAGTCAAGTGACTCTCTAAGAGCATACACAACCTGCAAGTTGAGATAGGTTAGTCTTGAGCTTAAAAGGGAGATTGAAGTGCTTGGAAGACACTAAGGTCTACCTCAAACAAATTAAGAGGTCATAAGTGTACTATGAAACTAAAGGAAGCATAAAATCTTGATCAATTTGAATTCTAAAACAACTAATATAGTTAAAGCTTGGATCTATGCCTAATGAGGCTAAGCTCACACATAAATTTCTTTGCTTATTTGAGTAGGAGTTTAGGCCTGATATGAAATGAAAAACTATGAGAGAGAAAATATATATGAAATGGTTTCACAATATAATTCAACCTTTAAAACTAATGACTAGGGATAAATGAAGACAACAAGCTACATTCTAAGATACTCACAGTCACTAGTAGACCCTACCAGTTAGGAGAGCATTTGGTGTTTTGAGGGCTCTAGAAGCATTATCAAACTCTAAAATTTGATATAGATGGTTATTATAACTAGATTAAGACATTAATTTCTAATATAAAGTCATACTAAAGGGGGATATACCCATTATTTTGTCTCTGACCTGGCCCACTTTTTGATAGGGGCAATGAAGAGACCAAGGGGCCTATTTGAGGTCTAAACACAAAAAAAACTTTTCAAACTTCATGAAGGATATTTAAGGCAATGAAAAATGATAGAAATGGTCTCACATCACTCTCAATGACACCCAAACTTAGGATTCAATCCAAGTTCCCTTGAGGGCTAGCAAGAAGGAGATAGGCTCTTAACCCCAAGTGCTTTGATTAGTGTACCAGTTGCATACAAAGCGGTAGTTATCACTTCAAAAACATGTGGAATCATGTGAGGGTTTTTTTTATAGGTGTTTAAGCCTCTCATAATAGTTATAATGAGTTTTAAGACCCAAAACTCAAAGTAGACCTCTCTTGAGCCTCAAGAATGCTAAGGAAGCCACTTGAGGAACTTATTCATTGCCCTCCCACCATCTCCCTTCTTGAATAGGAGCCTATTTTATGGAGGATAGATGAAGAAGTTACATCTATAACTGAGTTCCAAGGAAAGTGTGATGAGGATGTTTTAAGTATGCATGAAGAGAGAATTTTCATTGGTACTCCACTTAGTGAAAGCAAAAGTAATTTGGCCTTCAAAAAAGATGGAGAAGTTGTAGCAGAAGGTAAATGAGGTATTGATTTGTTTCAAGAACTCCCTTTTGGTGTGATTGAAGACTATGACAAAGAGGCCATAAATGATGAAGAAGAGCTATTTTTAGAACCTCTTGATGAGTTAGAAGAGCTTGCTATAGTTTAACTTTAGCTAAATTCCTATTATGGTATGTCAAGTGTACAACATAAATTTGGTCTTGATATGAAAGATATCCATGAGATGGTATAAGTTGAAGTCATGAATGAATTTGATACATCTCCTATTGAGCAAGAGGATCACTTTGAGTAGGTTATTTCTCAATCACAACATGATTGTATATTTGACATTATTGATAGCCCTATTGCTCTACTTGAAAAGGATCAAGATGCCATTCAAGCTAATCTCATTTAAGTTGATCAAAGTGAGGAATAAAAGGATGATTGACAATTGTACATTGAGTCTCTGCAAGAGATTGAAGACCTTGATAAGGATACATTACCCATTAGAGAACACACTCATGAGAAGGTTAATCAAGAAACACTCATTGAAGACCATGGTAAAGATTGGATTGAATATCAAAATCTCCTTCAAGAGCTTGATGAAATTACATCAGGTGATAATAAGAATAAAGTCACTCAAGATTCCATAAAGACTCAAGGAAAATGTATATATGAGGTATCACTTGATGAGTTTGGAGTTGACAAGTAGTAGGAATAAAATCTTGAAGTACAAGATGAATATGTCTTCATTGGTGAATTATTTGATGTTGATGATTCATTTGAAAGTTTATCAAGAGGATTGACAACAATAAAGTCTCTGAGCTCCATCAAGGAAAGGTACAAAAAGCATCTTGTCTCATGTCCTTGTTCATCATATTAAGTGAGTGATCCAAAAACCTTTCCTTTTGATCCTGGATGAGGATTTTTTAAATTTTAGTGGTATTTAGTTTAGATTTCATTTAAGTGATGTAAATCACATTAGTTTGCTTATGTTTTGTTTTAATAAGTGCTTTGCTAGCACATGTGTTTTATTAGTCTTATTTTCTTGCTTTATTATATTTTCTTTCCTTTGTTTAGGAAGTAATCAACTATTTTATCTTGAGTCAAGAGTAGTGGTTATTGGTTAAGGTCTAATAATGATTGTCTCAAAGTGTGGTAGTGATATTATGAGCTTTAAATATATGTTAATGGTTAGGTTCTAAAGCATAGCAGGCATGCTTCACAGCTGAGTCACCAAAATGTTGATAATTCTGACCTCATAGGTCAAATTATCACCCATACCACTTGAAAATTTACTTTTAAGGACATGATGTACTTATTTAGGCATGGAAATATCCATTAGATACATTTTATATTAGTTTTGTCAGGCTTCTCAAGTGATTTTGGTAGTTTTAATGCCAAACGACCTGTTTTGAGGCCATCTATACAATTATCAAGGTGAAATTGAGATTCAAGCATCTTCAAGACATTATTTGTATATGAAAATGTCAAAAAAGTGATTTTTGAGAGGTTTTAGGTGTTACAATGAATAAAACTAAGTTATCTCTCATATCGACCTCCTCGACATCTCTAAAAGTGCAATTTTCAAGTACTTGGTACATATAAAAGAGAGAGAGTTAGGAGTTATAACCTTGGACATTGTTATTTGTCCTATTAATCTTGAAGTAAGTGGAATTTTTGTACATATTGATGTCTTATTCTTTATGAATAATTGTTAAGAGTGACAAGAGGTCACTATGGCCTATTCATCCAAAAGGGGTTTGTTCTTGCACCTATTTCTCCAGCTTAGAAATAGATGGAGAGGAATGGTTTTGAAGGATGATTTTATAGGTCATGGATATAATTTTCATGGTGGTTTCATCATCTAACTCATCTCCTTGAACTACCTTCACTTGGAAGAATAATGTCTTAGTGTACAAGTTTTTGTGAATTCTGTTACAAGTTTTTGTTTTCTTTTCATGGTGGTCATTATTAGAGGTTTATATTGATTTTTAATTCATGTCATATCACTCAATTTCATGGAATTAATTTTTCTTATTTGATGTGTCTTTTTTCTATCTTCTTCAAGTATTTATTCTTGGGAGACAATTTTTTTGCTTGAACAGTCCACTATATGCTTGATTACCATTTTGGAAAAATTATTGGAGATATCTCATGGTGTAAATTTTTGAGATCATATTATTCTATTAGAATAGAAATCTCTCGCTTTTGGAGACAATGAAAGATCAATATAAGAGTCTAAACACACTTTCTAATGAGAAGTCATAAGTGTTTTTTCCTCAAAAGACCTGTAGGATTGTAGGGTGACTGGAGATTGATAAGAGGCATTATCAAAAGTTCATAATCTCTGAAAAACCTTGAAGAAGTGACAAGAAGGGTGTGATATTTGTCAAGGTTGATAAGACTCAAGAACTTAAGAAGTGGATCTTTGTATCCCTAAAGCAAGTAAATGAGACCTACATGCCTCAAGCCTGTAGGTCCACATTTTTGGGACTAAGATCAACCTTAGACCAAGATAAGGGAGCCTCATGTATATAATATTAACCTCTATATAGATGGAGATATAGTCCAATAGATTCAAAGAGCATATAATCTACTTGGACAGTCAGGAGAAAGGTGGAGTTGAGTTAATAGTCCAATATTAACCTACAGGTCCATACAAATCAATCAAGTGAGCTGAAGGTGATGTGATGATTGTTAGATGCTCTATTAAAATCATGAAGAGGATTAATGATATGAATATGAGGATTAGGTTCACAAGACACAGTCAAGAGACCCTCTTGATAGGTACTTACATGCCTATTTGAAGGGTCAACATAGTTTCAAGCCTAAGAAAAGAGGCAAAGTAGTATTAAAAGGATTTTGAGCCCAATTGAGACTATGACCAAGGTCAAGATCATTAAGGAATCCATTGGTATAAAAGATGAATTTCTAAAACCAAACACATAGTCATGGTCTTAGAGGCACCTATAGGTGGATAGTGGGACATACTAGTATCAAACCTGTATAGAAGACAAAGAGTTTAAAGAGGCTCTAAATCCTAATTTAAACCTGAAGTAAGTTAATGAGATATCTAAGCATATAGTTGAGGTAAGATTTATGTCTAAACCAGAAAATAGTCAAGTGACTCTCTAAGAGCATACACAACCTGCAAGTTGAGATAGGTTGGTCTTGAGATTAAAAGGGAGATCAAAGTGCTTGGAAGACACTAAGGTCTAACTCAGACAAACTAAGAGGTCATAGGTGTAATATGAAAGTAATGGAAGCATAAAATATTGATCAATTTGAGTTTTAAAATAACTAATACAATTAAAGCCCCAGTCTATGCCTAATGAGGCTAAGCTCACACACATGTCTGTTTGCTTGGTTGAGTAGGAGTTTAGGCCTGGTATGAAATGAAAAATTATGAGAGAGAAAATATATATGAAATGATTTAATAATAGTATTCAACCTTTAGACCTGATGATAGGGGATAAATGAATACAAGTTATGTTCTAAGATACATGCAGTCACTAGAAGACCCTACCATTTAGGAGAGATTTGGTGTTTTGAGGGCTCTAGAAGCATGATCAAACTCTAAAATTTGGTAAAAATGGTTATTATGACTATATTAAGACATTAATGTCCAATCCAAATTCATAATAATAGGGTATATACCCACTATTTTGTCTCAGACTTGGCCCACTCTTTGGCAGGGGGTAGTGAAGAGACCAAGGGGCCTGTTTGAGGTCTAAGCATAAAGAGAAATTTTCAATCTTCATGAAGTATCTTTAGGGAAATTAATATTGATAGCATTGGTCTCAAAACACTCTCAGGTGACACCCAAACTCAAGATTCAATCCAAGTGCCCTTAAGGGCTAGCAAGAAGGAGATAGGCTCTTAACCTCAAGTACCCTGATTAGTGTACCAGTTGCATACAGAGGGGTAGTGGTCACTTCCAAACCATGTGGAATATTGTGAGGGGTTGTTTTATAGGTTTTTGAGCCTCTCATAGTAGTGGGAATGAGTTTTAAGACCCAAAACTCAAAGTAGACCTCTCTTGAGCCTCAAGAATGTTAAGCAAGACACCTGAGGATCTTATTCATTGCCCTCCCACCATCTCCCTGATTAAAGAGGATCCTATTCTATGGAGGATAGATGAAGAAGTTGAAAGTGTAACTGAGTTCCAAGGAGAGTGTGATGAGGATGTTTTAATTATGCATGAAGAGGAAATTTTTGTTGGTACTCCACTTGGTGAGAGTAAAAGTAAATTGGCCTTTAAAAAAGATGGAGAAGTTATAACATAAGGTAAAGGAGGTGTTGATTTATTTCAAGAACTCCCTTTTGGTGTGTTTGAAGACCATGAAAAAGCGGTCATAGATGATGAAAATGAGCTATTTTTTTAGCCTATTGATGAGTTTGAAGAGCTTGCTATAGTTGAACTTCAACTAAATACCCCTCATGGTATGTCAAGTATGCAAAAGAAAGGTGGTCTTTTTGTGAAAGATATCCATGAGATGGTACAAGCTGAAGTCATGAATGAATTTGAGACATCTCCTATTGAGTAAGAGGTTGACTTTGAGCATGTTGTTTCCCAATCACAACATGATTATACATTTGGCATTCTTGATATCCCTATTGCTCCTCTTGAGAAGGATCGAGATGCCATTCAAGGTAATCTCATTTGGGTTGATCAAAGTGAGGAATAAAAGGATGATTGGTAGCTATACATTGAGTATCTGTAAGAGATTTAAGACCTTTATAAGGATATGTTACCCATTAGAGAGCATGCTCATGAGAAGGTTGATCAAGAAACACTCATTGAAGATTAGGGTATAGACTAGATTGAATATTAAAATCTCATTCAAGAGCTTGATAAACTTGCAACAAGTGATAATATGAATGAGGTCACTCAAGATGCTATAAAGACCCAAGGACAATGCATAGATGAGGTATCACTTGATGAGTTTGCAGTTGATAAGCAGTATGATAAAAATCTTGAAGTATAAGATGAATATGTCTTCACTGGTGACTTGTTTGATGTTGATGATTGATTTGAATTTTTATCAAGAGGATTTCCAACAATAAAGTAGTTGAGCTCCATTAGGCAGAATTACAAGAAACATCTTGTCTCATGTCCTTGTTCATCATGTGAAGTAAGTGATCTAAAAAACTTTCCTTTTGATTCTGGAGGAGGATTATTTAAAGGTTAGTTGTATTTATTTTAGCTTTCCTCCAAGGGATATCAAACACATTAGTTTGTTTATGTTTTGTTTCAATAAGTGCTTTGCTAACACATGTGTTTTTTTAGTCTAGTTTCCTTGCTTTGTTATCTTTTCTTTCCTTTATTGGGAAGTAAGCAAGTATTTTATCTTGAGTCAAGAGTAGTGGTCATTGGTTAAGGTCTAATCAGTATTGTCTCAATGAAAGTGATCTTATGAGATTTAAAGAGATGTCAATGGTCAGGTTCTTAAGCATTATAGGCATACTTTTCAACTAAGTCACTAAAATGTTGACAATTCTGACCTCACAGGTTAAATTATCACCCCTACCACTTGAAACCTTGCTTGTTAGGACATGATGTACTTATTTAGGGATGAAAATATCAATTGGATATATTTTACATCATGTAAAATTGAGATTCAGGCATCTTTAGGACCTTATTTGTCCATGAAAAGGTCAAAAAATTGATTTGTAAGATGTTTGATGTCTTAAAATGAAGAAAACTGATTTATCTCTCATATCGACCTCCTTAGCAACTTTAGAAGGGTAGTTTTCAAGTACTTGGTACATATAGATGAGAAAGAGTTAGGAGCTAAAACCTTGGACTTTATTAGGTGTCCTAGTAATATTTAATTTAGTGGAATTATTTTACATATTGATGGCTTATTCTTTATGAACAATCACTAAGAGTGACAACAGGTCACTATGGCCTTTTCATTTGAGAGGGGTCTGTCTTTGTACTTGTTTCTCCAACTCATAAATCAATAGAGAGGAATGGTTTTGAAGGATGATTTTATAAGTCATGGATCTCCTTTTGATGGTGGTTTCATTAGCCAAATTATCTCCTTGAACTACCTTCACTTGTAAGAAGATTGTCTTAGTGTACAAGTTATTCTAATGGATTCTACTGCAAGTTATTATTTTCTTTTCATGGTGGTCACTATCAGAGGTTTGTATTTATTTTTCATTAATGGGATATCACTCAATTTCATGGAATTCATTTTTCTTATTGGATATGTGTCTTTTGTTTATCTTCTTTGAGTGTTTGTTCTTGGGAGACAAAGTTTATGTTTGAACTGTCTATTGTATGCTTGATTACCATTTTGGACCAATTATCAGAGGTATCTCATGGTGTAGGTATTTGAGATCATATTTTTATATTATAAAAACAATTTATAACGTTTGGAGCAATGAAAGATCAAGATAAGAGTCTAAACACACCTTCTAATGAGAAGTTATAGGTGCTCTTTCCTAAACATACCTGTATGGATTATAGGGTGAGTGGAGGTTGATAATAGGTATTATATAAAGATCAGAGTCTGTATAAAACATTGAAGAAGTGACAAGAAGGGTATGATAGTTTTTAGGGTTGATAAGACTCAAGAACTTAGGAAGTGGATCTTTATAGCCCTAAAGCTAGTAATTGAGACCTACATGCCTCAAGCATGTAGGTCCACATTTTGGGACTATGATCAAACTTAAACCAACATAATGGAGCCTTAAGTATATAATATTAAACTCTATGTAGATGGATATATAGTGTAATAGTTTCAAAGAGCATCTGAGGTACTTTGGTAATAAGGAAAAAGGTGCAGTTGAGTTCACAATCCAATCTTCACCTACAAGTCTGTACAGATCATTCAAGTGAGCTGAAGGTGATGTGATGCTTGTTAGATGTTCTGTAGCCTTGGAAAAGTGATAATGAATGACTAAATTATGTAGTGGTTGATATGGTTTGAGAAAGCAAAGAACTTAAGAGATAGTTTTGTGTAGCCTTAAATATTTAGTAGAGACCTACAGTCCCTAGGCCTGTAGGTCCTCTTTTCAACCTTGATCAATGACAAATCAACACAAAGCAAAGTATTAAACATAAAAATCATAAATTAATTATAGGTGAAGATGATGCCATAACCTATCAAGATAAATTAGGTCATTGGGAGAGTCAAAGATGGTTAGGAAACTAAGTTGACAGTCTGACATAACCTACAAGACTGTGTACGATCTGTACTTGATGGCAAAGACAAGTGAGTTAATATTGTCATAAATTGAGATGAAAAACATTGATATATAGTTATGTTGAAAACTCTATAGGTTTGGAACCTTAAAAAAATCATGGTAATAGAGGGGAATTTGGTTTCCAAACCTAGATGTAGTCATCATACCCTAATATCCACCTACAGGCAAGGAGACTCTATAACAATCACCTACAAGACAATAGACTAAGAAGACAAAAAATAAAAGGTTGAAAATAGCATAAAATGTAAGAAAAACCTTGTGTGACATTGAAAATGATATTTTATGAGGACTAAGTACTGTCAAGATCATGACATAATTGAAATGACTAGGTTCAAGACAAAACATAGTCAAGCTGGCCCTAATGAGCACCTACATCGATGCTGGAAAGGTGTGAAGTAAAATGCAATACAAGAAGGGGTAGAGTATGTTAAAAAATACCCATGTCTAACTTGAAATAATAAACTAAGTCCAAAACCAAAGTAGGGTCAGTGATGTGGAGAGTGAGGTCTCAAACCCAAGTACACAGTCAAGTGACCCCAATAGGCACCTACAGGCCTATTTGGAAGGTCAGATCTTTCTTCAAGGCTAAGAAAGGGTGTTGAGATATGTTACAAGGGTGTTTATATATGTTTTAAGGGATATTTAACCTATTTAGAGACCTCAATATTATTAAAATCATGAAGAGGATCAGTGATGTGAATATGAAGACTAGGTTCACAATACACAATCAAGAGACCCTCTTGATAAGCACCTACATGCCTATTTGAAGGGTCAACATAGTTTCAAGCCTAAGAAAAGAGGTAGAGTAGTATTGAAAGTATTTTGAGCCCAATTAATATTATTACCAAGGTCAAGATCATTGAGGAAGCCATTGGTATAGAAGATGAATTCCTAAAACCCGACACACAATCATGGTCCTAGAGGCACCTACAGGTGGATCTTGGGATAGAATGGTATAAAACCCAGACAAAAGACAAAGTGTTTGAAAAGGATATAAATCTTAATTGAAACCTCAAGAAATTTCATGAGATATCTAAGAATATTAATGAGGTAAGAGTGAAGTCTAAATTATAATAGAGTCAAGTGACTCTCTAACAACATACACAACCTACAAGTTGAGATAGGCTAGTCTTGAGCTTAAAAGGGAGATTAAAGTACTTGGAAGACACTAAGGTATAAATTACACAAAATAAGAGGTCATAGGTTTAGTATGAAGCTAAAATAATCATAAAATATTGATCAATTTGTGTTTTAAAACAACTAATACAGTCAAAGCCCTGATATATGCCTAATGAGGCTAAGCTCACACACAAGTTTGTTTTCTTGGCTGAGTAGGAGTTTAGGCTTGGTATGAAATGTGAAATTATGAGATAGAAAATATATATGAAATGGTTTCATAATATTATTCAACCCTCAGATCTGATGATAGGGGATAAATTAAGACAACAAGCTATGTTCTAAGATACATATAGTCACTAGCAAACCTTACGAGTTATGAGAGCATTTGGTGTTTTGAGCACTATAGAATCATGATAAAACTCTTAAATTTGGTATAAATGATTATTATGAATATATAAATACATTAATTTACAATAAAAATTTATATTAACTGAGGATATACCCACTATTTTATCTCAGACTTGGCCCACTCTTTGGCAGGGGGCAATGAAGAGACCAAGGGGCCTGTTTGAGGTCTAAGTGCAAAGAAAAATATTAAAAATTCATGAAGGATATTTAAGGAAATTAAAAGTGATATAAATGGTCTTATAACACTCTCAGGTGATGCTCGACCTTAGGATTCAATCCAAGTGACCTTGAGGGCTAGTAAGAAAGAGATAGGCTCTTAACCCCAAGTACCCTGATCAGTGTACCAGTTGCATACAAAGGGGTAATGATAACTTGAAAAGCATGTGGAATAATGTTATGGATTTTTTTATATGTTTTTTATCCTCTCATAGTATTTGGAATGAATTTTAAGACCGAAAACTCAAAGTAGACCTCTCTTGAGCCTCAAGAACGCTAAACAAGCCACTCGAGAAATAACTTTACATACTCGTATTGTCTCTCAAAATTTTCATGGGGAACTAAGTAATTTAGGATATATGACAAGGTCAGTAAAGAAGGTTTTAAAAGTGTAATGAGGTCATTTTATGGTATTTTATTTATGTATAATCTTTAAGACCCCAAACAAGTCTTAAACCCTTTTAAAACCTTGATTGTGACTAGTCAAGGAAAAAAGACCTCAAATGCATATATAATGACATATTTTTATCTTGAAAAATACTTGATGTTGTGTGGGACTCTAAGAAGGTTTTGAATATGTAATTTTATGTTGACATCACTTGTATGGATTTACACAAATGCCCTACTTTGGCATGTTTTTGGTGTTTTTTAGGTGTTCTACGAAGGTGAGAACTTACCAATAATTAGATGAGATAATTTGGGTGTTTTACTAGTCATTAAAGACCAAAATGTTTCATAGGATATTTTGGATGTGATCAAACTAGGATTGATTTCCAAGACAATCCCAAAGAAGCTCAAAAAAAGACTTGAGAGCAATGTGATTTCAAGGTTTGCACACTTTCATAGGGTCTCAGGACCCCATAATTGACATGGAAGTTTGTGATAGTATGATAAATGTGAATCAAATAATTTTAAATAGTTTCACAAGTGTGGGAGCTCCCAATAGTAAGATTTCTACTTTTTAAGCTTAAGAGGGCTTATTAGGCCTAATTTGGGAGAGAAAATGAGATAGAAAGTACACTTACACTCAAAATATGATCATGAAATTTTGTGTAGATATGTAAGTGGATAGAGGGTATATAAAAATATGATCAATTTTACATAGTCATCTCCATATTATTCTATACAAGGAGCTTTACCTATTGGAGGGCTACAAGGATTTGAGAAGAGATTTAAGTTTTTGGTGCAAAACCAAGTATTTTTGAGTGTTTGGTGTCTTAAAATGTCATGTTACAAGTCTATTATATTATTATAAGACCATCCATGGAAAAAATTTGTAGTCTTGAAGAAAAAATCCACTTTTCCCTTCTACACGATGATGAAAATGAGCTTTCCAAGGGGTTAAAACACAAAGTCATTATATAAGGCTTATAACAAAATTTTTAAAGGCTACTGGACATTATATATTCCAAATATAATATTAGAACAAGTCAAGGATCAATTAGAATGAGTTGTAAAGGTTTAAAAGTTCCTAAGTCTCCAAAAAAGCTTTGTTTCTTACCAACGCCTAGGGTGTTGAAGAAGTTAAACTTGCACTCAAGGAGATATAACAAACCAAGGAAGATGGAAAGACCTCATTAATGGTCTGGAGAAGGTTTAAAATGAAGACTTTATCATGTCATGATGACCTAATTTCATGGATCAAGGCCTATTTTCAAGGAAATGACTTCTTGACCAAGGATATAGGAGTATGCAAGCAAAAATCTAGGAAGTTGTATGGGTCAAAGACCAAAGCTAAATGCTCAAGACTCTTTCAAACTTCCCAAACATGTCTTATCTTAACCTATATGAAATTTTAATAAGGTGGATGAGAGATATTCAAGGAATGCTACATTGGGTTTGGGGAAGGCTAAGTGAAGGTTTCAATTCCTTGTATTTGGGGCTGACTTGTCTTTTTCTGTCTCCTCTCTCATGTTCTCTATATGTAAGCCAATTTTTGGAATTTGTAAAGGATCCTTAATGTAATTTATGGCAAGGCAATTCTTATAAAACACTTGTACTTGCCTATTTTGAATGAATAATACTGAATTCATGCCTCCTTAAAGCTTATGTTTAGTGTATTTTCATGGTTAGTTGATAGATGACAGTGATAGTACATGCTTCCTCTCATATTGTCCTTTACTCTTTACCTATTTTTAGGTGTTATCTCATCCTTACATGTTTCATAGTGTGTTATAATAATCTTATATGTTTACAAAGTGTGAGCTTTCTTTAGTATCGTTGAGAGACCTATTGAATAAGTTGCCTTAGATCATCCATCAAACTAAGCCTCTATATGAAAAATTAATGCATGGAGACCTATATTTTTAGAAGTGTAATTACATTTATGTTCTTATTCATCCTTTATAGTGCATACTACACAAGTGGAGGTCAAATTTTGGTGTATCACCCCAATTAGATAGGCTTTATTTTTAGTTTGCATCAAAGGCTTATCCATTTCCTATTGGGGCATTATACATTATAAACCTTTTTATTATTTGAGAAGAAATTATTGTGCCTATAAGTTACAATGCCTTCCTAAATATGGGAAAACTATAGATACCCCATTTTGGACACAATTGCCTTTCGACTAGACTTTAGACTAATTTCTACCAAATAGTGCAGATTAAGCTTAGGAATCACTAAAAACCCTAATTTTGTTCACATGTCATTCATAAATGCTTAGAATCATGTTGAGGCATCCATATTTTGGGTACTATCCTGTATACAATAATAACCTCTTATAGATTCATCTTTATTCACCTTGCAACCTAACAACTGGCTATTGGCTTATGGACCCTTTAAGTAGCGCACTTGAACAATTCTTAAAAGAGATAAAATGCTAATCAAAATGAATCAACTAATTAAACCAAATTAAATGCTTAGCTAATTAATCCATTTATAATTAATTAATATCTAAAAATGGGAATTCAAAAATTCAAAATATCAATCTTCTTCATCATTACCTTTATGAGTTTTCAAGCTCTCACAAAATATCTAACAAACATCTAATTTGTGAGCCATGCCTATTAATTAAAAATCATAATTACATGCCACCTCCTTAATTCAACTGGAGTTATAAATAACTCACCTAGGGTTGGTTTTAACTCATTTCATGCTTAAATTCTAACCTAATTCAACTTGGGTGAGAGTTAAATTTGAAGGCTATAAATACAAGGCCTTACCTTTTGATCTTTAATGTTTTTTAGTGTAATGTTATTATGCCAAAATACCTCCAAGAAGCTCATTTAGTGTAAAGTTATGATGCTCAAATAGATGCAAGAGGTTTTTTTATTGAATATTATTATTTTAAAATACATCCAAGAAGTTCTTTTAGTGCAAATTTATTATGCTCAAATAGATGCAAGAAGCTTTTTTAGTTCAATGTTATCATGCCAAAATACCTCTAAGAAGCTCTTTTGGTGTAAAGTTATTATGCTTAAATAGGTGCAAGAAGCCTTTATATTAGTTTTACCATGTGAAATCCATTATCCAAAGTAAGCCAACTAGCCAAACTAAGGTGCCAAGGAGAGATGGAGTGAATGGAGCTTCATTGACAAAGATTTCTGGATGCATATTGCTAAGCAAGCCACTTTAATAAGCCATTTTGGAGCTACAAGGAAGGTAAAAGGATGATTTATTTATTTTTCTAGTTGTGTTTTCATTATATGCTTGTTACATATGCACTCCCTAGTGTTTAGGCTAGAGGTGTTAGTGTTTAGTGTGTTAGTTTTGATTTAGTTTTATTGACTAACACTATACTAATCTCCCCTCTAATGGATTCCTTGTTCATAAAAGCCTTACCAAATTTTGCTATTTCTGAGCACTTTCTGATCATATATCATATTAATTGGCATTTCAAAAAGCCTAAACTCCATAAGATGTAACTATTTATTATGGCCCTTCTAGATCATGGGCCCATCATGACACACATCAAGCAAATTTAGAATTTGGTTCCTAAGACTAATTAGCAGCCAAAATGGACCCAGTGGTGGGCAGATGATCTTAGTAAGATGTCTAGATTTTTGTTTATCTACGAGCACCAATTAACCAATATTAGACAAAGATCCTACTCTACCACCACTTCAGAGTTGAGCCAGGTTGTGGCCTCCCTAGAGCAACACCCATTCATTGAAGCTCTCCATCTACAGGTGGATAGATTATGCTATAAAATCCAAATTATTGATTAGTACAATGCCTGTGGTGCTTAACTTTGAGATCATATGCATTGGTTCAATGTGGGTGATCGGGTCTCTAAGTAATTCTTCCACATGTTCGAGGCCAAGTTCACCTCCCAATAGATGTAAGCCATTCATGATAATGGGTAGAGATACATAGAGATGCCTAAGATGGTGATGAATTTCACCAAACATTATCAACAAGTGTTTTCATCTCAACCTCCATCCATGGAAAGCCAATAGGCCTTGAACTAGTGATTCTCAGTGGGTCCCACTAAAGTTTCCACCACCCAAAAGATCACTTGTGATAGACTCCTTTTTATGGAGGATCTATTTGAAGCTATGATGGAAATGGATAATGATAAAGCCCATAGATGTGATGGCTTCCCTTATGAGTTTTACAAGAAAATGTGGGATACTGTTGGGGCTAACATTTACTAGATTTACCTCAAAACCTTCCACTTACAGACCTTGGGATCATCCATCAACAAAGGGCATATCAAATTCATCTCAAAGTTTGGTGACCCCAAGTTCATTTGTAATTGGCATCCTAACACTTTGCTTAATGTCTCTTACAAAATCATCACTAAAGATTTGACACTCTACCTTAGACATATATTGCCTTCGATCATCTAGCCTGAGCAGACATGCTTCATTCAAGGTTACTATATTCTAGATAATGTAATTTCAGTGTGGGAAGGCATGGAATGGGCCTATAAATCACTCCAAAAGGATTTGTTCATTAAAATTGATTTTGAGAAAGCCTATGATTATATTGAGTGGCCATTCATTTTGGTTATGTTATAAGTTTTGGGTTTTGGTCCCACTCTTATGTAATCTATTTACATGTTTTTTGATGCCTCAACTTTCCTCTCTATTAATGGAGTCAAATTGAAACCTCTTGACCTCTTCAAATCCATTAGACAAGGTTGCCCCTTGGCCCTGACCATCTATGTTCTTGTTACATAAGTTTTTGGTTATCTTTTGTCCAATGCTCAATCATAAGGCCTTGTGTATGGTATATCCCTTCCTTTAGAAGAACCCTAATAACTTCTCAATGGGCACTTCATTGATGAATCCTTCCATACAAAATCAAGAAAGAGGATGTTGTGGCCAATGATATGTACTTTTTGTAAGTATTTTATCTTACCTATGGCTCTGCCATTCAATGGCATAAAATGCAGTGTTATAGGCAATCTATTCTTCCTCAACCTACTTGGATGGCACAGTAAAATTATCACTGGATAAAACATGATTATATTTATTAATTTATTTGAATTCCCTTTTCCTTCTAGGCCTCTCCCCCTTAGTTATGGTAGCACGTGATGGACCGTGTTTGTATTAGATTACCAAGCCATTCTCCTTGGCTGAGAAATTCTAAATCTGCTCCAAAGTACTTTCTACCACCTATGTGTACTATTATTCTTATTGGGTGCCCACCAAATAGGTTATCCTTAATCTTGATAAGTTGTTGTAGGATTTAATTTGGGCCAATCCTTCCATTAGTAAGAGCTTTCATAGAGTTGCCTAGGATTATTGTTGTCTTCCTCATGAGGCTAGAGGTATGGGCCTCATTGATATATCTCAACAAGCCTCTGCCTTGTGTGTTAAATGGATTATTCATGTGGTGGTGGGAAAAGAAGTTTAGAAGATTCTTATTTAGAATTGCATCTCTCAAGGGTCCCATTATGACCATGTGGCTTGGAAAGTACTTGGTTTTCCCAATCTCCTTACCCTTGTCACCTCGATCAAAATGGTGGGCACCTTTGTCATTAAGAGTATCTAGAAAGGCTGGGGAAAAATCAAACCATGGCTATTATGGAATAGTTTAGGTTTTAGGGATGGTTTTTTCATCAACTAATAGTCTCTATTGTGGTTAAAAGTCATCGACATGCATGTTGTGCCTCTTGCAGAAGTGCCTTGGATTCATCTGCTTAGGTTTTACCGCAGAAGATTATGCATTGTGCAAGATCTTTTCTAGAAAGAGTCTTGATTTTGGATCCCCTGGAATGCTTTGAAAGCTAAATTAAAAATTTATCCAACTAACAAAGAGTCTTATGATGAGATTGTTTCAGCGGTGCCTATGGAGTTTCTTCATAAGAACTCTATCTATTAGAGTATGTTTTACTCATGTTTGCTAGGTGCACTATTTAGCATTATTTGTGGTTTAGTCCCACATTTGCTACTTTAGACTTTTTGTTGCTTTACCTTGCCTTTATATGCAAGAGATTTTCTTTGTAATATTCATGCTTCATAGTTCATTTTCATCACTTTGGTGAATAACAATTGTTTGGTGTTCAATTGGTTTATTCTCTTGTTTATGTTGAAGCATCAATGGCTATAGTAATTAGTCATTGGAGAGATATTGGCTAAGATTTTTCATAACTCTTTCATGGTATCAGAGCCACCCTCCTATGGTCGTTACTCAACCATTTAGCCCAAAATGAGTCACATTCCTCTTAGGCATTCTTCATTTGTTTAAGCCTTATTGAGTTTTTTATTGGCTCATTTTTTAAGCATCCATGTTATTTTCATAGTTTATATTTAGCATTGGCTAAATCTATGTTATTTCCATGATATTATTGGTGATGGATATTTGAGTTTGGTTTCTTTTTCACTAATATTGAGTAGATATTCAAGTTTGTCTTAGCTATATAAGGATTGTTTTTTTATAGATACGTGAGGAAGATACATGGTTTCCATCTCTATCTTTCCATCTTTAGCCCAAACTCTAACTGATGTCTTGATCTATTCACAAGCCATTCTTATTTTTTTTAAGGCTATGTTTTTTACCTACAGGAACTTGAGTCAAAACCTAAGTTTTAGTTTGATTTTTTGAGAAACCTAAGTTTCCAAACTATCCTCATTGGGCGACCACGGCATCTTTATTTTTGGGCTAGCCATTGTGTTCATTTTGGTTGAGTACGGTGCCAAAATATCTATTCTTTCTAGCCATTTTAGAGGGATGATTTATCTTATCCTTCACCCCTGATGATTTGAATGTAGTCATTCTTTAACTCAACCTAAGAGCTAAATGCCCCCAGTAACATACTTGATAACATGTATTTTTTTCTGATCTTGGAGTTATTCTCTGAAACTATTGGATCTATACGCCACAGTTCAAGAATCCTACAACAACATTGATGTTGGTTCCATATCAAGTTCTATTATTTTCTTTCTTTAACATAGCCCAAGATCAATGCACCCACCTTCTATTATGTCAGCGATTTCAACTCAAGTAGAACCACTCTCCATTTCAACATAGGATTTCAATGGACTCAAAAATCCCATCTATGCTTTCAATAGACTACAAATAATCATTTACCTCTGTATCTGAACATGACATATGTATAATATGTGTTTATTTTTGGTAAAGCAAACTACATATCTACTCCCTATGTTTATCAATGTGGCATTTGAAGGACATCAAGACTTGTGCTTGGCATCATTATCTTTTTTTGATATGCTACTATGTTAGAAGAGGATTGTCAGATCTAGCTTGGAAAGGTTTGCTTTGCATAGATGTCTGGTTGGAATAATATTGTGTTTTTTCCTGTCTACATGGAAGAGAGACTATGCTATTACATTGAGGGATAGTAGATCTACAAAGAAGGTGTTGGAGGCATTTTTTTGATATTTGGTTTGCATGTTGGTTTGTGGCCCTTTAATGGCCTATAACCATCTACTGATATCTTCCTTCTAATTGCTGTTGTATCCAACCTGGACCTACATGCTTAGGAGGATTGGTGGTGACTAGATGTGGCATGGTAGGTGGTAGCTTCTCCTTATATTCATTTGCTGCAACATTCTCAACTCTTTCTTTGACCTCACTACCATAAAGTTCAACAACTCCCATCCATGCCATTTTGCACGAGAGGATTGTGTTGACAAAATATATTTGGTGATGATTTTGTTGATTTGTGGCATATATTTGGATATACTTGTGAGCCCATAGATAACTATAATCCACCTTCTTTTCCTCTTTACAAAGTTGTAAATGATTTTTTTTTCTTTTACTAGCTATAATTTTTGCTTAAAGAGGGAGTCAAGCACACTTACAAGCATACCAAGGCAACTGAGTTGACTTTTTTTTTTACTTATGTTGGTCTGAGGATATTCCTGGTCCATGCCAATTCTAATGAGTGGTTGGAAGGCTAGGTTATCATACCCGTGGTACATTTTTTATCCTTTTAGTGCAAATTTTTATTAAATAGGCTTATTTTAAGACAAATTGTTTATTTAATAACTTTTGATCAGTAGCTTGAAATTGAGCACCATCTTTTTCAAAAATTGATTTTTTTCAATTTCCCACATAATGGTCCTATTTATATTATAAAATTCACTATTTTATAAAGTGCCACATTCTGCAGGGGGTCTCTTACATTGGTTGTGCTGCCATTAGCTTACATTATGTGGTGACACATTTTACTATTTTTTTTGAGCATTTGATAAGGGATTATTCATTATTTTTCATGTATCTTATCTCTTTCAGTTGACAAAGATGGAAGGATGAGGTCTAATCTAGTAGGAGGTCAGACCCCCTCATAGGCAACACATACTTCCTTCTTACTCCTTTGCATTGTCATCATTTGTTGCACTCATAGATGCTTTTTTAGCTGAGTCTAACGTCGTATTCTTATGTGTACATAGTCACTACTTTAGGTTTTTCCTATGGGTCCTACATTATAATTCACACATACATTATATTGAACACATTTTTGACTAAACCTGATGTCCTTTCATGTGCTTTGCATCTTATTTTTTTTGGTTACTGATCATTCTTCTGTGTGTTTGCATACATTATGACTCTTTTTGCCATTTTCTACACTATTCCATCAGCCCATGACATGCATTAATACATTAACACACTGGTAGTTGTGTCTTATCTCCTCGAAGCTCCTTTCTTAACACCTCACCTTTGTATATGGAGACACGTATTCGCTCCCTTGTTTTTAGAGCACATCTCTCTTGATGGCATATTTGATAGGTGATAGTATCCTCATTTGGAGCTATTTTTGTGAATCCCAGTGTCTTCCTTGTCTCCTTTTGGTGTTTTTGTATGGGTTATATTATACTCACACTGATTTATAAAGTTCCATGGGGGGTTTGCTCATACAACCTTGTCCACCTACATATGTTTGTGTGATCTATTATGGGTACCTTTTTACTTTGTCAATTGCTTGTCTTTTCCATCACTGCCATGAGCCATCATCTTTTAGAAACTTTTTTGCATTTTTGACACCATTTTTTGATAGTTGATAGTCTTCCACAACTTGATTATAGCTATTTTGGTGAATCCCAGTATCATCTTGTCTTCTTCAATAGTTCTATAGTCTCATTCAACATACATGGAGCTATTATGGTGTATACAGTGTCAACTAGTTTGGTGTTTGAGTAATGGATTCGAACCAATCATTCAAACCTCTTTTCTCCACTCTATCCATTCAGTAGTATGGGGGGGGGGTGTGATGTATATTTTGCTTCTTGATGTTGAGTGTTGCTTGCACATACTATACTTTTTTTGTACTTTTATCACTATTGATAGTCTTCTTTATTAAAGCTATTCTGGTGAAGCCCAGTGTCAATTATTTTATGATCAAGTAGTGGATTGAAACCACTCAAGAAAATTAAGTTCTTCTAAGACTTGTGAGTACTTAGAGTGCAGACTTATTCACCATCAACCTTGGGGGGATTTTCTCTAACTCTCTCTTCTTCTTTTCTCTGTTTTGGGGGGGGGGAGTTTTTCCTACATGTTTTCTCTCTTTTCTACACTTCCTGAGAGTTTTGTTTTTGCACCTTTTGTGCATGTGTGTGATTTCATGATTTCAACACAATAATAAGTTTGAATTCTTCTATTATACATGGGTATCTTATTTAGACACTTTGTTTTCCAGAACCCAAATGAGGATTGCATAATGTCTCATCATTTGTTGGCCTTCTTTGGTGTACTTTTTTGTATTTTTGTCACCACTGACAGTCTTCTTTATTGAAGCTATTCTGGTGAAGCCCAGTGTCAGTTGTTTATGATCGAGAAGTGGATTCAAACCACTCATGCAGATATTATGAGTATTTTCACCTAGTGTTCAGCATTGAGGGGGGCATGTTTAACAATGCTTCATTGGGTTTCATCTTCTACCCAATCATTTGGAGATCAATCTTTCTTCCAATTGATCCTTATATTCAACACTAGTTTTTATTTTTACTTGGTGGTTACAATGATTAGCATCCATGTATTCTGATGAGCTAGATTGGCATCCATCAAGACATTTGGCTTCTTCACTGGATTCTCTTGACATTATACATAGGTACCCAACATGGCATAGTTATCGGGACCTATCTTCTAAGGAGTTTTAACCTTTTTTTGTTATCCCCTAGCTTCACTTGAGGGGGGGTGTTAGAGTATGTTTTACTCATGTTTGTTAGGTGTACTATTTATCACTATTTATGGTTTAGTCCCATATTGGCTAGTTTAGCCTTCTTGTTGCTTTGCCTTGCCTTTATAAGCAAGGGGTTTACTTTGTAATATTCATGCTTCATAATTAATTTTCATCTCTTTGGTGAATAACAATTGTTTGGTGTTTAATTGGTTTATTCTCTTATTTATGCTGAAGCATCAATGGCTATAGTAATAAGCCATTAGAGAGATCTTGGCTAAGAGTTTTCATAACTCTTTCACTGTCAACTCTGCCTGTCCTTGGTAGAAGGACTAGAAATGGTACAAAGATACTCTTTTTGATAATTATACAGCTAGAAAAGGTTATGAATGTGTCTCTCCACACTTGCCTATGGTGGATAAACTCAACCAGAGATGGAACATCCATTCCTCCCCTTCTATTTAGGGGAAGCACTTCCATAATATTTGGTTATCTTATACTGAACCCAAAATGATGCACTTTAATTGGTGTTTGCTTTATCAAGGCTTGCCAATTTGTAAAAGGCTTTTCCAATTGAGGTTTTTTTTACCCAAATGTCCTTTTCATGGCCACCTTAAAACCAAAATGCACATTTTTTAGTCTTGCTCAAAGGCCCAACATGATTAAACTTGGATTCATGATTTTTTCCATCCCTTCCACTCAATTCCCTTCAGCTAGTGCCATATTCTATTTGGAGATAATCCTAGTCTGCCTCCCCAGTACACCCAAGTCTAGCATGATTTCAAAATGGAAAATTTATTCTAGCTATGGAAAGAGCATAATTCAATTTTATTTTCTAATAATTCTACTGACTCGTTGTTTGCTACTTATGATAAAGTTACCATTATTTCTAATGTGATTCTACAAATGCATGTTCAAATAGATAAAGTGGCTATGCAACTTGACTACCTGCAACGGCTTCTCCATCATTGGGGTGATGCACCTTGAATCATTACTCATGTGTCACCTTCCACACCTAGGAAGACCCCACTTCGATGTAAGGGTGACCCTCCTAGGGATGGCTCTCGCCACAACTAGGCTCATCATTATTCTCAAGCTTCTAGTTTTTTGTAGTAATGTCACTCTACCCCTCCATCTCAATACGTGGTTGGGGATCTTCCCCTATGGATTGATGTTCTAGTTAGAGATATCCACCTCAACCACCTCAGCACGATTAGGGATGGGGCTCTCTGCCTCTAATATCCCAATGCCAAGGGAATCTCCATTTTGGGAGCTCCCATGATGGTTCTCTTTAGCCATTTCTTAATTTAGCCATTTCATCCTTGCATGGTAATAAATAAAAAGATAATGTTGAATAGGAGGATATTGATGCTATATGTGACCCTTTGGATGATGGAAAATACTTCTCAAATTTAAGTGGGGTCCTCTTGATAATGCCTCGCCTTCAACTGGTTTATTTGCTATTGCTTCTTAAGTTGCCCTTTTTTGATGTATTAGAACTTTCTCTAGGCTTGGCCTAGTTTGTTCATTGTTTTTGTGGGCTTGGGCCTTTTGATTCCTAGGCTTGGCCTAGTGTTTTGTTGTTATCATGTCCTTTCCCACCTTTTTTGTGAATGGTCTTGTATATGTTTTATTTATATTGAAGTTATAAGCTCTATTTCATTAAAAATTAGAGAAACCTTAGACAACCCTAGTAGAAGGATTAGGGGACAAAAGAAACAGAAAGAAGTCAAGGTAATGGAAACAAAAGAAGGTACCTTCATCACTAAGATGAGATGGAAGCATCTAAATTCCTAGAGGACTTGGAAAAGTAGTGAGGTTTGTTGGCATGTTTTTTGTTATTTAGCTAACTAGAGGTTGACTTTTTGTTAATGTTTTATTTATGTTTGGTCTCTTGTTTAGTAGACTATCTTGTTTGTTAGTTTTTTGTAAGTGATTTTTTGTTGTATCTGTAAGGTTTTTAAAATATTTTTGGGACCTTTCAAACCCCACCCATTTACCATAATAAAAAAAAGATAAAATAAATATATATTGGTATAAATATCACAAATTATATTTATCTCAAAAATGGCATATCAATTTTGAATCTTAGATTTGTCACATACTATATTGAATAATGATTGTATTACCTTCTCTATAATTTTTTTTAACACATAATAGATGACCTAAATCTAGGTGTACCACTACATTGATCTTGGAAAATATTTGTGAAAAAAAAAAAGCTCCAAACTCCATTGTATACCCAAGATATTTCAAATTTTCAATTGCCTTCTCCATGGAAAAGGAAATACTCTCATATGATGGCTAAATGGATGTATTTTTTAAGGTCAATCATTTTTATTGATATCTCACACTATTACATTCTACGACCACCCTTGGCTATCAATGTAACTAGTACATATATTAGATATATCTATTTGAAAATCTTGAGGTACCTATCTTGGATTTGTCACTTACCACATTGATTAATTACTCTATTAATTTCTTCACAAGTTTTTTTATCAGTTAGTTATAGATGGTCTCAATCTAGTTCCACCACTGTGATGGGCTTGAAATTTTTTTTGGGGTGAAAACAAATGACCTCTAAACTCCACCATCTACCCAAGATATCAAGATTTTTTATCGCCTTTTCCAAATAAGAATGAAAGTTTTTGTATGATAGTCAAATAGACATCAAATTTGAGGATGAAACTACTTGATGATAATCAAATAGACATAAAATTTAAGGTCAATGAATTTTATTGACATCTCACACTATTACACTACACCACCCTCGGTTACCATAAAAGTTATGCCTATCAATTTAACTAGTAAAACTATCAAATATATTTATTTGGAAAAATGTTGATATTTATTAATCTCAAGGTAATTATCTTGTATTTGTCACATGTTTCATCAATTGAAGTGTTCTACATTTATTGATGGCTTTGTCACCTTCTCCACAAATTTCCCATTGACTCATGATGGATGGCCTTAATTTGTCTACACCACTACATTGGGGTCAAAAAATTCTTTATAGGAAAAAAGAAGGGGATCCAAACTTTATCGTATGCTCAAGATATCATAATTTTTTGATCCCCTTCTCTGAGCAATTAGGAATTTTTTTTAATGATAATCAAACGAATGTCTAGTTTAATATTGACCATTTTTATTGATATCTTTCACTATTACACTTGCTCCTCCCACCCCACTTGGTTGTCATTATAGGTTACACCTATCAACATAATTATCTTTTAATATCGATGTGACATATACCTATTTAAATAAGTACATTTATCTTGAATATATTTATCTAAAAAATGTGATGATTTATTGATCTAAATACACTAATCTTAGATATGTAAGATATATTTTCCCATTAAGGGGTTCCACATTGATTAACAATTCCATCACATTTTGGGCAAGTTCTGTATTGTCTAGTGACATGTATCCTTGGCCTAGTTGCATCACTACATTAAGCTAGAAAATACCTTTCCAACCAAAAAAATCATGCTTTAAAATTCATTGTATGTCTAAGATATCATGATATTTCTATTGCCTTCTCCAAGAAAGAAGAAAAATTTCCTTGTAACAGTCAAATGGAGGTCAAATTTAAGGCTGACCATTTTTATTGACATCTCACACTATTACACTCACTCTTCCCACCCCCTTATTTATTATTTTAGTTATGCCTCTCAACATAATAATTTTTTTGTAATTATATGCATATAAGAATGCCTACTTAAAATTTAACATCATAAAACATGTAAAATATGATAATAATGTCAATCAAACATGTCAAAGGGTAGACAATTCTTCATTGTTTAGAAGGTTATCATATGGAATTTTTAGTCATTTTTAGGCATGATAAAGAGATTCTAGCTTTATAGAAGGCTTTCATAAGGGCTTTCAAATCATTCCAGTCATGATAGAGAACTCTTCATTTTTTATGAGGTTGTCACAAGGGCTTTTGAGTCATTTTCATACATGATAGAGAGCTCTTATATTTTAATAAAGTTTTTGTAAGGGATTTTGAGTCATTTCTAGGTTTTTCATTGCAATATGAATTTTTAGTGTTAATAATCAATTATATGAACTTTTGCATCGACCAGATTTAAACCCATTAGATAACAATGTCAGGATCATACAAACATTAATAGTCATTATTAGGATTATAAGTACTATCCTAGTAAACCAATATAAAAAATGATGTTGCCTTTTGTACTAATTGCATGTTATGACTCTTGCCCTCAGAAAATTATCAAATCTAAAATGGATAAAGGTTTGGTTTAGGTGTTTGTGTAATATACTTAATGGTGGCATTTTCCCATTTTTATTTTTCATGCCTATCAAAGATACATAGATAATGGATAAATAGAAAATGCATAACAAAAATAATGTGAACAAGTAGTCCAAGATTGCTCTCAATAGAATGCTTAATAGAAATTGATAAATGCATGTTTGTAATTGATGATCAAATGAACCTAGTCATTTATCTATTTATAGATGAATTTAATATGAAATTATTGTGTATGACCAACTTATAAAAACTAGAAATAGAAAAGGGCCAAATGGACCCATTCAATGAAGAGAATGGCACAACCAAATGTACCAAGAGCATATGGACAATCATACTAGTTAAAAAAGATAATGCTGGTACAAGGGTAGTTTTAGATGTCAATTTATATTGATTTAGGGTACCTATGTATGTGTCTATTATCAGTTCATAATAGGTTCTTATTGGGGAATTTTCATTATGTTTTGGAACCCATTTATCCATTTTCATTTGGTTTAATCTTTCCTCTCTAGTTTCCCTTACGTTTCTAGGTTTCCCTAGCCTTTTGCCATTAGCATAATGCGTGCTCATATTTCCTTATATTTGTGGGTCTTTTGACCCATTTACCCATATTTATTTAGTGTTTTCACTTCAAATTTTATACTTTCTCATCATTTGTGTGTTGTCTTATGCATCAATAAGGCCCTAATTTGAGTTTGAGAAGACTATATGTACATAGGCACGTTAGTGTATATAGGAGGAATGAAAACAAAAATTTGATGAAAGAAAGTTCCAGAAAAAGGTTAGGAGTGATAGATAGAAGTCTAAAAGCATAAATTAAAGTGTTTAGGGTATATTTATATTCCAATTCTTCATATTGCATCATTGTAAATCTTATATGTAATGACAGATCATATAAATTTTTTGTTAGGTTGTGGAGCTAAAAGCTTCACCAGGATGCAAATAGGAGGAGTTACGGAGGTTGCAGAGGTTGCGAAGAGTTACAGGGTAACTGACATTGATCTGATCAATCGACGTTGGTCAGATAGTAGTGCAGAAGCAACCAACATCGGTTATAAGTCGACTGACATCGGTCAGGAGGAGCCAACGTCGGTAACCTGTGTGTGAGCATGCAGTTTGCATGCGAATTCTAGAGAGTCTATTTTTGGACTATCAATTTGCATGTTAAAGGCTAATTATAGTCTTGAGTTGCACATCTAATTATTGTAATTAAGATAGTCTAATTATTGTATGCATGAGATCTATATAATAGACTCATGAGCTGTATTGTAAATTAGTGCTAGAGAGTAAGAGAGTAAAATAAGCTCCTTCAGAGAGAGGAGAGCAATGGTGTGTTCCTCCTAGTGCCACAGTACCAAGTGTGGGTGCTGGTTTGGAGAATCAGAGGGGTTCTTCATGTATGTATGATCTTGGTTAGTAGGTGTGTAGGACCACGTTTGGAGATCTACAATGGTGAGTAAGGTCTGGTGATTTGCAGGTGGCAGCAGAGAGTAGGAGATCTACTTGGAATACGGTTGTGTACTTGGTGTACTGGCAGCGTTGTTACTGACTGGTGGAGGTGAACAACAATTTTGTACTAGAGTTGATTGTTGGGACCGTGAGAGAGAGAGGGAAGAAGTCCTTGAGGTGTGGCAAGCCTTTGAGGTGGAAGAAGAAGTGGCATCTTCTTTATTGTATTTTATTTTGAGTGATTATTAATACAATTGTGCATTGTCTCTCATATCCTTTCTTGTTTCATAGTTCTAGTTACTTATTCATTCTGGTTAAATTTTGTGTTTAGTTGCTAATATAAGAGGTAATCATATGTGCTCTAATTGAGGAGCAAGATCCTAACAAATTTGGTCTTGCATCACATGATTGTTTGTTGAACTACCTAGATTATTAGTTTCCACCTTTTCTAAGGATGAGGGTTTAACTAAGGAAGCCCCCCAATTGAATACATATTTTTAAAGGTCTCACAAGGTTTTGTGATCCAATTGGTGTTCCTATAGTTATCTAAAATGTCATTTTATTGCAATGTGTGTCATTTAAGACCACCCTATCCTTAGCTTAGCCCTAGACCTACAGAGGGCTTCTTTTGATCATTTTATAGCTTATATATGCACTTATCCCATTCCTAGATATACCAAAAGCCACATTAGGCCATCCCTTAGGCGTTCAAGACCCTTTTTCCCTTGTTCTGACCTTTTATACAATAGTGCAACCCTTAATTCTATAACATACTATGCTATTAGAAAAAGGGCAATTATATTGACCCTTAGCCTTATTTACCCCTAATGAATATCTTTCTACTTCCCAAAGAATTTTAGGGTCATCCTAGACTCATTGACAAGCACTAAAACACTATATAAAGACCACTCTTATTCATTTATCTACTAGAGGGAAAATAGATGCAATTCTCATGAATAAACTCAGAAACAATTGTGAAATTTAAGGCAATTTATCCCTATTATACATTACTTATGCACACACCCATCTACAACAACACATATCTCAGACCACTCAAGTTTGTAGTATCAATACACACTTAAAGCATTCAAATTAGAATTTATACTAGCATTAACTTGTACTTACACTAGCACTTAGATTGGGATAAATACATCAAGCTTGATCCCTTTTCAAGGTATTGGTATGTAGGCAATGCTCAACACATGTTATGTTTAGGTCATGTCCAGCCCACCCTACTAACACCACTCTAATTCTACTTGTGTTCCTCAAAACCCTAGCAAGCATGGAGGCTTAGGGTTTCACATTAAGAATAAGCAAAACACAAAATAGACAATGATTTAGGACTCAATCATATATACATAGTCTTTTTAAAACAAGGTGAACATCCTCCTAATAAATCACTATTTTATTAAGGTCATTAACATGACACAGGAGGAAACTAGTGTAGTACACTATTAGAAAATGGACCACATTACTATCTGAAGAGGGTTCTAACACCTATTTCTTATTGATGACATCTTGCACTGTTCCTTCATTAGTTTCTAGCTACCACTCATCTGCTTTAGTCATATTTTATAGATAAGTATCTCCTTTATAATTTATCACTATTTATAGGCTAAACAAATAAATCATTTATTATATAAATTAGTGGTTGTTGATATTGTTTTATTTATTCCCTAATTTATTACTTAGCTCTTTTATCTACTTAGGGTTTTACATTCCATAATTCCCAAAATAGTTAAATCATTTGGTGAACCCAAATTACTTTAAATAACATTCAAACCCTAGCCCTGGATGCTCCTAGGGTTTGTATCCTTATTTTTACTATTTCCATTTATTGTGGTAGGATTTTTAGATGTCATATATTCTGTTATAACAACCCTCTTTCATTTTATTTACTATATGCCATATAAAAAAGTTATATCTCTTCCTTTAAGGAGAAGTGCTAGGCTTAGTGGTAACCCTATTGAGCATACCCAAATTCCTTCCATTTAAGCTTATATCATGGATAAAGGACCAATTATAACCCCCCCTAATTGATCCTTCATAGCTTGATTATGTGGAATTTAATGATAACACATTAGAACATGATCAATATAATCAAGATCTTGATGATACACAAGAGGGGAATTGTGACACATTCCCCCCTCCATGATGACAATCTTATAATCAATAAGGATGAGACATTAATAATTTTTAGAGATAGACTTAGAGAATAAACCCATGATCATGCACATATTTTTTAAGCTATATTGGAAATAAATAACACATCACTTGGTCAATTTTCTAACCCCACAAATGCTAATATTGTTACACTTACTATTGAGATAACTCAAATTTTATAACAACTTATTACAAATAGCCAATTCTCACTAGTGTAAACACCTCATATGGCTATTACCCATCCCTCCTTGTTAGATGTATAATACCTTAGGAAAGAGATGCATTCTCTATGGGCTAAGGTGTTACATCTTCAACAGGTGCAACTAGACCATCTCATGCCTTGGACTCTCATGTTCTCCTCCATACAACATTAACACATTATATAACAGGAACTCCTTTACCATCCAAATTTTGGCACCAAAGCTTACTTTGTATGATGGTAAGGGTGACCCAAAGCATCATCATTTGATTTTTATGTGGCATATTTGGACTACACATCAAATGATTAGCTCCTGACTAAGTTATTCCCTTACCATTTAAAGGAGTATGCATTACAATGGTTCTATGAACTCCCTAATTAGTCCATTACAACATTTAATTCACTTGAAAATATGTTTTTAACACAATTTTAAATCAACATTAGTGATAAAGTTTTATATTCTCGAGTTGTGAACTCAAGAAAAAATCTAATGAGAGAATAATTGAATAGGTATTGTAGTATAAAACTATATTAGCAAAGATGACTAGCCCCATGGTAGATAGAGAACTCTAGGACATATTCAAGCAAAGATTATTACCAACATTACATGAATCTAAATTATTCAAAATATTTCCATCATTTATAGACTTATGACATACAATGCAAGAATGAGAAGTCAAAATTCTCTCCATGGGCAAGTTAAAGTACATAACCAGGTCAAATTCCATTAATAAGAGTTCAAATAAGCCCCCATATAAGGTGAGGCCTAATGAAAATAAGAGTAAGTAAAATATAATAATTTACGTAGCATCACAGCTCACTCCTCAATTGGTTTTATTGGCTCATCTAAGGAGACCTTTTAGAAATCTTCCTGAACTGCCAACTCACATACTTTAATGACTTTTGGAATGTAATGTCATATCTCTCCCTCCCATCAAAGAGGTTAATAGGACTAGGCATTTTCAAAAAAACTATGATTCTAATGCATTTTGAAATTATCATAGGCCTCTGAACATACTACAAATAGATGCATCAACTTATGATATAAGATCCAAGATTTAATAGAGGCTAATATCATTGATGTGAGCACTCCTACAGAAACACCAAAAGTAAAATCAACTAAAGTGAAAGCAATTAAAATATTTTTCTAATCCATTTCCAAAGCATTTATCTAATGAGACATTAAACACTTCAGGTGTTTTATACTTATCAAGCACATCCACCACTAGCATCCTATCATACTCATACAATGGACACACACCCTCTACATAATATCATTGGTGTGTATCATACTACAATACTAGCAAGGTTTCTTATCACTTTCTTAGAATAGGATATCATTGATGATGTTGTAGATTTATATGTACTCTTTGTATGAGCTTACATAGATCATCATCTTATTAAAAATGATATGGTTGATAATGGGTCAAACATTAATATGTGTATTATTACACTTCTACATCACTTGGGTTATTCAGATCAGGATATTTCTATGACATATATAATTATTCATGGTTTCAATGGCCATGTTTTGAGCTCCATTAGGGAGATAG
Organism: Torreya grandis; assembly: GCA_037957365.1. Taxonomy (NCBI): domain Eukaryota; kingdom Viridiplantae; phylum Streptophyta; class Pinopsida; order Cupressales; family Taxaceae; genus Torreya; species Torreya grandis. Next base: position 1,823,576 of record JARHVA010002750.1, read on the forward strand.
TACTTCCATTAGAGGTTGGTCCTATACATGTGACCATTAGATTCATAGTGCTACCTAGTGTTAACATATTTGGCATGTTATTAGGTAGGAATTGGATACAATAAATTTGAGCCATCTCCTATACTGTACATAGACCTATCAAGTATATACATGCTAATCAGGTTGTTATAGTTGGGGGCTTCTAAATTATATCCTTTACCTATTCCACAACCAACTACACAATAGTCACCAATAATATTTTCGTCCATTGCCATGCCTCAAATATCAATTAAGCCACCAATGCAGGTGAAGTATACTTATACAACATTACCACATATACATACTCTCCCATAAATACCTTTATTAGATGGACCCCTATGTTAGAGACATGTTATGGATTTTAGAGAGATTGTCTCTACCCCATTCACACCTAAATCTATATAATTGAGTCCTCATAACACTCCACATAGAACATACACACTAGTTATAGCTTCTTCCAATAGTTTGGTCCCCAAAAGCCCCATAGTTCATAGTCCAGTTTAGCTAGCTCCATAGATTCATGGCCAAACTTCATAGCTAGCCTCAGCTATAGATTATCCTAGACATCTAGTTTTCATATCTCAGATACTTTCTTCACACATCACATGTAATCATTATTCCTTAACATGATAGAGTTCACCTTGATAGCGAGTCTCTCATTAGACTCATAGGTTAGTATGTTCTTATAGTTTACTTGTATATAATTTCTCTTATCTTACTCCTTGTATATAGTTTCTGATTTAACAATTTTGGGAATATTGGTGTCTTACTCCTAATTTAGTTGAAGGGTTTGAGTATTAAAATAAGTAAATAAATATGCAATAATTAACCTACTAATTTGTGTAAATTAGATTATAATTTTGTCCTTTCTAAAAATAATAATAAGTGATGGAAAAGAAGACTTAGTTGGAAATTGACTGATCCGACTGAGATAGACGCTAAAATTTATTTTTCAAGATTGGGACACTATCACAAACTAAGATCTAACCTTAATTTTGTAATTGGAAAAGAGTGATGAAATTGGATAGAATGGCATTGATGTTGTAGTCCACCTCTACCACTATTGTCCAAAGGATTTGAGATTTATGGATTTTATTGACTGTTTGTATGACCCCGTCTATGATGTTTTGATAATCAAAAGTTTGTAGAGCTCCTTATAGAGAAAATTTTATTTTCAAACCCTATACTCCATTATACTTTGATCAATTTTGAGAAAGATGGGGGGTTAGTGTGTGTAAGATTCAATAGATGTGGATTCACACCCCTTGTGTAGGCATGCTACTTACATACGAATACTTTGAAGAGGGATCAAGCCATATGTAGTTCTCCCACTTAATGTACTTTATGTAATTGTGTGTATGAAGATGCATAATGCTAAACTAGATGTGTTTAAGGTGGCTATGGACTAGTGTACGGATTTAAATAAGCTTTTAAGTGTATTGGCTAGCTGTATATAGAGAATAGGGAAGATTTCTTGAGTGGTCTTGCTTAGTGATAATTGTCAACCCTTTCCAAATGATCTATGAATGGGTTTTTATAAGGATCTATTGGTCATGGGTTGAATATGTTCACGTTACGCCGATAAGGAGAAGTATGAATAACTAAGAGGAAATGATAGTCGGGGCTAAAAATAGACTTAGACAAGAGTGCTAAAAGTGGACAAGATTGGCATTGATGCTATAGTCCAAGTGTGACACTACTATCTTGAGTAGATGAGACCTAGAGGGATTGATTTATCTTGGACAGAGTAGTTTGGGTGAGCTATGACCAAGTCTAAAAGGATACAAATGATTAGGAATCAGTAAAAATATGCTTAAGTGTGTTAGGAGAGGAAATAAGAGGGACCTTAGGGTTGGGTGTCATTATCCATGCTCAAGTTACCAAATTTTGCATTTTATATGACTACATCCCCCCCCTTTATTCTACTGATGAAACAAAGTGAAATATAAGGATAAAGGAAAAATAGAAAGCATACCTAAACTTACATGTAAGGGTGAAGTTCATGAAGCTATGTGATGCTGGGTGTGTGTAAAGAGAACATGCTATGTAGTGTAATTTTACAAGATAAAATAAAGAGTAGATTAGTTCTTACGATACATTATATCTAAAATAAGAATATACAAAACTAGGTAAGGGAGAGAGGAAGAGAAAGGAATAAATATACCTCATCAGGTATACAAACCAATAAAAAATTTATTGTGATGCTGAGTGATGTTGGATGTGTGCTATAATAAAAGTAATATCTTGAATGGAGCTGAGTGCTCAATTCCTTGAAAGTGGCTCAAGAATACAAAGGCTGGCCCTTTGGCTCCATCGTCACCTAGTAAGTGAAGCTAGGTGATCTTGTATGTGTTGATCGATGTTTGGACTATGTGTCTAATCTCTCTGAATAGGTGGCTCAAAAATACAAAGGTTAGCTAGATCTTTGGCTCCATCATTACCTCATGAAGTGAAGCTATGAATTGATACTAGTATGAAATGTGTGTCATATGAGATGGATCTTAAAGCCCATGAATGATCTATAATATGATAATGTTGGCATTTATAGTTGAATGTATGCTAAAAGCTAGGCCACTCTTGGTCACTTTAAAAGATGGATATTAAGCTTTTATGAAAGCCACTTTGAAACGAGTGCACTAGGCTTATATGAAAACCACTCCAAAATGTGGAGGTTAGGCTTGTATGAAAGCCAATCCAAAATTATGATGACCACCTATAGATGGAATAAGGAACACAACTACTGAGAATGCTTGGGTAATTCTAAACTTAGAAAAAAAAGAAAACAAATGTGCCACACACATTACCCCTAATCACTAGTCTCTAAAACATGGATTCTGATCTAAAAGTTATACCAACTACTGTATCTAAAACTAAAAGTGAGAGCCATCATGCTATGCATGATGCCCTATATATCTATATTATTTGAGCAAAAGTTTACTAAAAACTACTGATTCTAAACTGGTATGGTTATGCAAAACTGTAGCTAAACCTACTTTTTTCCCTGCTTCTGAAAAGTTTGGTTTTTTGCTATTTAGACAAGAGTGTCAAAAATGGATAGTAGTAGCACCAATGTTATTATCTAATCTTGGTGCTATTGTCCTTAGCCAAATTTGGTAACTATTTTGGCATTTTCACTATCTGCCTGGTCTGTTCTGACTAGTTTGATGTTTGGTTGCTATTCTGGGTTTTTTAAAAACTACCTTTTTGATCATTAGGAGCTCTGATCTCTATGATAAAACCCTTATTTATTACCTCCTCTTCTAAGGGTAGGAATTGAGACCTTGAAATGAATACCCTCAGAATAAAAATCCCTATAAATGTGTTATATGTAAAGATACATGATATAGCAATGATAATTGACAAGATATCTTAAGATATAACATGGTTTGTAATGAGAGATTTTTAGATCAATAGGGGTATGCCTAGATAGATATAATGATGTAATAACATGTGAAATGTATTGAAATAGAACTGGAAGTTAGATTAGTTGTTAGTTATTAGTTCTTAGTTGGCAAGGAGGGATGGATCATGATGTCCATCATGGCATCTAAGAGAGGAAGATAATGCATGATGTGGATCATGACATTGTAAATAATCAAAAAAGCAATCAATCAACAAGCACACAAGGCAAGAAGCAAGAAGCATACAAGAGTGGCCAAGGGGCCAAACAAATAAGGGACATGGGCACATATCACTCAAACTAGAAAGCGATCATACAAGGCATGTTTAAATGCCATATACACATATAATTGCAACAAACAAGGTTGGCATGAAAGGCACAATCACATGGAAGAGTAAATGCAAAGGATATTGTTAAATGTCCAAAGGCACACACATGAATAGAAGTAAAGGACATTGTCAAATGTCTTAAGGCACATACAAGAGATAAATAATAAATAGAAAATGCAATCACATAAAGATATGTTAAGCAAAAAAAGAAAGCATGTAAATACTAGAAATACTATCACACCTAACTAATCAAATCAAGAAGTGAAAACATGAAAAACATATTTATTACAAGACTAGGTATATGCTAAGAAATACACAAGTGCTATATACTAGTGAGCGTCGATAGAGTAATCTATGTAAGTTAGTAATTAATGTACATCAACATGATAACTAGAGTGTTTGATGTAGGAATGAAATAACCTAAATGGTGTAGTCATGTAGAAGATGCCCCCAGTGGTTATGCATATCGATGTATGTCTTAATGTAGAAGTAGGATGCCCCCTCAATGGGTAGAGTGAAGCAATCAAAGATATGGATGTCACTACACACACTCAAAGAAGATCAAGTGAAGCATGGTAATGTAGATAAATTGATAAATAATAACATAGAACAACAAATGAAAGTCTAGCATAGTAATAACAATGTAAAGCATGGATGATACATACAATCAAAATATTTTTGGTGTTTTTGAGTTTTTGAGATTTAAGCTATGTACAATTAATCACATGAAGACTATGTATAAGAATTTTAAAGAAGGAACTATGTATAAGTAAGTGAAAAGAACCTATGTACAAGTAAACTAGGAAGGGATGATACTAATCGATGAGTCTCATTGGAGACTCCCTATCATGGTGTCCTATATCAAGGAGAGGAATCGTACATGATCGTGAAACATGATGGAAGTGCTGAGACTATTGCTCTGAAAGCTATATATGTTGTAAGTGCTTTGAAATCTTTGAATTAGAAACTAAATGTGGGGTCCCCATATAACTCTAATAAGTGGATGTAATTATAGGGCTCTTAGGGACCCATATGGTAGTAGTAAAAGCTCTTTTGACATGTACTTTATGAGTAGATTCATGAGATATTAATGATACTACCCTAGGTGTGAACACTGTAGTTGGAAGATGTCTAGAATCTTGAAGCTGGAGAGGGGTATGAACTCTTTATGCTGGTGATGGTTGCCTCAACTATGTATAAATTATAACTAGAGGAAAAATGATAATTGGTGGCAAAATTAAAACTAGTGGCAAAACTAAAATTGGTGGCAAAACTAAAACTAGTGGCAAAACTAAAACTAGTGGTAAAACTGAAACTCATGATTACGGAATAGTAGATGGCTCTAAAGTGGGGAATGGTAACTCATATGGAAATTTACCAACTATAAAAACCTAATTAGTGTGAATGAATTTCATGCATCTATAAATTGTAGAAGGTACTACTCAAAGTTTTTGGATCCATGGCCGACCAAGTAACATATCAAAAACTCCTACAATAGGAACTATAGTGAATGGTGTGGCCATGTGTGTTAGACCAACCTATAGGGGAAGTACAATCTCACCCAATAAAATCTATATGTGCCCATTAAATCCACTAATAACTATGTTTTTAAAGGTAATATCCTAATTTAAATATCCCAAATACTTCAATAATATCATAGTGCACATGCTCACACTAGATCCATTATCTATGAGAACATTATGAATAGGATGATTATGAATGTAAGCTCTGATAAAGAGTGCATGATAATCTGAATCATCCTCAACTACCTCCTACTCTAAAAAAGGAGATGGAAGGTCTAGCTAAAACTTTGGAATTATATACACTAATCATGTTGCTCAAAGGATATGTCTCAACTAAAGGTGCGCTGTATGTATCTGGTGATATATATGCATAATATTCATGATTAATCCTTGATGTGTCCCCTGCCTCTTGTTTAGAATGCTATGGAAAGGGATCTAAGAATATTTTCAAAGATTTATCCTATGTTTGATTTACCTTAGGAGGCTCAACTGAAGTGCTAAGATCAATATGATTTCCATTTATCAAATCCTATATCTTGTGTCTCAAATTAATGCATTTATTTATTGTATGGCCTGATTCCCTATGAAACTCACAAAGTACATGTTGATCATATCCTTGTGGAAGAGGATTTATTGGGTTAACTTCTCAAATAAGAGGGATTGATATGATGTTACATTCCAATAGTTGCTGTAAAACTCTAGCTGGAGAAATTGGTAGATTGGTGAAGGTTCATCGAGGAGGTGTTTATAAAACCACTCACTAAGGGGGCTGAAAAGTTGCATTAATTGTCAGTTGATTTTGACTCTTGCTATCATTGATCTTGACTTTATATGGGGCTTTGTTGTTACTCTTATTTTTTTTGAGATACTTATATACTTGACTTTTCTCATTGAAATTAACTTGACTTCTCTTTCCTTTAGTGTGTGACATAATTCAGTGAAGGAAGAGAATCTTTTAAACACAATTGATTCATGTAAAGTTGGTAGAAGACTCTATTTGAAGATATCTTGTAACTCTTAATCAACCATGGGGCTAGTGATCTTATCTAAAATAGTCTTATATTAAAGAACATAATTTATGAGATGCTCATTTGACCTTTCTTTCTATTGTGCAACTTGGGCATATAAAACCTTATCACCAATGTTAATGCTGAAATAAGCTAAGAACATGTCAGTTAAAGAATTGAATGCATTGATCGACTAATTTGATAGCCTATAGAAGCATTATAAAGCATAATCATTAAGGCTTTATGGAAGTAACTTTGTAAATAGCTAGTCATTTGGTACATAGTCCAAGCATGCTGCATGAAAATCTCTCAAATGTGTCCTTAGATCACCCTTTCCATCATATAGATTAATCTTGAGTTGAATAAAACCTAGTGGCAAGGGTGTAGAAGTAACATGACGTGCAAATGGTGTATACAGTAGAGCAAAATAATCCAAAGCTTGTGTAGGTCTAGAGACACCTTGCTCAAGATGTATCACCTTGGATTAAAGAGATCTTATCTCTTGCACAAGGGATATCACATCAGGAGACAAAGATGTACTAGATGTAGTTGGTGGTATAGAGGTAGGTTGGGCTGCTATAGGGGGTTGTTGAGATATAGTTGCCCCTGTAGTGTTATTTACAACTAATTACTCTATGGTTTGGGAAGATTGACCATTGTTCACCCTTTGTTGTTCTTGTAATATTTTAAGCATGCCATATTGCATGTCAAAGTGTTTAGTTAAGAGTTCTTAATGTTCTCTTTTATCATTATCATCAAAATTGGTGTATTGGGCCATTGTTAAGGTAGACAAACAAATTGAAATTTGTTTGAATTTTTTGTAATAATTTGTAATAATAAAAGTGATAGAAAATGGAAGTACTAAATATAGGAAATGTAAAATCCTATATATAATGAACTAGAAATTACATAAAAAGGATACGAGGCTCACAAACATATAAGGTGATACCTCAAGAAGTAATGGGACTTAGTAGATTCAACTAGGGTTTTGAAAAATAATTATTTTGAGATTTACTATGAAATTAGAAGTAAATTTTTGAGGGAAATAAACAAGTAAAAAAATTAGAAATTTATTGGAAACTTAGTGATTTAATGAGACCTAGTAGATGCAACTAGGGTTTTGAAAAATAATAATTTTTTGAAAATTACTATGAAATTTTGAATTTTAAGGCTAATTTTTGATTTTACTATGCTAGTAAAAAATTAAAAAATTATTGGAAAATTACTGGGACCTAATATGGAAAACTGGGGTTTGAAAGAAAATTATTTTAAAATTACTATGAAATTTTAAAATTTAATGTTAATGTTTGATTTTATTATGTAGGTGAAAAGTCAAAAAAAAAAAGGAAAAATTAGTAGTAAATTTACCCTAGGGTTTCTAGGGTTTTTATGTGCAAATGAAGTAAGTTAGGTTCACTAAATGATTTAACAATTTTGAGAATATTAGTGTCCTATTTTTAATTTAGTTAAAGGGTCTGAGTAGTAAAATTAGTAAATAAATATGCAATAATTAAACTACTAATTTATGCAAATTATATTGCAATTTTATCCATTCTAAAAATAGTAATAAGAAATGGAAAAGAAGACTTAATTAGAAACTGATTGATTTGACTGAGATAGAGGCTGGAATTTACTATGCAAGATTGGGACATTGTCACTAATTGAGATCTGACCTTCATTTTATAATTGGAAAGGAGCATCAAAACTAGATAGGAGTGGCATTGATGCTATAGTCCACCTCTACCACTATTTCCCTGAGGATCTGAGCTTTATGGGTTTTGTTCACTATGTCTGTGTGACTCTATCTATGAAGTTTTAGTAGCTGGAAGTCTATAGAGCTCTCCATAGATTAGATTTACTCTTCAAACCCTATACTCCATTATACTTTAATCATTTTTAAGAAAGGGGGGGTTAGTGTGTGTAAGATTCATTAGATGTGGATCCACAACCTTTATGTGGGCATGCTGCCTACATACCAATACTTCAAAGAGAAATTAAGACATATGTAGTTCTCCCACTTGATGTGCTTTGTGAAATTGTGTGTATGAAGATGCATAATTCTAAACTAGATATGCTTGAGGTGGCTAGGGACTTGTGTAAGGATTTGAATAAGCTTTTAAGTGTATTGGTTGGTTGTATGTAGAGAATAGGGAAGATATATTAAGTAGTCTTGCTTGCTTAGTGATAATTTCCAACCCTTTTTGAATGATATTTGAATGGGCTTTTATAGGGATCTATTGGTCATGGGTTTAATGTTCTCCCATTAAGTTGACAAGGAGAAGAATGGGGAACCAAAAATAAATGACCATTGGGGCTAAAAATGGACTTGGACAAGAACATCGAAAGTGGATAAGAGTGGCACCAACACTATAGTCTAAGTGTTACACTACTATCCTGAGTAGACATGATCTAGAGGGATTGATTTGTCTTGGAAAGAGTAGTCTGGGTGAGCTAGAATGAAGTCTGAAAGGCTAAAGATGATTGGGAATCAGTGAAAATAATCTTAATAGGGTTAGGAGAGTAAGGAAGAGGGACCTAAGGGTTGGCTGTCATTAAGCACACTCAAGTTACCAATTTTTGCATTTTATATGATTATAGTTTCATTTTCATGTTGTTTGTACATAACTTATACTCAAAAAACATAAAAATAATATAATATGGTCAAAAATACAAAAAACATTAAAATATTTGCTCAAAAAATACAAATTTCATATTGTATGCATTTCCATATTTACATTCTTTATATTTGTTAGGTACTACATATGCTATATATGTTAGTATAGTCAGTTTTATCATACATACATGCTTCACTTGTTCGTTTCAAGTGTTAATATATTATTATAGGACTCCAATCCTCTACACAGATCTAAATTTACTACTATCTACCTAATGGGGGCACACACATTTATACATAGATTTAACATTGACATATCAGCCCCATTGGGGGCATCATACACACAACTTCTAGTTTGCCAGGTTATATCTTTCTATACTCCACATCACAGATTTCACATTACTTAGATCTTAATATTGATCATCCTATATTACACTAATTTTTTGCCAACTATTACTACTATAGATTTGGTTTATGTATATCTTTTCTCTTATATAAACTTATACCACATACTTATTATTAGTAGGCAAATATGGTATCCATACTACTTCATAAAATATAATTTCTACGTGGATAAAATTATGTTTTCATTCTATTATATAGTTGTTCTAAATTATTTCATGGTTAATCTATTTTGGTATTATTGGCGTTATAAGGAAACTAAATATGGGTTGGCATGTATGTGTGCTAAAGAAGGATTTAGAGGTTAAGAATGATAACAACTTACATAATATATATTCCTTTAGTTTGTAATAAAACATGGTCAATTTTTTCATAATTGATAGTTTTTATTATTATTTTTGGGAATCTAGTGTTAAGATCCTAAATAATAAGGGTATGAAATAATAGGAAAAATCTAGTTTAATGGGAAAAAATATCGATTTTAAATAGGTAATTTTGCATGAGGAAGAACAATAAACTTATCTTAAATCAGGCTAAAATGAATGATTCCAATGTTGGTAATTAAAAAAAAATATTGAGACACTGTCAAGAATATGAACTTGGCTTTTTTTTTTCTAATTAGATAGGAGTGCCAGAACATGACACCCTAGTGTCCAGTGCTATAGTCCCTCCCTAACGCTATTATCTTCAGGATCTAAGCTTTTTAGGTTTTGTTTGGCAAGTTAGTGTGAGCTTGTGTACCAAAATTTAGGGGTTAGAAGTTAATAGAGCTCATTGTAGGTTTGTTTTAGTCTTCAATACCTATATCTATCTACACACATGCAAATAATGAATACATCAAAAGCAAAAGGCAAAAAAATTGGGTTAGGAGAAGAATGATCACATGATATAGAACCCCTACTGTCTTGACCACTACCTAAATTAACCCTTAAGTTAAGGTCTTAGATTAAATGTAGTTCTCCCTTGGGGAACATGCATAATAAATGTGCATGATAGATGCAAGAATGACTTTCATCTAGGCCCTTCGTTGATCAAGCATGCAAGTCTATGTGTGATGTAGAGAAGTTGAGCTATACTACTGACTAATTTTTATTATGTCTAATGTGCTAAAGTAGTAAGTGCTAGATATAAAATACCTTGTGTAGTCTTTTTCATTATTTTGAATTTGAGAGCTTTATTTGCATTTGACCAACATTAAAAAACTTAGGAGTGAAGCAAAAAATGGGGTAAGACTCATCTTGAAAAAGAAATTAACCATTAGAGCTCAATTTGATTATGGATAGGAGTGATTAAAATTAGACACCCTAGGTTCCAACGTTGTAGTCTAATCCCATCACCCTTGTCCTATAGGCTAGGGACTAGGGGGGAATAAAAAAAACATGGAAAACTTAACCTGGTTGAGGTGGAATGACCATTTGAAAGGCTCAAGGTGATTGAGAATGGGTAAAAAGATGAATCAAGCTTAGAATAAGACCCAAATAGAAAAAATGAAAGACATGGATATATGTATAAAAAGCTCATATTCTCCAGTTGAAGTCTCCTATGAAAGGACTATGAAATGACATGATATGTGTGGTTTCTTAACCAATTTAGGGTGTATACCTTTACCCCATTTTTAATCTAGTGATGTAATGAAATGAAGTACTAGAGTAAAATAAAGAAATAAGATGCATACCTTAACTTACCTATGTGGAGATAAACATGTTAAAAAAAAGGGTCCAACTTCTTGGCCAAGAAAGTGGATGGAGAACTGAATAATGCTTAGAGGAAGAAGGAATCCCTGAAATGGATGCCCCCTATGCTAAATATGAATAGTGCCTAGAGAAAGAAGGAATCCCTGAAATAGATTCCCCCTGTACTGAATCTGACTGGAAATGAGAAATGCTCAGAGGCCCAAAACCAATTTCTACCCTCTATCCCACATGAACTCATGTAATCTGGAATGTGTGTATAGAAATTGTATGATGTGAAGAGTAAGATCTATCATGTCCCCACTCTAAATAATTTGAACTAGAATTAAGAAGTGCTCAGAGGTCCAAAACCACTATTTGCCCTCTATCCCACATAAAATCTTAGGTTTGGGTGATGCTATGGACCAACCACTATATATGATCATACGATCTAACCTAGTGACAACTTGGGTATGCCTGGGTGTAATTTGAAAACTCTAGTAAGTGTGTAAAAAGAAAATGACATGTCTTACCATTCCAATCTATATAATCCTAGATGATTAAGAATATGAACATCTATGCCATGCCCCCAAATCTGATATGTGAGTGATGCATCTGTATAGTATAGTCATCTATATAACTACATGTGAAATGAACTATCGTGTCATGTCTCATGTGCAAAATTGGAGATTAAAATAATGTGCTTTACATTATGCCTATAATTTTCTATTTGGTCTATACTATGTCATGTTGTATGAAGCTATATTTGTGAGACATATAGTGATGTACATTTCCCCAAATTTTATATCTAGTTTGAATCTTTATCAAAGTCATTATAAATCCATATGATCTAAACTACTATATATTTGAGTAATCTATGTATCTTTAAACTGAAGGTATGTCCCTCTGAATGTCCTAAGTAATGCTGAATTACCCATATAATCTAAATCACTATATATCTTGACCCATCGAAGCTGAATCTGATAATTTAACTACTAGAGGTGTACAAACCATGGTGTTAAGGTGTGGAGCCTAAAAGCTTCACATATGAGCACATTACCAAAGTTTTAGGTTTACACAGTCACTGGCATCGGTCAGGAGTGACCGACGTCGGTCAGGTGCAGTTGAAGAGATGCCGGCATCGGCAGGGTATTGGCCGACGTTGGTCACAGGCAAGCAGGCAGGAACATGCGTCGGTTACTTGTGCATCTAGAATGCTATTTTCGAGGACAAAACCGAGTGTTTGCATGATGAGTTTAAGTCTTAGTCTTAAGTTTGCGTTTCTATTATTAGTAAGATTATTTTTAGAGCCCTTATTCAAGAGGCTTAACTGTTGGTTGTAAGTGCATGCTCAAGTCTCCTAATTCTATATGTAGAATTAGATCTTCTTAGCTTAGTGTGATTATTGTAGTAGTTCATTGTATGTGAATGTTGAAGAACAATACAGAGTTGTATCAATCCAGGTTGTTGGAGTTGATTGTACTTGAGAGAGAGAGCTCTTGAGGAATAGAGATCTAGAGAGAGATCTTGTGCATCTGAGAGAGGTGTGGAAGAAAGAAGTTTCTTCAATTGTATTCCTTTTGTAAAGAGTTTAATACAAGTTTTCAGGATGGTTTCTTGTATCTCTTGTTCTTTGCAATTATCTGATTCTAGTTACTTATCTATCTGATTTAATTTTGCAGTTTATTACTTTCATAAGTGTAATCATATTGTTGGTTGATCCCCAATAAGTGGTATCAGAGCCTTGGTTGTAGGTTTAGAGTTTGATATCCAATAATTGGTATCAAAGCTCAGGTTCACTAACAGATGGTTTAGATCTGTGTAGTGTGTATTGATTACAGGTTGCTCACAGGAGTTTCTGTAGGGATTTCTATTTGAGTGGGAGAAGCAATGGCAGATGAAAGTAAACTGAGAATGGAGAAGTTCAAGGGCAAAAATTATCAACATTGGAGAATGCAGATAGAGGACTATTTTTATCAGAAAGATCTATACTTACCATTAGGTGGGATTGCAATGAAGCCCACAGACATGGAGGATGAAGAATGGGAAGTTCTTGACAGAAAGGCTCTGGGGTCTATAAGACTGAGTCTAGCATCTATTGTGATATCTAATTTATCACAGGCAAAAACAATGGTAGAGTTGATGACTACTTTAGCAAATTTGTATGAAAAACCCTCAACTTCTAATAAGGTATATCTTATGAAGTAGCTATTTAATTTGCATATACAGGAAGGTGGATCTCTATCTAATCACCTGAATGATTTCCATGGTATTGTAAATCAATTAAGTTCAGTCAAAATTGTATTTGATGATGAAATAAAAGCTCTTTTAATATTATGTTCTTTGCCTAAAATCTGGCATAGCTTAGTAATGGTAGTTAGCAATACTGCATCTGCATCAAATATTTTAAAAGTAGAGGATGTTGTTAGTGTTATCTTGAATGAGAAAATTCACAGGAAAAACACAGAAGAGACATCTGGGAATGCTTTAAGTTTTGAGAGCAGGGGAAGGCAAAAAGAGAAGAGCAAGAAAGGGAGATCAAGATCTAATTCTAAGGGGAGAGGTAGATCCAAATCCAAAAATGGCAAGAAGCCACAATGCTGGAATTGTGGAAAGATGGGGCACATAAGCAGAGATTGCTGGTCAAAGCCTAAGGATGACAATCAGCATGAAGGAAAAGAAGAAGCAAAGGTTACAAGTATTGCACAAGATGCTTTAATATTCTCTTTGCATAATAATATAGAATCTTGGGTGTTAGATTCTGGTTCATCTTTTCATGCTACCCCTAATAGGGAATATTTCTGTGACTATATCCATGGAGATTTTGGAATAGTGTATCTAGGGGATGATGAGCCTTGTAAAATTATTGGCAAAGGTAAAGTGCAGTTGAAAATGTAGAATGGCAACACATGGGTGTTGAGAGAAGTTATGCATGTTCCTAGCTTGAAGAGAAATTTGATTTTTGCAGGAAAGTTAGGGGATGAGGGTTGTACAGTAACTCTCATAGCAGAATCTTGGAAGGTGACCAAGGGTGCACTTGTTATGGCTAGAGGTAAGAGAGTAGGTACTCTCTATTTGTGTAATTGTGTTACAAAAAATTCTCCTTCTATATTATCTACTTCAGATGTGGATGCAAAATTGTGGCACTCAAGGCTTGGCCACATGAGTGAGAAGGGGATGTCAATTCTTAAGTCTAAAGGTAAGTTTTCAGATTTGAAAAGCATGGATCTAGAATTTTGTGAGCACTATGTATTTGGAAAATAGAAAAGGGTTAGTTTTCTCAAGACTAGGTCTACAAAGAAGAAGCATAAGTTACAGCTTGTTCACACAGACGTGTGGGGATCGGCTCAGGTAGCTTCTATTGGAGGATCACGGTACTATGTTTAGTTCATAGATGATGCTACAAGAAAGGTATGGATCTACTGTATTAAGAAGAAATCTGATATATTTGAGACTTTTAAGATTTGGAAAGCTATGGTTGAGAATGAAATAGGCAAAAGATTAAAGTGCCTGAGATCTGACAATGGTGGAGAGTTCTGCAGTTATAAGTTCAACTAGTATTGTTACATGCATGGAATCTATAGGCAAAGGATGGTTCCAAAGACACCTCAGCAAAATGGAATTGTTGAAAGGATGAATAGAACAATCATGGAGCATGCAAGATGTATGAGATTGCATGCTGGTTTGCCCTTAGAGTTTTGGGCAGAAGCTGTTGACACTACAGTGTACCTGATTAATAGAGGACCCTCTACAGCTCTGGATGGTGGAATTCTAGAAGAGGCTTGGACAGGTAAAAAGTTAGATCTCTCCTTTCTCAAAGTTTTTGGTTGTGAAGCCTTTGTGCACGTTGATAAGAAAAATAGAAAGAAGCTGGATGCTAAGTCTATGAGGTGCATATTTATTGGCTATGGCTCAGATGATTTTGGTTTCAGATTTTGGAATCTAGGAACTAACAAGATAATTAGGAGCCATGATGTTGTTTTCAATGAAAAAGTGATGTATAGTGATCATTTGAAGAAGTTGAATCAATCTGGGTAGAGCAATGGTGAATTGGATGAGGTGACGGTCCAAAATGAGCTCATGGGAAAAAGAAATAATCACTTGCAGGAAAACACAGAGACCGACGTCGACAGGATAGAAACTGGCATCGATAGAACATAAACTGACATTGGCCATACAGAGACCGATGTTGGCAGGACAGGCATCGGCGTCGGTCAGGAAGAACCGACATCGGCCAGTAACAGGTCTGGAGGTGACCAAGGTCGGTCACTGTCAGAGAATTTGGGTGGATAGCGTGTTGTGAACGAGCCTCAAACACCCATCAGGAGGTCTGAAAGGGTAAGTAAGCCTCCAATTAGATATTCTCCTTCATTATACTATTTATTGTTAACTGATGGTGGAGAACCAAAGAGTTTTGAAGAAGCAATATAGGTGGAGTCCAAGAGTCAGTGGTAGTGTGGCATGGTTGAGGAGATGGAGTCCTTAAGAGAGAACCAAACATGGGATTTGGTTGAGTTGCCAGCTGGTAAGAGAACACTAAAGAACAGATGGACCTACAAGTTGAAAGAAGGTGAGAATGGACAGATGAGATATAAAGCCAGATTGGTAGTGAAAGGATTTGCACAAAAGCCAGGTATTGATTTTGGTGAGATTTTTTCTCCTGTTGTTAAGATGACTTCTATACAGATTGTACTGTCTTTGGTTGCTGTTGAGGATTTGCATCTTGAGCAGCTAGATGTTAAGACAATGTTTCTTCATGGAGATTTGGATGAGGAAATATATATGGAACAACCGGAAGGATTTGAGGTCAAGGGTAAGGAGAAGTTAGTGTGCAGATTGAAGAAAAGCTTATATGGCCTCAAGCAAGCTCCTAGACAGTGGTATTTGAAATTTGATAGGTTTATGACTGAGCATGGCTACAGTAGGTGTCAATCTAACCATTGTGTGTATTTCAAGAGATTGGATAATGGTAGATATATTATTCTATTGTTGTATGTAGATGATATGTTGGTTGCAGGATCACACATGCAGGATATCTCTGAGCTTAAGGTGAAATTAGCTCAAACTTTTGCTATGAGGGATTTGGGAGCAGCAAAGAAAATCCTTGGCATGAGCATTAAGAGAGACAGGAAAAATCACAGGTTGATATTGTCTCAAGAAGATTATGTGGACAAGGTGTTGAAACGGTTCAATATGCAGGATGCTAAACCGGTAAGCACACCTTTGGCTGGACATTTTAAGTTAAGTAAAGAACAATGTCCTAATTCACATGATGAGGTAGAGTACATGAGTAAGGTTCCATATTCTTCCACAGTAGGAAGTTTGATGTATGCAATGGTGTGTACTAGACTGGATATTGCCCAAGCAGTGGGAGTGGTAAGTAAGTATATGGCCAATCCAGGTAAGGAACATTGGAAAGCAGTTCAGTGGATCCTTAGATATCTGAGAGGAACCAACAGTAGGCACTTGTGCTATGGAGGTTCAGATACTTTTCTACATGGTTATGTAGATTTAGCTATGGCAGGTGATTTGGATGGTAGGAGGAGCACCACAGGATATATTTTCACTGTAGGTGGAATGGTGGTTAGCTAGATATCAAAGTTATAGAAGGTTGTTGCCTTGTCAACTACAGAAGCAAAGTATATTACAGCCACAGAAGCTAGCAAAGAGATGATATGGATGACACGGTTCATGGATGAGCTTGGAAGGGAGCTTGAGAGTTGCAGATTGTATAGTGACAGTCAGAGTGCAATCCATTTGGCTGAGAATTCAGCCTTTCATTCAAGAACCAAACACATATATCTAAGGTACCACTTCATAAGACAGGTATTGGAAGATGGTGATTTGAAGCTGGAAAAGATCCATACAGATAGGAATCCTACTGATATGTTAACCAAGCCGGTTACAAAGGAGAAGTTGAATCTTCATTCAACTTCTGTTGGTTTTCATGATTGAGTTGAAGATGGAGGAGCTAAAAGATGTTACTGTACAGGTACTGGTGCAGCTGTTTATCTCCAAGTGGGAGATTGTTAAGGTGTGGAGCCTAAAAGCTTCACATATGAGTGCATTACCAAAGTTGCAGGTTTACATAGTCACCAGCGTCAGTCAGGAGTGACTGACGTCGATCAGGTGTAGTTGAAGAGACGCCGGCGTTGGTAGGGTATTGGTCGACATCGGTCATAGGCAAGCAGGCAGGAACTGGCGTCAGTTATCTGTGCGTCTAGAATGCTATTTTCGAGGACAGAACCGAGTGTTTGCATGATGAGTTTAAGTTCTATTATTAGTAAGATTGTTTTTAGAGCCCTTGTTCAAGAGGCTTAACTGTTGGTTGTAAGTGCATGCTCAAGTATCCTAATTCTATATGTAGAATTAGATCTTCTTAGCTTAGTGTGATTATTGTAGTAGTTCATTGTATGTGAATGTTGAAGAATAGTACAGAGTTGTATCAATCTAGGTTGTTGGAGTTGATTGTACTTGAGAGAGAGAGCTATTGAGGAATAGAGATCTAGAGAGAGATCTTGTGCATATGAGAGAGGTGTGGAAGAAAGAAGTTTCTTCAATTGTATTCCTTTTGTAAAGAGTTTAATACAAGTTTTCAAGGTGGTTTCTTGTATCTCTTATTCTTTGCTATTATCTGATTCTAGTTACTTATCTATCTGATTTAATTCTGCGGTTTATTACTTTCATAAGTGTAATCATATTGTTGGTTGATCCCCAACATCTGAATGTCCTGAGTAATGTTGAATTACCCATATAATCTAAATCACTATATATCTTGACCCATCTAAGCATAATCTGATAATTTAACTACTAGAGGTGTACAAACCATGGTGTATCCATCTACGAGGGTGGATAGGTGTGCTGGGTAGGTGTAGGAATAAGAATAGTAGGAATAATGCCTCCTTTTTGGGGAGAGGAATAATATTTTTAATAGAGGAGGTTGAGTCAAAAGTGATGACTAGTGGCATAATTCTAGGAATAAGTTTGGTATAGTTTCAAATTGATTTGAGAAGTTGATTGATTACTTAGATTGAGTTATTTGAAAGTTGAATGAGTTTTGATTGGTGAGGACCAAGTTGTATAAAATTTGTTATTGGTGAGGATGAAGTTATATGTATCTGGGTACAAAATAGGTATAGATATGTGTGTGTACCATAATAGGCAAATGATGTAATAAGAGATTGAGGTTTGATGGATATCGAAGGCAATGTCATCATGGTTCTATAGAATAGAATAGTTTGTAAAACAAATATACGGGGTTTAAGTTATTGTCAAAATGGTATTTTGCTTTAAATGAAAAAAAAGTTGTTTGATATAGGAAAATTGGATTGATTCTTGATTCATTTGTGCATTGATTAGTTTGAGATTTGGAGCTCTAGAGTAGGAGATATGCCAAGGAGATGAGCACCTACCATGACCTAGTTTGAGTAGTTGGTAGCCCAGATTGAGGTTGGTGGAGAGGTTACCCTGCTAAGTAGCTAGAATGTGTGATTTAGGCCTATTTGGAAGCCTATTTTTGATTATTTTGAGCTATCTTGAATATTTTTAGGAATTGTTTACTAGATATAGTGTGCCTATCCCTCTTTCATCACTACTATCTAGGCTCCAGTGGTACTATCTAGGTTGTAGTATTCCTATCGAGTGTTGCTATCTTTTATTCATCACTATTGTTCTAGAGGTTAGATTTTTGGGGTTAATACTTAGTTTAGTTGCTATCAATTTTCTTGGTTATTGATTTGGCATGGTTGAATGATATACATGTTATTTTTTGGTGTTTTGTAGGGTGAAATATAGATGATGGAGTTTTATAGAGGCTAGGTGATGGAGACTCTGATATTGTTACCTTTTCCAGCTGATGAGAGGGTTATGATGGATAGGGCAGGGTTGGGTCATGTGTGTGTCCTAAAAACTATGCAATAAATTAGGAATTTTATCACCACCTTGTGTGGAGGTGGAATGTAGACACCTATACTTTCTAGCTTCCTACTAGAGAGATGACTATTACTCTGGAGGATGTGTATCATATTTTGCATTTGTTGGTTAGTGGATGGCATGTGACTTTACAAAATGATATGGGTGTGGATGCCATTGATCATGCATCCTTGTATTTTGCTAGTGTGCCTTTAAGCATATATAAGATAGGCAATGACAATGATGTAATATTGTCAGTTATTATTCAGTCAAGTGTTCCACATATGTGGAAGTGGTTGGCAGTGTTGTTGGCTTCTTTTATTGTAGTGGATGGGAGTGGGGTATAAATTGCATATAAGATGCATAGGATTGTTTGTAGTGTAGAGGTATATGGCACTTTGTTCTCATGGGGTAGGACTATGCTTTCCCACTTATACAGAGATCTATACAGGTTTACTCAGGAAGCATTCAGTAGTGGTCTGAGTGTGGCTACTTTATTACATTATTGGGCTTATAAGCATGTAGTAGTTGTACGACTGATAGGATTGTTGAGGGAGAGGTGGGCACCTCCACAACCATATGGGGAGTGGTGGATGAGTTCATTGGCTATCTAATATTCTGGGATAAATCACTATAGATGTGTTTTAGATAGGTTGGTGGTTGGGGATATCATATGGAGACCCTATAGAGGATTTCCTAGGTGGCTCGAGGATGGAGTATAGTTGTGTTATATTAGGGTCAGTTATTGGTTACATGACCATTGGCCTATAGTTTATGATCATTTTTAGTATGAGCATGTGACTAGATAGTTTGGGGTTTTGGCAATAACATGGGTGTGGGTGAGGAGTGCACACGCACTGGTGGGAACATGAGTTCATGGTAGGCCTTTTGAGCCTAAGTTATCATCGCTACCCTTGGATGTGTGGGATGTAGCTATATATATTCTTGATGTAGATGATGTTGGTTACATAGAGGCATATACCACATGGTGGGGGAGGAATTAGTGGGCCCCATTAGACCCTGTTGGTGTAGGGGATGCCCCCAAGTATTAGGATCTTTTTATGATCCAAATGATGGGAGGTAAGATTTTTATTATATTTGAGTTTTTGTATGATTTTGAACTTGTTCTAGTTTGTTTTGAAAGTGCATATCTAATGTAGTGTTTGTATCTTTACATTTAGGTGGAGCGAGAGGTGCTCAGGATGATGCACCTGTTGAGGGAGAAGGTGGGGATGATGAGTTTTGGGAGACTATTATTGAGTCTATACTTCATGATCTTACATGGCATGTTCATGATGATGCAATGAAGGAGGGTTTAATAGAGAGAGTGACCATTACTTCTAGAATTTATGCTCATTTATTTGATAAGGTTACTATAGCTATGGCTATATATGTTAGGGTAGTTGGAGAGAGAGAGATGAGCTGAGGGCTAAGCTGGATAGGTATAAGATGCCTTCACTTGATTATGGATCAATGAGTACATAGATTATGGATGAGTATATAGATCTATAGAGATGGTACATAGACTTACATGAGGAGCATGGTCAATTATTAGAATGATAGAGCCATCACAAGAGGCATTCAACAAGTCGAGGAGGCATGGGGCCATTGAGTGCTAGATTAGATTATGGGACTAGTACTAGAGGAGAGAGTGAGACTGAGAGTGAGGGCATGATGCTCATTCATGAGTGATTATATTTTGATATGATGCACATATTTTGAAAATTGCATTATATATATATATATATATATATATATATATATATATATATATATATATATATGAATATTGGTTTGATTTTGTAATCTTGTATATTGTGTTATGGATTTTGAAATATACTAGTATTTTGATTGTAGGTGGTTGATAGTTGATCTGGTATTGATTTTGAATTCGCATATGCTTGGTAAAATAGTAGGATATGTGGTTTGATTGCTTTTATATGTTTGGTAAGATAGCATTTGGGATGTGATTCAATTGTTCATGATATGTTTAGATGTGTTGTTTAGGTTTGATTTGTGATCATATGAAAGCAAAAATTTGTTGGTTTTGTAATTTGTAAAATTGATTTGGTAGAGTGAATTGGTTTGGATTTGGAAAAAGTAGGATATTGGTGAGGTCTAGATTTGGATAAGTTAGTTTGGCTAGGGATGGCTATTTGGAATCAGGAATATTAGTTGTTAGTAGGGGGATATAAAATAGCACTGTGTGTGTATAACCTTCCTAAGAGTGGCTCAAGAATAAAAAGGTTAGCTTGACCTTTGGCTCCATCATTGCCTTGCTAAGTGAAGCTTAAAAACTAAAACCGATATGACTATACGCTATATTATTCTATGTTGTTTCACTATTTGAACCTTATCAGCCAACTGAATAAGTACCCATACTACTCATGCTATGTAGGAATGTGCTCTATATATGATATTATATATTATGTGCTAATTGGAGCTGTGTGAAGATTGTATAAAATTTAACTTTATTGGTCGTGCAAATAAAACTGTGTTATGAATAAGGCTCATCTGTCTATAACCGAATATCTTGTGGCCTCTACTATGATGTATATGACTAAGCAATATATTGAGATGGAGTTGAAACCCATGATGAGGGCTCATTTAATCTTAAACATAATAGGTTGTTATGTGAGATAAGACCCATAAAATTAGGCCATAATGAGTATTTCTCTATGGTGTGGGATCATTTAATCTTAATCGTAGTGGATTGCTATGTGAGATAGGACCAAGAAAATCTATCCGTAGTGAATATTTCTCATGAGTAGGACTCTACTGCAGTGCCTATGACTCTACTAGATATGTATATGGAATTGCACTATGTATTCCTTAGACTATAGTGCTATATGTAGGTTATTCTCATTGTACTAGTTTCTAAACCTTTTGTGGTGGTAAGATTGATATCCTATGAGATTCCGTCCTAAAACCTGTATTGTTATCATGATGAGTGATTGATGATTCCTATAAAAGAATGTCTTAAGATGACTCAGTCATGGAGGAATGAGGTCTAGGGTTCCATGATGGAAGAGATATTGGTGCCCCCTATGTGAATGCCATGATCCATTATCAATACATCTAGTAATATAATCCCTGAGCCTATAACAATCATTACATCTATTTTCATAGATATGATGATAGTTACAAAAGGGATGATGTGGCTATCTATGTAAGAGATATGAATCGCATCAATGAGTAGAAGGCAGTGTGATTAACCTGCTATCTAGTAGTGCTAATAATATGGTAGATGGGCTATCATGCTCTGAATCAAACTATAGTGGTGCCTTGTTGTTGTTCTTTATAGTGCATATTGTAGGTTGTGCTCTAGAAACTAGCTCTTTATTCTTGACTAGTTGCTTTTCTAGTTGTGGTCTCCTATCTTGTTTAGGACATGGTGGATGTTGAGTGCCAAGAGCTATAGCTGAAGATGTTGCTATGAAATCTAGAGTGATTTGATCAACTAAATCTACCTCAATCAATCCCAATTTATTTTCTAAAGATAAAAATATATAAAATAAGTGTCTAAAAGAAGACTCTATCTAATATAGTAGATGCTCGAGTAGAGGTTGGTGAAGCCCCTTAATAAAGATATGCTAAATCTCTAGATCTGCTAGTTTGTATATCAATCTTAACATGTGAGCCTTGAATCTTAAGATATACTCACTAACTCACTCTAAATAATTATGATGTAGTGTGACAAGTTTCTCATATGTAACATGAGGGCCCATGTTTATGATGTAAAATTTGAGAAATGCCTCCTCTAATTCATCATATATGTGCAATAAACCAATGGGGAGTAGATGAAAGAACCAATTCTCTGCTTCCCCCACTAATGTCTACTAGAATAACTTGAGTAGAATCAATGGGCTCACATGAGATGGCAAAGCTTTTGAAAGGCCTGAAAGTGTACAAATGAATCTCAAGTTCCATCAAAGTGAGGTAATGATGGTAGCTAGAAATGCTTAGGTAATGAAGCTTTTATGAATGTCTTCAGAACAAGGTTACCATGTAGAGCATTGGCATCCATCCAATACTTGTAAGATTTATTTTACAAGGTAAGGAGATGTACTTGGTGTTGTAATTCACCAACTGTATGCATCAAAGAGATGATCTCCTAGGATGGTAAATTAGTATCTTGAAGTGGTTCATTTAATCATTGAATTTAATTATTAATTTTAACCATGAGAATTCTACATTTAGCAATTGGATCATAAAGAGGGGATGTGCTCACTTGATCCTTAGGAGTAATGGTAACTTGGACCTTACTGGAGGGATGTGGGCTACCATTCTCTTTAAGTGAAGAGTGAGAACTGGGTTCTACTGTAGTGAGGGGTAGCTTAAGAGATTCATTGGTATCTGTATGTTGTAGTGAATTACATTCTAATTGAGTAGAAGATGTGATATTAGCATTAACATGTGTATTATTTGAATAAAATCATTCATAGAAGTAGAAACAACATTTAAAAGTGCATTATGTTTGAGAGAAGAAGTGAGAGAAGAGTTAGAAACATGAGATGTATATTCTTCTTCACTATGTGCATAATTATCATCATCATTATCATATATGTAATATTGTTCATAATCACTCTCATTTTCATATTCATTATCATGATCACTATTATCATCATCATTATCATATATGTAATATTATTCATAATCACTCTCATTTTCATATTCATTATCACTTCCATCATCACTAGGGAGACGTGTAATAGAAGAATCTAATTCTTTTTGAATATGCAATAAATTATCATTTGAAATTGGAATATCATGTGCATATATATTATCCATGGATGAAAGACATGCATTATTTTCATGTGCAATATGAGAAGTAAGAAAAGGAGATTTTTCATTCTGAACATTCTTTTGATAAAGTAGAGTTAAGAACATGAGATGTATCATTTGAACTATCCATTGGTAATTTGATTCTATTACATTTATGTTGTTGTAATTTGAAAATTGAAATAACAAGAGAGAGAGAGATTAGGTTCACATGGAAGCAAATTATCACCCATAAGAGGTTCACTTGGAAGTGTATGACTAATTTGTTCATTTGCTATATTGTGTATAGGAAAATGAGGTGAGAAATACCTTTCCCATTTATCAAAATTATTTTCTTTAGAAGAAATAATAAAAAAATGGGTTTTAGATAAAAAGTCATCTATTTGTGTTTCACCATCATCATTACACATATCATCATATCCTTCATTACAACAATAGTCATTATCTTCACTAGAAATGAAATTATTTTCTACATTCTTAGCTAATGTGCAATTTTGAAATTTTTTCCAATCATTTTCATAATTATAATAAAATTTTATAAATTCATCTATGGGATGAGGAGGAATTGCCTTTGTGGCCATTTTATTTCTTTCACCAAAGAGAATTTTGAAAAGTACTATGAAACAAATACATGCACAAAGAACTGCTATCATCAAAATTTTGAAATTAGTTTTGATAATCCAAAAAATTTGCAAAAAATTCAAATTATTTTTCTAAAAATTTTAAGGGAAGAAAACTTGAGGTTTGAGGACCTAGTTTGGAAATTTAGGGTTTTTAGCTAGGGTTTTAGAATTTTGGAAAATTATGAAATAATTTTAAATTATACAAATAACTTTGAATAAGAATCATGCACATAAATCTATATAAAAATTAGAATTTGGAAATTATATTTTTGCAAAAGAAAACTACTAATTTTGAAATTATTTTTGACTAAGTAATCAATTTGCAAAAATTCCTAAATAGTTTTCTAAATTTTGCAAAGAAGGAAGGCTTGAGGTTTAAGGACTTAGTTTTGAAATCTAGGGTTTTTAAATAGGGTTTATAATTTTTGAAAATTATGCAATAATTTTAAATTCTAAAAATAAATTTTGGATAGGAATAATACACAAAAATTGATACAAAAATCAGAATTTTGAGATTAAATTTTTGCACAAAAATATGAAGGAAAAACCCTAAGTGTAGCTAGGGTTTTAGGTTTGTTTGAAGTAAGTTAGGTTTACCAAAATGTTTTATTATTTTTGGGAATATAATGTTTAAATCCTAAATAATAAGGGTCTAGAATAATAGGAAAAATCTAGTTTAATGGAGAAAAATATAGATTTTAAATAGGTAATTTTTCAAGAGGAAGAATAATAAACTTATCTTATATCAGGCTAAAATAAATGATTCTAAAGCTAGTAATTGAAAAGTAGAACTGAGACTATTAGGAATATGAACCTAGATTTCATTTTCTAATTGGATAGGAGTGTCAGAATAGAATACCCTAGTATCTGATGCTATATTCCCTCCCTATCACTATTGTCCTTAGGATCTAAGATTTTTGGGTTTTGTTTGCCAGGTTAGTGTGAGTATGTGTACCAAATTTCAAGGGCTAAAAGTTAATATAGCTCATTATAGGTTAATTTTAGTCTTCAATACCTATATCCATTTACACACATGCAAATAATAAATAATTCAAAAGTTAAAGGGGGAGAAATTGGGTTAGGGGAATAATGATCGCATGATCTAGAACCCCTGTTGTCCTGACTACTACTTATATTAACCCTCAAGCTAGGGTCTCATATCAAATGTAGTTCTCCCTTAGGGCACATGAATAATCAATGCACATGATAGATACAAGAATGAATTTCTTTTAAGCCCTTCCTTCATCAAGTATGCAAGTATATATGTGATGCAGAGAAGATGAGCTATACTATTGACTAATTTTTATTATGTCTAATGTGCCAAAGTAGTAAGTGCTAGATATAAAATGCCTTGTGTAGTCCTTTATATAGGAGACCCATTATTTTGAATTTGGGAGCTTTATTTACATTTGGCCAACATTGGAAAAGTTAGGAATAAAGCAAAGAAATGGGGTAAGACTCATCTTGTGAAAGAAACTGACCATTAGAGCTCAATTTAACTTTGGATAGGAGCACTGGAAACTAGAAACCTTGGGTTCCAACACTGTAGTCCAATCCCAGTGCTCCTATCTTATAGGCTGGGGACTAGGGGGGATAAAACAAGCATGGAAAACTTGACCTGGATAAGGTTGAATGATCATTTGAAAGGCTCAGGGTGATCGAGAATGGGTAAAAAGATGACTCAAGCTTAGAACAAGACCCAAACAGATAAAATGAAAGACATGGCTAAATGTGCAAAAAACTCATATTCTCCAATCAGAGTCTCATGTGAAAGGACTGTGAAAAGACATGATATGTGTGGTTTCTTAACCAATTTAGGGTGTATACAATAATATAATGTAGAGTATTTTGATCTCAATGAAAAAGATTGTAATAGAGCTCTTCATTCAAATTATATGAATATATATGTATTGTTATGAAGAAGTATGAAGCATAATTAATTGACTATCTAATATGATTTATTTATTGTATGTCATTTTTAAATCCTTTCATTAGAAGCTTTGTTAGTACTTGACTAGATCTATTTGCTATGGAAGTGTATCTCAGAAGTTAAATATCTATGGTTTTAATCTAGATGTGGAAAACGCCTATCTATCTATAAGTTCATGCAAGTTATTCCTTAGAATGTAGGGTTATCTTTGTAATTATTATGTTCTAGTGAAATCTAAGAACCACTACTAATAATGGTGTGATGAGCCTAGATCTCATCAGCCAAGGAGATGCTATGATGGCTACCTAGTCAAATAGGGGTAAAAAGTTGGTTATGGAAAAAGATTCATAATTTTTCAAAAGAAGAAGCATAAAAGATAGGGTGTACTATAAAATAAATCATACAAAAACATATCTATGGTGAGATATATGAGATATTTTGGTGTGAATTGCTTATGATATTAGTCATGTGGTTAGCGAGATTGGAATTCCATTATTTTATATTTAGAGCTATCAATGCTATTACATGGAATAAAGATAATATAGAGTAGTTACATACCTAGATACAAGTTGGATACATGCGATCGATCATTAGGTAACTTCTACCATTGATAGATACTCCATGAAGTTTATAGTATATGGGTACATTACTTTTGAGAAGGCAAAATACTTGTTTGTTAAAGGGATCAAAGGTAAAATTTTATAGTGACTTCCTTTGTTGATCAAGATGTTGGCTATAGAAAAGGCCATGGTTCCTATTCATTTTTGTATGGAGTAACCAATTTAGGAACCATAGGGATGTGTGTGACTGAAGGGTGAATGTTGAAGAGATGAGAACATAGGGCTTGAACCTAAATTCAAAATGGAGAACCAAGAAGAGAAAAATTTGAAAAAGACTCTAGAATTAGAAAGAGAGCTGTGACAACAAAAGAGATGGAATAAATAGGCGTAAATATGAGAAGTTGTGAGTAGGAAGAGTAGTAATAGCATAGAAGATCAAAGTGAGATTAAAGAGAAATGAGAAGAGATAGGAGATGAGAGAAGGAGCAAGGAGCCCAAGAATAATGAAGAGAGAGAAATATAAAGCAATAAAGAATGAGTGAGAAAACAAGAGGGATAAAGCAATGTAGAATTAGATCAAATAGTTAGAAGCTCACATGCTTATAGAGGAATATTCCCTAAAAGAGAGGAAATATTGTCATATAGTTACAAACATAACATAGGTTCAAGTTTAGAGAATTCATTTTTGGAGTTATTGATCATTCACCATGGAAGCACACTCCCCCAGGCCTATTTTTTAAAAAACCAAAGAAGTTCCTATTATGCCTTGGAAGATAAATATTGGCAAGGTCTTGTCACAATAAAATTCATAAGAGAACTAGTAAAGTATAGGAATAAGTGCATCATGAAGTTTCTCATATCTTTTTGAGCAACATAAGAAGAACATAAAGCATTATTATTGATAGAGATAAATCCCATAATTATTGTGAAAGCTAATGATTTTATCACCCAAATTGAAGTATTAGAAGAAGAGGAGGATGAAAAAGACACATATAAAATTACTTCATCATTAACAACACTAATAGAAACACAACAGGTGATGCCACCATAAAAATCACCACCAAGACTTTAAAATTTTTAGACACTAGTTACACAACAATTGTCTATGATGCTTGCAAAAAACCTTAATATGGCAATCCAATTTGGGGATTTGATTCATTTAGCTCAATATGATGGATATGTAGACCCAAAACAATACCTACTCACCTAAACCATGAGGTGGTAAGCTAAAGGAATTATCGATGAAGTAGTAATGAATTGTAATTTGATTAGAGATTTAAGCAGTCATGCATTTGAATTAATATTGTGTAAGGATACTAACATAACAATGATACAAGAGGTGAAAAAAATGTTAATTATATAGTTTAAGATTAAGAAATATTCTACCCAAACTATTCAAGATTTGAAAGAAATTTAGCAAGGAGCAAAGAGTCTATCAAGGACTATGATCATAGATTTTTTGACATTATGAATAAAATAGAGTTTGTATTATAAGATAAGGATAATAAATAATGATTTATAGAAGAATTATGGATAGGAATATAGTTTTCCATTGAAAAAATATAATTTGATACTAAGGCAGGTGCACAAACAACTATGATAAGGGTCAAATAGATCAAATACTATTGTGATGCTACAATTTCAACTTACCAAATACAGAATACTTTTTAAATGCTCATTAAAAAGATGGATTAGTATAAAGGAGAAGGAGATAAGCATAAATTAGGCATGTGGTGTATAGAGTGTGGCTAAGAGTACATCATAAGAATGAGTGTCCTAGGATAAATAGAATTCTATGAAGATTGTAGCATGGTATGACATGCAACCTTTTGTTGTCATATCCTCCAATAGTATGTTGAATATCTACCATCTTTATATTATAACTTCTAAAAATATCATAGTCACAATGAAAAATGTTTTAGATCTCTTTAGGAGCTCAAAGAAGATGTTACAAAGAATGTTTATATAGTCTCCACATAAAAGACTACTATGACCTTGATAGTTCCTAGTCTAAAAATTAAAATGATGGAAGCAACATAGTCTAGTGCATCTTGAATACAAAAAGCACTAGAGTATCAACTACAATGTAAAATAAACTAGACAACACCTTCTCAGACATGGACACTTTTAGTCACACAATATCAATCTTCCACCTCTTAAAATCTTGCGATTCCCTAGGAACAATAAGTAAGTTGGGTACCATCACTTTCACAGTACCAATATGGTGGGTATGATGGCCTCCAACAACCACATTGGTGGAATGCCCCATAAGATTTTGTAAACTTTTGGCCTCAACAATCAAGTGGCTGGGGATATTAAACTAATTTGGGTGGATTTAGAAGAGGTAGAGGAGGATATTGAGGTGGTGCACAAGTTGTAATGGGAAATAATCTTTAGAGGGGTCTAATACAATGCTATGTATATGGAAAATTTAACCATATATAAATAAATAATCCTATGAACCCCCAATGAAAATCCTATATGCTTATTATAAGACTTCATAACAACATGATATAGAGGATTATTTGGTCTTAGATAAATAGTGCATGAAGGAGGCTGCACAAAATATGAACATTATTAACACTCAACCTCAAGAAGACGTTGTCTTGAAAGATGTTACACACCACCAACATGTAGAACAAGGATTACCACCATTAGAGATGTTAAAGGATCAGGGGATAAGGAAATCTAGACCAGATAATTACCCTAAACCTATTATTAATAAAGGATTAATATATGATACTATGCATATTTTGAAAACTCTTCAATAATAAGAGATTATAGAAGAGGGTGTTGTGGCTACTGATGCACAAGTATATGGATATATAACTTAAATTATAAGATAATATGGTGTTGTCACTACTTTATTGGATCTCATGAGGTTACTCAATACCCTATAGAATTAAGACATTTCATAAAACATCACTAACTTACTACATAGCCTTATAGAATGTGTGTATAAAGGCCAATAACAGACTAATTGAATGATTTGGTATATTAAAACTAAAAAACCTTAGGATGTTGATTCTAGAATGGATATTGAGGTCATAGGGTGTGAGATACCTAATGCAATATTTGATTTTGGAAACACCATCAATATGATTCCTATATCTATGTGAGTTGTTATTTGGTGACCTACACTAAGTTATAGACCTATCATATTAATCCTTGCAGATTATAGATGAGTTAAACCTATCAATTTATTGGAGGACATGGAAGTCAAGGTCATAGAGCTAAGCCTACATGGTGACTTCAAAGTCATTGATATAAAGACGGATGAGACTCACTATCCTGTATTAATAGGCAAAAAGTGGGAGTATGATGGTTAGATGACCATTAAAATAGTAATAAAGTAGTTGGAAGCCCACCAAAGAGACAAGATTATAGTAATTCCATTAAAAAAATATCGGCATAAACCCTATTGCATTCTTAAGGAGATAGATTCACTATATACTAGTACAGATGGTCACTGGATGAAAGTGAATATAGAGGATAATCAATGAGCCATACAAGCCAGTGATTGGAAGTTTCTTAATGATTACACTAGTTCACAAAAATTATCCATATGTATAGAAGAACCACCTCACATACATGCTCTACATCATATAGGGATTCTATAGATCAAATTAGGGGATGTGTGATCTATGTCTGTAATATCCCCAACTCAATCAGATATAGACTTCATGTATCAGCTGGGTCATACAAACAGAGATACATATAACCCATAATAGGAGGCATTCCACCATGGGATATAGCTTTATCATTAATTAGATACTCAAATACACACATTCTCAATTGGTCCAAAGGAGACCATGAGGTATATCTTTTGTGGATGGTTTTACAACAGAGTGTAGTCTACCTCAGTACTTCACCACTAAAGATGTTAGTTAGTTTATCCTGTAATTCTAATAATAGTAAGAGACATTGGTTAGAGAGTTGGTTCTTTAAATTATGCACTTAAGGGAATTACTAATAACTTGTGGCCCATCCACTATAATGAGTAGTTTTGCTGAGATGAAGCATGCAAAATGATTATATTTAGGTTCTAGTTACCAAAAATAATTAAAAAAGAATGGCTAGTATTTCATGAGGGAGATTGTCCTAAACTTCACATTTATTGATGTATTAAAGTATGGATTTTAGAAGATGTGGCCCCAAAATATTGGGCACATGTCTTTAGATATACCTTGAATGTTTTCCCAATGGCTTGGTACATACATCTGAGCATAGGCAGGAAAAAAAGCATTGGGCACAAGTTCAAAGTGATTTTATTCAAAAATTCATCTTTGAGGATGATAACCCTTTGACACACAAGGTATTTTAAAAATTAAAAACTTTTCTATACCACGGATGGGTTGAAGACTTAGACAGTGAAGCTGAATCTTCTTCACAAGAAATCATAACCTACGATCTAAACAATGCCTTATAGACATACAAAGCAAAAAAGGAGAAGGAACAAGTCCTTATTCAACCATTCCATGAGATAAAAGATTAGGATTAGTGGAAAATTAATTTGAATGATGATGATGATGTTTGTGATATGACATTAACTAGTTTATTTGAGCTAGAACATGAAGAAGAACCACTCCCAACACCTATTGCAGATCTATAAGAAGAAGAAAAGCTTAAACACCTAAATATTCTAGAATAAGAAACTCAGTGGATATTATATGACTCATTCCACATAGAATAATGAAATATTTATCATATAATCATTGAAGGAATATGTGGGGAACATAGGAATGGAGGCCATTCCCAAGTTGGCACATATTGTAAACTATTAGTCCCATGAAGATATCTCAAAAGTGATGCAACTCTTAAGAGACTACAAAAATGTGTTCCCTACAAAATTATCATAGGTTAAGGGGGTGGATACTTACTTATGGAAAAAGTACATTGAGCTAATGAAGTGCATCGGGCCTATTAAGAAAAGAACCTATAAGTTAAATCCAAATATTAAGCTGAAAGTGAAGGTATAACTATACCACATGCAAGAAGGTGGTACTATATTTCTTGTGGAGAAAGTTGATAGGGTTAACCCCATGTCTCTAAAACCAAATAAGTATGGAAAAATATGAATCAATGATAATTATCACATTTTGAATGAGTCACGTGTGAACAATCTATTTCCTATCCTATTTATTGATGAAGTTTTAGAAACAATTGTATGCCATGAAGTATATTCCTTTATAGATGGATTTAGTGGATATCATCAAATCTCAATCATAGAAGATGATGGAGACAAAAATACTTTTACAACATAATGGGGTTTTCTTGCATATAACGTAATACCATTTGATTTGAAGAACACACCTACATTTTTATCTAGAGCAATAGTCACTGTGTTTAAGAATTTTATCCATGACTTTTAAGAGGTCTATCTGAATGATTGGGTACTATTTTTGTTGTTTATAAATAATTTATCCAAACTACAATTGATTTTGGATAGATGTAGAGCGCTATGCATAACACTCATTTAAAATAAATGTTTATTTTTTACACCCTTTAGGATTTTGTTAGGTCATGTAGTTTGCAAAGGGTATACTAGTAGATAAAGCTAAGATCACAGTAATTGTGGGAATGCCACCACCTAAATGTTTGATAAAGGTGAGATATTTTATTGGTCATATAAGATACTATAGGAAGTTTATAAAGGGGTATACATCTATATCTTCCCCTCTAGAGAAGTTGTTATGGAAAGGAATATAGTTCATATGGATAGAAAAATGCCAAGTAGCATTCATCGCCTTAAAACAGAGATTGGTGACTGCACCAATTTTGATCTGTCCAGACTAGAGTAAGCCATTCCATGTGCATTTGGATGTATATAGAATGATATTCAAAGTTATATTAGTACAACCAGGCAAAGGAGGTTTAGATCATCCAATCCATCTCATAAGAAAAAAATTATCTATTGTTAAAAAAAATTATACTACAATTGAGCGAGAGGCCTTGGAAATACTGATACACTACAAAAATTTTGCCATTATCTATTAGCCACACTCTTTAAGTTATTTACCAATCACCAGACATTGTGATACCTAGTCAACAAACCTTTATTGGGATGATGCATATCATGGTGGCTAATGTTGTTCAAGAGTTCTATTTTAAGATCAACATCAAACTAGGATGAGAGAATGTGGGTCCAAACCATTTCAGTCAACTCCAAAATGGTGAATAACCAAAATAATTTCAAGATGAGTCTCCTAACACAATTATTTTGTGTGTTTATAATTCTTGAATAATTAAAGGAAATCACATAGTTTCTAGAACAAGGGACATTTCCTATGTACTATATAGAAATGGATAAGAAACAAATAATTACTAAGGTCATTCCATATAATATTGTTGATGGATATCTTTACCATTTAGAAAAGGATGAGGTGCTACACAATGTTGCATTAGAACTTAAGCGACCTCAAATACCAAAATAGGCACATCAGGGGATAGCTGAATGTCACTTTATAGGATATGCCACTATGAGAAAAGTCTTACAAAGTGGTTTATGGTAGGCCTACTTATTTTAGGATGCTCACAGAGTTGCACAACTATGTGATGTGTGTCAATAAATGAGTAAACCAAACTAAAGAGATGAAATGCCTTTACAACTAGTACTCACACAACAACCTTTAAAACAATAGAGAATTGATTTTGTGGGGCCTATAAATCCACCCAGTAAATGTAGTCATACAAGATGTATAATTACTATGATAGACTAATTTACTAAATGGGTAGAAACTTTTGCGATGACCAATTATAAAGTTATTGTATGAGAACATCATTACCTAATTTAGCTTTCAAATCAAAATGGTAAGTGATATAGATACACACTTTTTGAATAAAATAATAATGCCTCTCATATATGAATTCATAATAATGTACCACAAAAGTACAAATTATCATCCCTAAAAAAATGGCCAAGTTGAGGCTACGAACAAGGTACTTAATAAGATGACTAGTAAGGTATGCGATGTCTAACAAGATGATTGGGAGGATAATTTTTTTTTTAGTGCTATGGGCATATCATACATTAAAAAAATGTGATAGGTTTCACCCCAATCCATTTGGTCTACGATTTAGAAGCCTAGTTATGTCGATGGAGTATGTTGTTCCTAATTTATGAATCATAGTCATTATACGTATGGGTGATCATGAATATTTGACAAGTTAGATCTTGGAGATAAATCGCATGGATGAAGATAGACATAGAACATCTTGGACATAGGAAGTGAATAAGTGTAGTCATAAATCTTGACATGATAAGAATTTGTGCCTAAAGGAGTTTCATGTGGATCAACCAATTTTACTTTATGATAGTCAGTTTAGAGCCTTTACAAGTAACCTCTATATTAGATGGAAAGGTCCATATATCATTCATGAGTTAACACAACAAGGGAATATGGTCTTAAAGGATTCATAGGGCACTATTTTACCTATAAGGGTGAATGGGTAGGTTCAAACCCTACGCCCAGTAAGTTGTGTGCCCAAGCATAATTAGGTGCTAAATTTCTCCATCTTAGATTATGATTTGTTTCAATTATGTTGTGTGGATTTGGATTGTTAATTTAAGGTTATGTAGATAGATCAAAAGTGTGTATGGTAGATTTAAAAATTGGAATATGAGACCATAGCAAAAGAGCACTATTAATAACATGAATAGTGTTGAAAAAAGAGAAATCATGTTTAAGGGGATCGAGTATGTCAAAATTTAAGTCTAAAAAAGACACAAGTGGAAAGATCTTAATCAGATAATGACTAAAAGTTATTTTAGGTAGATTAATGACAAAGAATAATCATGTATGATAGGTGAATTGCCAATGACTAGTCACATCACTAAATCAACAAGTCATATAAAGGTTCCAACTCAACAGAGAACATGCCAACCAAAATAAAGGAGCTATTTCTAATTAGATGACATTAAGACTATAATCAAGGATGTCAAGGTATGTTTAAAACATTGGGATTTGAAAGGGTGCATGAAGATTTATAAATTAGGTGTTTGGCTGGTCACGTCTTCATTTTACACTTTGTAGACCCTTGAACATAGTGCATTAAACTTGTGATGAATTTCCCTTTTGCATTAGTACCTATGAAGAATTGCCTTTTGAATTAGTATTTGTGAGTGATTAAATTTTGAGCATAATGATTTGTAATTTACAAAGCTTACAAGATGGTTGCTTATGATCCTTCTCAGTTGTGGCAAGGACTCACTATTGCATAACATGAAACCATTGGGATTGGAACTAATCTATGTGAACAAAATTTATGAACCTAGATGCATATCCTTATATTAAGCTTATCAAAGAACAAATCTTTTCCCCCATAGAAGTTTAAGGAACACAATAGTTAGTAGTCACACTAGTCCACTAACACCACAACACGGATGTCAAATGGTTGATTTGATTGCCTACATTTGGGCAATTAGGAAATATTATGGAGTTTCTACTAGGTTGATATAATTAAGGGAATATTTATCTTTCCTTAGAGATCACCATATATGTCAATGAAGTTTTCATGGCATGCATAACTAGACTTCTAGTATGAAGAAAGCCTCTAGTTTGCTATAAATCTAAAAGCTTGCCTATTCTGCCTAACATTCATGATGCTTATATAAGAGGTCATCGAGGGATACCATTGAAGGATATCAAATATGAGCTAGTGCATATTCTCATAGAATACATAACTAACAAGTTATATCAAATAACCAAGGCCACCAAAGAAGCAACCAAAGGCATCATTAATGTCACCCATTTCATGCTCAACCTCAATGAAAAATTTAATTGTTTAAATTTCTTGGTATCTAAAGTCATCAACAACATTGAGAAAGTCATGTCCTCTATAAAACATACATTTTAGTACCAGTGCTTGATTTGGTTACTGATCTTCACATAGTATAAGTCTCAAGAGGGCATCATCCATCCAAATGTTGATTATTGGCCAGATGTCACATTTGAGAATCTCACTTAGAAGTGAGAGATCATTTATTTTGATCATCAATGATTGTTCAATACTTGGTGGGATAAACTAGTCAAATTGGTTGTCATCAACTGGTGCATCCCTCTAAATGTCATGAACTATTTGGGGTAACATGTGGTGGTGACCAAAATTTAGTATGGGATGATCATCAAAATTCACAAATTACCTAAGGCCTTAGGATCAGCTCTATAATTTTTCATTGACATGGCTACTACATAACATGAGGTTGAGAATTATAAGCACTTAGTTGCATACATATCAAATCTTTTTCAAATAGTACTGTTAGGTGTCCCAATAGTTGTTACCATTGAAGTACCAATATCCACACCATGAGACTGCAATAAATGCAAGACAAATTATAGGTCATAATTTCTACCTTGGTGAAAGACATTGAGCTAGAAGACTTGGCTAGATGACCCTAATGTTACACAAATCATAACACAATGTCACTGGTCCAATATAAAGATGAACAAGTAAGAACTCTACCACATAATGATGGCTAACATGGCCAGAGACTTTTATGAGAAGGAAGAAGATGAGTTTTTATTTTGGAAAGTAATCTACACCATTCAAATATAGAATTGAGTGTTACAACATTTATGGTTTGAACTAACCCGTTATCCCCCTTATATCATTATCAACACCATTGTTAAAGAGGAAAAATTATAAAAAATCTAATAGGCATTATCCACCAAAGGAGGTTTTGATACCTCTTCCCAACCATAACCATTTGATCCTCTACCTAAGTGTCCTTTAGGAGCTCTCACACAAAATAAATGAATGTTACAACCTTATCTTTAGATAATCAAAGAATAATAAATGGCACTTCATGCCATGTCTATGCATGAAGAAGAAGTACCTATACCAAATCATAGGTTTGTATACCACTGCACATTGCACTATTATAAAGGTCTAAATAGGTCATTATTACATATAGGCATAAGAAAGATCATGTGAAGAAGACCGCTGTGTGGGTGTTTATCATTTCTTCATCCACTTCACCATCAAATGATCATATTACCGATATAGAAGAGCTAGATTTGGATGCATAGACATAAGAGTGTAGTCATATAAAATGTTCAAATTGGTAGTTTGAGTGTGGCTTGTGACACTCCATCCATAGGTCTTTCTTACATGCTCTTATGACCCTTCTAAACACCTTTTTACTCATTACCAATCATCTAAAACCTTTTAAATAGTCATTCCATCTCAACCAAATATTATTCCCCATGCCAATCTTATTCCCCCAGGTCTTGAGACTGTAAGACAAGAGCACCCCATTTAGACTATAGCGTCAGGTACCAAAGTGTCCCATTTTTGATGCTCCTATCCTTTTGCACTTTAAGCCCCAATGTTCATTTTCATCTAGTCATTATCCCTAATTAGGTCATCTTATCATGAATACATCTAACCCATGACCAACTATTCCATATAAAGGCCTACTCAAAGCTCATTTACAAGGGAGGTGACCAAACTTACAAAGCAAGCAAGAATACAATCAAAGAACTAAGGTAAACTTTCCTATTCTTTGCACATAGTCACCCAACACAATTAAAAACATACTCAAATCCTCATACTAGTCCCCAACCACCTTAAATACTATCAAATTAACATTTACATCTGCATCACACTATTGCACAAGGCACACTAGGTGGGAGAACTACATATGGCCTGATCCCTCTTCAAAGTATTGGTATGTAGGCAAAATTCCACACAAGGGGTGTGGATTGCAAATTTAGTATATATTACACACTAACCCCCTCTCTTTCTCAAGTGGCTTAAATATCATTTTATCAAGCATGATGGAGGGTTAGGATTTGAAGACAAAATGAAATCTACAATGAGTTTTGTCAACAAGTAATGCTCAATTTTTCATAAGAATGCTCACACAAGCACAATGCAACTACCCAAAACATTTTAGGTCTATGTGATTAGTTTAGACAATAATGACAAGAATAAACAATAGTGTTGGGCACTAAAGCATCCACATTTTGGCACTTCTATCCTTTCATCAAATGAAATCTAGATTTAGGTTTATGACACCTTTCCAGTCTTGCACAACCATTTTTCAGCCTCTATATCAACCATCTCAGTTTATTTCTAACTAAGTTATATTTCTTCTTATTTATTTTTATTTTTAGAAAGGTGAAAAATTTAAGCAATTGTACAAATTAGGACTATAATTATTGTTAATTATGTACTAATTTATTAATCTAGACCCTTAACTAAAATAGGAATAAAACTCCATTTCCCCCAAAAAGTTAAATTAAGGAGGAACAACAAAATACACATGAATAAGTAGCATAGGTAGCTTAGAGACAAGCTTGACAGGAGGAGAAATGCCTTGCTAAGGCTGAGGAGAAGTTAAAATCTATAGAAGCCCAAGAAGCTCAACACTTATAAGTGCCAATATAAGAAGAAACTACTAACCAATGGTAACAAGCAAAATAGGTAGATCTAGATATGACCTATAGAAAGGAGGAGGCTAAGTGCACATATGAGTATATGAAAAAATCAACAACCACAAAGAAGGATGCATAAGAGAAGAGGTATCAAGTATAAGCAACTCATGCTACCACCTAGACACATATATAAGATGAGGGGGTAGAGGTGTAAGCTAAAGATAAAGTTGAAGCCTAACATGTAAGATAGGCACATAAGACTGAGACCACTCAAACATCAACATAGGACATGTAGACCCCTGCTGATAAGGAAACATCCACATTAAAAAACCCACCACAATAACATCATAGGATGTGAAGGTTGTGGAGACTCCATGGGACCAAGGGGAGGCTACATATACTCAAGTGTAAGGTACGCCAATGGGAATTTAGAGTATTAAAACTTTGGATATCCCTACATTTTACACCCAAAATAGCATTTTATCTTTCCCCTTGCTCCACTTTGATGAATTAGAACTAGTACTTCAATGACTAATTTGGCTATGGATCCACCAATAACTTAAGCATCTCTAGATGTTTTGTAACTTTATTTAGCTAAGCAAGTGGAAGGGGTGGCTATGTTTTAGGAGGCCATTATCAAGATAATGATCTCTTTAGAGAAGAGGGTTGTGTAATTGGTAATGATAATGTTGAGCTTGATCATCAAATCAATAATGTCAATGATCTCATCAAAGATGCATGTCCATATAAATACAAGCAAGTTGTTCGCAATATCATTATTTCAACTTCTAAGAAACTTCCATTTTTGGTTATGCAACTCATCCAAAATTAGAAGAATGTTAAACATTTATCCAATCTCACATCATAAGGATAGGCCATTAAAGCAATAATTAGAGTCATGTGAAAACTCCTTGAGGCATATGTATGTTATAGTTGTACTTGGCCAAGCCATGCAATTGGCTTAGAAGATGCTTTATTATAAATAATAGCTAGATATGATTTGAAGTGGTGTTCAACCTAACTTTACTACTAATTCTACTACACAAGCTACATTATAAGATTGATCTTCCACTTTCATAGGTCTAGACATAATGTTTTAGGTTTCTCTTCAGGCTTAGGGCTCTATTATACAACAACTCCAAATTCAGAAAAATCAAATGTTGTGAAACCCTTTTGTAGAGGTGCAAACATAATGCCATGCTGATAAATTTGTGCATCTACAAGTGAACATCACTACAAGGTTGGATATTACTTGAGTTAGTTTGCTTAATATAGAAGATAACAACATTCACCAACTATTTTACTCTCAATCTCCTTTATGGGAATTGTTGTGTAGTACACAAGAGTTTTTGATTGCTTGGTAGTCTTATAAAACTAACTTGGCCAATTTGGATAGTTCTTTGGAACCTTTGGTGGATGTCCCTACATTTATTCCTCCTAGTCATCTACAATAGAAGATTAAATGATAAAAATATGTTGTCATAAGTTCATCACATTACACACCATCATCTTTACAACCACCTTCCACTTTTATAGCACTGCATATGCCTCTACCATCTAGCTATTTCAATACAAGTGGGAAAATTTTGAAAATTTGCTCTTCAATTTTGCTATAGGTTGGTTCATATTACATCACAATGCCAAGTTATTAGAAAACTTGACATGTAAACCTTCCTATTTTATCTTATCTATTGAAAACCTGAAAGGGAAATAAATTAGCTTACTACTTAGTTGAAAACCCATGAGGGCAACTAAGTAGTGTGTACCAAGATGAAAATTGGTCACTGACACCTTGATTGATCTATGATTTTAATGAGTCCAAACTTTATGTTTTACCTCCATGCCTTTGAGATGTTGTTTTTGGATGAGATAATGACTTAAGTCCAGGAAAACTTTAGTAGGTGAATGCAAGATCCATACTGCTTTGTCAAATCTAGTTGCCATGTGGATGGAATTATGATTTTCTTGTATTATATAGTTGTTTTGTGTTATTTCATGGTTAATATATTTTGGTATTATTGGTGTTACAATGAAAATGAATATGAGTTGGCACATATGTGTGATAAAGATGGATTTAGAGGTTAATAATGATAACAACTTGCAGGATATATATTCCTTTAGTTTGTGATAGAATGGGTTCGATTTCTGTATAATTGATAGTATATTATAGAGTATTTTGATCTCAATGAGAAAGATTGTAATAGATATATTTGCTTAGATTATATGCATGATTAGTGTTTCCATTGTTATGAATAAGTATGAAGAAGACTTAATCAACTATCTAATATGATTTCCTTGTGTTATTCTACAAGTTATAGAAATTTGTGTACATTATGTATCTCATGTTTGAATTCTTTCATTAGAAGCTTTGTTAGTACTTGACTAGATTTATTCATTGCAAAAGTGTATTCTCATAAGTTAAATATCTATGATTTCAATATAGATGTGGATAACCCCTATCTATCTATAAGTTCCTATAAGTTCTTCTTGAGATCATAGGGCTATTCCTATAATTAGCATGTTCTAGTGAAACCCAAGAACCACTGCTACCACTTATGCATACTTTCATTTCTAGATTTACTATTTAGATTTGATTATCTCTTTGCTTCTACATCTACTCAAGGACATTTGAATATGTCATTGTTCTATAGATCTAAGCCAATTCATTTCATTGTATGTATGCTTTGGACATGTGCCCATGTCTTTCTATGTTCTTATTGATTGTGTATGTGGACATTTTAAAATGTCCTTATTTGTGGTTCTAAGTCAACCTTGATTTCTCTTTGCATATGTAGACATTTGAACATGTCCTTGTATGTATTATCTTTATCAAACTTAGTGACATGTGCACACATACCTTGTATTATGGACCCTTGGCCTACTTTATGTGCCTCATGTGTTTGCATGTATGCATCATGACCATTACACTTGTCTCTTGCTTTTTACATTCACATCTAGTTTATGATGCCATGATGGACTTCATTCGTCTCCCCTTCCTCATTGGGTGCCTTGATGGACATCATGCCCCATCCCCTCAAGGAGTTTACTTATATTATATTCAAATTTATTTTTCATATACATGCTTACATTGTTATATCAATCTTGACAACCTTGTGAATACTAAATCTAACATACATCATACATTACCAACTTATGCTCATACTATTTTACATTATGATGTAGTGTATACATATTAAATTAGTTTATCATGCATATATGATATGTTTTTAGTCTAAAACACATGATGCATAAATTTTCTTTTGAGGATGGTTATCATAGAGGTTCAACAATGCCACTCAAAAGAGGGGGCATTCATAGGGGTTTATCACAGAGATCAAGCCATCCTAGTGCACTTAGAACACAATTTTTAATATAAAGATAGATTATAGAGCTTAGACTTAGGAAAATATAGTGAAACACAATCACAAATAGATTAGTCTCAATTTTCCTCAAAAACAACACATTTGGTCAATAACATATTACAATGGTCTATAGTACAATGCACTATTAGTAAAGGGGATTGCGTTACTATCTAATAGCCTCAAACATAGAATATTCTTGAATTTTTAGAAGGCTATAATAGTTATAGTTTATATTTGCACAATTTTAGTTATAAATTATTAGATATGTTTAGTATATACTCAATTTTTACACATATTACATAGGTTTGCTCATATTGGGGGCATCATGCGCAACATGATAACTCTCATTTCAATGTTAGATATGCACATGCACATATTACTATGACTCAGTATAGAATTTATATACAAAAATATCAAAATTAGGGGCATGTTCATGACACATTATTCCCATATGTTTATTTTGTCACTAGTTCTCTCAGATGGAATGACAACTCCATGCCATTCTCCATGTTGTATACTCCAGACACCATATGCAGTAGTTTTACATCAAGATCACACTAGATTGATGCCTTATTATGTCTATTGCAGTTGGCATTATTAAGTGATCCAAAGATATTTTTACATTTTAGAGTTTTCATGTAGCCTAGAGCCATCTTACATAATTTCATTTACATCACATAGTTTTAGCTTCAAATGTATTTACTGCACATGGGTAGACAATGATGGAGTCATAACCTACTTGAGTTCTTGAGCCACCTACATGGGAGGGTTGGATAACTCATTAGTCTAATCTAAGTTATTCATAGATTATGATCCATTAAGCATGGGTGGGAAATGATGGAGTCAAGGCCATCTTGAGTTATTGAGCCACCCACACATGGGGATTGGGCAAGCCATTATCCTAGTCCAATATATTCACTACTTTGATCACCATCTACACACACAAGATGTGACCAAGTTTTTACATTGGTTCACGTACCCAGTGAGGTGTATTCATTCCTTTCCTTCCCCTCATATATTTACTTAGTTTTGTCTTTACTTTTGATATTTCTTAAGTAAGGACTGACTCATACATATTTCATTCACAAGACATGAAATGGAGCACAATTCATAGACTCAGATCCACATTCATGGGTTGTGCTTCTAAGGTAGGTCTGGGTACGTCTCTCTTTCCTTTATCATAGTCATTTCAATTTGTTGCATTTTAAGAATAAAGGGGGGGGGGAATGTAGTCATCTAAAATGTCATTTTAATGCAATGAGTGTCACTTGAGACCACCTTATATTTATCTTAGACATAGACCTATCTTAGGGCCTCTTTTGTTCATTTTATAGCTTTTATGTGTACTTAACCCATGCCCAAATATACCAAAATCCACATTAGGCCATCTCCTAGGCATCCAAGGCCCTTTTTGAGTTGTTCTAGCCACCTGGACAATAACATGACCCTTTTGTCTATAGTGCACTACACTATTAACAAAGGGGTAATGCTATTGACCCTTAGCATTCTTTACTCCTAAAAAATATCTTTACACTTCCCAAAGCATTTTAGGGTTGGCCTAGACTCATTTCATGTCTTGAAAAGCACCAAAACACTATCTAAAGACTAATGCTATTCATTC
Source organism: Torreya grandis (assembly GCA_037957365.1). Lineage (NCBI taxonomy): Eukaryota > Viridiplantae > Streptophyta > Pinopsida > Cupressales > Taxaceae > Torreya > Torreya grandis. Next base: position 1,866,706 of record JARHVA010002750.1, read on the forward strand.
ATCCACTAAAGGGAAAATATATGCAATTCTGATGAATAAACTAAAAAATAATTATGTAAATCAAGGTCATTGATCCCTATTCTACCTTACTTCTACATACACCCATATACAAAAACCTAGAGATCAAACTACTCAAGTTTCTAGTCTCAATACAAATTCAAAACATTCAAACTTGCATTCATACTAGTATTTAATTTCACTTACACCAACACTTATATTGGGAAAACTACATCGAGCTTGATCTCCTTTGAGGTATTGGTATGTAGGCAATGCTCAACACATGGGGTGTTGAGGTCATGTCCAACCTTCCATACTAATGCCACTCTACTTCTACTTGTGTTCATCAAAACTTTAGAAAGCATGGAGGCTTAGGGTTTCACATTGAGATCAGTCAAAATGCAAAACAAATAATGATTTAGGACTCAGTCATATAGACATAGGCTTCTCAGGACAAGGCAAACATCTTCCCAAAAAGTCACTATTATATCTTCTTAAGGTCATTATCATAGCACAAGCAGACACTAACATAATGCAATATTGGTAAAGGGACCATGCTATTGTTTGAAGATGGATTTGACACTTATTTCTTGTTGACGATGCCCTACACTATTCTTACATTAGTTTCCAACCTACGACTCATTGGTTTCAATCTTATTTTCTAGCAAAGTATCTCCTTTATAATTTATTGCTATTTATAGGATAAGAAAATAAATCAATTATTGTAAAAATTAGTGGCTATTGATATTTATATATTTATTCCCTGATTTATTACTCATATTTTTTATCCACTTAGGGTTTTACATTCCATAATTCCAAAAATAATTAAACTAGTTTCATAGAGAAGGATTTTTTGGAGATGTGCAGTGAATTCTGACAAACTAAGTGAGTTTTTTGGAGCCCAAGAGCCTAAGATCATGCTTTTAATTTTTTTTTGGAAAGGACACAATTTATAAGAGTGTACAATAGCCCTAGAGTTCTCACCTAGTTATGTCATGAACATTGTGTACACTCCTAGTCAAAATTTCAAAGTTATTTTCTTCCAATTTTTTTGGCTTATGTCTACATTAGTTTTTGGGATTATTTTCACCTATTTTTAGTATCGAAAAACTTATATATTTGATATAATTCATTATTATTATAAAGAAACTCTTTGTCAATTTTAGGTCTTCTATCATTTTCCTTCACTACAATTAGGTATGTTTTTATAGTTTATTTGGGTAAAACCATTCTTATCTAAATTGGACATTGTCTATGGTTTAGTATAGTGAATTGTTAATGTAAACCACTTTACCACACTACACTTTTTTCTTTTGGTCACAATCCTTATTGATGGATCTATCCCGTGCATATTATTTTAAATATAGCTTGAACTTAGTCTCCTTGATCTTTTTTAGAATAACTATCTATGGTGCCATATGTGCTTATTTTCCAACTCCTTTGAGACCACTAAGTTATAATTCCTAGACTTTACTTTGTTGAGGTGTTCTACACATGTAATAGGCATTGTTCTTGTAAACTATTTTTATTATTTGTTATATAGAAAACTAATAAATAATGTAGATGAATGATAACAAACAAATCTATAATATGAATAGAAATAACAACTAAAAGTATGACAAACAAATGAAACATGAAATGGAAAAATAAGTGAAGAGTAATAAAAATATACACACTTGGATACCATTTTATAAATTTGGAGATAGAAATAAGATATGGTACATGTCTAGACTAAAACCATACAATATAGACCTACTTTGTGAAAGGGGACAAAATTGATAAGTCATTGATTTTATATTGTACATAATTGATAATACACCAAATGTGTGCCCATGTTGCTACCATTTTTTTACCCCATATCTCATTTCGTACTCCACTTATTTTCAAGTTATGTAAATTTCTAGGTAGGTGCATAGGTAGATGTCAAGTAGGGATGTGTGTTCACTTTGTTAAATTGGTGGCTAAAATGTGAGTTTGTATTCTATTTTGTCTTTAACCTAATTCACCATAACATTTTAGAAGAGGAATAAAATGTGTAAGAATATTTTAATTGAGCAACCTTCAAGTTTTTATAACTACATATCCCACATGCATAAAATTAGAGCCAATGTAATTATCATGTGTGTGAGTGTAATCCAAACCCAAGTGAGAGACATGGATTCACCTTTTTTCGCTCATAAATTAAGTAAAACTACATAAGCAATTTCCTAGTCCTTATTTTGATACAAGATCCATCTAACAACCTTTAAACTTATTTGAATAGTCCTTAAGAGTAGGAATATAAAAATTTAGCGTGTTCTTAGATGTGAATCCTCTTGATGTTTTTTTATCAAAATGCCTCTATGAGGATTTGTATAAATAGACTTATCAAGTTTGAATTAGAAACCTATTGGCATGTAAGCTAACCAATAAAAATAGAAAGAATCAATAATCATGAGTCCAAACATCGAAAAGAGGCAAAGGAGGGAAAATAACACACAAAATAACATTGATTCCAATTCAACAAAAGAAAAGGTAGGGGATGAAGAGAGGAAGAACATAGGAATCCTCAAAATAGACAAAATATAAAAGAGATAAAATAACCCCAAGGTATATGGATATAGTTTGGATGTTGATATCTAATGTTGTGGTCAACATTTCCCTTGAGGTTATGACCATGTTTCTTGAATTACCTATTTAGAGGATGCCCTTAGGCTGCATAAAAAATGATTTAGAGGTGAATTTGTTGAAAAGTATCATCAAGAGGAATGTGTTTCAATTTCCTCATTTCTATGAAGGTTAGAGTGTACCTTCCTAATTATGGAGCATCTTGAATGGATAGATGTAAGATAAGTCTCTTCTAGATCTTTGGGTAGTGGTAACCCTGAGTGGGTGTACCTGCTCATTATTAAACATGCTCGTGATAAGAGTATGCCTTTGATTTGGTAGCTTATATGATCATTTCCTAGAGAATATAGTTTATCATTGATTGTGATATCCAAAATTTTGTGGGTATCGATCGTTTGAGGTGACCCTTCTTTTTATTTATGTTAGCCATTGCATCCTTTTTTACAGTACATATTATGCAAAGGTATGTAGAATATAGTGGTAGGTGGTACCATATTGGATGATTATGTTGGGATTTGTAGTGATTCATTTTCATAACCATATCACACCCTTGGTTTGATTTTATATATTGGGCCATCCTTGAGTATGGTTTCATGAGTAGTGTAGTTATTGCACATCCTTGATTCATGGGAATTTATTTGCATCATTAGATGAATTTTATAGTAGTGTCATTTTATTAATCATATAGGAGTTCCATTTTTTCATTAAATCCTTGTATGATGTCTTTTCCCCTTGTATGTAAGGTTATCATTAATTTTTGTGTGAGTTGCATATAATGCCTGTGTGAGTGTGTTTTAGATTTGACTGTGAGGAGTTGAGTTATATAACATTGTAATGGATATGACACATGAGTCTTGGAAGTTAAATTTTGTTTTTAGGATCCTTTTGAGTTAGGGATTTGTGGTAGAATTATTTTATTTCCTTAGGAACACCTATACCTTCTAGAGTTGTTATGGCTAGTTCAACTAATTGGCTTGAGAGTGTTTGTTGTTACCATGTTTGGTAGGTGATTGCTTAGCATAGTTCATGAGTTTCATGAATAAGGGTTCCTAGAAATTTTTTTATCACTTTAGATTGATCATAATTGGTGATGGTTAGACCTTTTCTTGGTAATTAGAGTCATTAAGGGTCACTTGTGTTTTGTATTACACGTGTTGTGAAATCATGTGCTACTTCTCACTTATGCAAGTGCACATATGTAGATGGAGTTTTATGCCTTGTTGACATAAATTATAGGGGAGGGGATCTAATAAGACCCTTAATGGATCAATATCTCCCTTGTGTAGTGGGAATAATCCTCATAGTAGAGGAGTGTATTTTGGCTTGTACTGACTTCCTATGTGTTAGGAGTTTATTCATAGATTGATATTCCATATGATCCCAAGTTTGGGAAGAAGTGATGTTTAGAACTTGGCTAACATTGAGATAAATTGACACTATCTCACCATCAAGTGACATAATTATAAGTCCATTAAAAGGATTATATATTATATGATGTTAGGTAAGTATCCCTTTTGATTGGGGACTTTTTTATTTAGTGCTGTTTCAACTACATTCCTTGGTCTTCGTAGAATGGTATCCTCTGCGTTGTGTTGAATTGAGAATTTCCATAGATGGAGAGGATTGATGCTTCAAAATGGTTTAATAATTTTCTTCTTATTTGGGGAAATGTGTCATGTTATTTACCACTTATAGGTGAGTAAGTGTGTGGTGGTTTTAGTAACTCGTAGTTGTGATGTATTCTTCTTACTACATGAGGGTATTTATGAAGTTGTGTTTCTAATTATTCATATGTTAGCTCTCCACTTATGGTCTTATAGAGCCACAATTTTCAGTATTATAATATATAAAATTGTGAATTGTTAGTACATAATGTGACAAACCTTGAATTTATTTTAGTTCTTGTTTTGGATTTATAAGTTGGTTGAAATCATCTTTTTATGGATTTCCTTGCCATGGATTTCAAGTTTGTTTAGCCATTTTCACCTATATTATTCTTTGAAATATAGTGGGTTATTTTATTTTTTTATATTTTATCCTTTTTTGGATGTAGACACTCCATTTTTATCACTTTTGTGTCAAAATTACAAAATGGAATGACTTCCTGCAATTGCACACAAACTGGTCTAAAATCATATGTTTATCTGATGTACGAGTTTGAAATCACTTTAGGGCATCTCTAGGTGGGATAATTAATCATATTAGATCTATTCAATTATCATTATGGTCATTTTCTTTGGTCAATTATTCTATTTTGATCAATTCATTAATTCTCTTTCACTGATCAATTAATGTAATTAATTCCCCATTCCATAAATCATTCTTCTAATCAAATTTCTCACATTATATTAATTAACTTGATCTTTGATTAATTAAATTAATAATTTTTATAATTATAGTTCTATTTAAATGAAATTAATTTCCTTTCAATTATTAATTATTCATTTTCTCCCTCCAAGAGGCATCTTCATTCAAGAAAAGAATCTTGAGATCCTATAGAATATCATTTTAAGCTCACTAATTACTAAAATAATTAATATATAGGATTATTCTCCACCCTTCATCTTGGAGACAAGATGAAGTGTCCAAAATGAATCTTGTGAGATATTTTAGGGAGCATTTGTCAACCCTTCATCTTGGAAACAAGATGAAGGGCTCATATTGATGATCCATATGGTTATCCACATGCTTTCTTGGGAATGATTCTCCACCCTTCATCTTAAAAACAAGATTAAGGTTCCACATTAACCCTCACAAGGATATTTTGAGGAGAATTTTCCACCCTCTATCTATCATTCAATATGGAGGGCTCATATTAATCCTCATATATTTTTAAGAGTTATCTCTTACCCTTCATCTTAGATAAGATGAAGAGCTCATGTGATCAATTCATATGCCTTGGTGAGGATGAATTTGTATCCATCCATATTGGAGTCAATATAAAGGGTCCTCATAAATTTTAATTCATTATAAATAGACCTCTTATCCTTTAAAATGAATAGGCTCAAATTGGATGATAAAGTGTTATAAGATTCTCAAGTGTTCTTGTACATCACATTTCTACTCTTCATCACTTTCAACTAGTCCTAGGTTTTAAAAGAGATATTTAGCCATGAAATAACATTGATTAAGACCTATTGAGCTACATTTGATCTAAATCATACATAAAGATGAGGTTTCCAATGAAGGTTTGCATTGTATTGATTTAATCTTAGCATTGTTATCTTAAAATTTGTATGCTCATGAGGTCTTAGGTGTATATTATTAGTTTTTAATACTTCAATTGATCATTTGAAATTATTAAATAATTATAACTAATATCTAGATTCTAATGATACATATGGCATGCTCGATGGGACCCTGTAACCACACCCTTCTTTTAAACCTCTACAACAATATTTATTTGTTAAAAATTTGATTATTTTGGCTCATTTATGTTCATTTTTTCTACTATTTTTTTGCCTCTATGTATAGGTGAATTTGATTCATGAAAATTCCATTATATTTATGTTAATTGGTGAATTTACCCTTTAAAATAGTTATTTCACCATAGAGAGTGATGAAATTAACCTTTTAATCAATGAATTCACCATTATATGCTTTATGTTCTCTATCATGTGTAGGTGCAAGTAAAACCAATGAAATCAACCTCAAAATCAATGAAATTGACATAAAAATTGGTGAAATTGACCTCAAAATTGGTGAAATCACCACTGCTAAATGATAAAATTGACATATTAGTGAATTCAACCCTAAAAATAGTGAATTTACTATGTAAACAATGAATTCACCCTTAGTTTTATACATGCAGAACCTAGCTTCCATAGGTGATAAATTTTGACTCATGCATCCAATTGACCTCTCATTTGGGGCATAACAAAGGTATTGAAAAGATGCATGCAACCATCAAAAATGTGATTTTTTCAATAAAATGGTGACAACACCCCCAAAATGGTGAAAATGCCTCTATTTTATGTTTATAACCCTTAAAAATGATGAACTTAACCTCAAATTAGTGAAATCGACCCTCAAATCGGTGAAATTGCTCTTAGGTATCGCACATTTTTTTATTCTTGTTAATTAGAAAAATTTGAATTTTATTTTAATGAAATTAATATATAATTGGTGAAATTGACATGTTAATTGATGAATTTGTCTTTATCTATGTTTTTTTATGTTTTGTTGTGTTATGTGTAGGTTTTTAAAAACAAAAAATTGGCCCTGCTAAATGGTGAATTCACCTCTGTAGGTGAAAAATTGAGAGTAATTAAAACACAAAAAATCAACCTCCCTCACTTGAGAAAGACCCACCAAACAAAACTACTTACCTTGTTTAATTGTAGGTTCCAAAAAGGGTGTGGTGAACCATTCAAACATATACTATTTGTTCACATTTCCTTTGATGCTTTAAAATGAACTCATTATGATTTAGTGTTTTAAAAATAATTCATATTTTGATTTGGTGTTTTAAAAATAATTCATATTTTGATTTGGTGATATAAAAGACATTTATTATCTGCTTATCTTTCTTTAATTCTTTGTTTAAAGTGTTAGCTTGTGTGCTTATCTGATTCCTTCACACATATACTCTCCCCTTTGGTAGGGTGACTCAAAAATGTGGAGGTAATCATTAAATTTAATCCCAAGATATTTTCCTACTATCCTCTTCAGTTACCCTTAGTAGGATATTTTAAATTAAAATGGCAATACCTTTTATTTTTATTTTAGCCACACGATTGGGGTGTCATTACCTTATCACGAGTCCTTAGGGCATCATGACCAGGATGGCATTACACAATATTCATACCAACCTTATTATCTAATAGGATATGATAATTGAGGTTACATCAATAGTATCTTAACATGAATGTTCCTCAGAGCTTGGTTTTTATAGTAACACTTCATTTCAACCCTTACCATTGAAGTGGTCAAAAATGGACAAGACCCTTTGATGAATGGCCCATTAAATCTTGACATCCAATTGATCAATATTTTTTTTCCCACATACTGTAAGGTATATCAGGACCATCTAGAAATCCCATTAAAACTTTAGCATAAGACCTTTCAGCCACAAAACATTCATCGGTGTAGGTTTTAAAAGTAAATGCACCCAATGATATGTTTTATGCACAAAGCTTTTTAGATAAGGGTGGGATTAAAACACCACTAATAACTGCATTGATTAATTAAAGAATCCTTAATTTTATAATCCTCTCTCATGGCAAGTATATCAAAATAATCAATGAATCTAAAGTATTCTCACATTAGTCACTAAAGTAAGGACATCCGATTGAGTGTTTGATTGCTTAGTTGTTGTGTTAAAAAATTGTCATAATCTACGTACACCTTCATAAAGAGGCATTACTCTACCTAATTTATGGGTCAAAATTTCATATCCCCCAAAGGTGTTATGCTATCAAAATTGGTCCACACTACTTATTTATAAGAATTATGTTGTCCAAATGAATACCCCCTCTTTTTCCAAATTACACAATTATGCTACCCATTCTGAGTCAACCCTAATTCTAATCAAATTCTAATTTCCAATTTCAAACCAAATTTCCAAATCTAATTGAAATCAGGGCAACTATTCAAATCCAATTCAATAAATTTATTTCAAATTCAAATCTATTTCAAAGTCAATTGCATTTGAGTCAAACATCATTTCTCTTTTTCAAATCACATTTTAAGATCTATTTAAAATAAAGTTTAACCCTAATTCAAACTGACCTAAATAAAATAACATACAAGTTAGGTTAACTTTGATTAGGGTCCATCAATTCTAATTCAAACCATTCAAATCCTATCCTTTTCTTTCCATTCAATCTCCCACACCTATCAATTGGGAATGATGAAGTCATGACATCCATCCTTTCTCTCATTTTAATCTAATCCAACATCTAATGCTAACTTGAGCTTAAAATAATCTAATGAATCTACCGTACTTGGGGATAAAGTAAATCAAATCACACATGATCAATTTTGCCTTGCTTGGGGCCAATTTCATTTCAATCAAGTCAATTTCACCATGTGTGGGACCAGTTTCATTCCAATCTTTTCCTTTTCATGTATCCTTACTTTAGGGCATCCTTCGATCAGTCTTCTATTAAATTTCCATTCTATTTTATGATGTTCACACCATATCAAATCAAATCCTATGAATGATATATATTTGACAACAAAGATGAAATAATTTTATGACTTTTAGAAATAGGTTATCATCTACCTACATATTTTGATCTAGAAAACTTTGATTCTATCCTAAGCAATAGTACTCAAACTATTTTATGACAACATCTATCAAGCCTCCCATCTACTAGTTACCCACCTGGTCATGCTAGCAAAAGGGAAAACATTTTGGCACCTTTATCCAATGCCCATTTAACTTTTGATGCATAAAAACCATGTCACACATCAAGTAAAAATCCATTTATAATCCAATATGTTATTGACCAACTCTTTTATCTTAGCTAAAACCTATCTTTCATTGCATCTATTGTTGCTTCGACCTTAGAGTCATAACCAATCATGCCATCCAATTATGTCTTGTCATTACCAATCCAAGGGTTATAATATACTAAGGGTCCAAGTGCACCCAAGTCTAAAAATACCTCACTAGGGATATGCCAAGATCAATTTTTTAATCATAATCATACTCATTCACTTTCAAGTTAAGATCAAGACAAATCACCCATTTTTGATGTTTTCATTGAATCACTCATATTTGATGAGTTATCCTTGAACCATCCTCCTATATTTTATGAGCCTTGATTTAAATAGCCTCTCTATGATAGTTCACCTATCTTTGATGAACCCTTATAATATGAGATCATATTTGAAGAACATATTATTGATCAATAGTCTATCTCCTATTCATTGCCAAACATTCCCCATTTTATAAAATTCTTTCATTCTAAAGCTTTCATTTCCAAGAGAAAGGTGAACAAGGTACTTATGGACAATGCAATTCAATGGGAATTTTGTTTAGATAAATTTACATTAGAAATAGGTTCCCCTTTGGATTCAACATTTTTAGTAGCATCAACCTCAGGATCATGTTTTATTTTGTAACCAATATCAAAATTGGGTTACATTCTAGACCCAATATCAGATTTAGTGTCAAAAGTAGAATCTAAATTAGTATCAACATTGGCTTAAAATACTCTTGGGTCACAATAAACTTCAAAATCAACATAAATTAGTGGATATTACAACATTGGCTATACACTTCTATTAAATCCACTTGAGTCTCATCAACTTCAAAAATAACATACCTTAGTAGATGTTACGACATCGGCTACATGTTCCTTAAAGATGAATTTGAAAATATTTGTGATCCTTCTATGGTTATTGAGGATGTTTCTTTAGAGATCATTTTAAGTTATCCTAGTATGATGAACATACTATCATTTATCCTTCCATTGGTATTACCAGTACATGCCTTTCAAATTAACCAACCTAGTCATTGTATTGACATCCATACACTCAACCATCGATTGGGACCAACAAAATCACACATTGTTGAGCTCCTTCCATGGTGAGATATTAGTGGTATAATTTATAGGGATCCAAAACAACATTCAAGTATAAAAATAATCTCCTAGTGAAACCTTGTTTGAGGTGCAAGCGGACAATCAAAGTCTAAACTCAACATCTTTAAGTGAAACCTTGTTTAAGGTGCTAGATGATACTCAATAAAAAATTATAATCTTTTAGTGAAACATTGATTAAGGTGCTAAGGGAAAATAAAAATGAATTATCAGCATCCCTTAGTGAAACCTTATTCAAGGTGCTATTAGATAATTCAAATCAGAATAATCAAGAAGACTTTGTTGGTGAAAACCTCTCTGAGGCACCAATAGTTGAGCCAATTAGTTCCTCATTAATTGATGAAGACATTATTGAAGTCAATATTGGCCCTGACACAACCAAAGTAAATTAAAATCTAAAATAAAAAATAATGTGTGTGATTAAAAATCCCAATCTTCATTTGTCTTTTAACCACTATACATTCCATGGTGATCCCATTATTCATTCAAGATCTATATTCCATTATCCAATTAGATCATTTATCCAATGCCTATCCATTTATACATTCCTTAGTAGCACTTTTTTTCAAAGAGACTATGAAGATACCATGTTTAGAGGTTTGGAATAAATTGAGTCAAAGATTAATGAATATTACTTCAACATCAACACAATCTATATTAGTAATAAAATTCTAGCAAAGAAGCTATTCATAATCATTATGGGTTAGAGATCAAACATTCAACATTATACATTTCATAATCCTTCATTGAGTTGAAATGCAAAAAATAAAATAATAAAGAATTAATCAAAAGATAAAGATAAATAATTTGCCTAACAGTGAAAACCATTCTTGTGTCACCTTGGGTAAGTACCATGATGAAAACTAGGTTTCTGGGGTCATGTGTAAATAATTTGTTGTTGAAAAATACCTTGACACTTGGGGGAATCATTATTTGTAATGAAATATATTACATTCTTATCTTATAGACCATTTTACCTTGTCCTAAACCATATTTATTTTCATCCTATTCATTTCCAATTTCTCCTTCATGTATTGATCTTCATAAGAAAGTGAATGTTTTAAAGAGTCCTGTTTTAGAAAATCTCTTAGCATATCCTCTTAGTGACACTTTGACGATTGGAATTTTTTTTCCCCATGTGACATGGTCCTTAGAGGTTCCTAATACGATTATCATCCATTTTTATCCAACATGATAATTCCAATCCTATCATTTACTATTAAATCCCATCTCGGTACTAGAACAAGTTTTCCCTTTACTAGTGTCCCTTGTGGGTATAATATTCCAAACACTCCTAGAACATTCCCATTCCACTCTCTCACCATATTTTTTCCATTAACTTCAATCCAATATCAATCATGATCATATTAATCATCTTTCATTCCCTATTCATACTCATCACATTCTACTCCCATATTTAGTTGAACTACAGTGGCTTGAGGTCCATTTGGACTATGTAGATAGTGTTCAATTATCTAAGGTCATATCATCCACCCTTATATGACACTCTTTCCATTTTAAGAGTTTATCATATGCTCTCACCATTTTATGAGTCAAATCATTTTGCATCTTGTAATTCTCCATTGAGTTGAGATACCAAAAAACTCAAAAACATTCAAAAATTTCTAAAATCCTAAACATTCATATCATTAAAACATCCTAAAAACTAGAAAAGGACAAAAAAATAAATAAATAAAATACAACCACAAAATATAAACAACTTAAATCATTGATCAATCTTAATCCAATTGAATCAGATACCATTGGGATGTGTCCTTTCTAAATCTACCCCATTAGGGCAAAGTCAAATCAAATCACTCTAATTCAAGCTCATCACTTCCACCCTGTTTAAGGTAAGTTTAAGCATGAAAATTATTTTAGGATTTTTGATTCCCACTTATCCCCCTTGAATGTATCCTTTCTTGGGGGAATCCATTCTAACCATCATTATCATTGAGTCTTCACATGTGGATTTTGACTTGATTAAATGATAAGATTATTTTTTATTGATTTTTATTTTCCTATTTATGTGTTTGCTTATTTGTTTGCTTTTTTTTATTTGTTTGACTCAATACATTGTGTCCCTTGTCATGCACTTGTACTTGAGTTCATCTGTTGGTATACATCAAAATTATCATTATTATTTTTATCATTGGTATATTATTGTCAATTATCTATTAGATCGAGGGTCAGTCCTTACACACATTATGGCTAGGTCATCATGGTGTTTAATATCATGATGTATACTATTGTGTGAAAAATTAAAAATTAAGTACTAAAGGTCTTAAATCAACATTGTCATAGTGGAAATATATCCCCTTGCATCATTATATCTTATCAAATCCAATCATCTTGGTCATCTTTGACTGTATCAAATCATCTCATTTTTCATGATCAAATCAACACACTTGAACATTATAACTACATATATGCTCATCAGGACATGCATCTCCAAATAAGCATGCAAAAAAGAGTCATACACATTGATCAAGCAATATTCTTCTTCTAATCATATAGTCTATTCTTCATCATATTCTATTCCAATTTGTGGGAGAACTACATCGACTTGAGGTCTCTTTAGACTATGTAGGAAACAAACATTAGTAACTAATTTATGAGATTAGATTGACCACCCTTGTTTTATTCTTATTAACATCCATATTCTTTCAATCTGATCATTTAATTCTTCAACCATTATATTATTTTTCCATTCTTTAGTATTTCATCACTTTGAGCATTCTTATGTTCTAGGGTTTTTTGTGGCTTGTTCAAAAAGTCATTCTACCATTAACACAAAAATTTGTGTTATATTATTAACTTCAGATCATTCATACCATATTTAATTTGTACAACTTGCCAATCAATCACTCTATCAATTAATCAAATCAAATTCACCATGTTTGGGGTAAATTATCATTATATGCTCTTAGCTTTCATCCTATTTGGGGAAATTCAAAGAGTGTATCTTATTTTTGGAATATATTATTATCTAATTATGTATTTTTTAGGGAAAATAAATTCATCATCATCAAAAATCAAAGCATGCAAGCATTAGATTAAGTGGTATAATCTTATCCATGGGTTAATATTATCTTTTGTTCTATCTTCTTCTTCTCTTTTTTGAGAGTCCATCCATGTCCTTCATCCCCACATTCACTCTTGAGGGGGCATCATACCTAAATAATTTCATTAAAATCATATCCTTATCTTCACATTCAATATCCTGCACCTATCAGTTGGGAATGATAAAATTATAGCATCTGTTATTTCATCATCTAATTTTTCATACACCTTTTTTAGCTTCTAATATTTGAAAAGATGTTACTTCATCTACATCTCATAATTTCTTCTAAAACATGGGAAAATTTAAACAGTCCATTTTTATCACCTTCGTGTCAAAATTGAAAAATGGAATGACTTCCTATAATTACACACAAACTGGTTTAAAATCATCTATTCATATAATATATGAGTTCTAATTCACCTTGAGACATCTCTAGGTGGGATAATTCATCGTATTATGTATGTTCAATTATCACTATGGTCATTTTATCTAGTTAATTTTTCTACTTTGATTAATTCACTAATTCTCCTTCAGTTATCAATTAATGTAATTAATTCCCCCTTCCCTAAGTCATTATTCTAATCAAATGCCCCACATTATATTAATTAAATTTATCTTTGATTAATTGAATTAATAATACTTTTAATTATAGTTCTATGTAAATAAAATTATAATTTCACTTCAATTATTAATTATTCTTTTTCTCCCTCCAAGAGGCATCTTCCTTTAAGAAAATAATCTTGAGATCCTATGTAATATTCTTTTGAGCTCACTAATTACTAAAAGAATTAATGTAAAGGATTGTTCTCCGTAATTAATCTTGGAGACAAGGTGAAGGGACCATAATGAATCTTACGATATATTTTAGGGAGCATTCTCAACCCTTTATCTTGGAAGAAATATGAAGGGCCCATATTTATTATCCATATGGTTATACATGTGCTTTCTTGGGAATGATTCTCCCAAGAAAATAGACTCTCACAAATATATTTTAAGGAGATTTTTCCACCCTCCATCTTGAATTCAAGATGGAGGGCTCATATTAATCCTCTTTTGATATTTTCAAGAAATATCCTCCACCTTTCATCTTGGACAAGATGAAGGGCTCATGTGATCAATCCATGTGTTGATCTACATGATTTGGTGAGAATGCATTTGTAACTATTTATTTTGTAGTCAAGATGAAGGGTCCTTATCGATCCAAATTCATTATAAATAGAATTATTCTCTTTGTAATGAACATGATCAAATTGGACAATGAAAAGTTATCAGATTCTCAAGTCTTCTTGTGCATCACCTTTCTACTCTTCATCACTTTTAAATAATCCAAGGTTTCAAATGAGATGTTTCATCATGAAATAAAATTGATGAATACCTATTAAAAATACATCTGAGCCAAATCATACACAAGGATGAGGTTTTCAATGAATCTTTGAATTATATTGATTTAATCTCAACATTATTATCTTAATCTTTATATGCTCATGAGGTCTAAAGTGTAAATTATTAGTTCTTGATACTTCAATTGATCATTTAAAATTATTGAATAAGTATAACTAATATCTAGATTCTAATGATACAATGGATTGAGTTGGGATGCTTAGCTAATTTATTTTTCTCTTTAATTAGATTGGCATATTCTCAACTTGTTTAAATGTGTTGTTTTGATGAGCCCTTTTGTGTACTTTAGTGGATGAGCTAGAATGGGAGAAGTAGATGAGTAGTATCTTGTTAACTTTAGTGGATGAGATAAGATTATGTCTTATTGCATAACTTATTAGGCAAGTTAGAAGATATCATCTTGCCTATTCCTTCTATATAGGTTGTAAGGATAGTGTGATCCTTAGCCTCATTTATTTTGTTAAATATTAACATATAATTCCTCCAAACTTTGAGAGTGAAGGAGATGGATTATGTTGTGTTTTTTAGATATTTTAGTGTATTGCATTGCACTCTATGATTTTTTAGTATAAATGTGTGATTATTAAATTATAAATACCATTGAGTGGAGTTAACATGATTTCTAGTGATTATTCGAACATCCTTTAAACTAGGATTTTGACCCTCATTTATTTCCAATAGGAAGTTTTCATAAGGTGAGGGGGATATGAGACCCCTATTTTCATAGTGCTTACTTTAGACATTTTTTGTTATACACACATCCTGTTGACATAAATTATGTGTTGCTGAGACATGAGATGTTATTGAGTCATTGTGACTAAGACAAATATTTTTTATGTTATGATATGTCATGATTAGTTTACATAAGAATTTGTTTTTACTTAGATTAGATGATTACTATATTCATTATGATATCAATTTACTTACACCATTGGTTGTTCATTATGATGCGTACTAATTTAGTACCATTAGAGATATTATTCTTAAGCATGTATTTAAATTATACACATGTTTAGGTTATTGTTATTAATTTATTAGCATTGATATGTGATGATTTGGAAATGTTGTGTGCATGTTGTATGGATTAAGATCACTTGTATTGTTATATTTTATAGTTTTGGCTATCTAAGGTAAGGCATTTTATGTGTGCAATGTTGTGTGGGTGCTAGGGGAGGCTGACAAGGGAACTAGGACTACATCAGGTATGAGAATATCATGGTTAGAGAGGGGAAATTTTTACTTGACCCTACCATGATCCAAATCACTCCTTGTACATTCTTGTGGACCTAGTCAGAAGTGTAGACATCCTTAACCCATTTAGCACTATTCACCCATTTAGATACTATTAACTCCTTTCATTTTTAACCTTAGAATTTATCTTTAAATTTTTATTTCATTCATTAATTATCTTTTAAGAAACTTATGTGGGCCCCTTCAACTCAAAACTTGGATGGATTGGGAGAGCTAACTTCTTAGAACACTTTTGAGGTAGCCCATGTGCCATTTATGGCATGTGATAGTGGGTTAATTAATGAGGTTGTGACTTAATTTATTTCCCACATGGGATTTTAGGTGTAGTTATGAAGAGGGAAGAGTTTTTGACCATGATCCAAGGTATGGGAAGGGACACATGTCACATTTCCATTGTCTTATATTAAATGGAGTTGAGCCTATATGAGGAAGGAAAGCTTTCCTTGAGAGGACTTTTGTTCATTTTAGAAATTTAGAAAAATTGGAGTGGAGGAGAGAAGGAAAAAAATGAGGAGATTAACCATTGCCCAAAATTTTAGAGGTGTTCTTGAGTGGATTCAAGAAGGAGCCAAGGTAGGCTTTCATGCCCATTTGCATTTGTTTTATTTTTATTAAAATTATCTTTATCCTTTCCTTGCTTTACAATATTCAATAGGTGTAAGGCCATTTGGCTTACCCTATTTATTTATTGGTATTACATGGTTTTGATAATAGACACCATGTGATTTTTTATGCCCATTTGGGATTAGATATGTAAAACCATTCCTAACTCTTGGCTATTTTTAAGACATTTTATTATCTTAAAACTGTAGAGTTGTTGACCTTTTCAGTCACCATTGTTTCCATAATTGAGTATGTTTAAATTAATAAGGTATTTCATCATAATCCTCATCATTTAATTAGTGATAATATTCTTTAAGAATTCATATTGAAGTCATATTGAGATTTTACCTTAGTCTAGGAGGCTAATCGCAAGAATAATAAAATTATTATGCCCTCTTAGTATGTTTTAAGACTCTCTTGTAAAATTTAAGGTATTTTTGACAAAATTAACATTAATTTTGTTTTTATATCTTTCATGAATGTAATCCATATAGAGTATTATTTAAGTTTTGGTCTTCATAACCACTTCTTGGTTGACCATCTCAAGGTTTTAAAGCATGCCACGACATGAGTGAAGGAAATTAAAGGAAAAATGCAAATAAAAGAAAAATGGTGCATATTTTGAGGTGAGGAATAAATTTAAAGCCTTAAATAAGGAATTTAAATATACAATGTGTGCATATATAATAGTTGTGAATTTATTTTGGTGATTCAACTCATATTTAAGGATGTAGGGGTAATTTTCATGAATTTTCAAAGGTTAAAGATTGGATTTTAATTGGTTTTAAGGTGGGGTAATGATTATTCAAGTATTTATAAACTAATTTATATTTATTAGACATTTAATAGTGGCTAGGACCCAAACTATGCTTGAATTATGTTGAGATAGCTCAAATATTTCTCAAAATTGATTTTCAAGCTTAAAATTGCCCCAAAACCAACGTGATATCTTAGTGGAAATGTTTCATGGATCAGAATGGTTGAAATGAGGGTTTAATAGGGTGGTTTAATATAATATAATTATGTTTAGTATTATAAATAAGGTTGGATATTTATGAACAATTGTTAAGAAGCAAGATTGCTCCAAAACCCTATCTAGAGAATATAACTTTGAAAATTTTATATTTTAAAGTGATTTTAAGATTTATAAAGAATTATGAGTGATTTTAATTCCATATAAATGATATAAATAAACATTATACCAAGTTATAAGCATTAAAAAATGTTTTATATCTATAAAATGGACCTAGATGACAAGCATACATGAGAAATGAGCACCTACAGGCTTGCAGACCTAAAAGTGCATTTTTGGAGTGTTTTTTAAATTAAAAAAGAAAATTTAAATAATTTGAAGATTTATAGGTTAAAAATATAATAATTTAAGAAAACAATAATCTCTTGATACCATGTATAACTCCAAATATTTTTTTTTACCAAATTGGCATGTTTATTGCCCTAAGAGAACCTAGAATCACAAAAAGGAGCATAACTTGAGTTATATAGATCCAAAAAAAATTAAATTTGAAAAAAATGTTGAGGAAAATATTTAATTTTTTTAATGGTGTTATCATGTCCTTAATATACCTCAGGATATAAAAAGTTAAAACTATAGGCCTATGCATGCAAAAATGTTGAAAACTAGTTCTTAAGAAGCCTAATAGTGCAAGAACTCAAGTTTTATTGATCCAAATGCATTAAAAATTTATATGTAGGTGTTAATAGGTTATATAAATTAAATAAAGATGTTTTCAAAATTTTTAATCCATTAATTAATTAATTGAAGAAGAGATATCTATCTCTGAAGAGCTTCTCAAGCACTAATGGAGCTCACACCTACAAGTTTGAACTAAATCATCATCAAGAGCCTAGATATTATGAGAGTAATAAAAATAGATGATATCAGGTATATTTTTCATGATTTAAAATTTAATTTAAGTTTTTAAGGTTGAAGCATGATCATGTAACTTTTAATGCAAAATAATAATGTGGACATGGTAAAAAAGTCATCAAATGAAGAACTAAAATTGTGCATCATCAATGCACCATCATAATTTATATGATAAATAAGACCTAAAAATCCCATATAAGATCATGTCTTCCATATAAAATAAAATAAAGGATAATAATTTAAATCAAACAAGGACTTCTCAAAGTGGAGTTTTATCATGCAATATTGTAGGAGTTGGTTGAAGACAAAGTGGAGTTTCATCATGAAATTTGATCTTCAACAACCTCAAGCATCCAAAAAGGACTTCCAATCCCCCCTCAAAAATTTTAGAATTAAAATAAAGTAATTATATGTTGTATACAGAATAATATGTCAATGGAAATTTAACTTCAACTATGTTTTAGTTTGAATCCATAATGAGGAAGATGTCAATTGAAAGTTAACTTCAACTATGTTTCAATTTTAAGCCTAAAGAGGGCATTGATGACAAGTTTTCATGCTTGTATCCTCATGAATGAATCATTTCACTATTTTTACTTGTTTTTTTTCAAGTAAATTTTGATACGTCTTACTAGTTATGGCTTAACCTTGCCAAATTTTAGACTTGTAAACACCTTCTTGAGTAATAAAGAAACTGATTTTACCTTCTCATATGCTAGTTATTATGTGAAATCAAGGAATTATTGATGTAATAATGTGATAATTACAGAATATACATGATTTATATCCAATTTTATGCACCTTTATGTAACAAACTTAGTCTTGTGTAGGTTATAGTTTGTATTTGTGAGAGTTTAAGTAATTCATAGTTGTGATGAATGTTATTTGAGCTTCATAAGACAAGTGATCATCCTTATAAGTACTATTATAAGATAAATAATTTATAAAAAACATTTACGCCCAATATTAAATGGTTATTTATGATATTTTTATGTGTGAGTGCTATTTGAGCTCATTTTGTGTGTGTCCAAGAAAGTTAAGGTATTTAATTTTGGTGCATCACCCCATAGTTAGTCATAGAAGTATAGGAATCTCTCTCTCTTTTCATTATCAGGAAGTAGTTTAGGTGAGGATCAAGGTGATTCATCAAGGAAACCATCCCTATCTAGAGGTTTAATTCCATTATAAGACACCCAAAACCTAGAAGTGAACCCATTGTGTCAATTGGGTGAGGAAGCTTGAAGACCTTCCTCAAGGGTGTAAGCTCAATTTGACAAGAGTTATGATGCCATATAGTAGAAGTGATTGTGTTCCCATGCCATCTTATGTGGTTTATTTTTACATGGTGTTAGTATCAAGTGGGAATAAAATCCCCATGCCCTCTTAAACATTATTTGGCATGGTGGAAGGTGTGTATGCCCTCCTATGGCCAAGAGATGATAAAACAAAGGTGAGGAATTCCCCACATTATTATTATAATTTTGTAGGGCTATTTATGTTGGAAATGTGTATTTTATATTTTATAATTTAAATTTTATTTTTAGGGTTGAGGGTTTTGAGGAATGAAATCCCCTTTTTTTTAGTTGGAATCATAGCCTCCTAGATGTATTTCCTAGTGAGCATTCCTTGTCTAGTCTTGTGACCTTCTAAACCTCCTTTTAACAACTTGTCCACCTTAAAACATGATGTGATGATGCCTAGAGTTGGAATTATAAAGCTTTTTGGTTCCTAGGGAAGCTTCTTGATGATGGAAAAATGATGGGAGGTAAGTCCTCCTTCGATTGACCTTGCAGTTCCATGTAGATTCCATGTGAAGACAACTTGTTCTACAGATTAAAACCAAAAACTTTTATTTAAACCTAGACATGAATTTTTGTTAGCTAAATTAGGTGAGATGAATACCAAGGAGTGGGATGTACCTAAAATAAAACCCCTTCATTTTTTGTGCTCATCTACATGAAATATTTTTGAAGCCTGGAATGATGTAATTTTTCTTTTATGACCCCTTTCTCACAAAGGTGTGTTATTAGACCATTTTCAACTACTTTACCTATTTTGTATTCATGATTTCATAGATCTGATGGATTTTAGGGTAGGTAAACCCATCATTTTTTTGTCCCCTTCTACATGAAAGTGTGTTTGGGATTTGAAACTTCATTATTTTCACTTTGTGCTTGTTTTATCTTAGGTATGTCATTTTGGTCCTTGTTGGCTATCACAGACTTATAAGAAACCCAAAATGGACTAAAACAAAAGGGTAACCCTATTATTTGTATGTCTCCTTTAGTCTAAGACAAAATTGAAAATATAAAACTAATTTTTTTTCTAACTTTTCATCTTGAACCTTGTGGCGGCCATTAATGGTTATGGTGGAGCTTGAAAATCCCAAGATCTTTTTGGAAACCATAAGAAAGTGAGACATCCTATGAGTTTTCCATATAAATGGGTACTTTAAAAACAAAATCTTGCACCATTTTATCATGTTATAAAATTAAAGGTGAAATATTTGATTTTGGCCAAAAGCTTGTAGACTCCATTAATGACAATCGTTTAATATTGAGGAAGAGAGGAGGGATGACTATGGAAAAGTCATCCTCTAATAACTCTTCCCTCCTTAAAATTTTATGTTTTTCAGGTCAATGTTTTAATTGGAGACCTTATGGCCCCTATAAAGATATTTATTTTGCCTTTTTAATTTAACTAGATTTGATGGTTGAGGTTGAATTGATCCAATAGTTGAGATGGAGTATTCCATCCTCAAGGGGATTATTTGGGAAATTTTATACCCATTTTGATGTTATATGGGAACTATATGATCTTTATTTGAGCTATTTCCTTGAATTTGACTCAAAAAATTGATTTTTTTATTATGACTTAAGTACAAATCAAGCCGTTTGTTTGGTTGTATTTACCCAAAGATGCTTTTGTACATTGCAAAGAGTTAGATAATATAGTCTGAGCTAGTGGTTGATTGAACTCACCTCAAAATAATTAAATTTTCTTTTTGGGCCTTGGGATAGTGGGTCCTTATATCTATCTTAGATGGTTTTAGGCTTGTTTGATAGCATGCAGGTTGATTAGAGTAAGTGGGGATAACATGGTTGTGTAGTGATCATGTGACCACTTGTGCATTATGAACTATGTTGTTTAGGCATGTGAGTTTTTTTGGATGCATTATGAATCTCTTGCCATGTTTTCTGATAGCCAATGGGAAATGCATTTCTGAAGAATGTGCATTATACATTCTTAAAAAAAAATAACCTATTTTTATGTGTGTTTTATTGTACCACTTTTTGGGCATGACATAATTGGTAGACTATTGATTTTAATCCAAGAAAAGAACATGATGAGGATGAAGATAAGAACATATGAGACCTAAAAATATATAAAACTTAAAAGAGGGAAATCAAAGGAATATATCAACATAGGGCCACATAATGAATAAAGTAAGGGTGATGAGCACATGAAAAACATGCCATTAATAATATAATTAAAACTAATGTGTCATGACCACACCTACCTAATTTATTATTATTATTATTATTATTATTATTTGACATTTATGTTGTGTTGTTAAATAACTTGGATAATTATTGTAGTTTTTTGGTACATTATGATATTTTAAACTTACTAATTTGATTAAATTTAATGATTTGTTTAATTTATTTTATCATACATAAGATGGGTATTGTTGATGCCTTCTATAAGACTACAAGGGTTGCCTCGATATGAGTTATGTATGAAATTGGAGCATGTAGTTCAATGGAGAACTTAATGTATACATGTATACATTAAGGTATAATGAGAATGAGATCATAAAACCAAACCATTGACCTTTTGTTTAATTATCATATTCAAACTTGTCATGTACTATGTTTCCTATGTATTGTGCACTCCACTCTATATGTTCATTGATTGTGTTCCTAATTGTGAAAAAATATTATTTTACCTATTTTATCTATTGCTAAAGTGATATCATCTTGATCATGGGCTAATAATGTTGTTGTTTTGACATGGATGAGCCAAGGATAAGAATGAATTAGTTATAAGTTTAGGATGCATGTATAAAATAATATATGTAGATGTTGGAGGTTGTTTGGACCTTTGATTATTTAGATTCAATTTGATGTAAGGTCTATAGTAATTAATAATAGGACAAGGAAAAGAAGCCATATAAAAGTGGCTATGGCATATGATATAAACCATTTTTAGGTAGGACTTAGGCTCGAAGGCAAGATGGGCCACCGTGGACTTGGAATATGATATGATAATGATATTGGACATTGAATTATGTTAGAAACCTAATCATCAATTAGGGCTTTTTATGATGGAAGGGTCTCAAATGCCTGTTTGGTAGTCAATTGGTTTTGCATGACATTCAACTAGTTTCACATGAAAGAGAATGAAGGTTTGTAACATGTTATTTTTAGTGCATGTCTGTTTGTCATGATAGTACTAGATTCTTTGGGGTGCATGATGGAATTTATAGTTGGGAGAAGCTGTGTTGTATCCCAGTTAGAACTTTAGTTGGTATTGAAGTAAATTACTTAAAAAGACTAGTTTTAAAATAAGAATAGGATGGTGAAACTTGGAGAGAAAGGAAGAAAGAAGGAAGGAAAGGAAGGTTTAAATGAATACCAATTGGTCATTGTAGCCTTCAACAGATAAGTAAGTTCTTGTTCAATTTTTTAGAAAAAACTAAATCTAGGTTTTACTTTATGTGAAAAACATGTTGGTTTGTAAGTATAATGTAAATCTTCTTGAAAGACATAAAATAGTTTTATAAGTGGCCAATAATATCCCATTTTGGGGAGGTTAATAAGTTTAATCTCACCCACCCTTAGATGGCATAAAGATGAAATGTGAAAAAATTATTTCTTCTTCTCAACTATGTAAGATTATGTCTAGGTTATTGTTCTAGTTTTTGCCATTGGGTTATTTTTTATGCCATGATATTATTATTCTATTTGTTTTTGTTTTGTTACCATTCTAGTATTTGGAATTTTAATCCTTTTTATGTGAAACCCCATACCTGTAATGGATCTTATTGACATGCTAATTTAAACATATACATGTATGTATTTGGTTTGGCATTGGGTGCATATTCCCATCTCCAACCAATGGTTTGGGTGGGTGGGGACCCACTAATGGTTGGGCTCATTGTGTATGGAAAGGAGTCATTGATTAATTATTATATTCTCATTACTTTAGTGGATGAACATTTTTTCTTGATATTAGCTTTCTTCTCTTGTCACTAGGATAAATTTTTTATGGTTGGGTTTTCATTTGTAGTTATATGAAGGTATTGACTCATTAAGTTATTATTTGATTCATATAAGGCATGGTAATGGAAGCCCTTCCATTGTTCTGTATTTGGTTCCATTTTAAATTTGTTATAACATATTGATTTAGAGAGAAGTATGAATATAGTTTTATATTATGAATATTATGGGATATATATATATATGAGTTTGATAACTGAGTATGTTATTATGAGAATAATACTTCATGGTATAAACTTATTATTCCATTAAATTTGAAAAAAAATCTTGGTTTATTAAAAAACAATACTAATTTGAATAGTTAGGCATTATAGTATGGCTATGCATATTAATAATTTTACGTGGGGAATTGGGCCTTATACCATTTTATTGTAACAACTTATTTGAAAAAATGTCGATCTTGTTATTTTGATTGTTATTTTAAGCTATATGGAACTATGAAATTTATATTGACTTATTTATGAGAAAGGGGAATTTGAATAGGTTTTAATATTTATTTAAATGAAATCTAAGACCTCTCTTTTATATTTGTATAAATTTTAAGATTGTGTTCACAATAAATACTATCAAATTTGATAATATGACTAGTTGCATTGCTGAGTGTGAGAGAGTAATCCAAAGAGGGATAGTTCAACCATTATTGAATGCATATAAAAATGATTGAATGAAACTAACACCTCAATTAAATTCACTATGTTTTAACAAGACTAAACAAAAGTTGAATAAAATAGAATACAAAAAATAAACATTTTATACCTTTCTTAAAAGACTTGTCTTACTTGCGAGTTTGTAGAGGTATGTACTCAAATTATAGAACTAGGGTCTTTGGTGATATCGAATCGACATGTGGGAATCATCTCCCCTTGTCTATAATTGATGTAGTCTAAGAATTTTAAAACTCCTTAGGTATTTTGGTAGAGTAAGTTTAGGTTCAAGAAGCTTGTCTATAATGGAGGGGGGACCTTCAATTTATAAACTTGTCAAATTAGTGAGGACCATCCATATTGATATCCAAATGGAGGGATAAAAATGAGTCCTCACGTTGATCAATGTTAGAGGTTGGGAATGCAAGAGGGTCTATTTAAGGAAATTTGGAGTGTGGAAGAGATTTGGAAGGAAAGTGCAATCATGACCCCTTTTGGAGTGTGTAAGAAGGTGTAAGAAGGAGGAATGTGTAATAAGGTGTAAGAGAGTATAAGAGCTTGATTTAACTCCCCTAATTTCCTATTTACTTTCCCATGTGATGTCACCAATATGAGTAATAAAAAGGAATATTGATTTTTGAAAATAGAAGTTTCCAAAAAGAAATAGAATTTTGCATTAGAGAATGTTTAGATTAATTAAATGGGTAATTAATTAACCATCAAAGGACTATAATATCTAAAATTTCATTTATCTAATTAATATCTTGTTCATTTGACATAATTATAAATTTTTTAAATCACTAATTCAATTTGTAGAAGAAATAGATGATGTGAAATAATGTATTGCCCATAACTAGGGATGCACCAATGTGATTTAGATTGTGCACATCAAGTGTGTAGAAGAAGTGGGTTGAATTGGTGATTTCTAGTTAAATTTGCATGTGATTATAGAAAATAATTATAATTTTAGTTTAGATATAGAAATGGTGAAAATTAAGTGTCTCTATTTTACCCCTATTTGAGAAGGTGTTACAAGACACAAGGCAAAGTAATGTCTTTTCAAATAATGAAAGTCATTAAGAATAAATTTTAAATATTGAAGAATGTGTGTTTGATAATTGCTAAATTTACAAGCCAATGGGTTCATATTAGTGCCCTAGAGGGTGATTGATAAGCCCTAGATTCCCCCTTGAGGGTATATTCAAATAAAGATTAAAATGGACAGGCCCTCAAAATGAAGAAATAATTTGATATGTAAGAGAAGAGGTCAAAAAAATAAGAGTATAGAAGGGATAGGATAAAAAATGGTCAACAAAGCTGTAAATTACTCTTCAAGGAAGAATAGAATAATAAGGGGGAGTAGGGGGTAAACATTCAAATTGTAAGTTATATAATCACCCTTGGGGGTAAAAACTATTAATTTGTACCCTCCCCTTTTGAAGAATTGAGCTTTGGTTTTACATAAGAGGTAGTGGTGAATAATGTCTCCATGTCTATGATAGAGCCACCTCAACAAGTAGGTTTGAGAGCACAAGCGACCACTGGAGCATGGGCAACTGGTAAGTAAGCTTCTCTTTAGTAAAAATTTAAAGCACATTTATTACTAAGAATAGATAGGGAATCAATGAATCTACTGATTTTATAAGAAATGAAATTAGTGGTTTCACTAATGAAAATGTAGAAATGTTAGTTAAAATTATGGAAATGCTAGTTAAAATGGTAAAAATGGCATCCATAATGATGATTTCACCAAAATGGCAAAAATGTGGGAGGGCTACCCATAAACTGGCAAAGTCACCAATTTTGAGTGGGAAATGCCTAAATAATGAAAGCATGGAGGGAAAGTGTAAATGGTGAAAATGACCTGAGAAATGATGAAAATGCTCTATAAAATGGTGAAAATGCTAAGAAATCAACATATTTTCCAACAAAGAAAATATTAGGTATATTTTTAGATATAAGTGTGTGAAGTGGTCAAGGCACTGAATGAATCGATAAGATTAATCATAATGAGGTTTTGAAATAATAATAGATTTATATTTGCTCTATATAGGTGTTAGCTAGCTAGATTGATATTGATGGAGTTAGCTACTTATGTTTACTTATCTTTGTTTGTAGGATTGAATTGATGTATTGGTCATGTGTGAGCATTGATCACATTACCTATGGATGAGGTAAATGTAGACTAAGGAGATGTGCTCATTTTTAGAGGTCATGGATCTAATAAATTGCAATAGTATACTAGTTATTAGAGTAGACAAAGTCTACCTTAGTGCACTTGTTGAGAGATGACATTCAAAGACATCTACTTTCTATCTACCCACATGATAGGATAATCACTATATTAGACTAGCCCTATAGGGTGATAGGATTTGATATAGGACTTGATTGGCCACACAAACATACCAATGGTTTATGGGATGGTTGACATTGATTTGCTTAAGATGTTAATACATATTTAGATAGATGTTTTACCATAAAAGGCACCCTTGCCACCAACTCATATTGATAAAGAGGTTGTTGTGCTCATGACCATTGTCAGCAACATCTTATTGCTTGATAATAATGGATGATACTTCCATATGGGCATGGGTGGGATGATTAGAGATATTGTTGACCAAACCACTATTTTTTCTTAGGGGTCAGTTGTAGTAGCCTAACTATACATATATATTCACATAATTTCATATTGGGGATGTCAGAGCATTGGTTCCTCCACATTTATTCAGGTCTATGCTTAGGAACATATTACTATTGAATGGCCAATAGGTCTAAGATGGGTGCAAGGTCTATTGAAAACCATGGATTTTGGATGGGTTTAGACAAGGGATGGCTATAGAGGTCACATAGGAAACATATACTAGTATCAAAGAGTGATAGATGACATGAGATATGGGGACTTTGTCTGGCAGACCTATCTATAGTTAAAGATTTAGGGGTGGCTTGATGGCTGGTATGCAATGTTCATAACCACTAGATGTTTCATTACTAGAAGAAATGCACATGTTATGGAGGAGTATAGGCTAGACTAGGTTTAACACTAGTTTAGTATGCAATAAGATGTAAACAGTTTGTGCTTCTTTGTGTATGTGTTTAGAGATAACAACACACTGAGGTGACCCATAGATAACCATTTGGCTAGGTTAAGATATGTAAGGTGCCATAAGTTGGTTGGGATTATGAAGGGGGCCCAATAAATGTAAGGGTGGTAGCTACATACATGACATGGTGGGACCATTTTTGACTAGATAGATAGATAGTGCCCTAGGGTTCCCCAAAACATTTGGTGCCATTACTGATAGTACAAGGATAAGGTCAGACATTGATAGATGTGATTTCAGAGGCCATGAGCCACATAAATGATTATGATCAAGATAATAGCCTAGACCCAAGGCTAGACGTTGAGATTAAAGGTACATAAGATAGGGCTTCTTAGGAGACATAGATGGGGATGAGTGATCTAGGCCGGATGGGTCCTTCAAGGACAACTAGAGTAGGTAGGCATGAAAATGTACTAGAGGAGGAGATTACCATGAGGTTGGTTTAGATAAATGGCTTATATGCTAGTGTCACCTAGTTACAACACCATGTGATTGACATAGATAGATCATAACCATTTACTCAAATATTGTCTCACTAAAGGTAGAGGTGACCTAGATGACATTGATTTAGGCCTAGAGAGGTAGATCTAGGGTAGATATTCTAAGGATTGATAGGGAGTGAGATACAATACATGAGGTGTTTACACAACTATGTCTTTCATAGATTATTTTTAAAAGCCTTCGAGCTAAAGATGAAGCATATTATTATTATATCTTTTAGCAGGGGGACATACCAATAGAGGCCAGAGTACCTACTTTCTAGGCTTATGAGCCAAAAATATTAGCTTCTAGATCTTTGAGGTTGAGGACACATCACTTCAACATCAAGATAGTCAGTGCATCAACCACCACCAAGGCTCATGGGGCCACCAAAATAGACATAGAGGATATGATAGAGAATATAAATTAGTCATGTTGTTTAATTTATTGTGTTATGAGTAGTAGACAATGATATTTATTATTACGATATTGCCTATTAGACCTCTAGGTCTTAATTTTTGATTTTGCATTTTACATTATGCACCATGATTATAAATGAATCATGATAACATTAGATGGAATAAGCATAATAAATAAATTTGAATGCAAATGTGTAATCACCTAAAAGTGGCACTTGAGTTCTAAGAGTGCTACTTGAGATCACTTATCCCTAGCTTAGCCCTAGACCTATCCTAGAGCCTATTATCACACTTATCTATCCTTCATGTAGGCCACAAGTGTCCCTAATCATCCCTAAAGTAGTCTCATACCCTCATTCTTGCATCCTAGGCCTTCATCCCTAGTGTTCTTCCACTTAGACACTAGCACCATAATATAGATAGTAACACCACATAGCGCTAGTGTCCCAATAATGGCATTATTGTCCTTTCCCTCTTCTTTTCACAAATGGATATTATTTCAAATCTTAGACCTCCTAGGGTTGGCTTAGACATATTTTAACACCTTCACAAGAATTAAAATAGTATAAATACATGAACTTTAACCCTCTAATCACTATATATAAATCAGATGCAAAATACATATATAAACTCATAACAAGTTGTGCACAATTAATGTTATTAATCCCTATTCTACCCCACTTTTGCATACTACCATTTACAACATTCATAAGCTCAAAATACTCAGATTTATAATCTCAAGCACATTCAAATCACTCAAGTCAATTATCATAACAGCTTCACTTGCACTTGTATTAGAACTTAGGATAAAATAACTACATTGGGTTTGACCCCTCTTCAAAGTATTAGTATGTAGGCAACTCTCGTCACAATGGGGTGTTTGAGGATGTCCAAACTACCCCACTAAAAAACACACTTTTTTAGATTGTATCAACTAGATTCCATAGAAACATGGAGGATTAGGGTTTTATAATAAATTTAATCAAAATAGGCAATCTATAGGGTTTCTAACTTTGTGCACATAGGAACAAACCTTGCAGATCCAGAGATAGGTACACCTAGAAGTTTGGGATAGTCTTGCATAAAGGACACTAATATAAAAATAGGGACACTAATACCACATGGAACTAATAAATAATTAGGATTATACTATCCAAGAGGGGGTTTTATATCAAAATCCTATTTGTGACACTCAAACTAGTCTCTACCTCAGTTTTTAGCCTCTAGATCATCCAT
The DNA here is from genome assembly GCA_037957365.1 of Torreya grandis. Classification (NCBI taxonomy): domain Eukaryota; kingdom Viridiplantae; phylum Streptophyta; class Pinopsida; order Cupressales; family Taxaceae; genus Torreya; species Torreya grandis. The sequence continues at coordinate 1,896,229 of JARHVA010002750.1, forward strand.
CTTAGTTGTTTTCCAGTTAAGTTATTACTTGCACTATTTATTAATATTTTTAGAAAGGTCAAAGTTAGTTAATTATATAAAAAATTAGTGGCTATATTTGTTACATATTTATACCTTGATTTACTATACTCATCTCTTTGACAAATATATGATTCACATTAACTAATTCCTAAAAGGTTAAAACATTTGGTGAACCTGACTTTCTTCAAACATTACTCAAACCTTAGCCCTAGATGTTCTTAGGTTTCTATATATTTTTTTCTATGCTTAGATATTAATTCTAAAATCTCATATTTGTTTCAATATTTAATTCTTTCAATATTTCATAGATTTAATTTCTTTAAATATTTCAAATATATAATAATATGTTTTTTTACTCCCCAAACTATAATGTTAGAATTCAATAATTGATTTGATGAAACTAATAAGATAAAATATTTTGTTTCCAAACATTTAGATATGCAAGATGACCTCATCAATATTATCCATTAATAACTTCAAAAATCAAATAATGGTCAATATTATACTGCCCCAAATAATAACATTGTTACACCTATATTAGGGCCAAATCATATAACACAATAAGTAATTGTAACTAAACAACCTTTAGTGATAACTAAACCTCTTATGGCTTGTTCCTCCACTCTAGATGTATAATCATTCATTATGTAAGAGGCTCATACTCTATAGGCTAAGGTGTTACATCTTGAGCATGGAGCCACTAGGCTATCACAAGCCTTGGATTCTCATGTTATTTTACATACACCTTTGACACATCACATAGAAGCAACTCCTTTTCCATCCAGATTCATGGCACCTAATATTACCTTGTATGATGGTAAGGGTGACCCAAAACACCATCTCTAAGCTTTCTATGTAGCATGTTTGGACTATGTGTCTAATGATTGGCTCCTCACTAGGTTGTTTCCATATAGTCTAAAGGATAATGCCTTATAGTGGATTTATGCTCTACAAAAATAGTGTATCACCACATTCAATCCATTGTTAGATATGTTTTTATCACACTTATCAATAAACATCAATGATAAGATCTCATATGCTCAAGTTGCACAATTGAAACAAAAATCAAATGAGCCTATTGTTGAATATATCTTACGATATAAGACTATATTAGCTAAGTTGATTAGTCCCATAGTAGATAAAAAGCTCTAAGACATATTAAAATATATCCTACTACCAACATTAAATAAATATATCTTGTTTAATATGTTTCTAACCTTCACAAATTTATGCTACACAGTAAAAGAAAGAGAAGTCAAACTTCTCTCTATGGGCAAAATAAAATATTATAGTGGATCATAAATAATTGCTAAGAGTTCTAGTAAGCCTCAATATAAGGTGTTATCAATAAATTTATCACCAAAAGGAAGTCTAATCCATCCTCATTCAATTTGTAATAACATTAAAACATCTCTCAATTTATGGGTGACCTATGGGAGAGACGAGTCTCTATATTGAGGGGCTAGCTCCATTACATCACACCTACACCTAAACACTAATCTATTTGATTTTGAGGGAAAGGGATAGAATAAACTAACACTAATATAACATAGGAGATGCACCAAAAGGTATCCCACAAGACTACCATGAACTTGCACTATGAAATGCAATTTACAAAATTGGTCTCAATACCCAAGGTTTCTCTAGTAAAAGTGTTTCAACATAAAGGTAAGATGTAATGTATTTCCCAAGGTAGATGAATAAAATATCTGATTATAGACACTAGTACTCTTCCTTACACTTAAATATATACAAAACAACTAACTATACTTCATGTGACCTATTAGATGGTAGATTACTCATTTAAAGCATGATAAAGTGAGATGAATACAAGGAAAGATAACTATCATTTGCCATCCAACCATGTATTATTTCACACACTTAGATAATAAGTTATAAACTTAAAATATGCTTGAAATATTTTATTTAAAGGCAAAATCAATACTCAAACTAGAAAGTCTTTTCCATACCATATGTGGATATGTTATAAGGCCAAAAATGGCTACTTATATAAATAATTGTGAAGAGAGAGAGGGGAATAGAAGGAGAATATGGAAAAGTGTCCATGTGATATTTAGAAAAGGGAGGAGTTATGAATAATATAAATAGTCTTCTAAATCCATGTGTCTCTCTTCTGAAGACGATCTAATCCTCCAAGTGGCATAGGAGTTAGAACTTAACTTGACACTTTGATCATCTTCTTGAAAATTTCCCTTCCTTACATAAGAAGAGTGAAAAATGGGATTATAAATAACAAATTTTCCATGAATTCCATCATACCTCCTCATTTTACACCTATCATGCATTAATAAACTCATCTAATTTGACATTTCATTATTCATATGCCCAGGTGTCTTGAAACTCTTCATTTCCTATGCCCAACATGGTCCAATGGCTCAAAAATTGAGTTCATATTCTCAAAGTAACTTTATATACATGGATGGATTTAAAATACCTTATCATATCTATAACAATCCATTTTGGTTCTTGGAAAAACTCCTAAGACTCTATTTTGCTCCTCACACTCTCACTAGGCCTATTTTCCTTGTAGTCCTAAAATCATGTAAATATCCTTGTGTGGGGAAGTGTAAGGATGGTATTGAAAAAATAAGGGAATATTTTAGGACCCATTATGGATTTATAAATTCATGCCCAGTTTTAGGTCCTAAGAGTGAGTGAAAGTGCCTTTTTCCTACCTTTCTATCTCCTTAATTAGGCCTCCTTACATATAACCCTTTTTTATGCTCCACACCTCTCCCACACATGATAAATAACCCAAATAATGTTATTAAATTTACATAGGATATAAAAATATCCATGTCAAATTTGAGGCCCGGATACCCTGTGAAAGTATGAGAACCATGAAATAACCTTGCCACCTAGTCTCATTTTAGGCCTGTTTGAGACTACCTTTGAAAATTAGGTTTTTTTGACCACTTATATAATGTATTTTGCATATTTTTTGGATTTAATATGTTTAAAACATCCCAAATGACCTCATATAATAGTTTAAAATTTCTCATTTTTGAAAAACCCTTAAAAAACACCAAAAATCATGCAAAATAGTGCATTTGTTGTAGTCTGTACAATTACAAGTATAGAAAAAATACTCATGGAGAATATAATTAGAGTAATAAACAACATATATGATGTTTTAAGAGAAAAATAGGTATTTTAATTTGATTTATAGGTCCATTTCTCTTAACTAGTAAGTACTAGGGTTTTAGGAGGGTTTAAAGTGGTTTTAGTTCTTAAGGATTGTTCATAAAGAACAAAACCTATTTATCTCTCTTAATGAAAAAATATTGTAGTTAGGGGACCAGTAAATAACTTAAAAAAACCACTATTTCCCATGTAAAACCTCATGAAAGTTCTGAGTGTGAGAAGTTGACTCTCGGGTTGCAAGCAAGCCATTAGAAAGGGGTTTGAGCTCTTAGCCATTGTTCATGCAGATCAAAGACTTAATACATAAAATAACACCACAATGTTAAAGTGTAAATACCTAGCTACCATATTTTAAATCCATATATCTTCATGTATAGGTTCAATGTCAAAATAAGTGGGAGAAAACCTACCTTGAAATTCAGCCTTGAATGAGAAAAACTTGAGGAAGGTCTTATAGACCTAAGTGGTATTTTTATTGCTTTTATTTGATTGTGAATTATCCTTGGAGGGTCTTAAATTTTATTATGTACCTTACAATTCCATTAGGAATTCACTTTATCCATAATAATTCACTTGTCTCATGATTTTACCTTATGGCTTATGCATAACATTAGGCTTGCTAGACCTGAATAGGGCTTGTCCTTATTGACTATACTTGTTACTAGGTATGAAAGTTAAATAAAATAATACTATTACTATGAAAAATTATCAAGGAGTTTTTCTTCTCTCAAAATTTCTCTTTTCATGTAAGACAAACGACCCTCACTTAGCCAGACAAGTAGGCATGTGTGTGGATTGGGCTGTGTAGACCTATACATGCTTTCTATATTATCTTACTTATATAATCATGGGTATGAGGATTATATAGAGTTGTTTCATCATTTTTTAACTCTTAATATTCTTCAAACCATCCTCCTTACCTCTTATTTCCACTTTAAACATACAAATCTCATTTAGTCAAGTGGGCAGGCCTGAGTATGGTCTTGTTGACTATGTATAGAGGGGGTTAGGTATCTATTTTGACTAGTATAAATATTCATTTCTTAAAAATTATTTGATACTAAAATTACTTCAAATATTTCCATAGCTTTCACCATCACTTGAGTTAAATTCCAATGTTTCATATGCACTCTATCCTCTCTTTAGGCTTGGAACCAACCTACCTCTTTTGAACAACCTGTAAATACTTATTTGGATGATTTGAATTCATTATAAGGGCTTTAGGTCTCCATCCTAAGACATTAATAATCCAAATGACTTCTTTATATAGTGTTTTAACTCTTCCACCTTTCCAAAATTCCACACTTTTCTTACATACACTTTACCTCTCATGCTTACTTACACCATGGCTATAGGTGGGTATTTTAGAGTCTTGACTAAATTTTAGCTTTAAGGTCTTCAATTTACATTATTTGACACTTAAAAACTATGTCTCATTGTTGAGATTCTAAAACCCTTCTTTGGAAATCTAAAATCATTATGACTTCATAATATACAATATTCAAGACTACCTTCTCAAAGTGGTTGTAAGTATCAATTTGAAAATGGTTTGAGCATTGAGACTTAGAAGTTAATATTGAAATCTACTGTGGCACTTAAATAATATCCAAACTCATTGAGAGTTACTTATCATATATTTACAAGGTTCCTTAGTTACTTCATGACATTATCATATCCCATCCCTCTCAATTCTATATATAGACCTATTTAGGCATGCTAGGCTTGTGAACCCAATCATTTTGATCATAACTTGACTTGAAAATGGTCTAGATGATTCCAATGGTTTGTGAATTTCCTATGCTTACATTTAAGTCAATTTTCCTATTTTCTCTTCTTGATATGATTACTGATTTTGGTCTAAAGTGAGGACCTTCTGATCTAGGGCTTGTAGGTCTCTATTTGCTTGCATAGGCTATTTAAGGAGTTAACTTATTAAATATTGAAGTTCAAATGTTGCATAAACTAATTTAAAATAATTATCACCTTTCAACAAACCTAGACCTTTTGAATAAGCATACAACATCCTCCACTTGTTCATTCATATGTATGGACTGTATACACAACCAACTTATGCAAGTTTTGTGTGTGGAATGGATATTAACACAAGGTTAATGTTCCTTTAATGGTAAAATGGAGTTTATTAAGGGTAAAATTGTTGTTTAGGAGTTTATATCACTCATCCACTACTTAAACAAACTCTTCATAGAACTTAGGTTCCATGGCTATCCACATACAGGTTTGTAGACTTTTGGGTGGCTATAACACACTTCAACACTATTTGAGAGTATAATTTGATCATATATATCAACAAATTAAACTTATTAATCTTTTTCCATAGTATTATCTCATGATTCATTGGTTTTTCATTACCATTTAGATTCAACATTGTTGTTCAAACCTGTAGAGCTCCATTTATACACAAACCATGCTTTTTAAAGAGCAAGACATGGTGCTTCTTAAAGGATAATTTGTAGAGAGATACTTATCAAGAGATAAAAATTTAATTATTGGATAATGAGGAGGTATTTAATTATAAATGGAGTATTGAAAACCTCTAAAAATGATAGACATCTTAAATAACCAAAACTTACATCAAAAGTAATTAAAAAACCTTATACATTGAGACACCTTTCATCTTATTGAACAAAGTTCATGAATATGAATTAGATAATGAAACTACCATGGAAAGGATATATTTTACCTATAAAAACATCCCTTAAAGCCATTTTTATCCATCGAACTATGAAGTGGAAAAATAGAAGCAAAATCAAACCCTGCTTGGATGGCCAAGGCATAGTGACCTGCTGTCACTCTTAATGATTGTTTATAAAGGAGGGGACATGAATATAAAAAATAATTAAAATAATTTAAAGCTTATTATTACCCCTAAAAATGGCCAAATTTTAATCTCATAACTCTCTCCTAGCCATAGCATCTACTTGAATTTTGTCTTTATGAGCTTGTGAAGGAAACAATGGAGGAGAGAGAATGTATGATGCATATGTAGGACCAAAAACTTGATCAAAAGCCTAAAAATTATTTGAGGAATCCCAAGGGACAATATAAAACCATTTTCAACTGAAAAGTGATTTTCCAAGGCTGTATAAGTGCCAAAAAGTGCTTGTAAAGTGGCATTTTGCTCATTTTAGGCATTAAACCTGTAAGTTTTTTAGTATTTGACCATTCCTAAACATTATATGACATAAGGTACTTTTTTTAACCTTATTTACATGTTTTATTTTTAATATATTTTTTTCAACTCCTCCATATAGGAAAAAAAGTGATCAAAATGTTATTTTAGCACATAAGAATATGATAAATGGTTAATACATGATATTGTGACCTTAAAGACACATTAATACCCATTTATAATGACTCTAAACTATACCAAACTTTTGACCACACTTGACCACACCAAGACATCATAAATGACCCCTAGGAGTTGATAAGTACACATAAGATCAAAATTTGGACAAGGTTAGACAAGGACAAATATGACCACATGGAGAACATTTAGGACCATTTAAGACCATGAAAAGAACACATACAAGTTTTAACTACCCTATGAAAGTTTCAACGTATAAGTGTTGACCAATTTTGAATTAGGGTCAAAATTTGGTCAATAAATTGGCTATTCATAGGGGTAAGATGCTTGCAATGCTAATGGATAAATGGCCTTATCCTACCATTGGGAAATGGAGTCACCTTTATGTTACAAAATGAAACTGACATGCCTTCTAAAGAATTCAAACTCACACCAAACCACATAATAATAAGTGAAAACACTATGACAAAGGTATTTTAGGGAAAACCACACACAAAAGACTTAAAAACATGCACCTAACCTACTATGTACAAACCTCAAAACATGTTTTATGTGATGAAATAGTTCTTCTTGCTTCAACCAGGGTCAAATACAATGATCCTAGAGTCACAACTACTCCATGAGAACAAATTACCATATGATGGATGTTTTTCAAATTAAAATTGCTTATGAAGGTAATCAAATGACTTACCATTCATGAGATCTCTACTAGTTGTATGTGCTCCATTTGAGACTTATTTGAATGGTCTTTTTAGCTCTCTTTTAGGTCTACTTGACATTAAAATCTAATTGATCTCTTTCATGATCATTTTATGCTTTTAAATTTCCTTTTTTGGAGTTGTGAAACTTTTATCAACTTTACCTTTATTTAGACCATAATGTTTTTGATGTCTAGAGGCATTAAACTTGCCTTATTGCTAGCCAAACATATCTACAGGTGCATCAAGATAAAATTGATGCCTATACTACTCCTCAATCACACAAACCTATACCTTGGAGTAATTTCATTCCTCCAAGGCTACACTTTACTTGATAGTTTCTTAACACTCCTCTTTCTTCTCATTAGGTCCACCAATGAGCTTATCATCAAGCTCAAGTTCTATTTGAAGGAGAGTAAGCCTACTTGTTCAAAATCTTGTACTATGGCATGGTACTACTACCATAGATCATCATGTCCTTATTTACTATCTTATGCATGAACATATTATTCTTGGGTAGGAAAAAATGCATCATTTTTCTTGGCTATCATGATCTATGACACTTAAAAACTCATCATCATCATCATCCATATGTAGGAAATAGTTACCCCATGTAGTTTATTGAAGTGTATCATCATGAATTACCTTGGGATAGTCATCATATTTTTTATGCATAATGTATGTGCCAAGACTTATCTCTTAAATGATATTTTATGGATCAAACCCATGTTTATTATCTCTACATTAATCAAGGCATAGGTCAGTTATGCCATCAAGAGGTATTAAAATTTCTTGGTTAGTAGGATAGTCTCCCTCATCATTGATATTGAAGTTCATGTTTGAAGTATTAAACACATATGGATCCATATTAAACTTAGATAAGGGTTTAGACTTGATAGATACCTTAGCACCATACCTGGTCCTAAATGTCATGTAGGACCAATTTGAAGTCAAGTACGCTCCAATCTTAGTAGTGAATTCCCTTGATAAAAAAGGGAAAAGTGAGGTGGCACATATACAACCACCAAATCTTGGGACATGGAGAATGTATGAAAAACATGGAGATTGAGATTAAAAAATTTGATAATGACACACATCTTGGCAACTGATCTATCCAATTGTAACATCTCCTTAGAGTGTGACTCATACTTCAACTTCAACTTGTCTGTTACTAGTTTAGGCATGACTGATGTACTTGCTCCACTATCAATCAAGAAATTATGTAAAAATGAATCCCAAATGATGATTGAGAGGTATAATGGAGGAGGTTTATCCTTTATTTTATATTTTAATTACTTCCCATCCTTGGTCTTCATTTCATTTGTCAAAGCTATCCCTCTTTCACTAGGCTGCCTAGATGATGCATTGATCTTGGAGAGCTCATTTTGGAGCATGTCTCTTTGAATAGGGATAGATAGTGTTTCCCAAATTTAGATGATTACATTAATCTTATTAATCTACTCCAAAATATTCATAGGAGAGCTGCCAAATTTATCATGCATTCTAGAAGCCATAGTGCTTCCACTAATTTGTATAACTTGGTGCTTAGGAGAAGGCATAAAAGGAGCTCTAACATTCTAAGTTTTATAATTTACCTGAGCCATGGGGGATATATTTGGTATATCTAATCCATGAGGTTCTTGAGATTTCACATTTGGACCACTAATTTCTCCTTGCATGAATTATTCAATTACTCTCTTCTTTGACCTTGTATTTACAGCTATGGAGCTTGAACTAATATTGAGATTACCTTGATAGTTAACTACAAATGAGTCTTATTGATAGTAATTAATCAAGGAAACACTTGATTGAGAATCTCATCCATTAATTTCTCCTCAAATAGGAATATCCTCTTGAGTCATGGAAGGTATTATTCCCCATTAAACCATATAGGATCGATTGAATGCATCATTTGTGTAAGTGGAAGGGTCATGAGGCTAGTCCTATGAAGGCTTCTCTACATTGTCTTGTACAAGGTTGTTTTTGATAAGTAAAAGTGATTTATAAATATAAGAAGCATTCTAATTTTTCCCATTATGTTGCCTCATTTGAGTTAGCTACCCTTGTCCTTGATATTGACCTTGAAAGGGTTGTCTAGGAGTTTGATAAGATTGGTAGGGCTGGAAAGGTCCTTGAAAAAACATCCATTTTTGATGCTATTATTGTCTCTTAATATTTTTAACCTCTTCTCTAAGAGCCTTAATAATGCCTTACTCTTTTTTATTTATTAGTTGATTAGGGGAATATTTCTTATGTTTAGGTATGGGAATAGGATAAATAGTAGGCATAAGAGCTTGTACATCAGGAAACAATTCCATGGGAGGTCTAGGGGATATCTTTCCACCTTGAATAAGGTATTTTTATAGCCCTTATGGAATTTTCATAAGCATTAGGAAAAGTATCCCCTCTCATAGATTGAATCATCATAGAGATATCATAATTAAAAGCCTTGAGGTAGTAAAGGAAATCATGATGAGCAATAGGTTTTACCAAGAGTGGGATCCTATCCAAAGTCTTTAGGACTATTGTGTTGAAGTATTGAATGGCCTCTTATGGTGCTCTTTCTATTATAGTGAGTTTCTTGGTCAAAGACAAATGGTTAGATTTATCTTAAAATATCCTTCTCAAGGCATTACCCAATTCATCCCATGTAGTGATAGAGTTGGGATCTTAAATTCCATACCAATCAAGTGCCTTTCCCTTGAAAGACATAACCAAAAAATTTATGGCAACATCCTCTTTAGAAATTTTCTGAATATTACAAAAATTGGTAATGTTTATTATGTATTCAATACGAGTAATGAAAAATTCTCCCATATATGAAGGTACATTTTTGAGGAATGGCATAGGGTTATCATTATAGTGAGAAAGTGCTAAAGGGATATGGCCATTGAAGGCAAAAAAGGGTATATTTCTATCTATATTATCAACCTTAGGATAAATTGGATAATTTAGACTAAGGAGCTTCCTTCTAAGTGACTTGGTGTATGGGATAGTATGAGGAAATATCTTTTTTATTATATGAATGCAAAGGTAAATAAATAAATTCAAAGGGAATACCTTTCAATTTTGATCTTGTAGTCACCTTTGGAATGAAAGTTGGCTCACTAGTCAATAACCAGGAATTCAAAACCTTTTGGAGTCTCCAAATGCTTCTTAAATAAGGCTGCTACTACTATAATAGTGCTAAGACCAACATATTTTTTGGACAACCTATATTTTATGAGTACCTTTAGGTGTGCCAAATTTTTTATGAATTAAATTAGCACCCTAAAGGAGGTCTAATCTAGCCTCCTTAAATTTGATGTAATATGGAAACATATCTGAAGTTACGGGTGACCTATGGGAGATACGAGTCTATAGATTGAAGGAAAAGGGATAAAAGAGGTTAACACTAATATAACAAAGGTGATGAACCAAAATTTATCCCATAATACTACCATGAACTTACACTATGAAAGGTAATTTACAAAACTAGTCTCAACACCCAAGGTTTATCTACTAAAATTGTTTCAACATGAAGGTAAGATGCAATGCATTTCCCAAGGTAGATGAATAAAATGTCTGATTATGGACACTAGTAATCTTCCTTACACTTAAATACATACAAAAAAATTACTACACTTCATGTGACTTGTTAGAAGGTAGATTATTTGCAAAACATGAGAGAGTGAGATGAATACAAGGAGAGATAACTATCACTTGCCATCCAACCATGAGCTAATTCACACACTTAGAAAATAAGTTAATAACTTAAATATTTTATTCAAATGGAAAATAAATACTCAAACTAGAAGGGATTCACCATACCAGATGTGGGTATATTACAAGGCCAAAAGTGGTTACTTATATAGATAATTGTGAAGAGAGAGAGAGGGGAGTAGAAGGAGAAGATTGGAAAGTGTCCATGTGAGAGTTAAAAATAAGGAGTTATGAATAGTCTAAAATTTCTTCCAAAGCCACTCATATCTCTTCTAAAGATGCTCCAATCCTCCAAGTGCCATAGGAGTTAGAACTTAACTTGACACCTTGATCATCTTCTTGAAAAATTCCCTTCTTTGCATAATAAGAGTGTAAAATGGGATTATAAATCATCAATTCACCATGAATTAATTCATACTTCATCATTTGACACCTATCATGTATTAAAAAACTCCTTTGATCTGACATTTCATCATTCTTATGCCTATGTATCTTGAAACTCCTCATTTCCCATGCCTAACTTAGTCCAAGTGCCTCAAAACTTGAGTTCATATTCTCAAAGTCACTCTATATCCATAAATGGACTTCAAATATCTTATTAGACTTGTAACAATCCATTTTGATTCTTGGAACAACTATTAAGACTTTGTTTTGCTCCTCAAGCTCTCACTAGGCCTATTTTCCTTGTAGCCCTAAAATCATGTAAACCTCCTTGTGTAGGGAAGTGAAAAGATGGTAATGGAAAAATAAGGGATTATTTGAGGACCCATTATGTATTTAAAATTCCATGCTAATTTTTAGGTCCTGAAAGTGAGTGGAAGTGCTTTTTTTCTACCTTTCTCTCTCCTAAATTAGGCCTCCTTGCCTCGAACCCAATTTTCAGCTCTAGACCTATTCTAAACGTATGAAATCACCCAAAATAATTTTATTTAATTTACCTAGGCTATAAAAAATATCCATGTCAAAGTTTAGGCCCTGAGACCCTGTGGAAGTGCGAAAACCATTAAATGGCCTAGCCACCTAATCTCATTTTAGGCTTATTTGAGATTGCCTTGGAAAATGAGCTTTTTTTGAATGATTAAATAATGTATTGTGAATAATTTTGGGCTTTAATATTTGGAATACATCCCAAATGGCCTCCTCTAATAGTTGGAAAGTTCTCATTTACTCAAAACCCCTAAAAAACACTAAAAATCATGAAAAATAGTGCATTTGTTATAATACATATAACTAAAAGTACAAAAAAATAATCATGGAAAATATAATTAGATTAATCAGCAACATATAGGAGGTTTTATGATCAAAATAGGTCATTTTATGTGCTTTATAAGTCCATTTCTCTTGACTAGTCACTATTAGGGTTTTACGAGGGTTTATAGTGGTTTTAGTTCTTAAGGATTGTTCATAAAGAAAAATTCCTATTTATATCTCAATATTGTATTTATGGGACCCTTAAATCACCTATAAATACCATTTTGTCCCATGAAAAATGTCATGAAATTTATGAGTGTGAGAAGTTGACTCTTGGGTTGCAAGCAAGCCATTAGAGAGGGGTCTGAGCTCTAAGCTATTATTCATGCAGGTTAGAGACTTAATCCATAAAATAAAAACACAAGGTTTAAGTGTGAATACCTAATTACCATATATTAAATAAATCTATTTTCATACATAGTGTCAATGTCACAACAAGTGGGATAAAATCTATCTTGAAATGCAACCTTGCATGAGAGGAACTCGAGGAAGGTCTTATAGACCTAAGTGGTATTTTTCTTGCCTTGATTTTTTATGAATGATACTTAGAGGGTATAAAATTTAATTATGTTCCTTAAAATTCCATTATGCCTTCACTTTATCCCTATAAAATCACTTATCTCATGATTTTACCTTATAGACTATGCATAACATTAGGCTTGTTAGTCTTGAATAGGGCTTGTCCTTCTTGACTATAATTGTTAATAGGTTTGAGATTTAAATGAAATAAAACCATTAATATGAAACATTATTAATGAGTTTAAATTATCTTATACTTTATCTTTTCATGTTAGACAAATGACCCTCACACAACTAGGTAAGCATGCTTATGTGTGGGTTGGGTTATGTAGGCTTAGACATGCTTTCTATATTGTCTTACTTGTCTCCTGATGGGTATGAGGATTAATAAGAGTTGTGTAATCATTTTGTAACTATTAATATGATTATAACCATCCTCTTTACCTCTTATTTCCACTCTAAACAAAAAAATCTCATTCAGTCAAGTGGGTAGGCCTGAGTATGGTCTTGTTGACTATGTATAAAGGGGGTTAGGTCTTTGTTTTGACCAATACAAATATTAATTTTTTCACATTTCCTTTATCCTAAAATGACTTCAAATAGTTCCATATCTTTCACCATCACCTATGTTAGATTCTAATGTTTCATATGCACTATGTCGTCTCTTCAGGCTTGGAACTAGCTTGCCTCTTCCTAGTAACCTATAGATGCTTATTAGGATGATTTGATTGAAATATAGGGGTTTTAGGTATCAAACCTAAGCCATTAATAATACAAATTAATTCTCAATATATTTTTAAGGACTTGAAACTCTTTTATAACTCTGCCACCTTTCCAAAATTTCACACTTCGCTCACATACACTTTACCTCTCATGCTTGCTTACACCATGGCTGTAAGTGGCTATTTTAGAGACTGACTACATTTTAGCTTCAATGTATTCAATTTAAATTATTTGAAACTTCAAAACTCTATCTCAATTTTAAGAGTCTAACACCATCTTTGGAAATCTCAAATCATTATGACTTCATAATATACAATATTCAAGATTGCCTTCTAAAAGTGGTTGTAAGTGTCAATTTGAAAATGGTTTGAGCATTGAGACTTAAAAGTTAATATTGAACTCTGTCATAGCACTTAAACAATATCAAAACTCATTGAGAGTTACTTCTCATATCTCCAAAAGGTTCCTTGGTTGCTTTATGACATTCTTAGACCCCCACTCTTTTAATTCTATACACAAACCTATGTAGGCATGCTAGGCTTGTGAACTTAGTCATTTTGACCTTATCTTGACTTGAAAATGGTCTATATCTTTCAAATGGTTTGTGAATTTACTATTCTTACTTTGAAGTTAAGTTTATTATTTTCTCTTCTTGATAATATTGTTGATTTTGGTCCAAAGTGAGGACCTACAGGTCTAGGGTATGTAGGTATCTATTTGCTTACATAGGCTACTTAGGGATTCAAATTATTGAATCTTGAAGTTTAAATGTTTCATTAACTACTTTCAACTCATTATCACCTTTAAAAAAACCTCAACCTTCTGACTAAGCATATATCATTCTCCACTTGTTCATTCATATGTATGGATTGTATACATAGTTAACTTATCCAAGTTGTATGTATGGAATGGAGCTTAGCACAAGGTTAATGTTAATTTAATGGAAAAATGGAGTTTATAAAGGGTCACATAGTTGTTTAGGAGTTTATATCACTTCTCAACTACTTAGAAAAACTCTTCATAGAACTTAGGTTTCATGGCCATCCACATACAAGTCTATAGACTTTTGGGTGGCTATAACACACTTCAACACTATTTGAGACTATAATTTGATCACATATATCAAAAAATTTAACTTATTAAATTTTTTCCATAGTATTATCTCATTATTCATTTGTTTTTCATTACCATTTAGATCCAACATTGATGTTCAAACTTGTAGAGATCCATTTATACACAAACCATGCTTTTCAAAGAGCAAGACATGGTACCTCTTGAAGGAAAATTTATAGAGAGATAATTCTCAAGAGATAACACATTAATTATGGGAGAGTGAGGAGGTTTTTCACTATAAATGGAGTAATAGAAACCTCTGAAAGTGACAGACATCTCAAATAACTAAAACTTGTAGCATGAGTGACTAAAAGACCTTATATATTGAGATACCTTTCCTCTTATTGAAGATAGTTCATGAATATGAATTAGATAATGAAACTAACATGTAAAGGATATATTTTAATTATTAAAAAATCCCTCAAAACCATTCTTCTCCATCAAATTTTGAGGTGGGAAAACATAAGCAAAATCAAGCCCTATTTGGATGCCCAAGGCATAATGACCTACTATCACTCTTAGCGATTGTTCATGAATGAGGGGAAATGAATATAAAAATAAATTAAGCTAATTTAAATAGTATTATGACCCTTAATTATGGACAAAGTTTCATATCATAACTCTCTCTCTGCTTGTAGTACCATCTAATTGAATTTTGCCTTTCTGAGCTTGTGAAGGTAGTGATGGATGAGAGATAAAGTTTGAAGCATATGTATGACATGAAATTTGATAAAAAGAATAAAAATGATCTAATTAATCCCAAGGGACACTCTAAAACCTTTTTCAAATGAAAATTTATCTTCCAAGGCCATACAAGTGCCCAAAAGTACTTGTAATTGGCATTTTGCTCATGTTAGGTGTTAAACCTACAAGTTTGTCAGTCTCTAACCATTATTGAACATTATATGACATCAGGTACATTAGGGAAGTATTGTCACTAAATATTTCACCCTATAAAGGTTTTTCAATCCTTATCTAGATTGAGTGGAACATTGGATTACCTCTAGGCCTATAGGTTGCCTATAACAGAGGTAAACTGTTAGGTTAAAGGGCTAGCTCCCTAGATTAAACTTTGATAGATTATCACCTACAATAAATGATTTATTGGATGAAAATATATATAAGGAACATAAAAAGTAACATATTCTAATGAGGTGATACACCAGAGAGATCTCCACTAGACTACCATATAATTGCACTATGAAATATGACTCACAACACTAGTCTCAATATCCTAGATTGCTCTAACATAAGTATTTCAAACATAGAGGTGATATACATTATAATTATTAAGGTGAGTGAACATGAGGTTATATTTCAAACACTAATGCTACTATTTACACTTAGAGATAAATAAATATGCTATTTATACTTCATGTGACCTGTTAGAGGTAAAAATACTTGCATCAAACATGAAAGAGTAAAGATAAGACAATGATAGATACTTATCACTTACCATTCTACTATGCACCACTTAAAACACTTAGACAAGAACTTTTTTAACTCAAAACTATATTTTAAATCTTTATTTCAAAGGTAAATACAATATTCAAACTAGTAGGGCTTTGCCATACTAGGTGTGGATTCAATTACAAAGCCAAAAAAGCTTGCATTTATAGATCATATGAGAGGAGAGAGAAGAAGGGAAGCTCAAGGGTCACAATTCCAAGTGTAAAAGCATGGAAACTAGTTATAATTTGAGATAATTAGGTGAATAATATACCATGAATATTTTTTTGGATAAATGTCTATCTGAAGCATGAAATTTTTTTTAAGCTGGCATAAAGACTCTTTATATCATTATTTGAAACTGCCTCATAGTGATGAGTTCAATTGACTGATCTAAACCACCTTATGAATATTTGACACTTTCAAACTATCCTAGAATAGTTGGAAACAAGACGTGACATTCATGAGATACCCCTATAAATAATATCCTTCCTCATGATACTTATGTTCACTATATGTAGTCATTCATCACTAACTCTCTAGGTCTGTATTCACACTTGTAATCAAGGTGACTCATAATTTCTTAAGTAAATACATGGAAGAGGTATTAGGACATATATTAAAATTCCCTTTCTCTTCTACTCCATTAGTTAGATCATAAAAAGATCCAATAATAGACCTCTCATCTTCTCACTAGGCAGTCACTTCTCATTTTCCCTATCTGTCCAAGACTGCTTGTGATGAAACGATTAGAAAATAGGATTCCATGATTATCTATGGTGAGAAATGAGTTTTAAGAGTTAGGAAAATTATCTAAAGATCCCCCTCAATGTATTTCATCTACTCATTCCCTTCCATACCTATAATTTACCACAAAACCTATAAGAGACTCAGTGTTAGGCTTGTCCATATATGAGATATTATGGAATATTTTAATGGTGAGGATATTGGGAGAGTGATAGATAGTTTCATATAACTTTCATGATCATTTTACCAACTTTGAATGCATATCCTTTCATATTTTCTCCATTGGGTGTTAAACAAGGGTATTAAGATATTTTGGTTCTTAATAATGGTTCATAAAAACCAGATGCTCAACCTCCAAAAAAATGACACTAAGACCAAGTGTAAGAACTCTTTAAACTATTCATAGATATTTGAGATACCATGCATAGTTTCCATATAGGTATGAGCAAAATAAAGTGGCCTTCGAGCTTCTTCTATGCATTTTGAGTAAGTATGAGATGGTTCTTGATGAAATTGATCACTTTTGTGTTTTTTATTGTAAACCAATGATTCTTACTAACCTTTTATTCTATCCTAATGGTTCTTAAATGGTTTTATAAGTTCATGTAGTCATCTGGATCAAGTTTGAGGCCATCAGGGCTTAGGCCTAGTTTTAGGCCTAATAGGCCTAGATTGTACTTTTGATTGCCTATGACCACATCTAAGTGGTTTCTAATGAATTTAGGTATTTATCTCATTTGTTAATATCCAAATAAAATTTCCAAACTATTTCATTGTGTTCTAAGAATATTCATTTCATCCCTTTATTCATTCATGTTCTCTACCTATAGTTTTGTCTTGACTAGGAGTGCTCTCTATCTGAGATAAAATAGATGGAATATACCCTATTTACTTAGCTAAAATGTAGTCATGAAAGGATAGAATAGGTATTAATGACATTATATACAAAGTTTGATGTTTTTGTCACCTCTTTAAAGCTCTCAATTTCAAAAACCCTTAAGACTAGCTTTGAAGTCTATATACTATCTGCAGGGTCTAGAAACCTCAGACTGACTGACAAGTTAGAACTTGTCTTTGATATACCTATTTTTTCTAAGAATCACATGATATTTAAATTAAAACTATGATATTGGTCTCAACATGTTCATCCATCTTACACCTCTACCAACCTTCTCAACTCACATCTGTCATTTGCTAGAACTAGTTTGCAGTCAGACTGTAGGTGTATTATTAGGAAAAGTTATGAGACCCCTGTAGGTGCTCATTTGTGTCTAAATACTACATTAGTTCATATTGATTACCTATAAGATAATTGGTTAATTTATTACTTGAATGAACATATATGTCTAAAAATATCTCAACTTCTTATCTCTCACCATCAACACTCTGTGGGTCTACAGTTAGACTATAGATGCATCATTTCGGGAATCATGGAATTCCTATAGGTGATGATGGATATTTGAACACTATACCTTATGCCCTTGATCTCTCTTGAGGTTGTTAATATCATTAAAAACTTTAGGGTATCAATCTATGCTTACAGGTCATGCTCTTACCCTTCTACCATCATTTATTATAGGTTACTATAAGTTGTGTTGCTTTTAGTCATCTTAACATAGTGTTTACTGAGTGTTTCAGGTAAAAAATTGTCTATATGAGAAACCATTCAAACACAAGTCTCTCTTGATCAAGAAACCAACTTATCATGTTTAAATGTAGCCTCTATACTTGGGATACAATAAATAAGGAATTTAGACTAACACAAACCTCAAATTATTTATCATAAGATGGTCTAAATATGGGCAAAACCCACATTTGGAGAAGTTAAGGTAAAACTTCTCAATTACAAGTTTTCAAACTAGGAATAAGGACTTAGGTATATCTATAATATAATAATCTTACCATTTTCACCTTGATCTTCTCTATGATATTAGACCTAATTTAATGTCTCTATTCAGCTTGAACACCTTCATATCAACACTCCTCTACCTCTTTTGGATTGAACTCAGGCCATTGCTAGAGATTGCCTATAAGTGCTATCAGATACATGATTATGTATGTTGAATTGGTTCTCATATCTAATATCTAAACATTTTAGATAGATCAATTTTATTTTTTCCACTTTGATAGTCTCCTCACAATCTTTAAACCTTCATGTGTCATCAACATGACTGACCAAGGTTTAGTTCCACTTGATTGTAGGTGATAATCACATCGAGATTTGATTGTGTGCAATTATGATTGTATTCTCCATCAATGCTACTATTTTGAGACTAAAAATTAAAAAGAATAACTAATCACCATGCTATTATAATTTGGAAACCAATGCATTACCTTTGTGATAAATACCAAAACAAGAAGACAAGCTTTGCAATTGTGAAAATAATGTTTGCAGACTTCAATGGAGTCTTCTACTAGCCAAATGAGATAGTCCTTATTATTATTTCACCTTCATACATGACAAATGTTTTGAATAAAAAATTAAAAGGAAGAGAATGTCCTGCAAGACCATGTACAACACTTAATTTTCATAGACTAATGCCAACAAATAGGAAAATTGAAGCCCTTGTGGATGCACAGGTAGTTTAGAGTCACCAACACTCTTAGAAATGGTTCATGAAGTATATACCACCAAACTTAGAACTATGACCATAGATTTTTAATATGCAGAGACTAATATCAACCACAAAAATTAATCATTTAGACTCTACTCCTCCTATTTGTACCAAAGGAAAATTGTTGACCTATTTGACCTTGTCTAAGAGAGTGATGGGAGAGAGATGCCACTTTTGCTCAATTTTGAGTCTATCAAATCTACCTGAGCATGGAAATGAATTGTTGGGATTTGAAGAGACCTACTTGAAGTCTTCCCATGTGCCATAAATATTGTGTAGGTCATACAACTATTTAAAACTCCCTTATTTGTAGTTTATCTTCTTAGATGGATGTCTAACTTGTAGAGTTTAGTTTCAAAACTACCATCTCTGACATATCATGACATGTGGGACATAACAATACATCTGGACACCTGTATTTTTCATGGGAAACTATATAAGATCATTTAATGACTCAAAAAGTGACATAAAATGACTTGGGTCAAACTAACAAATATGACAAGAGATAAAACCCATTATATGAGCTCATTAATGACCATTATACACATTTTCTAATCCTAATAGACATTATGAAAGTTTTAACTATATATGGGGTTGACGTAGTTTTACTTGGGGTCAAATTAGTCAACATTTTGGTGATTTCCTAAGGGTAAAAATCTATCTATGCTAAACACCACTAGCCTTCTCCTATCTATTGGGATAAGGAGTCACCTATACACTATACTTGACATTGAAATGCCTTTGAAAGAGCACCAAACCATACCAAACAACAAGAAACAAACACACAAGATAAGGCATCAATGAAAACACACTTATGTTCTTAAGAAAACTTAGGAAAAACACACACAACATAAGCAAAAACACACCTATCCTACTATGTACAAGACCTCAAACACTTGAGGTGAAGAATATTTCATCACTGCTTTAACCAGGGTCAAATACAATGCTTCTTGCATCATTTTTATCCAAGAAAACATACCTTCATGTGATGCATACTTGTCAATGAACACTTGCTTATGTAGGTAGTCAAATGACTCACCATATTTAGATCTTCTACTAACTGCAAGTGTGCCACTTGGAGCTCTCATGAATACTCCATCTATCCATATAAGAATCTTGTTTGAATTTTTGGCTCACCTAACCTTTTTCATGTCCAATTGGAACTTCTAAAACTAAATCTTGGGAGCCATAAAAGTTGTCTCAACTTTACCTTGATCTAGAACATGATGTAATTGATGTCTAGAATCATCAATCTTGTCCTCTTACTTCTCCATCATGTCTGAAGGTGGTTTAAATTTAGATTGAATTTTGGACTAATTTCCAACCACACTCATTTATACCTTGGATTCATTTGAATCTTTCATGACTTCAACCTCTTTAATAATGGTTTGACCCTCATCCTTATGCTTGATAAGACACTCTCCTTTATGCTTGGTAAGAAACTCTCATTAATGATTAGGAGATTCATCAACAACCTTAATATCAAATTCATGTTTCTTAGGAAGGGGAGTTGACTTAGCTATTCAAATTCTTGAACTATGATATAGAACTATTGCCATATATCATCTTCCTCTTCATGGTTGTCACATTTATGGGCTCCTCCATCTTGTGTAGGTAAAATAGCATTGTATTCCTAAATTTATTGATATACCATACTTTGAAGATAATCATCATCATGCATATGAAAAAGGTAATTGCCCTCAGTAATTTGTGTAAAATAATTATCAATGCTTACCTCAGATTGTCCATCACCTTCTTCATGGATGATGTATGTGCCAAGATAAGTCTATTCAATGAAAGTATATGGATCATGTCCATAAGTGTAAACACCATACTCATCTAGGAAAAGGTTAGAGATACATTTAATTTTAGAACATGCTCCATCATCCATAACATGTTATTTTTTATCATTGATGGTACAATTGAGATTAGAGATTACTTCTACATATGGATCAATATGAAACTTATCTAATGGTTGTGTCCTAATGGTTTCCTTTGAGCCATACCTTATTTTAAAGGATAATAAGGAGAAATAAGCTAAGATATAGCCTCCTATCTTGGTAATTATATCCCTTGATAGGTAGATAGAAAATTGAGTAGGCAAATAAACCACCATAATATCTTGAAGGATTGGGAAGCTTGAACAATCATGCAAGAAAACTATCAAACCTTTGATGAGTCCCACTAACTTAGATAGTGTCCCATAAAGTTGTATCACTCCATTTTTATATGGTTCATATTTCAAACCAAATTTATCTACCACAAGATTAGGCATCACTGAGGTAATTGCCCCACTATCCATAACACAATTATGAACTAGTTTGTCTCCCATAATGAGAGTGAGGTATAAGGGTGGGGAATTTTTAGATTTGGTATAGGGTTTAAAATGTGATTAGGATCATTAGTAAGAGAAACATTACTATGTATTTATGGTTGAGGATTGATGTGGATTTGGGACAACTGATCTTAAAGTAGTTCCTTTTGATCAGGTATGTGAAGCACTTCCCAAAGGGAGACTAGTCTTAAGACTCTTCAAATAATAATTAATATTAAAAGAAGAAACACTTACCTTTTATTTCATTATTAAAGGAAAAGAAGAGCCTTGATAGTGAATAAATGGATCACTTTGAGTCACCCTTCCAATATTATTATTTTGAATAGGTGCAAAAGTTATAGGACTGTCAGACTTACATTCACACCTTGCTACCTTATGGAAGGGTTATTTGAACTTGTGTCAACACCATGAACATCTCCCAAATACTTATTCTTTGATATTGTTTTATTTGACACTTAAGTACTTTGATTAAATAAAAATGTGTCTTCCACTTAAAATTTTACAAGGCTCACTCTTTGAGGCTACCATTTTTCATTTGTTTTTGATCGTAAGAAATTATCATCTTTTGCTATCAGTTGAGGAGTAATTCCTCCTTGAGGTATTAAGGATTTTAATCCACCTTAATTGGCATCCATGTATTATCCTTGAGGATTCCATTCTTCTCCTTGAACCAAGTTACAATGGACTGGAACCATAACACTTGTGTTGGAAGTAGAAGTTGGGTTATATGCATTGGGTGGCCTATTGAAGTTTGCCTGGCCTTGCCTTCTCCCTTGACCATATTGCTAAGGTGCGAACCTATTTTATTATGAAGGATAGGGATAGGGGTTTTGATTAAATCCATATTATATATTTAGTTTCTTAATATGAGATTTTAAGGCCTTGCATTTTACATCCAAAGTAATGGCATCTTCTGATATTTTTGGGGCAACTTTGGACTTGGTATTTGCATTTGGGATTAGGACAACACTTAGAGTAGCATTAGACATATTGGGTAGAAGAGGCATGGAGACTTTTGGAGGGAGTTTACCAACTTGTATTAGGTCATTCTCATCTCTAATGGATATGTCATAAGCTTCAGGCAAGGTGTAACCACCAATGGAATGCAATATGATAGCTATATCAATACCAATAGCCCTTAGGTATATAGGAAAAACAAAGCTTGAAAGTGGTCTCATAGGAGGGGGCAGTCTATAACAAGTTATTTGAAAGATCTCATTAAAGTCATGCATAGTCTCTTTAGGACCTCTCTGAATCACATTCAACTGATTAATGAGTGATGTGTGATCACTTTTATCCTCAAACCTTTGGATTAATAACTCTTTATACTCATCCCAAGTGGTGATACATCCTTCTAAAAATATCCTATACTAGTCAAGGGATTTCCTTGTAAGAGACATGGTAATTAACCTAATTGTAATGTTAACTTTAGTGACATTGTGAAAGTTACAAAAATTAGAAATGTCCCTAATATGCTCACTTGGGGTGATTAGACCTTCCCCATCAAAAGTGGGAATACTCTTGGTAGTGTTAGGAGGTATATCATCATATGCATTGAGGTGTATAGGATTTTTACTGTTAAAGGTTGGGAAGATATTGACCCATATTTTCCTCAATTTCCTCTTCACTTTCTTGATCTTATTGTCTTGCAAAGCCTTCTTGATCTTCAAATGTTAAGATAGGTTGAGGGTGTTGAACTTCAAGAGGAAGTTTAGGTTGAGGGAGTGGATCTATAAGATAGTTTATTTTGCTAGTCATTGACTTAGTAAGGACCATGAAGTATGAACAAAATAATGATAAAAATTAGTTTATAATGAGATATTACCTTGAATAAATTCACAAAATTTTGAGTAGAACACCGTATGTAGCTGTGATGTTTTAAATACTAGAATTCACCTTGACAAGATGTACTTGAGACAATAGTTCCACAGGTCATGACAGAATTGTTATCACTCAATATTTCACCCTAGATAAGTTGTTCAAGCCTTATATATATTGAGTGTAACATTGGATTACCTATAGGTTTATGAGTTTCCTATAGTAGAGGTAAACCTTTAGGTTAAAGGTTTATCTACCTAGATTAAAATTTGATAGCTTATCACCTACACTACTTGCTTACTTGAATGAAAAGAGGTAGAAGGAACATAAAAATTAACCTATGATAATGAGGTGATACACCATAGAGATATCCACTAGACTACCATACACTTGAACTATGAAACATGAATCATAATACTAGTCTCAACATCCTAGATTGCTCTAACATAAGTATTTCAAACATGGAGGTGATATGCATTGTACTTCTTAAGGTGAGTGAACATGAGGTTAGATTGGATAAAATAATTATACTCTTTACACTTAGAGATAGAAAAATACACTAGCTACACTTCATATGACTTGTTAGAGGGAAAACTACTTGTATCAAACATGGAAGAGTAAAGAGAAGACAAGGATAAATACTTATCACTTGTCATTCCACTATATACCACTTCACACACTTAGACGAGAAGATTTTAAACTCAAAACAAAATTGGAAATATTTATTTCAAAGGAAAATACAATATTCAAACCATCATGGCTTCTCCATACCAGGTGTTGATTCGATTACAAAGCCAAAAAAAGCTTGCATATATAGAGCATATGAGAGGAGAGAGAAGGGAAGCTCAAGGATCACAATGCCAAGTCTCAAGGAATAAAAAATAGTGAAAATTTGAGATAATGAGGTGGTGGACACACCATAAAGGTATTATTGGATAAATTTCCATTTAAAGCATGAAAAATTCTTCAAGCTGGCATGGAGACTTTTCATATCCTTCTTTGAAATTGCCTCTTAGTGATGAGTTCACTTGACTGAATTAAATAACTTAAGAATATTTGACACTTGTGAAATATATTATTAAGGTTGGAAACAACATGTGATAGTCATAAGATACCTTTCTAAATGATATCCTTATTTTTGACACTTGTGTTCACCATTTGTAGTCATTCATCACTAGACCTCTAGGTCTATCTCTACACTTGTCATCAAGGTGAATTGTAGTTGCTTAAGGAAATACATGGAATAGGTGTTAGGATTTTTTTTAAAATTACATTTTTACTCTAATCCATCAATTAGACCTCAAAAATATCCAATAATAGACCTCTCATTTTTTCACTAGGCAGTGCCTGTGATGAAAAGATTAGTAGAGAGGTTTCCATGATTATCTATGGTGATAAATGAGTTTTAGGATTTAATAAAAGTCTCTAAAGATCCTCCTCAATGAATTTAATTTTCTCATTCCCTTTCATACCTACAACTTACATCAAAATTTGTAAGAAACTCAGTGCTAGGCTTGTTTGTATAGGCAACAATATATAATATCTGAATGGTGAGGAGCCTAGGAGAGTGATAGATAGGTTTATATCACTTTCATGACCATTTGACCACCTGTAAATTCATATACTTTCATATTTTCTCCATTGGGTCTTAAATTTTAGGAGGGTTTTAAGCTATTATGGTTCTTAACAATGGTTCATAAAAACCAAATGCTCAACCTCCAAAACATTACCACTAAGACCAATTGTAGGACCCATTTAAAATATTCATATATCCTTGAGGTACCATGAATAATATCTGTACAAGTGTGAGAAAAAAAAAGTGGCCTTCGAGCTCCTTCTATGCATTCTAAGTATGTATAAGATGATTTTAGGTCAAATTGACCACTCTTGTGTTGTTTCCTACAAACCAATGATTTTTACCATAATTGTACTCTCTCTTAAGGGTTATAAAATGTTTTATAGAGTTAATTTAGTCATTTTGATCAAGTTTGAGGGTAGGAGACCTTTGGCCTAATTTTAGGTCTAGAGTGTACTTTTGATTACCTATGACCACATCTGAGTGGTTTTTAGGGACTTTAGGTGTTTATATCATTTTTTCATATCAAAATAAACTTTTAAAACCATTTAAAAGTGTTATAATACTCTTAATTTCATCCCCTTCCTCATTCATGTGCTCTTCATGTAGTTTTGTCTTGAATAAGAGTGCCCTTTGTTTGAGACAAAACATAGGGCATCTCCCCTATTTTCTTGGCCAAAATGAAGTCATGAGAGGATAGAATAGGTATTGATGACATTATATAAAATATTTTAAGGATTTTTCACGTACACAAATCTCTTAATATCACAAACCCTTAAGACTAGATTTTAAGTCTATGTATTAGCTGCAGGGTCTAAAAACCTCAGACTGAGTGACAAGTTATAAATTGTCTTTACTCTACCTCTTTTCTATAAGAATCACATGATATTGAAATTATCACTATGAGATTGGTATAAAATTTTTCATATATATTAAACCTCTACCAACCTTCTCAACTCACATCTCTCATTTGCTAGAACTAGTCTGTAATTAGACTATAGTTATCTTATTAGGAAAAGTTATGCGACCCCTATAGGTTGTCATTTGTGTCTGAGTAATAATTTAGTTTTCATTGATTACCTTTAATATCATTAGGTTATTTACAACTTGAATAAACATATATGTCTTCAAATATCTCAAATTCTTGTCTCTCACCATCAACACTTTGTGGGTCTACAGTTAGACTGTAGATGCTTCATTTGGGGAATCATGGAATTCCTATAGGTGATGATGGATATTTGAGCACTATACCTTATGCCCTTTATCTCTATTGAGTCCATTAAGATAATTATAAAATTTATAGTATTCATATCTAATTTCAAGTCATTCTCTTATCCCTCTACCATCATTTCATTATAGGTCACTACAAGTTGTGTTGCTTTTAGTCATCTTAACATAATGTTTACTGAGTGTTTTAGGTTAAAACTTGTCTATGTTAGAAACCATTCAAACATCAGTTCCTCTTGATCAAGTAACAACATTCTCATGTTAAAATTTAAATTTTATACTTGGGATATAATAAATAATAAATTTAGACAAATACATACCTCAAATTCTTCATCCTAAGATGGCATTGAGTACAGGCAAAACCCTCATTTAGAGAAGTTAAGGTAAAATTTATCAATTATAACTTTTCAAATTGAGAATAAGGACTTAGGTATATCTACAATATAATGGGTTTAACATTGTCACCTTGATCTTATCTATGCTATTAGACCTGATTAAAGGTCTCCATTGAGATCAAACACCATCATATCAACACTCTTCTACCTCTTTTAGATTAAACTCAAGCCACCACTGGAGACTGCCTATAGGTGCTATCAAATATATGACTATGTATGTTGAGTTAGTTATAAATACCAATCTCTAAACCTTTTGGATAGCTCAAAAATACTATTTACACATTTATAATCTCTTCATAATTTTGAAACCTTCATGTGTCATTAACATGACTGATCAAGGTTTAATCCACTTGATTGTAGGTGATAGTCACAAGGAGATCTGACTGTGTCAAATTCTTACTATATTCTCCATTAATCCAAATATTTTGAGACTAAAAATTCAAAATA
This sequence comes from Torreya grandis, assembly GCA_037957365.1. Classification (NCBI taxonomy): domain Eukaryota; kingdom Viridiplantae; phylum Streptophyta; class Pinopsida; order Cupressales; family Taxaceae; genus Torreya; species Torreya grandis. The sequence continues at coordinate 1,923,355 of JARHVA010002750.1, forward strand.
AAAACTAATCACCATGATATAAGAGGTTGGACACCAATTCATTACCTTTTTTTTGAAGACTAAAACAAGAAGATAAGCTTTGTAATTGTGAAAACAATGTCTGCAAACTTCAATGGAGTGTTATACTAGCAAAATGAGATTATCCTACTTATTATCTGACCTTAATATGTGAAAACTTGTTTTAATCTAAAATTAAAAGGAAGAGAATATCCTATAAGTCCATATATAACACTTGATTTGTATAGACCAATTCCAACAAATAGGAAAACTGAAGCCCTTGGGGATTCATAAGTAGTTTAGAGTCACCAACACTCTTAGAAATGGTTCATGAAGTACATACCATAAAAATTAGAAATATGACCATAAATTTTTATTACACAAATACTAATATCACCCAAAAAAATCTCTCACTTGGAATCTGCTCCTTTTATCTGTACTGAAGGAAAACCATTGACCTATTTGACCTTGTTTAAGAGAATGATGGGTGAGAGAGATCAATTTTGCTCAATTTTGAGTTTGTAAAATCTGCCTAAGCATGGAATTGAACTATGGGGATCTCAATAGACATCCCTAAAGTCTTCTCACTTTTCATAACTAGTTTACATGTTGTACAACTTCTTGAAATTCCCTTGTTTATAGTTTATCTTCTTGGATGGATGTTGAACATGCATAGTTTAGTTTTAAGCCTAGAATATCTAACATATTATAAAATGTGGGGTGTTAGAGTACCTATTGACACCTTTTTTGTCATGAGAAATCATACAATTTCATTTAATGTCTCAAAAGGTGACATACAATGACTTGGGACAGACTAACAAATATGACAAGAAATAAAACCCATTATATAACCTCATTAATGAGTATGATACACATTTTCTAATCTTGGGAGACCCTATAAAAGTTATAAATATATAATGGGTTGAATTAGTTTGAATTGGGGTTAAATTAGTCAATATTAACCTTCTTGAAACATTTTGTTTTGAAGATAGTACGTGTAACTCCTCCATATAGGCTAAAAGGTGACCAAAATGTCATTTTAACACATAAGAATATGATAAATGATTAATAGATGATATTGTGACCTTAAATACACATTATTACCCATTTATAATGACTCTAAACCATGGAAAATTTTTAACCATACTTGACCACACCAAGACCTCATAAATGACCCTTAGGACTAGACAAGTGCACATAAGATCAAACTTTGGACAAGGATGGACAAGGATAAATATGACCACATGGAGAAAATTTAGGACCATTTAAGACCATGATAGGACCACATATAAGTTTTGAAAGCCCTATTAAAATTTCAACCTATAAGGGTTGACCAATTTTTAAATAGGGTCAAAATTTGGTCAACAAATTGGGTATTCATAGGGGTAACATGCCTGCAATGCTAATGGATTAATGGCCGTATCCTCCCATTGGGAAATGGAGTCATCCTTATTCTATAAATTGAATTTTACATGCCTTATAAATACTTCAAACTCACACCAAACCACATATTAAGAAGATAAAACAGTATGTTAAAGGCATTTTAGGGAAAACCATACTAAAAACAACACACCTAACCTATTATATACAAACCTCAAAACATGTTTGAGGTGATGAAACAATTATTATTACTTCAACTAGGATCAAATATAATGTTCCTAGAGTCACATCTGATCCATGAGAATAAATCACCATATGATGGATGTTTGCCAAAGAAAACTTACTTATGAAGGTGATAAAATGAATTACCATTCATGAGATATTTTCTAACTACAATTGCTCCATTTGAGACTTCTTTGACTTGTCCTTTTAGCTCTCTTTGAAGTCTGATTCACATTTCATCTTGATTTATCTCTTTCATGGTCATTTGATGATTTTTAATTTGCTTATTAGGAGTCATGAAACCTTTCTCAACTTCATCTTCATTTAGACTATGATGTGTTTGATGTATAAAGGCATCAAAATTTCCTTCTTGTTAGACAAACATATTTGTAGGTGCATCAAGATCATATTGATGCCTATACTTCTCAATCACATAAATCTATACCTTGGCCTTATTGCATTCATCTAAGGTTGTAATTTTCTTGATAGTGTCTTAACACTCATATTTATGCTCATTAGGTATACCAATTACCTTATAATCAAGATCATGTTCCATTTTAAGGAGAGTACGCCTACTTACTTGTTCAAACTCCTACACTATGGCATGGTACTACTACCATAGATCATCATGTCCTTATTGACTATCATACTCATGGATATCTTTTTTCCTGGGAAGGAAAAAATGTATCATTTTCTTGGCTATCATGCTCTAGGACACTTGGAAACTCATCATCATCATCCATATGTAGGAAATAGTTACCTAATGTAGTTTGTTGAAGGGGATGATCATGTCTTACTTAAAGATACTCACATCTTCTTCATACATAATCTATGTGCCAAGACCTATGTATTAAATATGATTTCATGGATCAAACCCATGTTTATCAGCTCCCCATTCATCAAGAGATAGGTTATCTATGCCAAAAAGAGGTGTTAAAGGTTCTTGGTCATTAGGATAGTCTTCTCATCATTGATATTGAAGTTCATGTTTGAATTATTAGGCACATATCACTCCACATGAAACTTAACTAAGGGTTTATACTTGATAGAGACCTTAGCACCATAATTAGTCCTAAATGCCATGTAGGACCAATATAAAGTCAAGTACCCTCCAATTTTAGTAGTGAAGTCCTTTGACAAGCAAATGACAAAGTGAGGTGACATATATACAACCACAACATCTTGGGAGATGGAGAATGTATGAAAATCATGTATAGTGAGCTAAAAACCTTTGATAATTCCAAAAATCTTGGTAGCTAATCCATCTAACTATAATTCCCCCTTAGAGTGTGATTCATACTTCAACTTTAGCTTGTCTATTACTTATTTAGGTATGACTAATGTACTTGCTCCACTATCAATCAATAAATTGTGTACCAATGAGTCATAAATGATTATTGAGAGGTATAATGGAGGAAATTTATCCTTTATTTTATATTTCATTGACTTCCCATCCTTGGTCTTCATTTTATTGTTCAAATTGCCCCTTTTTTATTAGGCTACCTAGATGATGCATTGAGCTTGGAGAGATAATTTTAGAATAGGTCTATTTAACTAGGGAAAAATATTATTTCCCATATTTGGATGATTATATGAACCTTATTCATCTCATCTTAAATATATATAAGAGAGCTTCTAAATTTTTCATGCACTCTATAAGCTATAGCACTGCCACTAGTTTGTGTAACTTGATGCATAAGAAAAGGTAGAAAAGGAGATATACCATTCCAAGTTTTATGATTTACATAAGCCATGGGGGATGAATTTGGAATACCTAATCCTTGAAGTGATTGATATTTTAAATTTGGACCACTACTTGTTCTTTGTACTTTGTTAACTGATCTCTTCTTTGACATCATATTTGTAGTTATGAAGCTTGAACCAATTCTAAGATTACCATGATATTTGATTTCACATGAGTTCTATTGATAGTAATTAATTAAATAAAAACTTTATTGAGCATCTCCTTCATTTATTTATCCTCCACTAGGCATCTCCTCTTGAGTTATGGAAGGCATTGTTCCCAATTGATGTATATAGGCTTGATTAAAGGCATCATTTATGTAAGTGGAAGGGTCATGAGGTTGGTCCCATGAAGGATTCTCACCTTTATATTATACAAGGTTGTTTTGGATAGGTAAAAGTTATTTAGAAGTTGGAGAATTCTAATTTTCCCATTGTGTTGCCTTACTTGAGTTAGCATACCTTATCCTTGATATTGACCTTGAAAGGGTTGTTGAGGAGATTGATAAGATTGGTAGGGCTAGAAAGGGCCTTGAAAATACCTCCATTTTTATTTTTGTCATATCTTAAGATTTTTAACCTCTTCTCTAAGAGCCTTAATCATTTATTCCTCCTTTTTTTTACTTATTTGATTAGGGTTAGCTTGCTTGTGTTTGGGTATGGGAATAGGAGAAATGGTAGGCATAAGTGCTTGAACATTAGGAAAAAAAGGCATGGGAGGTATAAGGGCTATCTTTACAACTTGAATAAGGTAGTTCTCAGCCCTTATGGAAGTTTCATAAGCATTAGGAAAATTATCCCCTTCCGTAGATTGATTTATCATGGAGATATCACAATTTAAAGCCTTGAGGTAGTAAAGGAAATTATGATGGGAAGTAGGCCTTGCCAAGAGTGGTATTCTATCCCAAGTATTTTGGAACCTTATGTTGAATACATGAATAGCCTCTTATGGTGCTCTCTTTATTATATTCAGTTACTCAGTCAAATATAAGTGGTAAAATTTATCTTCACATATTCTTCTCAAGGCACAATTCATCCCATGTAGTGATAAATTTGGGATCCAAAGTGCCATACCAATAAAGTTATTTTCCTTTGAAAGAGATAGCCAAAAACCTGATGGAAACATCCTCTTTAGTGATGTTATGAATATTACAAAATTTGGTAATGTTTTTAATGTTTTCAATAGGAGTAGTGGCAGCTTCTCCCATTTATTAAGGCACACTTTTGAAGATTGACATAGGGATGCAATTATAGTGATAATTTTAAAAAGGGATATGTCCATTTAAGTCAAAAAAGGGTAGATTTCTAGCCATGTTATCAGCCTTATGAGAACTTGGATAATCTAGAATAAAGATCTTCCTTCTAGGTGACTTGGTGTATGGGAAAGTATGAGAAAATGTCTTTTTTTTATGTGAATGCAAAGGTAATGAAATAAATTTAAATTGAATAACTTTAAATTTTGATCTTGTATTCTTCTTTGGCAGAAAATTTGGCTCACTAGTCAATAACTAGGAGTTCAAAACCTTTTCGAGTCATCAAATATTGCATGAAGAAGGCTTTTACTACTTTAATAGTACAAAGGCCAGCATCTATCTTGGACAAGTCCCACTGGGTGTGAAAAAACTATTATCAATAAAATTATCCCCATAAAGGAAATATACTCTAGCCTCCTTTAATTTGATGTAACATGAAAACATCTCTCAAGTTGTGGGTGACCTATGGGAGAGATGAGTCTCTAGATTGAAGGGCTAGCTCCCTTGCATCACTACTATAGCTAAACACTAATATACTTTATTTTAAGGTAAGTGGATAGAATACATTAAATATAATATAAAAAAGGTGATTCAGCAAAATTTATCCCATAAGACTACCATGAAATTTCACTATGAAAGGCAATTTACAAAACTGGTTTCAACACCCAAGGTTTCTCTAACAAAATTATTTCAATATGAAGGTAAGATGCAATACATTTCCCAAGGTAGATGAATATAATGTATGATTATAGACACTAGTACTATTAATTACACGTGAATACATACAAAAAAAATAACTACACTTCATGTGATCTGTTATAAGGTAGATTACTTGCACAAATCATGAGAGAGTGAAATGAATACAAGGATAGATAACTATCACTTGCCATCCAACCATGAAATAATTCACACACTTAGATAAGAATTTGAGAACTTAAAACCAGGTTGAAATATTTTATTCAAAGGCAAAATCAGTTCTCAAATTAACAAGGCTTTTCCATACTAGATGTGGGTATCTTACAAGGCCAAAAGTGGATACTTATATAGAGAATTGTGAAGAGAGAGAGAGGGGCACAAAAGGAGAATATTGATAAGTGTCCATGTGAGAGTTAATAATAAGGAGGAATTATGAATATTATAAATAGTATTCTAAATACATGTGTCTTTATTTTGAATATGCTTCAATCCTCTAAGTGGTGGAGTTAGAACTTAACTTGATACCTTGATCATCTTCCTAAAAATTGCCCTTTCTTACATAATAAGAGTGATAAATGGGAATAATAATAATAAATTAACCATGAATATATTCATACCTCCTTATTTTAAACCTATAATACATTAATAAACTTCTCTAATCTAACATTTCATCATTCATATGCCTAGGTATCTTGAAACTCCTTATTTCCCATGCCTAGCTTGGTCAAAGTGTCTCAAAACTTGAGTTCATCTTCTCCAAGTAATTATATCTCCATGGATAGACTTAAAATATATTATAAAATCTAAAATAATCTATTTTGGTTTTTAGATAATTCCTAAGACTCTGTTTTGCTCCTTAAGCTCACACTAGGCCTATTTTCCTTATAGCCCTAAAATCATGTAAACCTCCTTGTGTAGGGAAGCGTATAAATGGTAATAAAAAAATAAGGGAATATTTGAGGGAAAATTATGGATTTATAAATACATTCCAAGTTTTAGGTCCTGAGAGTGAGTGGAAGTGCCTTTTTATGCCTTTTTCTCTCCTTAATTAGGCCTCCTTGCCTAAAACCCTATTTTTCTACTCTAGACCTCTACCACACATGTGAAATCACCAAAAAGCACGTGATTAAATTTACATAGTATATCACACATATCCATGTTAAATTTGAGGCCCCGACACCCTGTGAAATTATTATAACCATGAAATGGCCTTGCCACCTAGTCTCATTTTAAACCTGTTTGAGATTGCGTTGGAAAATAAGCTTTGTTTGACGATTTAAAAAAATTACTATAAAGATATTTGGGATTGAATAGATAAAAATATTTGTTTTACTAATTAAAAAATTTCCTATAAATATTTTTTTCCTTGAATATATATAACACATCCCAAATGGAATAATTTAATAGTTTTCAAGTTATCCTATGCTCAAAACCCCTTCAAAACACCAAAAACTATGAAAAATAGTGCATTTATTACAATTAAAATAATTTAAAGTATATAAAAAATACTCATGGAAAATATAATTATAATCCTCAAAAAAATATAAGAGGTTTTAAGATAAAAATATGTCATTTCATGTGATTTAGAAGTCTATTTCTCTTGACTGGCCACTATTAGGGTTTTAGGAGGGTTTAGAGTGGTTTTGGTTCTTAAGGATTATTAATTAAAAAAAGTCCTATTTATCTCTCCTAATTCCACAATATTGTATTTATGGGACCCATACATCACCTCCAAACACCACTGAGTCCCTTACAAAACTTCATGAAAGTTCTAAGTGTGAGAGGTTGACTCTCTAGTTGTAAGCAAGTCATTAGAGAGGGGTCTGAGCTCTTAGCCATTGTTCATGCAGGTTAAAGACTTAATATATTTATTGACACCACAAGGTTGAAGTGTTAAGACCTGGTTAACATCTATGAAATACATATATATTCATGCATAGGGTTAATGCCATAACAAGTGGGATAAAACCTTCCTTAAATTGTAGCCTTACATGAGAGGAACTCGAGGAAGGTCTTATAGACCTAATTGGTATTTTTAGTTCTTTGATTTTATTATGAATGATCCTTGGAGGGTATTAAATTTAATTATGTACCTTAAAATTCCTTTAGGCCTTCAATTTATCTCTAACAAACCAATTTTCTCATGACTGTACCTTATGGCTTGTGCATAACATTAGGCTTGTTAGGCTTGAACAAGGCTTGTCCTTATTGACTATAATTGTTAATACATTAAAGATTTAAATTAAATAATACCATTAATATGAAACATTCTAAATGAGTTTTCCTTATCTTAAATTTTATTTTTTCATTTTAGACAAATGACCCTCACTCTGCCAGGCAAGTAAGTCTGTGTGTAGGTTTGGCTGTGTAGGCCTAGATAGGATTTCTATATTGTCTTACTTATATACTCATGGGTCTAAGGATTAGTTGGAGTTGTGTCATAATTATAAAAATTTTCATATTCTTCAAACCATCCTCCTTACCTATTATTTCCACTCTAAACAAATAAATCTCATATAGTCAAGTGGGTAGGACTGAGTATGGTCTTATTGAATATATATAGAGGGGGTTAGTTCTCTATTTTGACCAGTATCAATATTCATTTATTCACATTTACTTTATTATCAAATGTCTTCAAATAGTTCCATATCTTTCAACATCACCTGAGTTAGATGCTTATTAGGATGATTTGACTGCATTCTAGGGGTTTTAGTTCTCCACCCTAAGCCATTAAGAATCCAAATGACTTCTTATTATAGTTTTAAGGACCTAAAACTCTTTTAAAACTCTACCAACTTTTCAAAATTCCACACTTTGCTTACATATAATTTAAATCTCATGTTTGCTTATACCGTGGATGTAGGTGGCTATTTTATAGTCTTGACTGCATTTTAGCTTCAAGGTCTTCAATTTACATTATTTCACACTATAAAACTCTCTGATTATTGAGAGTCTAACACCCTTCCTTGGAAATTTCAAATCATTATGACTTCACAATATATAGTTTTAAAGACTACCTTCTCAAAGTGGCTATAGGTGTCAATTTGAAAAAGGTTTAAACATTGAGACTTGGAAGTTAATCTTGAACTCTATCATGGAACTTAAATAGTAGCCAAGTTCATTGAGAGTTACTTCTCATATCCTCACAAGTTAGTATGTAGATCTTATTTCTTTGTTTTTATGCCTTCATCTTGATTATTTTCTTGTTTTTCTCTGGTAGTTTTTCACTTGCTACCATAAAGGTTCTCTTGTTGGTATCTATTTTAATTGCATTTATTTATTGTTTTTACATGTTTGAGTAGTGTTGTAAAAACACTGTAACAATTCTTAAAACATGAAGCATGTGAAAAATCTCCTCAAAATGTTGCAAAGATTGAGCCCTAAATGTTGAAAACCAAAAGAAAACTTGGGTTCCCCATTACTACCTACTTATTTGGGGTCCCAATCCCAAGTTACTTATCTAAAGAAACCTAAGACTCTCGAAGTGCCTTACCACCTTAGGTTTTCCTTAACCAATTACTTGCTCAGACTCATGACTACTCATTAATTCTACTTCTATGAGTTTTTCAACCTAAGTTCCTTTCTTTAGTAAATCCAAAGTTTAATAACCTAAAAAACTCATAGGACTACCCAAGTGGAAATTAGAGTTATGATTGCTCATTAATTATACTTTGAGTTTCGCAACTTGAGTTACTTGCCCAAACAAATCCAAAGTAGATACCTTATAAAAACCTAGATTCCTCATGACTCAATGCTTACCCAAATTCTTGAAGACTTAAGACTTTTAATTCATATAGACTAACCCAGGGTTGTGATACCCTATTACTTACTGTGAGATACTTGGGTTTTTTAAAGAATTTATACTACTTAAAACCTAAAGCATGCTTAGGGATATTGTTTGAAACATAAAGTTGAATATTTTATTCAAACTTTATAAACTAGTTGGAGTAGTTACTAAGTGTTAAAAGGTACTCATCAAATTTTTCTAGAGATAGTCAGAACCAATGTCAGGATTAGAAGAAACATAAATGTTAGAAGAAGAAATAGCTAAAGTGGAAGTGCAAGCAACTCCAATTGAAGAAGTCCCTAAATTAACACTTGAAAGCAAGAAAGGTAAAACAAAATCTAAGAGAGCCAAATCTCAAAAACTAAAGATGAAGTATGAGTATAAGGGATACCCTATTGAATCATGCATAACTTCCAAGTTAACTAAGATAAGTGATACCTATATGGGACATATGTCTATGACTAAGTTGTTAGAGAGATCCAAGGCTATAACCAAGACTCCACTTATACAAGCAATGACTAATAGTGGAATTATTCAAGCTAAAACTTTCCCAAGCTTAGCTCAACTTTCTAAATTTGTTGTGGCATGTTCCAAGTATTATGAATCCCTTACTAGGACTGTGAGAGATACTATTGGTAATGTAGTGATAAGATTGGATGTTCAATATCTTAACTACTATCTGAATATCCCAACATCATATAAAGTAATTGATATAATAATGGAGAAGTCTAAGAGGCAATGGGAGACTAAGTCAGTAGTATGCATTAAGATAATGAACATAAACTACCTAAAGAAAGTAAAACAAGCTTTGAAATTTACAAAGCAATTAGTAAAATCAGACTTTGTTTAGGAAGTAGATGACATTGCTCAATTGTTATGCATAATTAATGGTGAAAATAATGTTAAGTGTTTCTCAACCTTGATGTATGCATACATCAAAACCATTAATGTCACTAGGAGTTTTGCCATGATTGAATGGGTAAGGATGATAAGTGACAACATGGACTAATAATTAAATAATGTATTACAAACCTTTGATTTTAAGATGACCTCATATCTGGTATATGCAGCAACATCAAGTGGATCCTTTTCTAGGCTAAATATATAAAAGGCACACTGGAAACTATGCCAATATATGAGTATTATCCTTAACTAGTCCTTTTTGAGTACTATAGGCATTATAAGATAAGGAATGATGGTTTCTTCTATGAAATCATTTGCAAGTTGAATGTAGCTCTAAAACATAAGAGAGTATCCCATGCAACATGGGATGCAGTTTCACAATTTGGGTGCATTTTCATTTAGTTCCTGGATTACACATACATTAGAGTGTGACATTTGTCAGGTGCACCAGTCAAGTTGCCCAGGTATCCTAGTGATAAGTGGATCCTCATGGAGTTATGTAGGCAATGTGTTGAATTACATGATTTAGAGTCAAAATCTCACCATCTTATTGTCAATTTTCCAATTGTTATTGGTCATTACCGCTATCCTAGCATCTAAAAGGCCAAGAATGTATAGAAGGAGATGTATCACAATTATACCTAAACATAGTTTGAAGCAAGATCCAATTTTGACTACAAAGGTGTAGCCCAAAGTATAATTTCTCTAGAATATATGCACATCCCTGGACTAGAGGACTTTTGGACTGATTGTAGAGATGAGTTTGATGTGAGAAGAAGAGACAACAATAGATTAGATATCGAGAAAATTTGTAGTTTTGATCTGTCCACAATTCTTGAGGACATGGAAGATGATGGAATTGTAACTAGTGATGCTTTTCATTAGCAAGGGAAGACAATGCCCCACTTCTAGTGATTATTTTTGGTAGAAACCAAGTGAAGACTATCACCAATAAAAATTCAAATGTTTTTGACATGACTTCCACATGGCTTCCCAACAAAGGATACTATATGAAGGAATTGATGAAACAAACTATTCATATAAGTTAAAAAAGGAAAGAAATAGTGCAAGGGGAAAGCAACCAAGGATCCATAAAGAAGTTAAAGTTGAAAATAAATGTTGATGATACATATTCTATAGTAAAAGACAAAGAACCTATTCAGTTAGTTATTTCCACACCTCCATTGGTCTCTCTTACTAACACCACTACTCCTATAATTTACACCATTCATTATTCTATTGCACCTAACATAGATCCATCAATACTTATGCCACCTCCAAAATCTCATAGCATTAAGCCTCCAAAGAAATCTATTCAAAAGGAAACTAATTTACCTCCTCCTCCTCCTCCATATTCTCCACCTACTTCTCCACCTCCCCCTCCTTTAGAAGACCAACCCACCATTGAAAATGAGCAAGAAAAAGTAATTGCCAAGGAGGAAACCCCATCTCAGGAAGCACTATAGGAAAATAAAAAAGAAGCAGTTAAACCTGAGATGAAAGCCATGAAAGAGGTAGTAGATGAAAAGGTAAAAGAAGTAGAAAAAATGAAAAAAGTTGAATTTGAGAAGGAGGATACACATCTAGTAAAAGAGAAAGAATATAAGGAGGTAACAGAGGTAGTTTTATAGAAAGAAGTGAAGAAAGTGAAAGAAAACAAAGTTGTCAAGGAGAAAGAAGTTGAAATTGAGAAGTTGAGAAAGATCCAGAGAAAGAGATTATGAAAATGATAGAAACTCAAGGAGTTCCTTCTCAAGATCTAGTGGTGAGGAATAACAACTAGGAAGTGGTAACTCGTTTAGACACCTCCACTAGTACAGACTTCTCATCTTGGTTGCTAATGCAAACAATTCAAGAATCTAAGGAAATAATAAATCTTGAGGAGATAGAATTGAAACTATTGAAAATTTTTGACAAGAAAGGAAAGAAGTGTAAGTCTACTAAGGTAACTTCAAAATTGATAATTGAGCCTATAGGGCATAAGTTTACAAATATATCAATTCCACCATAAGGAATGAGCAAAGGAGAAGTCACTGAAAGTGACTTAACAATTTCAAAGATACCCCTTGGGGAAGTTACCACTGAAGGATTGAAGCAAGATACACAAAACTTTATTAACACTCTCTTTAAGAAGTTTGATGAGGAGAAAGTTTCTAAGGCCAAGTTGAACGAACAAAATACTTAACTATATGAAATAATAGCCAAAGTTTCTAGGTCTGTTCCACATCAATCTATTATTTTAGGAGATTCAATTGGCCAACAAGTGATAACTAAGGTAGAAGAGATTGGACATAAGGCTATGGCCATTGATAAATGGATAGAGAAGATGCATCAAATGGCTCAAAATCTTAACCCTAACATTTTAAATAAATTAGTTGAGATAAAGGTAGTAATGAAGGAAATTGAGAATGAAAATGGAATTTCTAAGTTGTAGTCAGAGAGTTTGCAAACAATAAGTAATTTGAGTGAAAAAGTTTTGATAGAAGAGAAAATTATCCCTGAAGGATCTATAAATAAGTTAAAATAAGAAGAGTATCTCCTATCTTTTCACATGCATATTATAGAAACAATGTATGAAGAAATGAAGAATTTGGAGGAAGAAACTTGTAATGAAAAGTTGAATTTGGAAGACTGTCTCTTTGGTCTTACTAATATTTGGTCTGATAATTTTCCAAGGACATCTGAGTAGTTATATTAGTAATTCAAACAAATAATAGAAAATGCCACAACTCCTTTCACAGTTAAATCTATAAAGGATTTAATCAAATGCCAACATGAAATCAAGAGACTTGAACCAAGTCTCGAAAAGGTAAAAGGTCATAGTAAGAGGTTGGAAAGGGAAATGTTAAGATTTAAGATGAAAAGACAATCACTTGCTAAACTTGATAATGAAATAATATAGTTGATGATGTCTTAGCACATCAAGTATAGAGAGAAATGCAAATCTGAAGTCCACAAGGTGGAATAGTTATTATTGCTCTTCTTTCCAACAATTTATTCTTTCTTCTTCCCATTTTCTTCCATTCTATTTATACAAGTAACTTTTTTAGAAGAAATTACTTTTTAGTAAAGACATTTAGTAGAGTTACTTGCTAAGGTATATTACTTTGTAAAATTGTAAGACTCAAGTAACTTGGCTAAAAGCCATTACTTGAAGTAATCTTATAAGAGTAAATTTATTAAGTGAACACTGCCAAACATGCAAAGTAGTTTTTTCAATCCAAACAGTGAGATCAAAAGGCACTACATGTCACTAGTTATTGCATGCCACAAAGGAGAAATTTTAGGAAGATGCCTCTTAATAATTTCTAGTTTTATTGCAACACATGGGTTTTGAAGAAATTATTTCCTATTTGAGTTTCGGATTTGTTTTTGTATAAATATAAGCCTAGGCCTATGTGCCCATGGGATGGTAATTTTTGGATAGCATTTGTAACTGAAACAACAGAATTTAAGTAATCTAAAAATTTGTGTTTAGATTTTTTAGTTTTTATTTTGTAAGAAATTGGTTCAAAGTGAATGAGAAAGACATTTTCTATGGAACTTTACATCTCAAGAGATCATTTGGTGGATTTGTGGAGATTAAAATGGTAAAATTTGTGTTATCTTTAATTTGAATGTAAATTCCAGTCTTTCTTAGTCATTTTATGAAAATATTATTATTTTTTGAATGTTTATTTACTTGTATGAATTAAATAAGGTCTGTAAAACTACTTATTGTGAAGTACAACTCCTTTCTTCTCACACATTATAATATTTCATTCTTAATTTCCCAAAACTCTCTTTACACATTCTCTAAAACACCTACTTGCTACAAAATCACCTTGTTATGGTTCATGAACACTATAATTAAAGTAATACACCAAAAAATAAAACAACTTGTACATAATCTATATAATTTGTGAATAAATATGAGTAATAAATAATTAAAAGTAAATAGACATAAACATACAAGAGATTTACTATTAAATGAAGGACATTTAATCTCATGACTACCTAGGTAATTTTGTTAGCTTGAAAAATATCTAGCCAACAGACTCTATATCACTTCTTGATCCAATCAACATTTTAGGTGACAATTCAAGCGATGATTCTACCCCAATTAGTGGCAAAACTTCTGAGAGTAATAAATTTTGCACCATAACTCCATTTGACTCCCCGTTTGAACTGTTGAAAAGTTATGAATGAGGGGAACACCATGAGATGGCACAAAGATCTGTTTAGTGGGTTTTGACCCCTAAAAACCAAATGGAAGTGCTCTAAATTTCAAATTTAGTAGTACAATATAAAAATAGTAAGTTTCTAAAAATAGTAATTCTTTGAATTATGTATTGTTGTGAATCATGGAAGTTGAAACACTTAATCTCCCTTGAGATTGGTGACCTTACACATCCTCCTACTACCTTCAAAATGTGTATAAATGAAGATTTAACCCAAAAAGGAAATTAGACATCTCTTCCCAAAGATAGGCATATGATGTATCTACAATTTTTGAACAATAAAACATCTCTTCTTAGAGATAACATTATTACAATTGTGTTATTCTTACTTCTTAAATTATCTTGCAACCAAAGCTTCTAAGTTTTGGATCAATGGTATCATAGTGGTTTGTCTTGAGAGTGTACAATCTTGAGGATGAGGTTAGCTTACAAGAGTCTTGGGTGGAAAACAACAAAGCTTCTAAACTATCCATTTAATCACTCTAAATGACTTAAAATGGTAGACAACACTAAGACATCTGATCCTTTCAAGGAAATGGTGATTGAAGCCCTCCAAAAATAATAAGTACATATGCTACAACAATTCACCCAAATTCTCCAACAAATCTTGATGGAAAATTCTAGGTCCTCATCTACACCCCCATATCCTTTTAGTGCCCCAACACCCTTCAAGGTTTAGGTGAATTTTGATTTCACTACATTTGAAGGCAAAATCAATGCTGATGTAGTAGAAAATTGGTTGGATCAATTGTCTTCCTATTTTATTTGTAAATAAATTTATTGATAAAGAGAATATCACTTTTGCTCTTTTGAAAGCATCATTGTTTGTCAAAAATTGGTGGAAAGTGTACAAGAAGAGATTCAGTACAAATGATATTGACCTTGAGGCAGAAACTACTTGGGATGATTTCATAGAAGCTATAAAAGAAGAATACTACCCCATTAGAGCATATGATGATTTGTATATAGAGTGGCAATAACTTCACCAAGGTAAAGAATAGTTTGTTCAAGATTACACTGACATTTTTCATTCTCTATCTATCAGATTGGGCATCCAAGAAAGTGAGAAACATAAGGTTCTCAATTATCATGGTGGACTGCAATGGTATATATGGGGGGAGATGGAACTCTTCAATTTGGAAACCCTCAGTGAGGTGTACAAGTTTGTGGTGAAAATTGAGCAGAAGCATGGAAGAATGAATATGAAGAGTCAACCTTCATAATAGAAAAGTGACAAAGAAAGTCAAATATGAGGCCAAAATTGGAAGTAAAAGGAAGAGAAGATTGGGAAATGGTGTGATTACCACAAATCAAGAATGCACTCTAAAGAAGAATGTCAAGCCATCAAGTCCCTACTTTCTGAGTCATAATCCTCAACATCTACTGCTCTACCTCATACACACCCTACAGTCAAAGAGGATGAAGAAGAGATTGTAGATGCTGAGCTCAATGCCATCATTGATTCATCATAAGCCCATGAGGAGAGTCTAGATGACAACGAAAGGTTGTTTCACTCTAAGTTATGGGTGAAAGGTAAGCCTCTATATTTCATTCTTGATAGTGGGAGTCAAAAGAATTTAATATTTGTTAATGTTGTGAAAAGCCTAAATTTGTCTATGAAGCCTCACCCAAAGCCTTACAATATTGGATGGTTGAGTCCATGGAGAAACCTCCATGTCATCCACCAATGTCTTATCTCATATGCAATAAAACCTTTCCAAGATGAGGTTTTATGTGATGTGGTCAATCTAGATGTTTGTGATGTACTCTTTAGTTAGCCATTCATGTATGATCTACATGGCATCTATGAATCAAAACTCAAAGGATCACCCTCACTCTTGGAATATGGTGCTATAGGGTACCAGAGGTACCACCTTCTACATCTATCTCCCTAATTAGTGTCAAGAAATTTATACTTATGGTGGCCAAGCCATAGAAATCCAAAAGGGTCGATGTTACAACCCTAACTACACAAACAACACAACAATAAAAGAAAATAGATACAAAGCTAAAGAAGTTCATGGCTTTCCATCCACAAACTGATGGTTTGATATAAATGGTGAATAATCAAGCCTTGCATAGCTCCATAAAGCACAGCTCCACAAAGCATGGTCCATTCCAAGTATGGATCGAGAATAAAACCAAAAACTAAATGCTACACTTGAAGAAAAATCTTAGTGCAATGGGGACCATTATTTTTTAAGGAGGGAGGAATGATCTGAGCAACATTTCAAGTGATAATTTAGGCAATGGTTCTACCCCAATTGGTGGCATAATTTTTGAGAGCCATAAATTTTTCACCATAGCTCTATTTGACTCCACGTTTAAACCGTTGGAAAGATAAGAATGATAAGAACACCATGAAGTGGCATGGATATTTTATTGGTGGATTTTGACCCTTAAAAATCAAATATAATTTCCCTAAATTTTAATTTTAGTAGTGTAATCTAAAAATAATAATTCCTTAAATTTTGTATTATTGTAAATCATGGAAGTTAAACCACTTAATATTCCTCAAGATTGGTGACCTTTCACATCCTCCTACTACTTTCAAAATATGTATAAATGAAGATGTAACCCAAAAAGGAAATCAGACATCTCTTCCCAAAGATAGGCATATATTATATTTGTAATTTTTGAATAATAAAACATCTCTTCTTAGAGATAACATTATTACAATTGTGTTGTTCTTATTTCTTGAATTATCTTTCAACAAAAGATTCTACATTTTAGATCAGTGGTATCAGAGTGGTTTGTCTTGAGAGTGTATGATATTGAGGATGAGGTCAGGCTATAAGAAGCTTGGTTGAAAAATAACAAAGCTTTAAAACTATCTACTATTCACTCCAAATGACTTCAAATGGCAGAAAATAGTGAGACATCTGATTTTTTCACAAAAATGGTGAATAAAGCCTTTCAATAGTAGTAAGTATAGATACTACAATAATTCACCCAAATTCTCTAACATATCTTGATGGGAAATTTTGGCTCATTATCTACACCTCCACATGCTTTCAGTGCCCCAACACCCTTCAAGGTTTAGGTGAATTTTGATATCCCCATATTTGAAGGCAAAATCAATGTTCATGTAGTAGAAAATTGGTTGGATCAATTGTCTTCTTATTTTTTTATAAATAAATTTATCGATAAAGAGAAGATCACTTTTGCTCTTTTGAAAACATCATTGACTATAAAAAATTGGTGGGAAGTGTACAAGAAGAGATTCAGTATGGATGATATTGGCCTTGAGGTGGAACCTACCTAGAATAATTTCATAAAAGCTATAAAGGAAGAATACTACCCCATTGGAGCATATGATGATCTATATATAGAGTGGCAACAACTTCACCAAGGTAAGGAATAGTTTGTTCAAGATTACACTAACATTTTTCATTCTCTATCTGTGAGATTAGGCATCTAGTAAAGTGAGAAACACAAGGTCATCAAATATCATGGTGAACTAAAATGGTATATACAGGGGGAGATAGAACTCTTCAATTTGGAAACCCTCAGTGAGGTGTACAAGTTTGTGGTGAAAATTGAGCAGAAGCATGGAAGAATGAATATGAAGAGTCAGCCTTCATAATGGAAAAGTGATAAAGAAGGTAAAAAATGAGGCCAAAATTAGAAGCAAAAGGAAGAGAAGATTAGGAAATGGTGTGATTACCACAAATATGGAAGGCACTCCAAAGAAGAATGTCAAGCCATCAAGTCCCTACTTTCTGAGTCACAATCTTCAACATCTACTGCTCTACCTTATACACACCCTATATTTGAAAATGATGAAGAAGAGATTATAGATGTTGAGCCTAATGCCATTATTGCTTCATCACAGACCCATGCGAAGAAGCTAGATGACAAGGAAAGGTTGTTTCACTCTAAGTTATGGATGAAAGGTAAGCCTCTACATTTCATTCTTGATAGTGGGAGTCAAAAAAATTTAATCTCTACTAATGTTATGAAAAGCCTAAATTTGTCTATGAAGTCTCACCCAAATCCATATAGTATTGGATGGTTGAGTCCAGGGAGAAACCTCTATGTCACCCACCAATGTCTTCTCTCATATGTAATAAAACCTTTCTAAGATGAGGTCTTATGTGATATGGTTAATCTAGATGTTTGTAATGCAATATTTGGTCAACCATTCATGTATGATCAATATGAAATCTATGAATAAAGAACTTGAAGGATCACCCTCACTCTTAGAACATGTCACTATAGGGTACCAGAGGTATCACCTTCTACATCTATCTCCTTGATTAGTGTCAAGAAATTTGTTCTCATGGTGGTTAAGCCACATAAATCCAAAAGGGCTGATGTTACAACCCTAACTACATAAACAACATAAAAACAAAATAAAATAGATACTAATCTAAATAATTTCATGGCCTTCCATCCATAGACTGATGGTCAAATAGAAATGGTGAACAATTGGGCCCTGCATACCTCCATAAAGCATAGCTTCACAAAGCATAGTCCATTCCAAGTATGCATCAAGAATCAAATAAAAATAAAAATACCACACTTGATGAAAAATCTTGGTGTAATGGGAACCAGTGATTCTCAAGGAGGGAGGAATGATCTGAGCAACATTTTAGGTGATAATTCAGGGGATGGTTCTATCCCAATTGGTGACAGAACTTTTAGGAGCCATAACTTTTGCACCATAGCTCCGTTTGACTTTTCATTTGAATCATTAGAAAGCTAAGAAAGAGGGGAACACCATGAGATATCATGGGGATTTGATTGATGGGTTTTGATCCTCAAAAACAAAATGGAAGTAATATAAATTTTAATTGTAAAAGTGCAATCTAAAAATAGTAAGTTTTTAAAAATAGTAATTCCTCAAATTCTATATTGTTGTGAATCATGGAAGTCAAACTACTTAATCTCTCTTGATATTGGTGAACTTATACATCAACATAATACTTTAAAAATGTGTATATATGAAGTTTTAATGCAAGAAGGAAATCATACATCTTTTCTTAGAGATAAGCATATGTTGTATCTACAATTTTTGAGCAATAAAACATCTCTTCTCAGAGATAACATTATTACAATTGTGTTCTTATTTTTTGAACTATATTTCAGCCAAAGCTTCTAAGTTTTGGATTAGTGGTATCAAAGTGGTTTGTCTTGAGGTGTATGATCTTGAGGATGAGGTTAGGCTACAAGAAGCTTGGTTGAAAAACAATAGAGCTTCCAAACTATCTACTTATTCACTCCAAATGACTTCAAATGGTAGGAAACACTGAGACATCTGATCCTTTCAAGAAAATGGTGAATGAATCCCTCTAGTAGAAGTAAGCATAGATGTTACAACAATTCATCCAAATTCTCCAACAAATTTTGATGGGAAATTTTGGCTCCTCATCTACACCCCCACATCCTTTTAGTGCCCTAATACCCTTCAAGGTTTAGGTGAATTTTGATAGCCCTAAATTTGAAAGCAAAATCAATCCTGATGTAGTAAAAAATTGATTGGATCAATTATCTTCCTATTTTTATATAAATAAATTTATCAATAAAGAAAAGATCAGTTTTGCTCTTTTGAAAGCATCATTACCTATCAATAATTGGTTAGAAGTGTATAAGAAGAGATTAAATATAGATGATATTGGCCTTGAGGTAGAACCTACATGGGATGATTTCATAGAAGCTATAAAAGAATAGTACTACCCCATTGGAGCATATGATGATCTATATATAGAGTGGCAACAAATTCACCAAGGTAAGGAATAGTCTATTCAAGATTACACTAATATTTTTAATTCTCTATCTGTGAGATTGGGCATCTAGGAAATTGAGAAACATAAGGTTCTCAAATATCATGATGGACTACAATGGTATATATGGGAGGAGATGGAACTCTTCAATTTAGAAACCCTCAATGAGATGTACAAGTTCATGGTGAAGATTGAGTAGAAGCATGGAAAAATGAATACAAAGAGTCAGCATTCATAATGGAAAAGTGACAAAGAAGGTCAAACATGAGGCTAAAATTGGAAGAAAAAGGAAGAGAAGATTGAGAAATAGTTTGATTACCACAAATCTAGAATGCACTCTTAAGAAGAATGTCAAGCCATCAAGTCCCTACTTTTTGAGTCACAATCCTCAAGATCTACTGCTCTACCACATATATACCTTGTAATAGAAGAGGATGAAGAAGAGATTGTAGATGATGAGCCCGATGCCATCATTGCTTCATCACAAACCCATGAGGAGAGGATAGAAAACAAGGAAAGGTTATTTCACTCTAAGTTATGGGAGAAAGGTAAGCCTCTACATTTAATTCTTGATAGTGGGAGTCAAAAGAATTTAATCTCTACTAATATTGTGAAAATCCTAAATTTTTATATGAAGCCTCACTCAAAGCCATACATTATTGGATGGTTGAGTCCAGGGAGAAACCTCCATGTCACCCACCAATGTCTTCTCTCATATTCATTAAAACCTTTCCAATATGAGGATTTATGTGATGTGGTCAATCTAGATGTTTATGATGTACTCTTTGGTCAACCATTAATGTATGATCGACAAGGAATTTATAAATCAAGAACTCAAAATATCACTCTCACTCTTGGAACACAGTGCTATAGGGTACCAGAGGTACCACCTTCTACATCTATCTCCCTGATTAGTGCCAAAAAATTCATTCTCATGGTGGTCAAGCCATATAAATCCAAAAGGGATGATTTTACAGCCCTAAATACAAAAACAACATAATAATAGAAGCAAATAGATACCAAGATGAAGTTCATGGCCTTCCATCTACAGACTGATGGTTAGATAGAAATGGTGAATAATCAGGTCCTACATAGCTCCACAAAGCACAACCCATTCCAATTATGCATCAGGAATCAAATCAAAACACAATTGACACACTTGATGAAAAATCTTGGTGTGATTGGGATCATTTCTTCTCAAGGAGGGAGGAATGATCTGAGCAACATTTCAAGTAATAATTTAAGTGATGGTTCTACCCCAATTAGTGGTAGAACTTCTGGGAGCCATAACTTTTGCACCATAGCTCTGTTTAACTCCCCGTTTGAACCATTGGAAAGCTAATAATGAGGGAAACACCTTGAGATGGTAGGGATATTTGATTAGTGGGGTTTGACCCCTAAAAACCAAATAGAAGTGCCCCAAATTTTAATTTTAATAATGCAATCTAAAAATAGTAATTCCCAAATTATGTATTGTTGTGAATCATGGAAGTCAAACCAATTAATCTCCCTCAAGATTGGCGACCTTCAACATCCTTTTACTACCTTAAAAATGTGTATAAATGAAGATGTAACCCAAAAAGGAAATCAAACATCTCTTCCCAGAGATAGGAATATGTTGTATCTACAATTTTTGAACAATAAAATATCTCTTCTCAAAGAGACCATTATTACAATTGTGTTGTTTTTATTTCTTAAATTATCTTTCAACCAAAGCTTATAAGTTTTGGATCAGTGGTATCAGATTGGTTTGTCTTGAGAGTGTATGATACTGAGGATGATGTTAGGGTATAAGAAACTTGGGTGGAAAATAATAGAGCTTCCAAACTATCCACCTATTCACTTGAAATGACTTCAAATGGTGGATAACACTGAGACATCAGATCCTTTTAAGTAAATAGTGAATGAAGCCCTCCAATAGTAACAAGCATAGATGATACAATAATTCACCCAAATTCTTCAATAAATCTTGATGGGAAATTTTATCTCCTCATTTACACCTCCACATCCTTTCAGTTCCCCAACACCCTTTAAGGCTTTGGTGAACTTTGATATCCCTACATTTGAAGGCAAAATCAATGTTGATGTAGTAGAAAATTTGTTGGATCAATTTTCTTCCTATTTTTATATAAAGAAATTTACCAAAATAGAGATCACTTTTACTCTTTTGAAAGCATCATTACTTTTCAAAAATTGGTAGGAAGTGTATAAGAAGAGATTCAATATGGATGATATTAGCCTTGAGGTGGAACCTACCTGGGATGATTTTATAAAAGCTATAAAAGAAGAATACTATGCCATTAGAGCATATGATGATCTGTATATAGAGTGCAACAACTTTGCCAAGGTAATGAATAGTCTGTTTAAGATTACACTAACATTTTTGATTCTCTATCTACAAGATTGGGCATCTAGGAAAGTGAGAAACACAAAGGTTCTCAAATATTGTCACGGACTACAATATTATATATGGGGGGAGATGGAACTCTTCAATTTGGAAACCCACGGTGAGGTATACAAGTTCATGATGAAGATTGAGCAGAAACATGGAATAATGAATATGAAGAGTCAGTGTTCAAAATGAAAAAGTGATAAAGAAGGTCAAATACGAGGATAAAATTGGAAGGAAAAGGAAGAGAAGATTAGGAAATGGTATGATTACCACAAATATAGAACACACTCCAAAGAATAATGTCAAGCCATCAAGTCCCTGCTTTCTGAGTCACAATCCTCAACATTTACTATTCTACCTCATTCACACCATATAGTTAAAGAGGATGAAGAAGAAATTGTAAATGCTGAGCCTGATGCTATTGTTACTTTATCACAGACCCATGAGGAGAGGCTAGATGACAAGAAACTATTGTTTCACTCTAAGTTATGGGTGAAAGGTAAGCCTCTACATTTCATTCTTGATAGTGGGAGTCAAAAGAATTTAATCTCTGCTAATGTTGTGAAAATCCTAAATTTGTCCATGAAGCCTCACCTAAATTCATACAGTATTGGATGGTTGATTCTAGGGAGAAACCTTCATGTCACCCACCAATGTCTTCTCTCATATACAATAAAACCTTTCCAAGATGAGGTCTTATGTGATGTGGTCAATCTGGATGTTTATGATGTACTCTTTGGTTAGCCATTCATGTATGATCGACATGAAATCTATGAATCAATAACTCAAAAGATCACCCTCACTCTTGGAACACAGTGCTACAAGGTACCACCTTCTACATTTTTCTCCCTAATTAGTGCCAATAAATTCATTCTCATGGTGGTCAAGCCATAAAAATCCAAAAGGGCCAATATTGTAGCCCTAACTACACAAACAAAAAAAAATAGAATTAAATAGATACCAAGCTAAAAAATTTTATGGCCTTCCATCCATAGACTGATGGTCAAAGAGAAATGGTGAACAATCAGGCCCTGCATAGCTCCATAAAGCACAGTCCATTCTAAGTATGCATCAAGAATCAAATCAAAACACAACTACCAAACTTGATGAAAAATATTGGTGTAATGGGGACCATTGCTTCTCAAGGAGGGAGGAATGATCTGAGCAACATTTCAGGTGACAATTCAGGTGACGGTTCTACCCCAATTGGTGCTAGAACTTTTGGGAGCCATAACTTTTAAATGATAGCTCCGTTTGACTTCCCAATTGAACCATTGGAAAGCTAAGAATGAGGGGAACACTATGAGATGGAATGGATATTATCTAAGTGGGTTTTGAACCTTAAAATCTAAATGGAAGTGCCCAAAATTTAAATTTTAGTAGTGCAATCTATAAATAGTAAGTTTCTAAAAATAGTAATTCCTCAAATTCTGTATTATTGTGAATCATGGAAGTCAAAACACTTAATCTCCCTTAATATTGGTGACATTTCACATCCTCAAAATACTTTTAAAATTTGTATAAATGAAGATATAACCCAAAAAGGAAATCAGACATCTCGTCTTAGAGATAGGCATATGTTGTATCTATAATTTTTGAGCAACAAAACATCTCTTCTAAGAGATAGTATTATTACAATTATGTTATTTTTATTTCTTGAACTATCTTTCAACTAAAGCTTCTAAGTTTTGGATCAGTGGTATCAAAATGGTTTGTCTTAAGAGTGTATGATCTTGAGGATGAGGTTAGATTACAAGAAGCTTGGGTGGAAAACAATTGAGCTTCCAAAGTATCCACCTATTCGCTCTAAATAACTTTAAATGGTAGATAACACTGAGACATTTGATCCTTTCAAGGAAATGATGAATGAAGCACTCCAATAGTAGCAAGTAAATATGCTATAATAATACACCCAAATTCTCCAAAAAATTTTGATGTGAAAATTTGGCTCCTCATTTGCACCCCCACATCATTTTTGTGCCCCAACACCCTTCAAGGTTTAGGTGAATTTTGATATCCCTACATTTAAAGGCAAAATCAATACTGATGCAGTAGAAAATTGGTTGGATCAATTGTCTTCCTATTTTTTTGTAAATAAATTTATTGATAAAGAGAAGATCACTTTTGCTCTTTTGAAAGCATCATTGCCTATAAAAAATTGGTGGGAAGTGTACAAGAAGATATTTAATATGAATGATATTGGACTTGAGGTGGAACCTACCTGGGATGATTTCATAGAAGCTATAAAAGAAGAATACTAGCCCATTCAAGCATATGATGATTTGTATATAGAGTGGAAACAACTTCACCAAGGTAAGGAACAATCTGTTCAAGATTACACTAACATTTTTTATTCTCTATCTGCAAGATTGGGCATTTAGGAAAGTGAGAAACATGAGGTTCTCAAATATCATGGTGGACTATAATGGTATATATGGGTGGAAATAGAACTCTTTAATTTAAAAACCCTTAGTGGGTGTACAAATTTATGGTGAAGATTGAGTAGAAGTATGGGAGAATGAATATGAAGAGTCAACCTTAAAAATGGAAAAGTGACAAAGAAGGTCAAATATGAGATCAAAATTAGAAGCAAAAGGAAAAGAAGATTGGGAAATGGTGTGATTACCATAATTATAGAATGCACTCTAAAGAAGAATGTTGAGCCATCAAGTCCATACTTTCTGAGTCACAATCCTCAACATCTACTACTCTACCTCATACACACCCTACAGTCAAAGAGGATGAAGAAGAGATTATAGATGCTGAGCCTGATGACATCATTAATTCATCATAGACCCATGAGGAGAGGCCAACTGACAAATAAAGGTTGTTTCACTCTAAGTTATGGGTGAAAGGTAAGCCTCTACATTTCATTCTTGATAGTGGAAGTCAAAACAATTTAATCTTTACTAATGTTGTGAAAATCCTAAATTTTTCTATGAAGCCTCATCCAAAGTCATATAGTATTAGATGGTTGAGTCCAGGGAGAAATATCCATGTCACCCACCAATGTCTTCTCTCATATTCAATAAAACCTTTCTAAGATGAGGTCTTATGTGATGTGGTCAATTTTTAAGCTTACGATGTACTCTTTGGTCAGCCATTCATGTATGATTGACATGGGATCTATGAATTAAGAACTTGAAAGATCACCCTCACTCTTGGAACATGGTGCTACAAGGTACCAAAGGTACCACCTTCTACATGTATCTCCCTGACTCGTGCCAAGAAATTCATTCTCATGGTGATCAAGCCACATAAATCTAAAAGGGCCAATGTTGTAGCCCTAACTACACAAACAACACAAAAACAAAAGTAAATAGATACCAAGCTGAAAAATTTCATGGCCTTCCATCCACAGATTGATGGTCAAAGAGAAATGGTGAACAATCGGGCCCTATATAGCTCCACAAAGCATAGTCCATTCCAAGTATGCATCAATAATCAAATCAAAACACAACTACCACACTTGATGAAAGATATTGGTGCAATTGGGAGCTTTGCTTTTCAAAGAGGGTAGAATGATCTGAGCAACATTTTAGGTGATAATTTAGGTTATGGTTCTACCCCACTTGGTGGTAGAACTTTTGAAGTCATAACTTTTGCATCGTAGCTCCATTTGACTCCACATTTGAACCATTGGAAAGCTAAGAATGAGGGGAATGCTGTGAGATGGAAAAAAGACCCACTTGGTTGGTATTGACCCATAAAAACCAAATAGAAGTGCCCCAAATTTTAATTTTAGTAGTGCAATCTAAAAATAGTAAGTTTATAAAAATAGTAATTCCTTGAATTCTATATTGTTGTGAATCATGAAAGTTAAACCACTTAATCTCCCTTGAGATTGGTGACCTTCCACATCCTCCTAATACCTTCAAAATGTGTATAAATGAATATGTAACTCAAAAAGGAAATTAGACATCTCTTCTCAGAGATAGGCATATGTTGTATCTACAAGTTTTGAGCAATAAAACATCTCTTCTTAGAGATAACATTATTACAATTATGTTCTTATTTCTTGAATTATCTTTCAACCAAAGCTTCTGAGTTTTGGATCAGTGGTATCAGAGTGGTTTATCTTGAGAGTGTATGATATTGAAGACGAGGTCAAGATATAAAAAGCTTGGGTAGAAACTAATAGACCTTCCAAACAATCTACCTATTTGCTCCAAATTACTTCAAATGGCAGATACTATTGAGACATCCAATCCTTTCAAGGAAATGGTGAATGAATCCCTCCAACAAAAATAAGTACAGATGCTACAATAATTCACCCAAATTCTCCAACAAATCTTAATGGGAAATTCTTGCTTCTCATCTGCACCCCCACATCTTTTCAGTGCCCTAACACCCTTCAAGGTTTAGGTGAATTCTGATATCCCTACATTTTAAGGCAAAATCAATGCTGATATAGTAGAAAATTGGTTATATTAGTTATCTTCCTATTTTTCTATAAATAAATTTATTGATAAAAAGAAGATCACTTTTGCTCTTTTGAAAGTATAATTACTTGTCAAAAATTAGTGGGAAGTGTACAAGAAGAGATTTAATATGGATGATATTCTCCTTGAGATGGAACTTACCTGGGATAATTTCATAGAAGCTATAAAGGAAGATTACTACCCCATTAAAGCATATGATGATCTATATATAGAGTCTTAACAACTTAACCAAGGTAAGTAACAGTCTATTCAAGATTACATTGACATTTTTCATTCTCTATCTATGAGATTGGGCATCCAGGAAGGTGAGAAACACAAGGTTATTAATATCATGGTGGACTACAATGGTATATATGGGGGGAGATGTAACTCTTTAATTTGGAAACCCTCAGTGAGGCATACAAGTTCGTAGTAAAGATTGAGCAGAAGCATGGAAGAATGAATATAAAAAGTCAGCCTTAAAAATGGAAAAGTGATAAAAAAAGGTCAAAAATGAGGCCAAAATTGGAAGAAAAAGGAAGAGAAGATTGGGAAATGTTGTGATTACCATAAATCTAGAATGCACTCCAAAAAAAAATGTCAAGCCTTCAAGTACTTACTTTTTGAGCCACAATCCTCAAGATCTACTGCTCTACCTCATACACACCATACAATCAAAGAGGATGAAGAAAATATTATAGATGCTGATCTTGATGCCATCATTGCTTCATCACAAACCCATGAGGAGAGACTAGATGACAAGGAAAGGTTGTTTCACTCTAAGTTATGGGTGAAACGTAAGCCTCTACATTTCATTCTTAATAGTGGGAGTCAAAAGAATATAATCTCTACTAATATTATGAAAATCCTAAATTTTTCTATGAAGCCTCACCCAAAGCCATACAGTATTAGATGGTTGAGTCCAGGGAGAAACCTCTATGTCACCCACCAATGTCTTCTCTCATATGTAATAAAACTTTTCCAAGATGAGGTCTTATGCGATGTGGTCAATTTGGATGTTTATGATGTACTCTTTGGTCAACCATTCATGTATGATCGATATGTCATATATGAATCAAGAACTTGAAGGATCACCCTCACTCTTGGAACACAACATTATAGGGTACTAAAGGTACCACCTTCTACATCTATCTCCTTGATTAATGCCAAGAAATTCATTTTCATGGTGGTCAAGCCAAAAAAATCTAAAAGGGCTGATGTTATAGACCTAACTACAAAAAAAACACAATAATAGAAGAAAATAGATACCAAGATAAATAATTTTATGACCTTCCATCCACATACTCATGGTTAGACAAAAATGGTGAACAATTAGGCCCTACACAGCTCCATAAAGCAGAGCTCCACAAAGCATAGTCCATTCCATGTATGCATCAAGAATCAAATAAAAACACAACTACCAAACTTGATGATAAATATTGGTACAATGGGGACCATTTCTTCTCAAGGAGGAAGGAATGATCTAAGCAACATTTTAGGTGACAATTCAGGTGACGGTTCCACCCCAATTGGTGGCAGAACTTCTGAGAGCCATAACTTTTGCACTATAGCTCCGTTTGACTCCCCATTTGAACTGTTGGAAAGATAAGAATGAGGAGAACACCATGAGATGACACAAATATTTTATTAGTGTGTTTTTACCTCCAAAAACCAAATGGAACTATGTTAAATTTAAATTTTAGTAGTGCAATCTAAAAACAGTAAGTTTCTAAAAATAATAATTTCTCAAATTTTGTATTGTTGTGAATTGTGGAAGTCAAACCACTTAATATCCCTTGAGATTGGTGACCTTCCACATCCTCTTACTACCTTCAAAATGTGTATAATTAAAGATGTAACCCAAAAAGGAAATAAAACATCTTTTCCCAAAAATAGGCATATGTTGTATCTACAATTTTTGAGCAATAAAACATCTCTTCTCAAAGATAGCATTATTAAAAATTGTGTTATTATTGTTTCTTGAAAATATTTCGAGTTTTGGATCACTTTTTAATTGATTAAACAAAATCTTCATAGAACTTAGGTTCCATGGATATCTACTAACAGACCTATAGACCCGTGGGTGGCTATAACACACTTCAACAATGTTTGAGAGTATAATTTGATCACTCTCTCAACATATTGAAATTATCTTAAAATTTTTACATAGTATTATCTCATGATTTATTGGTTTCTCATTACCATTTAGATCCAACATTGATGTTCAAACTTGTAGAGAGCCATTGCCTCTTGAAGGACTATTTATAGAGAGATACTTATCAAGAGAGAACAAATTAATTATGAGACAATGAGGAGTTTTTCATCATAAATGGAGCACCATAAACCTTTAAAAGTGATAGACATCTCAAACAACCAAAATTTAAAGTAGGAGTGACTAAAACACCCTATACATTAAGACACATTTTATCTTATTGAAGACACTTCATTGATTAAACTACCATCAAAAGGATATATTTGATCTATAAAAACATCCCTAAAAACCATAATTCGCCATAAAATTCTTAAGTGGAGAAACAAAATCAAAATCAGACCCTACTTGGATGGCCAAGGCATAGTGACTTACTATCACTCTTAGAAATTGTTCATAAAAGAGGGGCCATGAATATGCAAAACAATGACATTAATTTAAATATTATTAGGACCCATAATAATGGACAATTTTTATCTCTTAACTCTCTCTCTCTCTTTTGACCATACCATCTACTTGAATTTTGCCTTTTTGAGCTTATAAAGCTAGTGATGAAAGAGAGAGAATGTCTAAAGCAACTGTACAACCTAAAACTTGATATAAAGTTTGAAACTAATCTTAATAATCTCAAGGGACACTTTGAAACCATTTTAAACTAAAAAGTGATCTTTTAAGGCTATATAAGTGCTCAAAAGTATTTGTAAAGTGGCCTTTTTCTCAATTTAGGCATTGAACCTACAAGTTTATTAGTCTCTGACCTTTCCTAAACTTTTTATGACATTAGGTACATTGGGGAACCTTATTGAAACATTTTATTTTGAATATTATATGTATAACTCCTCCATATAGGCAAAAAGGTGACTAAAATGTCATTTTAGCACATAAGAATATGATAAATGGTTATACATGATTTTGCAAGCTTAAAGACATATTAACACCAATTTTTCTAAACCATGTCACACACTTGACCATACCAAGACCTCATAAATGACCCCTAGGACTAGACAAGTACATATAAGATAAAACTTTAGACAAGGCTAGATAAGGAAAAATATGACCACATGGAAAATATTTAGGACCATTTAAGCCCATGACAAGACCACATACAAATTTTGACATCCCCATGAAAGTTTCAACTTAGAGGTGTTGAACAATTTTGACTTGGTGTAAATTTTTTTTCAACACAAGGTAAGTGCCACTAAAAACAAGAGTGATCTAAAATCCATAATTAAAACAACTTTAGATCCATCTCCTCACCTGGTTTTATCAACTCCTCCACATAGATTTTTCACCAACCTTCTAGAATCATCAACACATTTTTTATATCAGATCTCAGAATGCAATTTCATATCTATCCCTCCCATCAACCAGGTTGATAAGACACAATATTTTCCAAATAACTATTATTCCAATGCATTCTATAAATATCACAAGACACTAGGCCATACAACAAATAGATGCATTAGCTTGAAACATAAGATATAATATTTGATAGAGGCTAACATTATTGATGTGGGCACACCCATAAAGGCACCTAAAGTTTAATAAATAGAAGCTAAGGCATTGAAAATAATCTCAAATCCATTTTTAAAGCATATAATAAATGAGGTAAGGGGCACTTTAGGTGTTCACTACACAACAAAAACATCCACCACCAATATCATATCACACTCCTATTGAGGAGGCAAACCCACTACACAATATCATTGGTGTGTATCATAGTATAGTTGTAGCTAGACCACGCATCACCTACTTAGAGTAGGATATTGTTGATGATGATTCAAATTTATATGAACTCTTTGTATGAGCCTACATAAATCATCTTTTCTAGAGTGTTATGGTTAACAATGGGTCAAGTATTAACATGTGCACTATCACACTTATACAAAATTTGGGGTGTTTGGAACAAGACATATCTCTTACAAACACAATTATCAATTGTTTTAGTGGCCATATTTAGAGTTCCATCGAGGGGGTTGTACTTCCACTATAGGTTGGACTAGTATATGTGGTCACTATATTCTTAGTAGTACCTAGTACAGGCATATTTGACATGTTATTAGTTAGGCCATGGATACAACAACCATGATCCATCCCATCCACCATGCATAGATGCTTAAAATATATACATGAAAATCAGGTGATCACAGTTGAGGGTCTTTCATATGAGTATCCTTTACTTGTTCCATAGGCAATTACATCATAGTTACCAATTATAACATAGTTACCAGTTACAACATAGTTATCATTTATAGCATAGTTACTAGTTACATCTCTAAGAATAGTTCCTATTATTATACCATAGATTTTAGTAGAGACACCAGTGAAGGAGAGGTATAATCCTATAATATTTCCATGTATGCATACTCTCATATGGAGACCATTATTAAATAGACCCCTGCATCAGATATATATGACATATTATAAATGGCCTCTCTCTACTCACTTTTTTTTGAGATTAATATTATTTAGTTCTTAGGTTTTTTAGCATGGGGAACCTATTCTAGCAACAACATCTTCAACCACATGGGTCTTTAAGACCCTTATAGTTCATAAAATACCATAATCAATTTCATAGATTCCTAACACCACTCCATTAGTAGATCTAGATATAGATCACTTAGTACAACAGGTTCTAGGATCATAATTAACCTTTCATACAACACACATGATCACTATTCATTTATTTAACACAAGCCACATTGATAGTGACTCTCCCATGAGACTCATCAATTAGTATTATTCTTCCCTTTTTGTACATACTTTCCTTCTATCTTGCTCCTTGTATATAGTTTCATTTTTATGTTTCTTGTACATAACTTATATCCAAAGCATTAAAAAACAATATAATATTTAAAAAACACAAAAACATTCAAATATCTACTCAAAAAATTGAAAATTACAAATTGTATGCATTTCCATTTTTACATTTCTTATATTTTCTAGACACTACATATGCTAGTTATCTTAGTATAGTCAATTTTTTCATACATACATGCATCATAAGTACTTATCGAGTGCTTATAGATTACTACAGAACTCAGGTCTACTACACCAATCCAAATTTGATATTATCTACCTGATGGGGCATATACACTAATACACAGGTTCTTCATTTGACATATCTACCCACTTGGGGCACCCTATACATAAATTTTATTACCAAATTACATATTTCTATACTCTACATCACAACTTTAACATGGTTATATCTTGATATTGATCATGCTGCACTTAGTCAAATTTTTAACTATTTATTACTACTTTAGACTCAACATATGTACATCTTATCTCTTAAACAAATTTTTATTAAATGTTCATGCATAATTTGATTTTTATCTTTCCTAGTTTACACTTGATAGTATCTCTACGCTTCTTCTATTTCAAGGACATTTCAATATGCCATTGATCTTTGGCTCTATGCCACTTATTTTCATAGTATGTATGCTTTGGGCATGTGCCCATGTCCTTATGCGTGATTTCCTAATTGTGTATATGAACATTTGAACATGTCTTTCCATGTGGATCTAGGCCAACTTGCTTCTTGTTTGCATATGTAGGCATTTGAACATGTCCTTGTATGTCTTGATTTCTCAGCGTTAGTGACATGCACCCATGTCCCTTTTATTATGTCCCCTTGGCCTACTTTGTGTGCCTTATGTGTTTTTTATGTATGTTTTATTATATGTGTCATGGCCATGACACTTATCTCTTACTTATTACAAACTCTAGTTTTAGATGCCATGAAGGACCTCATGCATCTTTCCTTCCTACTTAGGTGATGTGATGGACATCAGGTTTCCATCCCCATAGGTAGATACTCTGTTATTACTCAAATTTTATATTACATACATTATTATATCTATCTTGACACCTTTGTGAATGCTAGACATGAAATACATCACACATTACAAATTTATGCTCAGATTATCTTACATTTTGATGTTATGTATGCACATTATATTAGATTATTAAGTAGATATCATATATGATATATATAACATACATCTTGAAGAGATTTTTATTTTAAGGATATTTCTTACATAGGTTCAATAACTCCCCTAAAAAGAGGGGGACATTCATAGGGGTTCTATCACAAAGATTAGGATACCAAAATGCTCTCACAATACATTTTTCAATACACATATGCTCAGATTACAAACATCAAACTCAGGTGAACATAGTGGGAAAATAATGACACAAAGATCAATATAGTTACATAGAGATCAGAGTAGACAGGAAATTAGTTCCCAAATTGGGACACTAACACCACATGGTGACTACTATCCTAGATATGGCACTCAGTTTCATAAAAATCCTTAGATTGGATAGAAAAATCCATAGTGACCAGTAACAGTAGTCATGTTTAGTCTACAGTTTTCGTAAGTTATAGATTTACATAGTTTCACTCATGTTCATACTTAGTTTAGCTCAAATTCATATTAGTTTACTCAGATTGGGGGCATCATATCGTGGCATGACCATTCCCATTTATAGTTCATATACTTAGATATAGATTATTATAACTCATTCCAAAATCCATATGCTTAGATATCAGATTTGGGGGCATGTGCATGACACATTGTTTTTGTATGCTCACTTACACACTTAGTTGATCAGATGGAATGAAAAATTCCATGTCATTCTCATATGTTATATATATCTGACATCATATTCTAGGTTATACACCAATTTCGTGCCTTACTCCATTTGTAGTGGTTGGCATTCTCGAGTGGCCCAAAGCTGCCTAATAAACTCGAGTGGCCTGTAGAGCTGACATTTTTAGTTAGACATTTATAGTTACATCATGAAATTTTAGTTTCAAATTTATCTACTACACACAGGTAGGAAATGATGGAGTCATAGTCTACTTGAGTTCATTGATCCACCTATATGAGAGGGTTGGACACACCATCAATCCAATTGAAGCTATTCACAGGTCATGATCCACCAAGCATAGGGGTGGGCATTGATGGAGTCAAAACCAGATTGAGTTCTTGAGACACCCACACATGAGAATTTAGGAAGTCATAAACTCAATCTAAGCTATTCACCAATTGATCACTATATACATTCATACCCATAGGTTGTCACTGGGTTTATACATTGGTTCATATACCTAGTGATGTGCATTCATTCATTTCCTCTCTCTTATCCATTTACTTAGTTTTGCTCAATTCACATTCTTTACTTAGTTTTGTATTTGATTTTGATATCTCTTAAGTAAGGACTAATTTATACATGTTTCACTTACAAGACATGCACTTACAAGACATGCACTAGATCATGCTTCACATACTTCGATCCAACTTCATGAGCTTCACCTCTTAGGTAAGTCTAGGTAAACTTATTTTTACTTTATCCTAGTCATTTCACTTTGCTATATTTATAGAATAAAGGGGGATGCAAATGTATTAACCTAAAATTGGCACTTGAGTGATAATTGAGACCACTTATCCCTAGCTTAACCCTAGGCTTATATTAGAGCATATTATCACACTTATCTATATTTCATGTGGGCCATAAGCATCCATAAAAAAACCCCAAACCCTCATTCTTTCATCCTAGCCCTTGATGCCTAGTGTTCTACAACTTGGACATTAATGCCTTAATAGGGATAATAATGCCACATGGTGATAGTGTCCCAATAATTGTGCTACCATCCTTTCCCTTCTCTTTTTAAAACCAGATATCTTTTCAAATCTTAGACCTTCTAGGGTCAACCCAGACCTATTTTAGCACACACACAAACACCAAAATAATATAAATACATGAATTTTATCCCTCAACCACTATATGGAAATTAGATGCAAAATATATATGCAAAATCAAAACAAGTTATGCACAATTAAGGTTATAAATCCCTATTCTACCCTACTTCTACATACTACCATTTACAACATTCCTAAGCTCAAATTACTTAGATTTCCAACATATAACACATTCAAAGCAGTCATGTTAACTATCATATTAGCTTCACTTTCACTTACAGTAGAACTTAAGTGGGGAAAACTATATTGGGCTTAATCCCTCTTTAGAATATTATTATGTAGGAAACTCTCTTCACAATGGGGTGTTGAGGATGTCCAGCCTACCCCACTAACAAACACACTTTTGAGATTGTATCAACTAAATACCCTAAAAACATGAAGGATTAGGGTTTACTAAAAAAATTAGTTAAAATAGGCAATCTAAAGGGTTTCAGAACTTGTGCACATAGGAACAAACCTTTTAGATCCAAACACAGGTACACCTAGAAGTTTGGGATAGTCCTACACAAAGGACACATACCACCAAAATAGGGATACTAGTACCACATGGTTCTATTTTAAAATTAGGGGGATACTATCCAAAATGGGTTTTTACATTGGGATCTTACTTGTGACACTTAGACTAGTCTTTGCATTAGTTTTCAGCCTCCATATCATCTATTTTAGTCATTTTCCAACTAAGTTATTACTTTCACTATTTATTACTATTTTTAAAAAGGTAAAACTTAGTCAATTTTTTTAAAAATTAATGGCTGTATTTATTGCAATTTTATATCCTAATTTTCTATACTTAGCTCTTTTACAAACAAAAGATTTACATTCACTAAGTCCTAAAATGTTAAAAGAAAATGTAAACTTAGGTTCAAGATATAAAGAATTGAGACCTATGTGTAAAACATAGTGAAATAAACCAAAGGCAACCAAAAACATTCAAATAAAACATAACAACAAGTAAATAAATAAGCACACATAGACACATAATTAAAAAAAGGAATAAGCAAGTAGTTATTGACCATTTATGCATGTATTGAAATAAGGTGTTACTCTTGGGTGCTGCCCCAAAGGTAAGAGAAATGTTAGATAAGGATTTTCAAAATTTTGGTATGAGGGGGAATAGAAGAAAAAATAAGTGGTTGAGTTGACCTGAGATGCCCCAAACATAGAAGTGCTACCTATATAGTCTATTATGGAATTTATGCTAAATGTAGTTCTCCTAGAAAATTGGATAAGAAGAATGGTATGACAAGAGATAAGGTACAATTGGTAGAATAAAATGGGAGGGGTTTGTAAAATGGTGAGAGAATTTAAAATGATTGGCTCAAAAAATGATAAGAGATTTTAAATGATTGGCTCATAAAATGATGAGCGCATTGAATTAATTGGCTCACAAAACAAAAAGAACATTGAATTGATTAGCTTAAAATAGGGTGAGAGTGTTGAATTGATTGGAGAAAGGAGGATGGTAATAATAAGGATAAAAGGAACATAAGATAAATGTTTAGTCATGTAATGGTCACACATTATTATATATTATGTATGTTCATAATGGGCCCAATGATATGGGGAAATAAAGGATGAATATAAGAGTGGCTAAGATATCCCTAGATACCCCTTATATTTAAGAGTTGCCTACATAGTCCATGTGGACCTTAGGTCGATGTAGTTCTCCTAGAAATGATAATATAATGAAGAAATGATGATGTTTATTGGAAATGATCATGATTGGATAAGAGGTTCCCACTTAGGAGATGTTTTAAATTTAAATTAAGGCTTACCCATGTCAGACTTCAAATAATGCCACCTAAAATAAGACCAAGATGAAGGGATAACGGTGAGTAGGGTGATAAATTTTTCAAATATATTATGTCTTGATATATATTTTGGAGATTTAAATCCATTTAGGATTTTGTGGCTTTATCTCTCTTGTGGATATGTTAAGACCTTTTTTGATTTTTTTGATTTTTTAAGTGTTTAGGATTTTTAGAATTTTCAAGTGTTTAATATTTTTGGAATAAGATATTTATAGGAATATTTGGTAAGTAGGATGTAAAAGGGGATATAAAAAAATGTATAAGAGAACCATATAACAAAATAAAAAATAATCTTGGGTAGACGTTCAAATTGATAACTCCCGAATGGTGAGAGCATGGATTAAATTGCTTGTAAAATAATGTGAACGTGGCTTAAATTGTTCACAAAATGGTAAGAGTGTGGCTTAAATTACTTGTAAAATGAAGAAAGTGTGGCTTAAATTGCTCATAAAATGGAAAAATCATGGCTTAAATTACTCACAAAATGACTTAAGTGTGGCTTGAATTGCTCACAAAATGGCAATAGCATGGCTTAAATTGCTCACAAAATGGTGAGAACATAGAATGGGGGTGACCAAGTTGACCTCAAAAATTGAGTGCCATATAAATAATAGGAATGGATCTCAATCCACTATAGTTATAACTATAGTGAAAGATACTACTAACCAACATTAGGATTATGATAGGAAGATAACATCGTAGGATTAATGGGATAAGACTTGGAAAAAGCTAAAAATGTGATTTTAGGGACCACTACATAGAAAAACCATGTTGAAATTTTATGAGATACTAATTTTAAGGTTGTGTTGATGATAAAAAAATCTAAATTACATGCTAAATATTTCTCCAAATAAAGGATTTTGAGTCTATCTATTATACCTGTAGACCAAAATCAAGATCAAGATGGTAATAGGATGATAGAAAAAGAGGGACTGACGTAATTAAAAAAATAAATCAAGGGAATATGATAGGGAATGTCCCAAAGAAGGGTTACTCATAGATAATTATAAAGTAATCAAACATAAAAGTTCTTGAGATGAATAATATTCATGGTTTCATCTAGCTTTTTCCCATATGATGTATCCAACCTATATGCTCTAGATCCCATAGTCGTAATAATGAATGTTCCAAACTAATTAGGCTAAATTTTCTCTTATTTTCAAATTTTTGCATTGGAATTTTTCTAATTATATTTTATAAAAAGATAATTGTGTTCAAAATCTTTGAGTTTGATGCATTTATTATAGCTATGGTGTAACCTATTCTGATATTCTTATAGATTTTTCAAAGTAACTACCCATTTTTCATTGAGTAGTTCTAGTTCTTGTAATTGAGCTAATCTATACTCCTCATCATCAATGATATCATGTAATTAAATGTGTAAGGAAGGCCAATTGATATCAATAGGGAGAATACATTTAGTGCCAAAGACTACATAATATGGTATGGCTATTATTGGGGTTTGGGTATTAGTATAGTAGGCCTAGAGGGTGGGAAATAATTGTAAGTGCTAATCACGACCAACAATATTGAAAATATTATTAAGAATATTAATAATGGATTTGTTAGATACTCTATCTTGGCCATTACCTTAAGGAAATTAAGGATTAGAAAACCATGGTTTGATATGGTATCAATCATGTAGTGCCTTTACATCCTTATTTTTTAAGGACTTGCCATTATTGAAAATTTTATTAGAGGGAATGCCGTAGTAGTAGATGAGGTGATTTAGAATGAATTTATAAATCTACTTAACAATTATGTAAGCAAGGAAAATTATTTTGACCTACTTAGTAAGATACTTAGTTATAGTGAGAATGTGTTTGTGGCCATTTAAATAAGTAGGATTGATTTTCCCTATGAGATAAGTAGTGACAGGATGAAGTGATCATGCTAGATCATAAATTATGTTAGCATTATTTTGATAAGAAACATAATTATTAACATACACACATACATATGATTATATAGTGGGCCAATAATACCTGGTTCACATGAGTTTCTTGACAAGGAACATTCCACTAAAGTGGGCCCTAAAAATACCTTCATGTACTTCCTTAAGAACTAGTCCAAATTATATCAAAGTTAAACAATGAAACATAGTTAAATCATAACCTTTATGATAGAGTGAAGCACCAAGTAAGGTATAACATGAGGCATTGTGAATAAAGGATTTTTGTTGATTATGAGAAACATTGGCAAGAAGAATGTGGTCATGGAGGTATTCATATAAATCATAGTACCAAGGCGAACTGGGACCAATAATATCACATACCATCTTAGATGTTGAATGATCATGATATGGTTTCAAATTATGTTCAATAAGGAATAAGTAATCTCAAACATGATATGTGATATTTATCAATGAGCCAATTATTGCCACTGCATCTATTATCTTGTTATTATCCCTTGGGATATGCTCAAACTCAACATGTAAGAAGTTCTACTTAAGGATGTACACAATGATTTTGTAAGGTATAAAATTCTCATCTTTTGAATGGAATTGATTTGTAACTTGATTAATGATTAAGTACGAATCCCCATAAATAATGCAACTACTTAATATTCCATTATACTGCTAAGTGAATCCCTGTAATGAGTGATTCATATTTTTCCATATTGTTGGTACAAGTGAAACAAATATGGAAAGATTTTAGAATATGATCTCCTGATAGTTTTATGAACAAAATTCTATATCTAGATCCATGAGATGTGTAGGAGCCATTAAATTACAATGTCCACTATTTAGATTTAGAATGTGTTTCATCTAGAGTCAAGTTTGATTCATCAAGGAAACCAAAAGTGAGTGGTTTGGTATCTGATAAGGGTGCTTCAACAATTTTATCTGCAAGTACCTACCCCTTAATCACTTTTTGATGTACATATTCAATCTCAAACTCACTCAATAGCATGACCCATTTAGCCATGTAGCTAGTCAAAGATACCTTGGAAAGTAAATATTTATGTGGGTCCATTTTGATAATAATAAAGGTTTTGTTATTGAACATGTAATGCCAACTTCTAGGATACAAATACAAGTAGGGTTTTTCAATTGGCATATAGTTATGTTAATAGGAAACTAATGTTTTTCTTAAATAATACATTAGTTTTTATTTCCATTGATCATCGTGTTGGGTAAGAAGTGTCCTCAAGGCATGTTTTGTTGATAAAATGTAGAGTAACAACTTTCCAAGTGTTGGTGGGGTTAAGACAGGTGGATTTACCAAATAGTAATTCAAATGCTTAAATTTTTGTTAACAGTTAGTGTTCCATGAAAATCACCCTTCTTCAAAATATAAGTGAAAGGATGACATCTATCTACTAATTGTGAAATGAAGCATTAAATATATTAAATTTTATCTTACAAACTACAAATTTATTTTAGATTACTAGGATGCATTTTTGTAATGGACTTAACCTTGGATGGATTGACTTCAATGGCCCTATGAGAAATAATGAAACCTATAAATTTATTATAATTGATGCCAAATACACACTTATTTAGATTAATATGGACCTTGTAATCAATAAGCCTTAACATCTCCTTCATAACACTTCAAGTTGGCTTTCCCTAGTCTTGTATTTACCAAAATGTCATCCACATAATTTTATACAATATTGTGCATCATGTCATGAAAGTCATTTCATGTTGGTATGTAGCACCAATGTTATTGAGTTTAAATAACATCACTTGATAATAGAATGTCCTCCATAGAGTGGTGAATGTTGTTTTGAGTTGATACGTAGGTGCTATTTTTATCTAGTTGTATCTTGAGAAGCCATCCATAAGAGATAACATCTCATACCCAGTTGTGAAATCTCCTATCATATCAATGTTTGAAAAAAGAAAATCATCCTTTGGGTATGATTTATTGATATCTCTAAAAATTGTGAATAAGAAAATTCCTTGTGGTTTCTTACTAATTAGGATGATATTATATATCCATTCTGAATAGTCTATGGGATGAATACATCCCACCTCTAATAATTTTAACAATTCCTTTTTGACTAGTATGGAAATGAGAGGATGCATTTTTCTCAGCTTTTGTTTGATTGGCTTTGCATCTGAGTTTATAAAAAGGTGGTGTATAAGAAAATAAGGATCCAATCTAGGTATATTTGAGTAGGAAAAAAAAATATCAATAAACTCCCAAAAGAGGGCAGTGAGGATATCACATTCCTCTTCAGTGAGGGATGCTCCAAGCTTGACCCATTTGGAATCATATGGTGTTCTAATGTTTACCTCTATGGTATTTTCCATGAGAAATGTGAAACCATATTATAGAATAGTTTATAATAGGGTGCATTGATCTTATTAATCCTCTTGTGGCTCAACTAGATCATCAAGATCACCCATGAAAGAAGAATCTAAATCACCTAAGGTTGACAAAGGCCACTAAATAAATGTATGCAAGAAGTCTTGAACCAATTTTTTTAAAATATTATAATCTTATACACTAATTCTTGACCCACATGAGATTATGGGACTGGAGGAACCCTAGGATTCATTTAAAAGAGGGTAAACTTCCCCATCCAATGGCCTCTAAAATATGTTTTCACCATATGAATCATCTTTTTCTTTAATATTTTCTTGGTCGAAAATCATCTTGAAGAGGTTTTCACTTTAGGACCTCAATGTTTCATTTTATTTTTATTTATGACCAAAGAATTTCACCTACTTTCCAAAAAATATAGGTCTATTGTAATAGTGAAGCCTTGATTATGATCACCAATCATAAAACTATCTTTGAGGCTCATGGATTCATAAATACCTCATTATTTTGGAAATCATCTAATGGTATAATTGAATCTTATTGGTCCTAGTCAATAAATTTGGGGTGATGGATGAAAAGAGGGAAATTATAAGTGACATAAGTGATGATACAAATGGTATTGGGATTAAAAAGGTTGGTATTAGCTAACTCATTATAGATGCTATAATAATACTCTATATTATTATTGGTGTCTTTACTGTTAGATGCTAAAGTAGTATCACTCTCGAGATTTGAGGGGTTAACCCTCGGTAGTTTGTGTCCAATACCTTGAGTTCATTTATGTTTGGTAGTAGATACAAGTTCAATAGGACCTTTCTAGTTTTCCCCTAGACCTTTGCATTTATAATATTGATTATCCATTATTTTATTTGGAATAATATACTTTTTGCCTTGGTAGTAAGTGGTGAAGTAATCATTATACAACCATGAATCCTCATCACCTTTGAGCTATTATTGGTCTTGTGAAGTAGTTTTGAAGAAATTAATAAGTATTTTTTGGTGATGATTATTTTTTTAACCATTCCATTCTAACACTCTTTATTTTGGGCTTACCATGTGATTTAAGTGATTTAAGCAATTTGGCTATATGAAAAGCATTGCCAATTTGGTATTCACCATGGCCTTTGACTTTAATGGTAAAATGGGAGAATATTTGAGGAGGTGGTATAGATGAAGTAAATGAAAGTGTGTTTTTATCCACATAATGTGACTCAAGAGGTTAATAGGATACATCTTTATCCTTTTAAGGAACATGCTTTAGGCAAAGATGATAATTTTAGCTCTCAGACTTTGATTCAATATGTTTATAGTAGTGATACAACTATAAATCACTAGGAATGGTGACCTCTAATATATAATGGGGAAATTTAATACACTAATGTAAAGTGGAAGGTAATGCACATACTTCATATATCTAAGGTCACCCAAGGAGTAAGTTGTACAATAGTTATAAATTGAGAACAAGGTAAAGGGTATCATGGGTTAGAGGTCTAATAATTACATGCAAGAAAATGGTTCCCTATGATTCTCTCTCCTCATTATCATATTATTTAATGATAATAATGTTTGGTTGAAAATACACCACAATATAGCCTAAATGATTAACCAATCTTAAAGTCATAATATTTAGACCCGAATCATTGCCTATGAGGACATGCCTGATCTTATGCCTAGAAAAGATTATTTCTATGTAAAGTGGATTATTATGAAGAGGATCAAGGGATGACATATCACTTTGGTCAAAAGTTAGCTATTAACCTAAGGCTAAATTCCCCATAAGTACTTAGAATTTTTTAGGATAAATGCCATTTATAACCTTGAATTGGCTCAAAAGATCATTTAATATATTCTTATAGACATTTGATATACACAATATATCTAAGATAGAAAATTATGTTGATGTTTTGTATAACCAGTCCATGATATCATATGGCTTTTCATTATCATAAGCAGTTGGTATGTATTTTTGAGGCAAAGGGCCTTGAATGGGATTTTTAGGGGAAGAAGGTATGAGACATTGGATTGTAACATGTTTAACCCTAAAGTCTAGATAAGGGAATCTAGGGTTAAATGTGATAGAGATAACCTAGGGAACTAGGGTGATAAATTATCTCTATAATAGGCTAATTAATTATAAAACTTAGATATAACAAATACTAAATTTATTATGCTGAGATATGCTAAAAATGGAAAGTATAACTATACTAGATATGGAAATGATGAATGAATAAGATAATTAGCTATTTCTAATTTAAATACAAATATGAATCTAGAAAAGGTAATAAGAAGACTATAAGAGTATTTTAGAATAATCTTCAAATTTGGATCAAGTGCCTCTGTAACTACGAATACTTGCATCAACCTAAGATGGTTGTATCAACACACTTATCTAGGTCAAATGTATA
This sequence comes from Torreya grandis, assembly GCA_037957365.1. Lineage (NCBI taxonomy): Eukaryota > Viridiplantae > Streptophyta > Pinopsida > Cupressales > Taxaceae > Torreya > Torreya grandis. Next base: position 1,966,565 of record JARHVA010002750.1, read on the forward strand.
TGTGTTGTATGTAATACCTACTAAAACAATATGTGACCACCTAAATGCTTCTATGTTTTTTTCACCTTCAATATAGTTCATTTAGATCTAGGTCATGGACTGTCACTCCTTGTCAAATGATCAAACCCTAATTCTTCATCCTCATAGTAGTTATGGAAAAATAGCTAGTGGGTACACAATATCAAGTGACCTAAAGAAACCTATATTAATGAGTGCTTCCTACATATTCAATACTCTAAAGTGTGCTTCAGACTTATGTAGTTCTCTCCTATATGTTGGATTGTGTGTGAATCATGTAATGTGTGATAAGCAAGTATAATAGTGACCTAGTTTGTAACTTGGAAGATATAGAAATTGGGTTACTCCTTTAGTAATTTAGACCTGTAGATGTGTTATCCCTATGAATTATATATAAATAAGATAAAATAGGGGAGCTTTGTTCACTTGAGTGCTTGATTGAATGATTTTGGTAAGTTGCCTAGTGAGGATGTAAGAAGTTTCTAGGTTGGGAATGAATGAGGGTTGTTATCATATTTATTCCAACACATTTAAAGAATAAATCACATTAAAACACTTAGGATGACCATTAGGATACATTTAATTTTCAAAGTAGATAATTTTTATGGCACTGGACGTTTGTGTTGGAGTAGGATACCTACATCAACATAGGTGTTTGTTTGGATGCAGGTGTCCTAGGAATAAGAAAATAGGTAAAAGCTTAGAACTTAAAAAGGCATGAGACAAGTAGGTTTTAAGCATTATAAATAAGATATAAGGCCCAAGTCATCAACATAAGAATGGTCAAACTAAGAAATAGGCTAAGAAGCATAAGAGAGAGCAGATGCAAGACTTTCATAAGTTGGAAAGATCTATAACTAATAAGAACAACTAAGGTTTGAGTTTTCCAAGTATACAAGACTAAGGTGCTATATAATTTATAAATAGTGTCTATATTTTCTCCCCCTTTAATCTAGTAATGAAATTACTAGTTTAAAGGAAATGAATGTATACCTGGGTGTGTAGAAAACACCTTGTCTTGGCTTGATTCCAACTTGAGTGGTTTTCTAGTGATTGAACTACAACCAAGACCATGTTAAATTATAAAATTAGAGAATATAATCTAAAATTAAAAGTATTGAAATGATTTTAAATTTAAATAAATCAAGGTTTAGGAGTACACCTATGTATTGATGCAACTATCTTGCCTATTGACAACTTGATTTAAAAGATGTATCATTATGAATCACTGAGGACAAATATAAATATGAAAAGTGCATATATCCAAGGAGATAGATAAACAAAGAGAGATAGGGGGGCTGATTCCCCCAACCTTGAAGTAAAGATGAATTTCCACCTTATAGTTAATACTAGTTTAACCATGTGACCCAATCGTACTTATAAACTGGTAAGTATGAGTGAACTAAGTCAACTCACACGATCAAACTAGTGAGGTTGGATGATACAATCAAGTCCAACCTAAATTATTTACAAAATTGAGTGATTTAATCATCTCAAACATACCAAAAAGTGAACTAACTATTACATTATATTAGCTTAATATAATTTGTAAAAGTCCAACCTAGTGGGTGGTAACAGTCCTTGAGAGTGTTTATAATGTAAATCTGATTTGAATTTTTCAATGTCAAGCACATATTACATATCATATGCACCTTAGCTATGTCTCATGCTGAAATTATGTATTAAAATGGTACTAATATATATAATTTTACCATAAATGTGTATCTAAATCATATAATTATTTTCTTTGGCCAATTTAGAAATTTGAACAAGTGTGGGTGACATTTTATCATAACATGACCCCACTATATATGGAAAAATTTGAAAAACTAATATAAGTGATAGTATGGAGGACATGTTTTAAAACATGGCCCCACTATAATTTGGGTATGTTGAATACTTAATGTGTGGTGAACATATTCCCAAAACATGCCCCCAATGTATATTTGAAACTATGAATGTATGGAATCCATGCCCTTATAACATACCTCCCACCAAATATAAAACTATAATGTGTGTCAAAGCCATGCCTATATTACATGCACCTACTGATATTCCTCCATTTTGAAGTGAGGGAAGATATAAAATAGTAGTTACCTCACCTCAAAAGGATAAGATAACCATATGACTATGAAAGTACCATGAAGCATATATGAGAACATGTCTAAGTAAATGTATCATTAAAGTACATAGAGTGTGATCACATTAAGGCCTAATATGCATGATAAAGATCAAGGAATCATCTAGATAGTAACATTATAAGCTCAACAAGAAAATCAATCATACACATAAGATCATTCAAAATCATGTCAAAAGGTAATGGTCCAAGGATACCACAAATAAGGGAATGCTCAAATTCTACATAATCAAATAGACATAACTTAGTCCAATGTCCATAAAAGTAATAATGACATATTCAAATTTCCATAGGAAAAATAAGGACATATTAAAATGTCAAAGAGGAAAACAAAGGAATAGGGGATACAAATAATGGAGCATGTTCAAATGCTCAATAGATATGACAATAGAAAGGCAAGACACTTAAGGAAATGCATAAAGTAAATCACAAGTAACTAGAATAAACATATCATAGTATCTTATGAATCAATTGTGTTAGCCAAAAAAATGATATGTACATAGCATATCAAGTACATTGAAAAATATATAAGCATATATAAAGACGTGTAATTACATATTAGCTCAAATATGATAATGTAAAGTGACCATAGAATTATATAACCTAAATGTATCATGATCATAAAGGTGGATGCACCCAAAATATTGGTGATGTGAGTATAGGGAAATGCCAACATCTAAAAGCGCATAGATAATGTATTTGTGTATGCCTATATCACATTAAAAAAGAAGTGTGAAACACATATGTATGTAGAAGTAACTGATATGCCATCCATCAATATGGAACTAACACATAGATGTCAAGGATCCAGTAAAATATATAGAAGTCAAAAATATTTTTGGATCTATGAATGTTTTTGATCTTTTGGGTATTTTGGGATATGTGCAGAGACTATCTTATCATCACATCTAAAGGATGCTCATAGATATCTCCCCACTATGAACCTAGTGTAATAAACTAATGACATTTTTAGGGAGCATGTATAGGTGCAATATTTATCTTTGTAGTATCTAGGATGCTCTACATATGTATGATAAGACTCTATGGTTGTTAAAAAATAGTAGGAGTAATAGGATTAGGGGTTTGTGGAACCCATCATTGGGTTTTATGTGGTTTCTTTGGAATAAAAATAACAAGAACAAGTGTGTGCGCTCTGGATATCTGAATGTGGTGTGTAATAGATGAGTATTCCATGGAACCCATTGTATCTCTTTGATGTAATGGTCTCTCAAGTATTGGTTGACAAACAAAGGGGATTTACTATTACTTACCCTTTTGCAATGGATTAGCCTTAGTAGGCTCGATAATTTATTATTTGGTATAGATTTTTCTTATTCAATAGGATGTTCATATGGAACTTTTAAAACTATAATTACCTGATTGTCATTAATGTATTTAACACACCCATGTACTATAGAAGGTACTGCTTGAAGAATATTTATCCAAGGGCATCCTAATAACATATCAAATACACCTATATAAAGTATAACTAAAAAGTTTGTAACCACATATGAAGGATCCACCTATAAAAGTAAGTCAATATCACTAAGAATTTATTGTGAGGTCCCATTGAATTCTCTAACTAATCTGGTAGAAGGGTGTAAATCATGATAAGTATAACATAAGTGCGTAATTAATGTCATGGTGCAAATTATTGAGAAGTGTTGTAAATGATTTCAAGGTTGATGTAATTTAATGTCATTGTTGATGTAATTGATGTTAAGGTGCATTTAGTGAAGATTCATGGTGAGTGGTCTATTGAGATATGAGCTTGTGTGCTTGATATGCTAATGAAGCCATGTAACAAGGGAAAATTTGTAGGCAACCTAATGTCTCTTTTATAGAGAGAGAATTTGAAGGCAATCTAATGTCTCTTCTATTGAGAGAGAATTAGAAGGCAACCTAATGATTCTTAAATTTTTTATTGTTAAGGTTGTTGTAATGGTGTAAGAATGTTGTTTGATGAATGTTATTGTTTGATATCATCATTGAGGTAAGCATGTTTGAGTACTAGTCCTTGAGTACAAGGTGTCTTGAGAAGCCTAGTCATAACATCATAGTCATATCATGAACATGTGCATGATAAACATGAAGAGGTATATTCATAGGTATGATATTATTGTAGGAGCATGAAAGTAATGTGATAAATATGTATAAGCATTAAGGAGTGTTTCAAGGTTAGTTGTCAAGTTTCAAGTGCTTGAGAAGCCTAGTCATGGCACTAGTCATGACATGTAAAGCCCTAATGAGAAGGCTTGAGCATGGTGGCTTGGTGAAGTGGATGAAAAAATGCATAATATAATATATTAGGTTTATTTGAAATACATATGAGGCATTGAATCACTCATGAGAGTTTCAAGGTGAGCCTACAAGGTTAAGACCTTAAGTCCAAGTTAGTAACTAGACTAGTTCTAGACCCTGCCTAACTTAATGAGGTGTCATGAGGTGTTTTCAATGCATATAAAGGATGTATAATAGTTTTTGATCATTATAATATGCTAAAATGTCAAGGTTGATGTAGTTTAATGTCAAGGTTGATGTAATTGATGTTAAGGTGCATTTAGTGAAGATTCATGGTGAGTGGTCTATTGAGATATGAGCTTGTGTGCTTGATATGATAAGGAAGCCATGTAACAAGGGAAAATTTGTAGGCAACCTAATGTCCCTTTTATTGAGAGAGAATTTGAAGGCAACCTAATGTCTCTTCTATTGAGAGAGAATTTGAAGGCAACCTAATGATTCTTAAATTTTTTATTGTTAAGGTTGTTGTAATGGTGTGAGAATATTGTCTGATGAATATTATTGTTTGATAGCATCATTGAGGTAAGCATATTTGAGTACTAGTCCTTGAGTAAAAGGTTTCTTGAGAAGCCTAGTCATAACAAGTATAGTCATATCATGAACATGTGCATGATAAACATGAAGAGGTATATTCATAGGTATGATATTATTGTAGGAGCATGAAATTAATGTGATAAATATGTATAAGCATCAAGGAGTGTTTTAAGGTTAGTTGTCAAGTTTCAAGTCCTTGAGAAGCCTAGTCATGGCACTAGTCATGACATGTAAAGCCCCAGTGAGAAGGTTTGAGCATAGTGGCTTGGCGAGGTGGATGAAAAAATTCATAATATAATATATTAGGTTTTTTTAAAATGCATATGAGGCATTGAATCACTCATGATAGTTTCAAGGTGAGCCTATAAGGTTAAGACCTTAAGTCCAAGTTAGTAACTAGACTAGTTCTAGACCTTGCCTGATTTAATGAGGTGTTTTCAATGCATATAAAGGATGTATGTTAGTTTTTGATCATAAAAATATGTTTTATGGCATGTATATGAGGTTAATATCACTTTTAAAGAGACATGAAGGTTAGTTTCAAGGCTTAATGTGGTTTACAGGTTAATGCCTAAGCAAGCAAAGAGAGAGAGTATGGCCTAATGGGGTATGAGGTTATATTTATAAGGAAAGTGTGGATAGGTGAGTTTTGTTAGAGGTATTATATATTTATTCAAGCATGTTCACTAATTTTTATGTCATGGTTTGTAATAAAAGGCATGAAAAGTGGTTTTGAGGTATCTTGAGTGCATAAAATGAAGGGTTCTCAACCCGAGAAGGATTTTTTTGTGTTTGTTAGCTCATAAAAAATCTACATGAGAACATAATATATTAATTTTATATGGGAAAGTTTCCTAGATAAAATTTATAGGCATTAGTTTTTAGATTGAGGGGAAATGATTTATGAACAAACGTTAAAAGTAGAAGTGTGTTTAAACCTTCCTAGAACCCTAATAAGGGCCTCATGTTAAAGATGTTGATAAAAACAGCCCATAATGGTCTAAAATGAATATTAAAACTATTTTATCTTGTATTAAACTCTTCCAAACATCTCTAGGTATGATTGAGTTGTTAGGTGAGTGAGTGGATCTTACAAGAAAGGCCTTGTTTTTTGGTGATTTATTGTAGCAGTCAGAGTTGACCAAGTCAAAGTTGATAAATGTATGGAGGAATTTTTTTGAGAATTTTATGTCCATGGTGGTTTTTTGACTTGTTTTATCTCTTAGGTGTACTAAACCAGTCATCCAAGATAACTTGTCACTAACAAGCCTAATGGTGCAAATAATGAGAAACTTATGTAGAAGTGAGAAGATGATTAGGGATGATCAAAAAGGAGAAAGATATGTGGAAGTGGAATTTCCCCCATTGAGAAATATAAATATAATGTTGAAGCCTTTGATTATCAAATCACAAAGGTCCACTTGGGAAAAGCTACAAGGGAAGGTATGAAAGAAAACATTCAATCATGGAATAGGGATGAAACCAAGTGCATGGATAAATTTTTTAATATTTTTTAAAAAATTTCATTTTGGGTATAATTTTTATAGGTAATTGTCTATAGCACAAATTTTCTCACAAGTTGACTTGTCTAGCTCAGTGAGGTCTATGTACAGTGAGGTCATGAGATTGGTTTGTAAGACCAATATTTCCATTTAACCATGTTATATTTATATATAATAATTTTATAAATATCTCATAATATCATATAAATTAATTATAAGTCTCTTAAAGTGTTAATATAGGTGTTTAATGTCATTGTCACTATGATTATGTGTTAAGGCAAACTAGCAGTTCTAGGTAAGCAAGTTGTAGTGATGAGTTTGAGGCTCTATGCTCTGAGTTAATGCATCTAATGAATATGGTTTTGTTTTTTTATAGATTTAAATTAGTTATAAAACTTTTGGAAATTTTGGTATTTAATTAAATTATTTAAATTTATGAAGCCAAAATGGCTTATTTGGTTGAGTGAGGTCTGTGAGAGAGAAGGTCAACAAATTGGTCTACAAGACCAATAATTGTCATTAGAGCTTATGATATTTTTGTTTGAGGTTGTTATAAGGATTTTTTAGGATAATTTTCATGTATTATAATTCATTTATTTTTTAATTTCATGTGTTATAAGTTTAAGTTTCCATGATTGTGTTTTGAGTCTAGTTGGCAGTTTAGAATGAACATTTTGTATAGAAGAGTTTGAGATTGGATACCCTAAGTTGAAGTATATAATTAAATTTTAAATGAAATTGAGGTCATTATATTTCTAAATATGTGATTTATTTCTATGGTTTTTAATCTAATTTGTGTTTTATCTTCATTAGTTCAAGATAGAATTTATAGGTATGCAAAGGCCTAATTGTGAACAGTATTAATGGCATGCATCAAGTAGTGATTGGATCTAAAAAGTGTTAAGGAGCATATATGAGATCAGTATAGGTATATTTGAGTGGAATAATATATTTTAATATTATTTTATGTGTTTTAATGTGTTCCAAGGAAGGCAAATTATAATATGTCCTAAAGTAGACCTAATGGGATTAGGTCTCCATGAGACCTAAAGATGAAATAAGGCCTAATTAAGGTGTGCCAAACCTAAAGGGACTCAAAGCACATTTTATTAATGTTTATGATATTTCATAACATATATTAAATGGGTTAAATAAGAGGTTAATTGTGTTTATCTAACCAAGAAGGATATGAGCATGAGTATTATATAAATACAAGGCAATTTTAAGCCTCTTTATGAGTGATGAGTGCAAGTGAATAAAATAACATATTTCAGAGTAGAAGGAGGTATTATATAAAATAAAATGAGTGTATAGGATAAATTATGAATATTTTATATAGGTTATATGTATGAGGATCAAGGTCATATGACCTAATCAATCTTGAAGAGACCTAATTAAGTGAAGAGACCTAAAAGACAGTTTGAGAGGGCTAAGAGTGTGAAGAGATAAAAAGATGGTCATCATAAATTGGTTGAAAAATAAGGTGTCCTAAAGGTGATCAAATAAATTATGTGTTTGATTTGGTTTTGAGTCATCTAAGGGGTTAGTTCCTCCTTGTAATTTCATACTTGCTAAAGCCTAGCTAAGTTGGTGCTTAACTAGTTGGGGTTGGTGATCCATGTGAAATGGGTGCTTCACTAAATTTGATGTTTGTATTATAGAATTATATTCCATTTTTATATATAAATGGTGTTTTTCCCCTTGAGTTTTTCTCACATAATTTATGTGTTCTTATGTTTCATGTTTATGTGGATAGGTATTTATGCTTGCTAGATCTATAGCTTCTTTTAATGGTTCATGATTGCTTAAGTGAAATTGATAAGAAAGTTTTTGAAGACTTATTCAAAACCCTCTCAGTCATTTTTAATCCAACACAAACATTATCACTTGTGTCATTATCAATCATAACACTATGTATAGGGTGTATATCAAGGTATGCTCAAATGAATAAATAATTAATATCTGAACCATCATCCTTAATCTCACTGTCATTAAAGAGAATATAAGGTAGCCAAACCATAAGAAGTATATTCCATGCATAATTACTAATAATACCATCTAATGGTTGCCAATAATGTGATAGAGGAGGATGTGCATTGTATGCCATTTTAAATTCTGGTCCTTTTTTAGAATGGTCTTGCAAAAGATTGTTAAATATTTTTTATTTCTAGTAATCACTAGGTTACAAACCTAATTCATTTGGAGTATCATCAAATGTAATATTTTAGTCATGGATAAGGTCTTGGATCTTATAATTCAAAGTAAAACATATATTTTTAGAATTCCTTGGTCCCTGGTGATAATCACAATAAACATTTGCATCATATCATTTGGGTAGAGGCCAAATCATATCAACCTCTATAGGATGCGGGAGAGATATAAAATAAAACTCTGCTAGCCATGGGAGTAATGAAGTGTGAGACTTAGGTAAGAGTGTGAATTATCTCCTTGGTACATTATATAAAATAATTTGGTTAGGTTTCTATGAAACTACATTAACCATGGTGATTGTTTCCTTTTTAGTCTCATGAGGTTTTACATTATAACTTGGTTTGATTGTAAACTTGGCATTGGATGTAGATGTATTTGATGTGTTTACTACATACTTAAGTTTGTTCAATGAGATAAGTTTCATTTCATGGTCCCAAACAACATGGCATAAGTCATCAAAGGATTTTAATTTTTTGAAAATAAGGACTCATGTAAAGGAGAAAGTAAAATTTTCTTGAAGATGTCTTTAAGTTGTTTAAATACCATAGGATTGGTCATTTTAGCCAACATTGTCTTGTACCTCAAGACATATTAATTGATAGGTTCATTGGTTCCTTGTTTGATTTTTAAAATTTTGGCATAAGAAACCTTTTAGGTAATTTTAATAGATAAGTCTGAAAAAAATTGATCTACAAGAGGTTTGAATGCTTTCACAGATTGAAGATGTAAATCATAGAACCACATCAAATCATAATCCTTGAGGCTCATTAAGCATAATTGGGTCAAAAGATTATAATGGAGGAATAATAAAGGCATACTATATATAAATATTGGAGATAACACTTAGGATCACCTTTGACATCATAAAATGGGAAGTTAGGTGTAATAAAACTAGTTGGCAAAGGGTGCAAAGATATCTAAAGTGTAAGAGGGTTATGCAACACATCTTGATAATTAATAACATGAGGAGACTTTAAATAATTTTGATCAATGTTTATAACCTTGTCCTATAAGGTCTTTATAACTTTAAGGAGTGTTTGAACTATAGACCCATTATGGTTTAAATAAATAATTTGAGTAGTCACCAATGGGCAAGTGAACATGTTTTGAGTATTAATAGGCATTACAATTAGTATTTGAGTTGAAGCAAATCGTAATTCCATGGTAGATGTAGCAATAGTGTTTTTAAGAAAGAAAGGTTGAAATAAATATCCCATGCCCCCATTATAAGTATGAAGTGGTAATGTGCTCAAGGGGAGGGTTGTTGGTATATGGGGATTACCCATAGCTCAAATAACATGATCAATATATGGACCTATTTGGTCATCTATGTTTTTTAATTTTTTAGTTTATAATACAATTTTTGATATTTAATCAATATCTTAGGGGTTTTGATGAATACGCTCATGAAATAGTGCAATATATTACAATTTCTCATGATCTATTTGTTCATGTTCATTGGTTTCATTATCTTCATTTTTAGAATATTCCTTTATGGTAAATTCATCAACATATTTCTCATTCTTAACATGGGTATCATCATCAGCCATGGGATTAGGTTCCTCATTAGTTTGAGACATGTTAGGTGCTAAGAGGGGAAACTCAATGTACTCAATTGGCACACCTACCAATCTAGGGCTATGCCTAGGTTACATGAAAAATAATATAAGTAGGAAATGATAAAGTGTAATAATATGAAACCCTAGTTGACTAAAAACCCTAAAAATAAAAAATGTTTGCATTCATATGAATTAGGTTTACCAAATGTTTAACCCTAAAATATATATTAGGTAATATAGGGTTAAAGGGGATAGAGATAGCTTAGGGAAATAAAGTGATAAACTATCTCTATAGCAATTTAATTAATTAAATTTTATATATAGAACATATAATAAATTTATTATGTTGAGATATACTACTAATGGAAAGTACAACTATGCTAGATATGACAATGATGAATAAGTAAGATACTTAGTTGGTTTTGATGCTAATACAAATTTGGATCTATAACAAGTAGGAAGCATACTAAAAGAGTATTTTATAACAATAACCAAATTTTAGATTAAGTACCTCTGTAGCCATAAACACTTGCATTAGCCTAAGATGGTTGTGTCAACACTAATGTCTATGTTAGATGTAGGTGTATTGTATAGAATAACTACTAAAATAAGATGTAACCACTTGTATGTTTTTGGGTTTTTCATCACCTTCACTTTGGTGCATTTATATTTGGGTCATGGATTGTCGCTCCTTATCAAATGATCAAATCCTAGTTCTTTATCCTCATAGTGGTTGTGTAAAATGGGTTAGTGGACACATGATGTCAAGCTACCCTAAAGAACCATCTATCAATGAGCATTATCTATACAACGAAGACTCTAAACAGGGCCTCAAATTTATGTAGTTCTCCTTTATATGTTAGCTTGTGTGTGAAATGAAATGTGTGTTAAGAAAGTATAACAATGACCTAGTTTGTAACTTATAAAATATAGGTCTTAGGTTACTCCTTCAGTACTTCAAAATTGTATATGTGATATACCTATGAATAATATGGGAATAGGAGAAAATAGGGAAGATTTTCTCACCTAAGTGCTTGATTGAATGCTTTTGGTAAGTTTCCTAGTGAGTAGGTAATAAGTTTATAAGTGAGGAATGAATGAGGGTTGATCTTATATTTATACCAGACCCTTTATAGAATAAATCACATTAAAGCATTTAAGCCAACCATTAAGATACATTTCATTTATAAATTAGATGAATTTTAGGGTACTAGACACTTACATCAGAGTAGGACACCTATGTCGATGTAGGTGTCTATCTAGGATGCAAGTGTCTAGGAAGTAGGAAAATAGGTACATGTTCAAAAATTATAGAGGCATAATATAAATAGGTTTTTGAGCATTCTAGGAAATATAGAAGGCTTAGGTCATTAACATAAGACTAGTTGGACTAAGAGATAGGCTAAGGGGCATAAGAGAGAGAAAATGCAAAACTTGTAGAAATAAGAAATGTCTAGAAATAAAAGGAATAGCCAAGGTTTAAGTTTGCCAAGTGTATAATATTGAGGTGCTGTATAATTTAGAAATAGTGTCTACATAACCTTGGAACATTGAGTCATAACCTACATAACCTCAAGTTGGAATGGGGTTACTATAATTAGAAGAATGGGAATGAGGACTTGGAGTAATAACTCTTGGATGCTAACAAGCATTAATTCTATTTTGACCCAATAGAGGATTACTAGCATATGGGTGTGGAGGTCCTAAAATGGAAGGTGGTGAATGCTGGGGGTTATTTTAATATTGGTAAAAGAGGGTTTTTAAGAAGGGACCTGACCTTGTACAAAAACAAATAACCAAGGTATAGAGAACAAGTAAATTAATAAGCCTATTAAAATAGATCATAATAACAATTACGACATAAAAATAACATAAAATTAAAAAAATAGAAAAGAATAACTAACTACCAGGGCTTCTCCCAACAATAAAGGCTTTAATTCAGTTATTTGACTGACTTTTTAGAGTGAAATCCTTGTATATTTTTGTAGAAATTTTCATCCTTATCCCTAGTAGTGGCTTTCATTTTCTTATCAGACCTAGGAATCTCTAAATCCTCTTAGTTTCTCTTAGATAAAGAATTAAGGGTCTCCATGATTTTCAAACTTTTCATCACATTAGACTGATTATAGTCCACAAGTGTATTGAGATTATCACTGAGTTTTTTATTTATATTATCCTGTTTATAAATTATTTCTTTCATGTTCACTAATTCTATGATTAAATATATAAGGTTTGATTTGGTATAGTATATCCCATCATTTGGAATTAATTTGCTTATTTCCTCTTTCAACCTCTTTTGGTCCTTTAAGAACTAGTGGAGAATCAAATTTTGTAATTCCACTTCATCCTAAATTTTACTAAGCCTTTATAGTATTTAAGATCCTCCATGGACTCATTATTAATTTTATGATTATGGAAATTGGTTTTCCTACTGTCAACCTCTAGGAATTTATCTTGGGTGTTTCCTTCATTTTATTTTTCTTTGAACATGTATAGACTCTTGACAACCTCCTCTAGCTTGATCCTTTCCTTTGCCTCTTTTGGATTGTCGCTTGAATAAGGGTCCTCTTAAAGGGTTTATTTATTTGCATTGATTTTATTAACTTTTATATCCTTATTTTTTTTTTGTTAAGAAGGTGTTGTGATCCTTATAATTATTATCATAATTGATTAGAACCAATTTTTGATTGGTCAATTTTTTTTTGTTTTGGTTTGGTATCACTTCTTAAATTTATTTTGGGGGTTGGATGAGCTTTTATATTTTTATTTTTTAAAATAACATGGGTGAAGGTTTTTGAGGCCTTGAATAATTTTTAACTTATAAATATTATGACTTGGTGCAAAGGTTCTTTCTTCTTCCTTACAAGTTGGTGTAGAGGTTCTTAAAGTTCTTTTAGGAGCTGGATGAGCTATCATCTTTTATTTTTTACAATAATAGGGGTGAAGGGGTTTGAGGCCTTGAATATTTTATAAATGAGAAATATTATGGGTTGGTGTAGAGGTGAATAATATTGGGTAATGATGGCTATTGGTTTAGGATTAATTTTGATAGTAGATATATGACCACTAGTAATGCGACCTACAAAATTATTGTATTTGTATAGGACATTATTATAGATGAATTGGTTAAAATGGGTGTCTTGACCTTGATTATTATTTGTTTGGTATTGATTATAATTCAATCCTTGATTCTAATTATTGGGAAGCCAATTTTGGCTTTGATTGTTGGTTTGGTGTTGATTTTGATTTTGGTTGTTAGAGTTGTGCTATGGAAAAGGGTTTTGGTAAATGCCCAAATTTTGATTATATGTTGAAGTAATGTTTTATAACTATATTTTAATATTATATAATAAATATTTAATTAAGTGTCTAAGATACACACATATATAATGGAATTACCCTTAACCCAATGGTAATCACAAATCTTTTTTCCCTTATACTAGGTGGGTTCTAAAAAACTACCTCGATAGGTTCAATAACATCACTAAAAAAATTATTTTTATATGGACCTCTTCTTGAAGGAGGTCTTCACAAAGTAAGTGGCTGAGTAAGTGGAGTTTCTTGGGAGGTAGTGGTTACACTATTTGCATATATCTAGATTTTGTTACCTCATCCCCTAAAACATTTTTATTTCTATTGAAAGATTTAGATTTTTCAAATATACTAGCTTGAGATTTTATAGGGGCTTGTGTCTAAACCTTGATCTGAGTTTGGTTTTGATAATATATTTTGATTATCCCTTTATCAATGAGGGCTTACTCAATTTGTAGTCCTTTGTCGATAATCTCTTCAAATGTATTTTCACAATGAAGTTTGATATTATAGGCTATATCTATTTTCATGTTAGAAGTAAATAATGATTACAATTAATTATCTAGGAGGTTGTGTGGGAATCAGTTGGAAAATGTGTGTCACCATTACAAATAACTATAAAAACTCTCTCCTCCTCTTTTTTTGGCATGACCCAAGTCAACCATAGTCACCTCATGTTATATTATAGGAGAAGTGTTGCACAAAATTTTTAGATAAGTCATAAAAATTATCAATAGAATATTTTGGTAGATGGAGAAACCACTCCAAATCTTGCCTAGCTAAACTATATGGAAATAAGCGAATCAAATACACACTATTGTATGCCACCTCTTAGCAAGAAATAAATAACTCTTTTAAGTGATTTTTTGGATCACCATTCCCTTTTTAATTTTGAAATTTAGGCATATAAAAATTATTTTGGAAAGGTTTTTTAAGATCATTCATTTCAAAAATATAAGATCATTTGTTTTCCAATTTTAACTTCTTACATTGGTTCCCTATTTGGATTGCAAAAACTACATCTTTCACCTCTTACAAGTCCTAAAAAGTGGGGATGATTTGAGAGGGGATGGGTACATGTTTTTGGGTATTAAAAATTGGATTCACTTAACCCAAATAAAGTGGTGGTATGGGGAATTATGGAATAAGTACACTATTAATTACTCTACAAGGAATGTTCACCATTTGATTGGGGTTATATTGCTGATAAGGCACTTGCTGTTGATAAGAATTCATAGGAGGTTTATGAATGTGACACTTATTTGGAGGGAACTATGGTCTGAATGGAGGAATGTTTTCTTGTGGATGGAATGGGAATTATTGGTAATAGAAAGGAACCTACTAATGATTCTTAGGAATCTATTTTATGAAGGGGAATTTATGTTGGTTAGGGGAAAATGTCTAGAAAGAACATGTTTTAGTTTAAAGAGGCATATTATTAACTAGAAGTGGTATGTAGCTGAATAATAGGAAAATGTTGTTGATTAGATAATGTATATTGGGGATTTTTTACCACTTATAATGGTATAGGATTGGTCACCACTTACTAAGGTGGAGGATTGGTCACCACTTGTTGAGGTGGAGTATTGGTCACCATTTATTGAGGTAGAGGAATGGTCAAGCTTTGTTGCATATTAGAAGAAAGGGCTTGTTGTGGTGGGGTGTTTTTAGCTTGTTTTTATGGATTGGGAAAAATTTTAACCTATTTTTATGAAATTTTTGGAATATTGGAAGAAAAGACTTGCTAGGAAGTTGGAAGAGTGTTTTGTTGAGTTTTGGATGGTATTATTGACAATTTGGCCTCCTAGGCCAAAAATCAACCCCTATAATCCAAAACATGACCTTTGCATTATTTTATTTTCTAAAATAGGTTAAAATGAGGTCTCATGAAGTGTTTAAATTTTTTTAAGATAATTCTAGAGAAAATAAGGTATTTGTAAAAGTTAAGGTAAAGTGTGTCCATGTGTTTTATACTTGTCTAAGGCATGCCTAATGCAAATCCCTATTGGAGGTCATTTTATATCTTATTAGAATGTGATTAAATTATTTTAGAGTAAAACAAAGGTAAAAATGTGGTTATTACACTTTCACACACTTACCCAAGTCTTTTGAGTTAGTATCAATGTGAAAGTGGCAATTACAAGAGTCTTCCATACACTATCAAGGAAAAATAATGTCATTTTATAGGTGATCACATTGGCATAAGGTGATATGGATCCAATAGTATTTATTACAGACTTCATAAATACAAATTCATGATTATAAATAAGTTTCATACCTCTTCAATGTAGAAAACCATTCAACTTCTCCATCGGGTTATTGGCAAACACAAAAAAGTCATTTTCATCAGCTTGTTTCATGGAGGAGGAGATGTTTCAGACCAAATGGAATTAGGGGATGTTGAAAACCAATATTACCTTAAAATTGATGGAAATATTTTTTGGATTTTGAGGCAAATATTTATGAATCATCATTAAAAAGTTTAGTGCCTCTAAAACTCTCTTAAACCCCACTATCATGGTTTTCTCCTTACAATGGAATGTCTGTGATTGGTGAATGAATGAAAACAATTTAAGTATATATTTAATGTCCATGTACCTATGAAACAAAAAAATCAACCCAACATTTCATTTATCATGTTGTTATTAGCAAGAAATGTCATTGTTATACTATTTTGGGCATGATAGGCAAGGTAGTACTGGGTTTTGAAGTGTTTCCAACTTGAAGTTGATTGAATTTAGGTGTAAATTATGTTTAAAAATTCATATATGAATAATTAGTCTCTATTAAACCATAATAAATAAAATAATCAATGTGAAGAATGGTGAAATGTCTTGGTACAGGTCTACAGGGTTTGAGAATGCATAGTTTTATGGTTGTTTGATACTGTTAAAGGGTTTTTAGGATTATGAAAAAATTAAAAGAACATGATATAAATTTTTTCCAAGTCCTCACACCAATTTTCATGTTTATCCAAACCCACATCCATCTCTAAAGTGATCTTCTAGTACTGATCCAAGCATGCAGTCCTCAAGTGAGAAAGACATAGTCATGTAGACAAGCATATTTGATGTTTGATGACTAATCTATTTGGAATGAGGTTTGATAATGATAAATGGAAAATTATAATATAATTTAATAACATATAACAATTTGAAAAACCCTAAGTGACCATTTGTGTTAAGAAATTATAAATATACAACTTTAAACTCAAAAGCCTAAACCCTAGATGCAATCATGGTTGTAAAGTGCATGAAAAATTATACATAATGGGGAAAATTAAGGAGTTTTATATAAAATAATTTTTTAGGATAGATTTGATATTGTTCCCTAAGACTCCATGGGTAGTCCTTCATAAGGTGACTATGTCTAAACCTTGCTAAACTCAAAGATGAAGGAAAGATTAGAGGTTTCCACCATTTTTGAAAATTATAAAGGTTTATAGAGTATGAATGAAAAAAACTTATTATAAATTATAATAAGGTTATAGCCTCCATATATGTGCTTGTTTGAAGAAAGAAAGTACATATAACTGTGTACAGGGAGTTGAGAAAGCATAAGTTTTGAGACATATTGGTATGCACTTTGGAGTAAAGGAAACATTGAAGAAGTTTAGAAAACCTAATTTGATATCTTAAATGACCTAATATCATTATTATTGAGTTTTATAACCCCTAAAATTCATATCAAGCTAGCTACATGACAAAATGATAAGATAACAATATGTTCATGTATACATAGGTAGATTGTGTCAAGTCTGTAGGCAAGGTTGAGAGTTTCTTGAAAAGTCTTATATAGTTTCTTAGTATAAAATGTCTTAAAAAAAATAAAATAAAACAAAATTATTTCTAGGATCATTTGAGATCATGAAGGCAAATGAGTCAATTCAAAGAGCATGTCTGTAGTTTTAAGCTTGGCATACACACCTATAGGTCTATACACCAGGACATAGAGATAAATGCAAATTTGTGTTGAAAAATAAGGTTGATAAGATCATAAAAGGGGTGATATACATGGTATAAAATAATATCAGAGGTTATACTCCTTTTCATGAAGATAAACCACCTCATGAAGCCAAAATCCCTTGAAGGAGGTATATTAGGCTTGTTGAAACCTAGAGAGAGCAACTTTGTCTTTGAGATTTAATATTCAAGAAACCAATAAAGGATTGGTTTATTATTATTTAATATGATCCATAAAATATTAGGAAATTTCTCAAAAAATTATATAAAACTTCTATGACCATCCTTGTTAGGAAAATGCATACAGTTGTACAGTCAATTACCTATAAGGAACATCTATAACAAGACATAGTTTCATATATATATGAAGATAAAATGCAATTTTTATGTGGAAATTGAAGTATTAAAGTTATTTAAAGGTATAAAGGAAATTTAATAAGGTATATATAGTAATTATACTCCTTTAAATGAGGAAAGATCACAATAAGAAGACCATTAGGGTCAAAACTCCAAGATTGCCTACAAACCCTTGATATATGCTAATACAAGTTCTGAGGTAATTTTAAGGGATAAGATATTTGGATAACCATATATATACCTTATAAGAAATTAACCAATCATACAAGAGTCATATTAATCCAAAAAAATCATAAAAGAGGTTTTTTGCTCAAGATATTTAGCTTGAGTAGACACCTACAGGTTCACAAGGCTCGAGAAAGTCATCTTGCTCATGTGAGAAGTTACATGAGGAAGTGCATGTTGAAATATGACATTATGGGAGGTTTAATAGGTTATTATACTCCAAGTTCTTGGTATTTAAAAAAAAATCAAAGGCTCATTCTTTATAAACCATTGTTTAGAACATAAATAGGTCTAAAACTCTTACAAAACCCCTAAAGAATCTCAATGAAGATAAACACTTCCCAAGTGGATCTAATACACATGAATGCTCTTGGAAATACCTGAATGACATATATAGGTCTTAGGAGCACCTATTGGAGTAATAAGTTGGTATATGTGGAGTAAAAGATACAAGAAAATGTCCTAAAGAATGCATACTCAGGCTTATTTGTACGTGTTTGAATGATTGATGTCTTGTTGACCAGTTGGAGAGGCTTCCAAAAACTAGGAAAAGGTTTGATTATCCTTTAACATCCATTTGAGAGATACCCATGGCATTAAGATAGGTTTTAAGTCTCTAAATCAAGCTATGTGAAGATTGGTTGCATATAAAATCAAGGTTGCATACCTTATCAAGGTCACTAATGGCATCAAGAAATGATATGACACCCAGATAACAACCTAATGACATTATTGGAAGAATATACAGGCCATACACAAGCCTAATTCAATGATTACAAGTAGAATTGAGGGGTTGATTGGTAGATAGTCTACTAGCTCTATGGAGATGAGAGATCTCCAAGATTAAATACAACCCTCTGTCAATCTTATCAAGTTTTTCTCAAAATATTTTCACCCTATATCATGAATTATTATATAAATTTAAGAGTAAATGTCTTGATAAGCCTCATTCTTGCATCTAAGAAGCTTAGAGAGAGGTCTCAAAAGTTATTCTCAACCAAATACCTTAATGGAAACATTATCTTAAGTTATGCATGCTATTAAAGACATTAAGATATATAATATACCTAGATATTAGTTATTAAATATTACCTAAAATATGAATAAATATTCCATGACCATGAGGAGGATAGGTGTTGGTGACAATCTTCAAGCACAAGACCAGACCTTGTATGAGAGATAGGCTTGCCTTCATCACATTCTTTGGATCAAACAAGTTTTGACATGAAGTTGTAGGTTCTAAGGGACAAGATCATAGTGTGAGGAGGTCTAAGATTAAGTTTCACTTTCACTAATGTGAGAAATGCACTGCAAGAGTCAAGAATGGCATAGAAGGATGTTTAAGAGATCAAGTAGGCCATGTGTCAAGATTTGGATTGCTATTCAAGACCTTAACTTGTAACTCATTAATAAAGAAAGGGTAGTTTCAAGAGAGAGAAGATGACTCATTGGAGATGAAGATTTGCTTCTATGCCACCTCTCATGAGGTCATCATCAAGCTAAGTGAACACATGTTGAAGATGAATGATTGGATTATTTCTTCACCTTCTCTTAACCTTGTAACTAATTTGATGATGGATGATATTCATCATAGAATCTTCCTCTTTCTTAGTTCTCTCTCCATCTCCATTATTATATATATTTGGGCCTTACATGGCTTATGAAGGATCCTCCACATGAGTAAAGTGAAGCCATACTCCTCTTGTAATCCTTTTAAAGTAATGAATGATTGATTTTTGCCTTTTTCTATGATAGTATTTAGTGTGTACTTATGAATAGTTAATATTATCAAGTGATGAAATAATTTTCCTTAGTTTTCTATCCTATTTGATCACCTATATGTAGTTTTAAGTCATTCTTTTAGGTTTTATTTAATTCCATATCTAATTCATGCATTGATTACTAGTGTTCTTCCTCCCTCTTAGTTATGTGTTGAATCTCTAGCCTCTCTATTAAATACTAATGCAAGAGGATAGAATTAGGAGTTGTGTAGTGTTAAGTCAGCTCTATGGTTCAATTTTATACCTATAAATGAGTGGTTGTGGTCAATACATTTGGTCCATCACCCCTTTTATATTTACTTTCAATTTTCTCTTTCTCTTTTCCCTGCAATTTGAGTAGGTGTAACATCAAGGGAGCCATCCCTCTAAAGGTTCTATTTAGTTATAGGCCACCCATAGCCTTATAGAGTTCCTATTATGTCAATTGAGTGAGGAGACTTGAAACACCTCCTCAAAGGGTGTAACTCAAAGTGACAACATGTACTTAATCTGGATTGAAGGATACTAATTAAGAATTTCCAATAACATGTTGGGAAGAATCCATCAAGGGATTTGGATTGAGATTAATAGATGGATCAATGTTAGATATATGATTGTTAAATAGATCCATGAATAATGTGTTATAAGCAAATGGATTAATATTATGTGTAAAATGCATTGATGAATTTAGTTGTTGTTTGGGTGGTGGATTTTATTCTATAAGTGGGGGATTTTGAATATCTAGAGCAGCTATGGAGTTATCCAAAATATCCAATACATGATTATCTTTCTATGTTTGGGAGGTAATAAATTGGCTTTGTGAAGGTGGGATAACAAATTAACCTTTTCCTTTACTAGATTAAGGGCTTGAATAGAGGCTGATACAAGAGCTTGACTTTGGCTGAAATTAGATTGATTATTTGGTAGTGTAAGGGGAATCTCTTCAAGAGCTCTAACCAAATAGCATAAGTTTTATACTATAAATCTAGCACCAATCTCTAACAATATTACAAGGTTTTCATCTTTATTATCAAAAAGTTGTTATGTAAATTGGTCTTGTCCATATTCTGCACTAGATGGCACATTTGTGAGGTATTGTTGATTTTGTCTAGGTTTAACACTAGATACTACATTGTATTATTGATTTTGTCTAGGTTCATGACTAGATGGCACATTATGAGGTAATGTTCAACTTGTCTAGGTTTAACATTCAATGGTACATTTGTGAGTTATTATTTATTTACCTTGTCTTTCGTATTATTGACATACTATTCATATTTGAATGGATTTTAAGTCACCCTCTCATCAAAAGAGTGGTTATAAATATCTCCAATTCACATATATTCCAATATGTTTAAATTTAAAATCATCATCTTGTAGAAATTTTAAATGTTGGATTTTTTTTGATTCAAAATGTGGTTTTGATCAAAGTAAAATTTTGGAATAGTTTCATCAATGTGGATGTTTAAAGTAACCTATTTTGATTTCCATCAAGGTGAATATAAAATTGGAATGATTCAAAGTGTGTTAATAGTTCAATAAGAAAGGTATGTGAATCAAACTTGTTTTCAAAAACATGCACACGTTTAAGTATATTAATCACCTTCAAGTCTTTATTTCTCACAAAAGGATGCAACAATTCAATGCTTGAATCTCAAAAAGTGTTTAAAATTGGTTTAATTTGTTTGATCTTAATTAAACTAAGTTTTTAGTTTAAATTTAAAAGATTTGATCTTTGACCTTGACTTTGGTAGTTTGACTTTGAATTTGACTTTGACTTGTTAAAGAAGATTGACTTTATTTGACTTTGACCTTAACATGAGGCTTAGAATAGAATTTGGACCTTGGTTTTAAATTTGTTTGAATCAAAAATATAAATTTGATTAAAATTAGGGCTAGTTAAAAATAGGAAACATAATGACATGATTTAGAAAAAGGGGGATTTCAATTAGACAAAATTATGCCTAGAAGGGAGTAATTTTTGACTTATAATACAGATAGAGAAATGATTTATCATGTAAATGTATATGGACTATGTTTTAGACTCTAGTTTTTGGACTTGGTTTTGGACATACAACGGGTTTTAATACAACATCAAAATAAAAAAAATTAAACACATGATCCTATCTTAATGGTAAATTAGGATTGCATCACAATCACTAAGCCTTCAATATAATCACTTTGAGAGGAGAACTATAAGAATAGATTTTAACTAATAAAATTTTAAATGTAGGTGAAAAACCCACCCTATCTCAAATTTCATAAGTGATAGGAAATATTTAGTGGTTTGTACCTTTACACCCCTACATAAGTGAAGGTTTTTTAGCCAATAGGTCTTAATCTAAAGTTTTCATTAGCTTACTTGATAGTTTGAAGATGGGTGCAAAATATGTCAAAGAAGAGATCCAAGTGTTGAGTTATTTGTAGGGGGATACATCCCCTAATAAAAAAGCCATAGATTCATCTATGGTGATGTCTAATGGATTAACATTGGGAGTTAACCCATTTATTTCACAAAACCATTTATGGGGGATTTTTTTAGGTCCTAATGATACCTTCCAACTATTTATATCCCCTTTCAGATGTATGGGGCTAGTAAGAAAGTTGGGATATTAACCCCCAATCACCATGCCCTAAAGACATGTGAGAATTCAATAACACTCTAAAAATGTAGACTAAAATAAAAAAGAGGAAGGTATCACTATTTATGATTCATAGGAATCCCACCAGAGGCAATCAAAGAACATACTTAGGCAAATCTCCTATGATAAAAATAAATGGTTATCTTCATGTTTCTAGGTCACCCAAACAAGGGGAGAACATACATGTAAAGGAACCACATAAACACACTCTTAAAGAAGTAAAAAATAAATTAAATAATTGTGAGAAGGGAAGTGACATGGAAATGAAAAAGTATTAAACCTAAATTGAAGTGTTTGTTCATTTTAAACCCAAATTGAAATGTTTAAAAAAAATAAAAATACTTTATTTTATGTTTTGAATCCACTTCTTTGATTAAGGACCTGTAAGAAAGTGGTTAGAAGTTTGCAATGTGGTCTTGGGATAATGTGGGAAGTTTTAAAAAAGTTTGTTAAGGATCAAGTTTGTGACATAGAGCATTTACATATAAATGCATGGTATTTCAACCAAAACATAGGGTGTTTCCACTAATTCCTACAAATAGACAAAAAACAAAACAATTTTGCTAAATCTAGAAATTGCCAAGATGCTTCTACTAAAATGAAGAATGTCTATATTAAAAATGACCAAAAAAAATTTACCACAAAGAATTTTCACTAATAGGTGTGTCTACATTTCTTTTCACCATGTTTCTGCTAAAATGTAAGACATTTTCATCAATTTCATAGAGCATTTTCACTGATTATAACAAACAACAAAAACATAGTAAAACCACAAACAAAATTTTCACCATTTTTAGGGATGAATCCATTGAAATGTAGGGTATTTTAAATGATTTGACATAGAATGGAATTTGGAATTTTTTTTGAAGGAAAAGAGGTGAATTAAGCTAATGATTAGATTAATTCTTGCAACTATAAGAATGGGAAGGGGCTAGAAGAGTATGTGGGTTACATCATATCCCACTAGGCATGCAATTATATGAGATAAGAATCCAAAGAGGGTTATTATAACCATTAGTTAATACATATCCAAATAATTGAATGAAACTAACACCCTAAGCATATTCACTATATTTTAGCAAGGCTAAATAAAAAATGAATCAAATAGAAGACAAAGCACAAACATTTTATACCTTCCATGAAAGACCTATTTTTTTTGGCTAGGTCTAAGAGGTATATGCTCAGATTATATACGTAGAGGTCTTTGGTGATGTTAAATATGCATGTAAGTAACATCTCCCTTTGTCTACACTTGATTTGGCTTGAGAATTGTGAAGCTCCTTAGGTATTTTGGTATAGTAAGTTTAGGTTCAATAATCTTGTTTTTAATGAAGGGGGACCTTAAATTTATAGATTTGTTGAATAAGTGAGGACATCCATATTGATATCTAAATGAATGAATAGGAATGAGTCCTCACATTTATCAATTCTAGAGGTTATAAATGTAAGAGGGTTCATTTAAGGAAATTTGGACTATGGAAGAGATTTGGAAGAAAAGTGTAATCATGAACCTTTTAGAGTGTGTTTGAAGGTGTAAGGAGGAATGTGTAAGAAGGTGTAAGAGCTTGATTTCATTCCTCTCCTTTCCAATTGACTTTCCCATGTGATGTCACCAATATGAGGTAATAAAAAGTAATTTTGCTTTTTGAAAATAGAAGTTTCCAAAAAGCCATGGCATTTTGCATTAGATAATGTTTAGGTTAACTAACTAGGTATTAATTAACCATTAGAGGAATATAGTATTTGAAATGTAATTTTTCCAATTAATATCTTGTTTATTTAACCCAATAAGAAATTTTATAAATCACTAATTTAATTTATAGAAGAGATAGATGATGTGAAATGGTGTATAGTGCATAATTAGGGATGCACCAATTTGATTTGGAATATGCATGTCAAGTGTGTGGAATAATTAGGTTGATTTGGTGATTTTTAATTTAAAATTTGCATGTGATTATGGAAAATCATTAAAAATTTAGTTTAGACATGGAAGTGCTCAAAATAAAGTGTCTATAGTGAAGATTAATGAATCGTTACCCACTACCAATACAAACCAACCATTCCATGTAGCATGTTATCATAAGCCTACATACATTAATTGATTTGTTTACAAGTTTTGCCCTATAGAATAAAGTACTTATATTGCATGTATTTTTTTAAGTGTTCAAATATTTTTATTTCCTCCTAAGTCTTATTTCATAGTGTCATTTATATCAATCAATATGGTTAATAACAATACCATTCTATACGAATGATGATATTCATGATGAGTAATGAACTATTACTCATCACAAATATGATCGATTCACTTACTATAGCATGTAAGGATAATTATGAGTTTCAACGAGTTTTATAATTTGGAATGGTATTTTTGATTTATAATGTATACTTGTAATCCTTTTAACACAAATGTAGGGTGCTACATTTTAGTGTGGAAGTAAAATGACTTAAAAGTATCTTGAAAGATATAAATGGAATGGTCTCATGTTTTTAAAGTTATTGGTTTTTACATAGGTATGAGGTGTTGATTTTAGTTTATCATTTAAGATCAAATAAGTCAATTAGTTTGATATGGTTACACATGGCCATAATCATCCTTAGTAAATAAGTTGTGGGTAGTAAGTAAGATGAATTGTTTTATTTTACAATGAAGCTATAAATTTCATAGTTTTAAGGGTGTTTGATCAACTTGCAATTGAATTTTGAGTTGTTAATATTATTGTTTCATAGTTTATCAAATTATATAAGTGTTCTTTTATCGTGAACATTGTCCCAAATTGTAGACATGAAGAGTTAATTTGTATATTTGACATAAATGGATAAAAAATAATGACTTTATGATCTTAAGCCATAACTTACCTAATGGTTCTTACTCTTTTAATGATTGTATTATCTTTGTGTATTAATTTTGTAACCATTTAGGGACAATATTGCATAGAAAATAATAAAAGTTGATGAATACCTTTATAGCACAAATGATTGTCTTATTATATTTCTAAATTAGAAATAATGTTGGTTCAATATTAAAATTCCTATTTTAAGGTCTAGAAAGGCTATATTTAAATTCTTGATAACCTCTAATTTATTAATTCATGAAATTGTGTAATATATATTTAATTAATATAATATGGATATGATTCATGTTAAATAGTCATGAAGAAGGGTAGTTGGGCTATATAAATCCACAAATGAATAATCCACTATCACCTATATGGTGGAATCTATTCAAGCGACAAGGTAGACTTGTACAATTATCCCATGATCAATTAGGTCAAGTGAAAAATTAAAATAGTAGATTTATAAATATCAGTTCAATGAGTGAAGGTGGTATATGCTTGGGCCTTAGGATAAAACTCACTCACCTAATGAATATGAGGAAAAAAAGTGTTTCTTGTTTTAAACACTAACATGGAGTTCAAAATTATAAACTATTTATGTGACCAAGTAAAAGTATCACCCTTTGAAATAAAGCTATGATTAAGTAAATACATGTTATTTTATGCATTACTTACTATTATGATAGAACATGACATCAGGAATTAAGATATTATGATGGACTAACTTTGTATTTCTATGTGTTTTTCTAAACTATCTAAGTGACTGCTATCACTAGTAGGACTACCATAACTAAAGCTATTCTATGACATAGATGCTTACCTATAATTCTTATTGGAATGCACGTATAAGCATCTACATCTAAGGATGTATAGATAAACAATTTATCACTAAACCTTGTTAGTTGAATGGATTATTATTAGAATCGGTTAACATAACCCTAATAGTCAAGATTTTTGTTAGCTTAGATTTTAGGGGTTATGATATGTGGTATTAGATCCTTTATTCAACTTAAAGGAAAATTTTGAGAAATCCCTTACTTGATTATGTGTTTAATATTTCTTAGGATGGTAATAACTAGAGCAAATAAATAAATCCAAAATTCTAGAAGTAATCTAGTTGATAATCATGATCAGGATGAACATGCACACTTTGATGCCAATGTTGATCATGATAGCAATAATGTTGAGGATCAAGTTAATCCTATTGATAACATTATTGAGGAACAAAATGTTGTTCTTCATGAAATATTAGATGTATTTCATAATATTCAAGTGCAAATGGAAGGGTAGGTCAAATATTGATCCACGTGAAAAATGTGTAGGAAGGTGGGCAAGAAGAAGAGCCTCTTGATGAGATTCCAAGGCAATAAGACCTTTTGAATCCCATCAGAAAGGAGTTCAAAAAGATTCCCACTCCCATGTTCTCTACAAAGATACTAGGGATGTCACTGGGGCATGGTTGATCAACTTATAAAAATAATTTACTTTGCATAAAATGGGTTCCAATATAAAATCTTGCATTGGGGCTTACCATTTAGTAGGTGATGTTGCCTTGTGGTGGAACCACTAGTGTTCTCTTAAGGGGTATGACTCCATGACTCTTTCATGGGAAACCTTTAAGAAGCACAGTAGGAAAAGAGACCTAAATAGTATCTATAAAGAATAAAAAATTATAACATTTAAGTTGCTAAAATAAGGAATCATGATGGTTTCACAATATGAAAACAAGTTTTTAGATCTCTTACATAATGTAAATTACATACAAGATGAGGAAATGAAGGTTATCAAGTTAAAGTTAGGTTTGAATGAAGTGATCATGCATGATGTAAACATGACTAACCTGTGAACATTAGCTACTACTCTAGAATTAACACATCATGTTAAAGAAAAAGAGAAATCTCCCCAAAAGGCAAGGCAAGACTATAGGAATAATAGGATGTAGAAAAAATCTAAGTTAAAAATACCTCTGGTGAACAAAAAATTTCAAGAAAAGTGATCACAAAAATACTTTTGGTAAGTAACATAGTTCTATAGGAAAATATCAAAATAAAAATAGAGGTTCAAAAACTAATTCCTTTGCCAAAAAGAGTGCTGAAAAATAATCAACAAAATGAAAGCTTTAGTATACCTACCATAGGTGATAATATAATCCCTTTACCACCTAAAACTATTGTGTCATGTTGGGAATGTAGTGATAACCATTACCATAAGGACTTCCATAGAATGTGAGGTAAACATAAGGTCTATAAAACTATGAACAACATAAATGTAGAATCTCAATCCACTCCAACTAAAACTTGATGTATAATTTTAGGTTTTTATTTCACAATTTTAAGTAATTTAGGAGCAAAAAATAGTTTTATTTATCTTTCAAGTGCTTTAAAATGTAAAACTAAACCTTCTAGAATTAGAGAAGGATCGGAGGTAGAATTTGAAACCAAGAAAAAGGTGGTTATTTTAGAATGTCTCAAAGAAGTTGAGCTTGATCTAAGAGTTTTTAATACTCATGTAAACCTATTTATTACCTCATTAGGATTCTATGATATTATCTTAGGCATGGATTGGTTACAACAACATCAATGCAATATTGATTTATATAATAAAAAGATCCAATGTCTAGATGAATGTGGTAAACATGTAATGATCCAAGGAATCACTAAACCCTCAACTCAAAGGATAATTTCAGCTTTTTAATTTAAAAGAGGTTTAAGAAAAGGATTGCAAATCTATGCTATCAAAATAAATGAATTATTTGAATAAACCAAATCTATTCTTTAGGTCTACCCTATCTTATAAGAATTTGTTAATGTGTTTCCTGAAGAGCTACCAAGACTACCTCAAGAAAGGGAATTCAATTTTGTAATTGATATGATGCTTGGAACTGCACCTGCATCCAAAACATCTTACCAAATGAATGTAGTGGATCTAAGAGAGCTCAAGCTTTAGCTACAAGAACTATTAGAAAAAGGGTTGATATGACCTAGTGTGTCACCTTAGGGAGCTCTGGTAGTCTTTAGTAAAAATAAAGATGGGACTCTTAGATTGTGCATTGAATACCAAATGTTGAATAAGGTCACTATCAAGAACAATTATCCCATTCCAATGATAGATGATCTCTTTGATCAAATGAGGGGAGAAGTTATTTTTATAAGATATATATTTGTTCAAGGTATCACCAACTCTATATTAAATTTGAATATGTTCATAAAACTTCTTTAAAAATAATTTATGAA
The DNA here is from genome assembly GCA_037957365.1 of Torreya grandis. NCBI lineage: Eukaryota > Viridiplantae > Streptophyta > Pinopsida > Cupressales > Taxaceae > Torreya > Torreya grandis. The sequence goes on from JARHVA010002750.1 coordinate 1,995,155, forward strand.
GAATATGAGTTTGTGGTTATGCTCTTTGTCTTAATTAATGCACTAGTTGGTTTAATGAATTTGATGAATAGTGTTTTTTAGGATTTTCTTAACCAATTTATTCTAGTTTTTCTTGATGACATTATAATTTACTCAAGGAATGATAAATAACATGAAAAACACTTAATAATGGTGTTTTAGAGATTGAGGTAGCACAAACTACTTGGTAAGATGTCCAAGTTTTCCTTTTTTCAAACATAAATTCATTATCTAGGACATGTAATTTTTAGGAATGGTCTTGCAATAGATTATACAAATATTTTAGCCATTAATGAATGACCATGTATTAATAATGTGTATGAAGTGTTATGTTTTATGAGGCTAGTCTATTATTATTGAAGTTTTGTACAAGAGTTTTCTAAAATTACAAACCCCATAGATTCCCTACAAAAGAAGATAAAGAAGCTTGATTGGACTCCAAAGTGTGAATAAAATTTATAAAAACTAAAATATTTTCTAACTTTATCTCCAATTTTTATCATCCCTAACCCAAATGGAAAATTTGAAGTATGGGTTGATGCTTGTAAGATTGGTATTGACATTGTTCTGATTTAAGGTGGAAAGGTAGTTTTCTATGAGTCTCCAAAACTTAAACCTTATGAATAAAACTACCCAACTCATGATTTTGAGCTAGCTATTTTTACCCATGCACTTAAACAATGGAAAAATTTCTTGTTTGGAAATCATTTTACAATAAAATCTTACCACATAAGTATTATGCACTTGTTTTCTTAGAATGAGTTGAATACAAGGGAAAGAAGATGGTTATAATTTATCAGTAATTTTGATACTGATATTGATTATATTAAAGGAAAGGAGAATCAAGTAGTTAATGTTCTAAGTATGAGAACTTACATTACTACTATCTCTATTCTAAAATCAAATTTTAGAAATTTTGTGTTGTAATAGAAATCAGATCCAAAATACGTAAATATTTGTGCTGAATTAAGATTAGAAAAGTCTAGTTTTGTTTTTTCTACAGATCTAGATGGCCTATTAAGACATAAAGGTATAATTTATGTTCATAACTCAAGGAAATTAAGGGAATAAATTCTAAATAAAGTGTACATGGCACCTCATTTTTCCCATCCAGGTGTATAAAAATGACATAAGGGTTGAAAAAGTTATATTTTTGGCCAAGCATAAAGAAAGTTGTGGTTGAGTTTGTGGCTAAATGTTTGGAATGCTAGCATATTAAGGCTAAGAACTACCATCCTAGAGGATTGCTATATCCTCATATAATTATTGAAATGATTGGGTTTTGATATCAATGGATTTTATCTTGAGAGTGCCTAAATCTCAGGGTAGATATGATACAATCTTGGTTGTGATTGATAAATTAACAAAGGTTATTCACTTCATAGTAGACAACATTTTAGATGATATTGCCATCCTTCCAAAAATATTTGTGAAGGAAATGGTTTTCCTTCACGGTGTACTAGAAGTGATTATATCTAATAGAGATAAGTTATTCACTTCCCAATTTTGGTAGACTTTGATGGTTGTATCTGGCACTACACTAAACTAAAATTTAGTTCACCACATCACGTAGAGATAGGTGGTCAAATAGAATGGTTTAATCTAATTGTTGAAGACATGATAAGAATTCTTATCATGGATCAAAAATACAAGTGGGAAGATTACCTCCACTTAGTAGAATTTACCTACAATAATGCTTATTATTTAGTCATCAAAATGGCACTTTTTGAAGCATTGTATGGGTGAAAATGAAAAACTCTTTTAGGCTATAGAAATTTGGAAAATCGAGTATTTTCAAGTCTAAAAACTTTGCAAGAGTTTGATGAATAAATGGCTCTCGTTATCCAAATATAAAAGGTTACTTATCAACAATAGAAAAGCTATGTTGATATGAAAAGATCACCTAGAGAATTTTAAGTATTTGATAAAGTATTTTTTAGGGTAAAAATTATCTATTTGAAGAACCCAATTTTAAATCAAGTTAAAAAATTAGCCTTGACAAGTTCAAATATAAACATTTATTGATTTATGTTTATGCCTCACATAATTTTGGCTTAGGTGTTCATCCTTCACTTTTGGGTTGTGTAACTTAGACTAGTTTCTTGCTCAATTTAAAGACTATTCTTGTGCCTAAATTTGTGAAAGTGGTCTATCTCCCATATGCCTATAGTTCCATATCTTCTACCAAATGATCAAGTGTGTGTTTAAATCCGAATGCCTAATTTATGCCAAAGTGTTTCAATTTTGTTAGATTAAATATTTTTCCTTTTATAATACATTTTGTTTAAAGTCTAACTTTGTGTCTTATTCCCAAAAGACTTAGCAATTCCTATTTTGAGCCTAAATTTTGTGAATTATTTTATAAAAGACCTAGCAATGTTTGTTTCTTTAGACCTATTTTAGACTTGTTTAAAACACTTTTTACCTAAGTTTGGCATTATATTTTTTATTCGTCCACTTGACCCTTTTGTGTAAGATATTTGACATTTGACGTTAGATTGTTAGTCCAAGTTTATCATAAACCTATTTTAGAGATACAACTTCAGTATTTAGACCAAGTTAGACCAAGTTTGAACCATTTATCCTTTAGAACTTATTTTTAAGAGTTTATAGAACTCTAGGCCTTTTTCAAAAAATGTTTGTCATTCATTTGGATATGTCTTGTTACAATTGTACTAGAGCCATGTACAATCTAGGTTATGATAATGTGGTCACATACGACAAATTTGTTCAAGACCCTTATGATGATGATGTAGTTTGTGAGATGGATCCTTATCCTCATCACACTACTTAATCTAGGGAATAAAGCCAAGATCCCTTACACCAATATTTGGTTAACACACCTCCCTATTTAGAGCAAGACCACAAAAAAATTACACAATATCATGCTATCATACCATCAATTATAGATCAAGCTTAACAAAAATAGTATTAAGTTACTATGCCATCGACATATGATACTTATGTTTTGATCATCACTAGATTTAAAATAAGGATGAAGTTTTAGTTAGAGCCAAAGAGTTAGGGGCCAAGTTTTCAATAGACTTCCCTGAAGAAAATTTGCCTAGTCTAGTTAGAGTGCTTCTTAACATACCTTATAACTAAACCAGAGATCAAGACTCTACTATAAATCCTCAAGCACTCATTTTGACATTGCATCAAAACCCAAATATGCTTGTTAAAGGAAAGGGCCTCATGGAGGACCACTTTATACAAATGCAATAAGCATGTCAAACCTATTTTAATCTTGTGCATAATTTTAATAACATGGCTATGTCAAATGCTCCACTCATAAAGCTAGATCCTTCAATAGGAGTATTAATCAAGTTGACATGTCAATATAATTTGGTGTATACCCATTTACTTAAATAACTTTAGTTGGTGACATGTATAATGTACCATCTATTGAATAAGTGTCTACTACTTTTATATAGAATAATGTGCCAAATATGATGGATAAGATACAAGTGTCTTCCAATCCAAACCAAATTAGTTTAATTATACCAACAAATAGTTCATAATAATAAGTGACTTTAGTTAATATCATAAGTGGTTCACCAAAGTAGGGGGAAGGAACTCCTACATCCCAACAATAATAATTTACCTCTAATTCTCAACCAATTACTTCTTCAGACATGCAATCATAAGGAATAAGTAATCAAGAACCAACTAGTGCCTTGCCTCAACAAAAAGTGATGAATTTTACTCCACCTAAATAGGTGATGACTAAATTTCTAAAATAATAAGCATAGTCTAATATACCATTTCATCAAAGGCAAAACATTCTACCACCTCAATAGGGGAAATAAATGTTCCACCTCAATAGGTAGTGATAAGTGTACCTCTATAGTTATCTACCAACATACATTTACAATAAAAAACATTATCTAATCAACAATGTACATCCATTAGTCAAATAAAAATGCTGAACATCCAACAAGGATCTACTTCACAACTAGTGTTTATACAACAAATAGGTACTATTATACCATAAGTACCAATTAGGAAATAATTACCTTTCATTCAACACATGCCATAAATTCAATGATAGGGATTTGGTCCATAATAAGTTCCCCTCATTCATCCAGGTTTGAATAGTAAGAAGCAAGTCCCTACTCAATGTCAATAGGTAAAATACTTCACAAAGAGCTATATCCTTCCCTCATAGCCATAGTTTCATCAAAATTAGGCCTATTTACCAAATACAAAAAAAAATATCACTCTACAACACATGTAATTTCAAAAACTTCATCCTAAGCTATGAATGCATATTCCTAGTCAGTTTACTCATCATAACAACATCGCATAACAAACCATTACTCTATTTTACCCTGGTCAAGGTAATTCACCTTTTACCACCCAGGCATAACCTCAACCAAATGCTTCATCTAGTTTTTTGGCATAAGAGATACAACAAATGAAGGATGTAATTTATGCTATCCAAGTAGGGAAATAAAATAATAATTTCAAGTTATATGATGTGTGTTACTACCCATTCAACATGGAGTATTTATAGATACCATTTCCTCTAGGGTATAAGCCACTAAAATTTGATACATGCAAAAGTAAAGGAGACCCTAAGGCCCATATTAATTAAGTCTTAATTGCTTTCTAGCTAGTGGATTATAATAACATTTATTTACTCTTTTTTCCCCCAAAAGTCTAGCATGATAGGATTTAGAGTGGTTCCTAAAACTATCAAGGGATTCTGTATCTAATTTTGATGACCTTTAAGAAAAATTGTGTAGCATTTCTCCTATAATCTCAACCATTAGATTTCATTGGTATATTTGACTCAATCTAAGAAAAAATATGGTTAAAAATTTTGTAAGCTATCTATAGATATGGAGAGTATATGTGAGTCATCTCACCCATATATTAGTAGATAAATAATTGGCCATTATGTTCACAAAAAATTTGCATAGTGAGATATCCTATCATCTGTAGCTCTAATTTGCACATAATTTCAAAGAGATTATCAACAAAGGCTTATTGATTGAAAGGGTGCTTATTAAAAAAATAATTATCAATATCACCTCATCAAACCAAAATTAGAACCAAAACCAAGGAACATGTCAAAATTAGAACCAAAACCAAGTCCAAGCGCAAGTGTTGGCACTAGCCCAGGCTAGTAACTATGAAAAATCTAAGCAATTAAAATATAACAATAATGTTATTAGAAATGTATTAATAGATTCACATCATGTACAAATGGTTCAAACACCATCTACTCATCCTACACCACCAATGTAACTTACTCCTCATTAATAACCCTTTCAACAAGTGTAGCCTTCACAACAACCTAGACTAGCTTCACAAATGTTATGTTGTGGAGCCTATTTACACATTATAATATATTTTAAATGTTGTACATTAAAATTTACTGTACACTCTTAATATAATGTAAATTAAAATTTTTTGGAACCCCTTTTTTTGGGAGTATAGATATGTGGTTTATCTATACTTCTATATGTGTGGTGTCATCACCCATGATTAATTGGGAATCATTATGGGTTGACTTGGCCCATGGTTTTGGTACCCATTGTTTTTTAAAATTACTATGTTGGTTACTAATTGATGTATTATAGATGGACATAATATAGGTAATACATTGAAATAATAGAGTTTTGATAAGGTGAAAAAAATGTGTGAATTAAGGTGCAAATTTAGAAGAGTATTTTGAGTGCAACTCCAAACAATATTTATGCATTGTAATTGTGAGAAGATTGATCTGAGAGTGGATTATACTCTTGTTGGATTGTAATAATATATGATAAAGTGTTTCTTAGTGGATGTATCCCACATTAGGTGAACCATGTTAAATCCTATCTTTTTATTGTGAATTTTAATTTATGATCTTTATGTATCTCTTTTAATTGCACTTATTATTGTGATTCTCTAAAATTCTTCCACATTAATTTTTTATTTACTCCTAAAAACAAATGTATCAACCCTTACCTTTAAAAACCTATCCTCCAAGTAGAAATTACCCTACTCATCGAGTCTTTAATTACCTTAGAGAACCTATTAAAGTCATGTATTGTAAGCTAGCTACCTCTAACATGATTAGTTAGCCAATTCTAAATCACTATCCTAAAGGTATTTCATATCTAGACTGGTATAGAGAAAATGAGTTATGTGAATACCATCATGTTCATGGACATAATCTATGCCATTATGTGTAGATCAAAAACCTCATTGAAAATATGTTAGAAAATAAGGATATTACATTAGATAATAGAGCATCTACATATAATTAGAACCTGGGTATCTATCAAAACCCATTTCTACAACATAACAATAAAAAATAAAAAGAACAACAACAAGGGACAAAACAACAACAACATTATCAATAACCATAATAACAACAAAAATATTAGTAGTAATAACAACAAAATCAACCAAACTATAGGAACTAAGGCTAGAATGATTCCAATACCCAACAAAATTACCACATAATTGCATATGACTACACTAAAGTTGTAGGTCATATTGTAGGAGGTCATGTTTTCATCTTCACTATTAATCCTAGACTGAGTGATAATAGAATAAGATCATTGCTAACTAATTCCAAATAACCCATCTATTCCATTAATCCTTACTTGACTTGGGACTACAAATAGATGCAACAATAACTAGGGATTACTATTTTATGACCTTATACCAATAACTCATCATTGCCCTATGACCATAAACAAGTGGACTAGAAATTGAGATTTATCCTATCTAGACCCTTGCCATCATCATTTTCTAGTAATAATGGTCATGTATCTAATCTTAATTATGTAATCATAACTTGATGGTCAACTATTACCATTCCTAGCCCACAACATTTTGCCAATGAACTAATCTAACCCATTGTCCTAGCTAAGAATAAGCCATATACCCCTGCTAAGGAAAAGACATTCAATATTTTGGAATAACTTCAAAAGACACCCACACAAATATCCTTTTTAGAATTATCACATACATCAATTATCCATAAAAACATTCTAACAAAGTTTATACACTAATCCCAAGTTCCCAACGACATAAATCTAGACAAATTCCAATATTTGGTTGAACATCTAGCCCCAAGCCAATAATTAACCTTAGACCAAAGTGATATATCATCCCTTGGCCCTCTCCATAACAATCCATTATACATTAAAGTTGTCATCACATGGCACAAAGTGAAATGTGTACTCATATATAATGGATCAAGTTTGAATATTATGTCTCTGATGATCATCAAGCATATCAGATATACAACTAATCTACAAACAAAAACAATTTTTACCAAGGTCTATGATAATGAGGAGTGAGAATCACAAGGCACCACCAAATTTCTAGTTATCCTTGGGCCCTTAACCCATGATACACTTTTCCATGTGTTAGACCTCAACCTATCTTATAATCTACTCTTTGGTAGACCTTGGATACATGAGATTCATATAATCCATTCTACATTGTACTAGTGTCTCAAGTTCTCTCACTCAGGCATAGATGCCACCATCAAAGGAGATTTACATCCCTATGAACATTGCAAACATATATGAAAGTTACAAATACCACTTCAACCTAGGTCTAGTTCCCAAAAAAGACAAAGGTAAAGAAATTCTTACTGAGTTACCTAAGGCTAATTACATAGACCCTAGATAGCCTTGATTCATCTTCTCATATGCCACCTCCTAAATTATCTAATCATTTTACCATCTTCACCAACAACTTAGGAGAGTATTTGACCCATGACACATTTCACATTATCAAGATTACACATAACCCCAAATCTTATGGAAGACCTAAATCTAAGCCACTTACATGGAAACATAATGAAAAGGAAAAGGTAAACTTCATAGTCTAGCTCTTGTCATTTTTACATCAGCTACATGCTAAGAAGAGGACCCACTTGCTAATAATAAATCATGGTTATATAATGAGAAATTAGACAATTAGTATAAAAATGCCATATAACCCATCCCTAATAGGATCATGGAGAATTAATCCTATGAAGGAGGAGGCCTAGAACCAAATTAGCAAGGAACTCTTGAGCTAATTTCTATCATTCAATATAAAGGAACTTATGGTCTCATATTTAAACTAGCTAGAAGTGACCCCACACATCTTATTCATGTACCAACACGAACATATAGTGATGATGATGCTGAAAGTGAAGCAGAGTCCAATCATAATAGTTATGAAGACCTTGCCAATACCAACCTATTTGACACCCATGCCATTTATACCCTTACCCTAGTTGTCTGACATAATCTAATTCCTCTATATCACCCTTAACTTATAGCTTGGGACCAACAATAATCCATGGTGCCTATAGATGAGTTTGAAAATGATGAGTCCTTTTACAATTTTTTAGGGATAATATACAATATTATATTGGGAGATCACAAATAAGGGATCTCTATCAAATTGGATATTGTAGCCTAGTTTGGAGAACATGTGAACACCCTTAGCCATAAATAAATAAATAAAACATTGAGGTCCTAAAGTGAAAACGTCTTTGATGTGATTTTTGACTAGGTTAAAAGTAAATAGAAAGTTTAGTATTTTGGTGAAAACCTATTTTAGGTGCCATTAGATGGGGGTGTTCATCTTTCCTCAAATAAAGATTAGGAGACCACCAATGATGAAATTACTTTTGGGTCTGAGTTTAATTTTATAAAATATCAAAATTTTGATTGAATCACTTAGGAATTTCCATTAGTGTTTGTAACATGTCTATCCCTACCATTAGGAGATTTAGATTCATCTTGTTTAGGAGAAATTAAATAACAAGTCCAAATAAAAGACTTTGTAATTGTAGTCTAATTCAAATCATTACCAACTATTTTGGAAGATGGTTCAAATCTCCTCATATAAGACACTACACAAGTCAACATTAGGACTCTAGTAAACCCAAAATAGATTAAATTAGGCATGTCCCTCATTGAAGAGGATCATGAAATATTTACATCCCTCTTAAGGGATTTTGTTGACATCTTTTCTTGGGCCTATTTAGACATGCCAGGTTTGGACCCTACCTGGGTTGTGCACCACCTTGTTATACATCCTAATGCCAAACATGTGAAGTGGAAATTGTGCAAGATGCATCTTGTATTGATGTATTGGTAAATAAAGAGTTGGAAAAACTCTTAGAAGTGAGATGCCTCCAACCAATTAACTATTTAGAGTATATTTTGAATGTTGTACCTATCAGTAAGAAGCTAGAAGGATTCAAAATCTGCCCTAATTTCAAATATACAAACAAGACATTCCCCAAGGATAACTTTCCTCTACCAAAAATTGACATGATAGTTGAATCCACAATGGGGTATGAAATGCTTTCACTTATTTATGGATTTTTAGGCTACAATGAGATTTGGATTGCATTAGAATACCAACATAAGATAGAGTTCACCACTCCATGGGGACCATTTTTTTATCAAGTTATGCCATTTGGTCTCAATAATGCTGGGGCCACATACCAAAGAGCCATGACCATCTTATTTCATGATTGATGCATGAGATTGTTGAATACTGTGTCTATGACATATTAGGTAAATTAAAAACTTGGGTTGATTATCTAGCAACATTGTAAAGAATATTTAAGAGGCTTCATGAATACAAGGTCAGAATCAATCCTAAGAAGTGCATTTTTAGTGTGACTTTCAGCAAACTACTTGGATTCATTATCTCTCATAGAGGTATTGAAGTTGATCCTATAAAATTACAAGCTATTATGAATATGCCACCACCTTCCAATTTGAAGCTACTCTACAATTTTTAGGTAAAAATTCAATCTATCAAGAGATTCATTTCACAACTAGCCAACAAATACCATCCATTTACACACTTAATAAAGAAGGGTGTTACATTTCATTGGGTTGAAGAATGCCAAAAATATTTTCAACACCTCAAATAATATCTTGCCAATCCACCTATTTTATTACTGCTAATGCTAAGAATGTTGTTCCTACTATATCTATGTACCACAGACAAAGCCCTGGGGGCATTTCCAGCTCAACATGATGACAATGTAAAAGAACATGCCATGTAATATCTAAGCTATACACTGGTTGAGTATGAACATAACTATATGCCTATTGAAAAATCTTATTTAGCTATGCTCTTTAAAGCACAAAAATTGTGCCATTACATGTTTAACAATAATCCATAATTAGTCACAAAGTAGATCTGCTCAAGTATCTATATGAGATAGCTTTACAAGGCTACATGGCCAAATGGATCATTATTATGAGTGAGTTCAAGATATAATATGTCAACTATAAGGCCATAAAGGAAAAATTACTCATAGATCTTCTTTTTGAAGCTCCCCTTATAGATATAAAACCCCTTACCTTTCAATTTCTAGATGAATCCATTATGACCATCATTAAAACACCTCCTAAGGAGCAACATTGGAAGCTATATTTTGATGGATCATTCAACTCACATGGATTAGGGGTAGGCCTATTATTTATTACAACATAGGGGGATCTTATCCCTAAATCAATTTATATCATATTTCCTTGTACTAAGAACATGGTTGAATACAAAAGACTCATCACAAGGCTTCATCAGATAGTATAATGGAATATTCAACATCTAGTGGTTTATGGTGATTCTTATTTAATCATAAATTATGTTATAGGCCACTTTTAGACCAAGGATGACAAGCTAGTGCCATACAAGGCCAAGATTGATACTCTTAAACAATAGATCATCAAAATATAATTTGAAAACATACCAAGTGAAAGTAACATAATAACATATTTTATGGCCACCATTGGCTCTTTGATTCATCACATAAATAAGGTAAAAGAATATCAATTCCTCATTGAGAATATTCTAGTGCCTGCTCATGAAACTTAAAATTTCATAATGATTTATGATATTATTGGTTCCATATCTATATGGTATTCATACCTCTTTACCTACCTTCATGACCATATCATGCCACCAGACCCATCATGTAAATAAAAAAAGGCCTTTATCCACCAAGCCTTATGTTGTACCTTACTTGAACCAAACCTTTACTACCATAGCTTTTATAAAACTCTACTTCATTATTTAAATTTAATAGAAGAAACATTAATGTTATAGGAAGTTCATAAAGGAGTATGTGGAACCCATACTAGTAGGGTTGTCCTAGCCAAAAAGCTCCTACATATAGGGTATTATTGGCCAACTATGGATTTATATGCAGTTACTTATGTTAAAAGGTGTGAAAAATATTAAAATCATGTTAATATAACTCATGACTTGGCCAAAACACTAAAACTAATGCTTATACCATGGCCATTTGAAACATGGAGACTCATTCTCATTGGGAATATCAGACCTACTTCATAAGATGACCATAAACACATCCTTAATGCTATTGAATATTTCACTAAGTGGGTTGAATCTATACCCTTCACGTAACTAGAAAATAAAGTTATAAATTCATCTTTAATCACCTCATCTACTGCTATGGTATCCCATCTGATATTATATTTGATAATGGCAAATAATTTAAGAAAAAGGATTTCAAAATGCTTTGTGCTGAGTACAACATTACTCAACATTTTTCTACCACATATTACCCACAAGGTAGAAGCATCCAATAAAACCATTTTCAATATCCTTAAAAAGATTGTCAATGATGCTAGCAATGATTGACACCTCCAAATTTTTTGTGCCCTCTAGGCATACCATACTAATTATCATACTCCAACAAGAACCACTCTATATTCCTTAGTTTATGTAACTAAGTCCATTATTCTTATTGAGGTTAAGTTACCTTCTCTATGCATCTCATTAAAAAATGTCTTGGATGATGAAGATTACTAAGTAGCTCACTTGAAATAGCTAGAGTTATTTAATGAAAAATGTATGGTTGCTATCAACAAGCTTCAGGCATACTAGAACTAACTCCATCACAACTATAATTGATGGGTGAAACACAAAGAGTATGAGCTTGGGGATATTATTCTTAAATAAAACTAAAAGGACACCATGATTGAGAAGAAGAAAAAGGGCAAGTTCAAACATAATTAGATAAGTCCCTATGTCATTGTTGCAAATTATGGCTCTAGAGCATACATGCTCACTAAACTAGACAGAGATAAACTTGATGAGATGATGAACATCCTACACCTCAAGAATTACTTCAAATGAGAGACTTGATGTATTATCTATGAGGCACATTTATGTTATACCTTAATATCATCATCCTTATTTATACCATACCCTATAATGTTCTACCATACCTTTCCTATTGACCAAATATTATTTTTAACCTCCTTACCCAACCCCTTTGATATTGGTTCCATTCCATTAGTTCTTTGAGCACCTTTAGTGAGAGGATTTAGATCATGTTTCAATAGTTGATTCATTATTCTAGATCAGGATAGTATTTTGGACTAGTATGAAAATGGTTTGGCAGTTACATCCTTCATTTCTTGTTTCATTTCAATCTAAGTATTATTGATTATAACCACCTTTCGGTAATTATTACGCCACTATGTGATACTAATTATAACTAACTTTGGGAAAATCAGTACCATTTAACTATATAGTTATTTATTAATTATAACCACCTATGGAAAAATTAGGAACAACACCTTTATCATGCCTTGACGTCCCACCTTGCCATTCTTATTCCATATTGTGCCATTTGCCTAATTTGATAACTTGCTACTACCTAGTCAAATTCCTTTATTATAAGGTAAAACTATAGTGACTTGAGGTCATATTAGGACTATATAGGTAACACTCAATTTATGTTGAGGTTAGCTCAATCACCCTTTTCTATGCTCTCACTATTTTGTGAGTAATTTAAAGTTTGAATGATCTCACCATTTTGTGAGTTGAACCATTTAGTATCTTGTCATTCTAAAATTAAGTTGAGATGCTTGGAAAAATCCAAAAACATTTGAAAATGATCTAAAAAATCCTAAAACTCACCAAATTGACCACTTCTTTATTTTAAAGATTCTAGAACCCTTAACTATTTCATAAGAAATCACTTGTCATTTACTTTTCCCATCCTTATTTATCTTAAGCCTTATGCCCTCACAATTTTATGAGTTCATATTATGCACATTATGTATTTAAATTTGATACATTAATGACCATTAGTCTTCATTTCTCATGCTCTCATTATTTTGTGAGTCCATTCCCATATTACTCTACAACATCATCACATTTTCTTATCATTCATTTTTTTCTATCCCATATCTTGAGAGAACTATATTTGGCCTGAATTTTATGTTAGACCATGTGTCCATGAAACTATGTAGGCAATGTCCACTTGCCTAGTGCATCTAGAGTTAGCTTAGCTACCCTTTCTTTTTCTTCTATTTCCCCATTTTGTTTATGTCATTTTCTTCTATAGCCTAGGGTAATGTCTATCTTTTTATTTGTTTCATTGTGTCATTTGAACTAACATTGTGATTAACCATTGTTTGGGTTTGTTTCATTTTTTTCTCATTGTTTTATTTTGTTGTCTTTATTTTATGTTTCTTGGTGTTTTTTCTTCTTATTTGTTTGCTTATTTTCCTACTTATTTGATTTCATTATTGTGCCTTGACTTAGTCTATTTGTATTCATTGGGTGATTCCTTGTGCATTGTACCTAAATCCATCAATATTCATAAGTCAACATTATCATCATGGTTTTTATCATTGGTGCATTATTTTTAATTATTTATTGGCTTGCGTGTCAATACTTATGAATATTTTGGCTAAGTTATCATGGTGTTTTATATCATGATGCATACCATCATGTGCTATAGCAAAATTTAGCTCAAGAAATATTACAAGAAATGAGGCCATTGTAATTCTCCTTGTCTACCTAAAATATTCTGAGTCTATCCCAATCATTTCCCTAAATATAGAGTAATTAAATCATGAAATAATTTTAATCCTTGCTAGTTTGGACATGCATATCCATACTAGTAGGTTGCCCAAATTCATTTTTTTACTCTATACTAACTTAATATTACTCTATGAGTATGGATTTAGTTTGTAAGCCCCATTATCTATTTTTTCATATTATCCCACCCATAATACCAATGATTATAATCACCCTTGAGAAAATCATTATGTTTTGACCTAGCTACTATGTCAATGATTCTAACCACCTTTGGGAAAATCATTGTGTTTCAGTTTAGCTAGATGTCAATGATTATAACCACTTGTGGGAAAATCATTATATTTTTACCTCATCATGTTAATGATTATAAATACCTTTGGGTAAATCATTATCTTTATCCACCCAACTAGGAAATTTATTCATTTTTCCAATGATTCTAACTACCTATGAAAAAATCATTATTTTATTTTTAATTATTATAACCACCTTTGGGCAAATCATTCTCTTGTTACCCTTTTCCTTTGGCTAATGATTCTAACCACCCATGGGCAAATCATTATCCTTTTATCTTTTCCTTTTGCTAATGATTATAACCACCTTTAAGAAAATCATCATAATTCTACCTTGCTATGATGATGATTATGATCACCTTTGGGCAAATCATGCTTTTTATTTACCCAACTAGGGCATCTCACAATGTCACTGATTATAACTACCTATGGGTAAATCAACAATTTCCACTCTTTTTGACCTTTTGGTCCCATCATTTTCCTTCTTTCAAGAGACTGATCATCAACCTTGTTTGTTGATTGCTCCCTCGAGGGGGAATATAGGGCTCATCTAGTGCCATTGAAGTAGTAGGCATACATGATATTTTCATTATTTGAGAATAAATTACTATTCCTATATCTTTAAATGCCTTCCTAAAAAGGGGAAAATTATAGACATCCAATTCTGGCCACAAATAAATTGTAACCAGACTTTAGATTGATTCTTACCAAACATTGCAAATTAGGCCTATGAATCACTAAATATCCCAATTTTGGTCACACATCACTCATCAATGCTCAGAATCATGTTGAGGCATCCCTATTTGGGATACTATCTCATATGCAATGATAACCTCTCATGGATTCATCCTCAATCACCTTGAGACCTGATACCTATCCATTTGGCCTATAAACCCATTAAGTAGGGCACTCGATTGAATCTTAAAATTTCTAAAATACTAATAAAAATGAATCATATAATTAAACAAGATTAAATGCTTAGATAAATTATCCACTTGTAATTAATGAATATCTAAAAATGGAAATTCTAAAAATCAAAATAGCAAGCCTTTTCATCATTGCCATTATGAGTTCTCAAGCTCTTCTAAAATATCTCAAAATATCTAATTTGAGAGCCATGCCTAGTAATTAAAAATTCATGATTAAATGATAAATTTAACTCAATAGATTTAGTCTCAACTCACCTAGGATTAGTTTGAACCCATTCCATATTTAAATTAACTCACCTTGGGTAAGAGTTAACTTTTGAGGCTATAAATACAAGGCCATAACTATTGATGTTTAAGATCTTTTGGTATAAAGTTATTACGCCTTAATGTATTTAAAGCTCTTTTGGTGTGAATATTTACTCCATAAGATTCATGCAAGTAATGTTACCATGCCAAAATACTAAGCCAAGAAATAAAGCCAAGGCGCTGAGGAGAGAAGGAGCAAAGAAATATTTATTGTCAAAGACTTATTGATGCACAAACTAAGCAAGCCATTTCAACAAGCCATTTGGATCTCTAAGGAAGGTAAAAGAGTGTTTTATTTTATGTTCTAGGTATGTTTTCATATGCAAGTTTGTTATCTATGCTATTTCTAGTGTTTAGGCTAGAGGTATTAGTATTTTAGTGTGTTATTTTGATTTTTTTAATTATCTTAACATACGACTAACATCCCCTATATGTATTCCTTGTTCATAGTGTAAAGTTTGATAGGTACGTGCAAGCTCATGTGAGGATGTGATAGTGAGGGGAAAACAATATGGCTTGATGTAGTAATGATATGGAGAGCAAAGTTATGCCCCAATATAAAATTCATATTGTAGACACCTAAATTTGGTATTAGATACTATGGAAAAATTAACTTTGACCTACTTTGAGATACTTGGACAATGCACATGCATTTAACTCTTGAGTACACTTTCCATCTATCCATCTAGACGTCTATTATCTTAACCACCTCTATTTTCTAGATACACTTGTTTAGGATCAACTTAGTCCATACATGAACATCTTAACATACTAGATAGACCTTACCCATATCTTAAATAATTGATTTACACTTCCAAGACACTACTTGAAATGATTGGATAAATCAATTAATAAAAGGGTCTACTTCTACTAGTGATGTCCATATATACTCAATGGCTATTTTTTAAATTAGGAAGTCACCATTAGATCATCCTATATGCATTTCATGGGTTGGTTATAGAAAGATGTAGTGAAGAGTCATTTATAAATAAAAATCATTCCTAAGGTTATATTCACTTGGTCATCACACTGAGAATCACTTGAAATCTTGAGAAATCAATTAACACTCTCTTTGAGACATTATAAAAAATGCATAAAAATATAAATAACTCTCAAAGGATCATCCCTAGATCCAAATATTAATACACATAACATTCAAACTAATTTAGTGCCAAGAGATGAAATGAAAATATTTCACTTTGTTCTAGATTGATCAAAATGTTGTATACATACATAAGTAGGTTAAATACATGTTGTTTGAGCCTATTTAGAGTATTGGAATGTAGGTACTTATCAAAAACTTATAAAGGAGTAGTTAGTGCTATAAAAGCCAAAATACTAACCCCTTTTTCAAGTTCATCTTGTAGTTGAAAGCATAACTAGGTTTTGGACTGAAGGAGATAAAAATACCAACACATAATACCATAGGCAAACACACACATAAAAAGTATCTATGCACATTGGAATAGGGGTATCATGAGCTACATACCCACATAGTGCACAAGGACATTGTCAATAACCACCAAAAAGTGGAGAGTACTAAGGGGTTAGAGTCTACCGATAACATCCAAAAAGATTTAGAGCCTCTATTTTAGGTTTGAACAATTGACAACAAGGGTATAGAGCATTTTTAGACATATAGTCATATTTTCTAAGAAACACATGAATATAAATATATAAGTACACTAAAACATTCTTGTTTTTTCAAATTTAAATCAAAATAATGAAATATATACAATAGCTATTTCAATTTATATTAGTACTTAATTGTTATATTTTAGATAATCTAATAACACATAGTTTTACACTAGTTTAGGAAATCTTATATCCAAAATAAGTAAAGCACATATGTGCAACATATAAATAATTAAACCAAGGATATATTTAAAGGGTAAGAATTCCCTGATGGAAAATCAAGGTAGGGACAAGTGACATGCCCAAATATAAGTAGAATCCTCAATATGAAAATAGATGTATCATGTGTGAAAACCATCATGTGATGAGATATATGTAGGATAATGTAATGTCTTAATATATGAAATATAAAATCAAAATATGAATTAGTGTGATGATACTTTGTATATATAAGATATGTATCGATGAAGCTCATGGAGGATATATGGGTATGATGCCCCTGTAGGCAATAAATAGGTATAGATAAAATCGATAATTCTCATAAGAGTGTGGGTATGCTGCTCCTAATGGAAAGATAGATATAAATCATGTGATCTATGGGTATGACGATGCCAATGGTAATGTTTGAAAAATATTATAGGATGATGTGGTTATGATGCCCCTAAAGGAAATAAGCAATATATGTAGCATGGATAGTGTAGTGATAGTAGAATATCCTTGTAGGTGTAATATTTAACAAGTGAATAACACATGAGAAATTTAAGGGTTTTATTCCCTTGATGTTTATTGTGGAAAACACACTTCCATTATTTGGAGAAGTAGGGGACCCATATAAAAATTCTCAACTCAAAACTCCTAGAGTTTTAATCCCTTTCCAATTGGCCTCAGATAATTGAAAATCCTTGAACTCCTATTTTACCCTAGTCTATTGAGTATTTAAATGGTGTTTATAATGATGGGATGGTCTTTGTTAAATATAATTTTAGACTTTTGAGTCTAAAAATAGTTAATTCATTGCTGCATTCTAAAATAATGGAAGTATTTCATACTTAGGATAATTATTTTGATAATTGTGTTTTTCACATATTTAGACTCAGGTTGGTTTTCCTAGAGTATCAGTCACCTAGAGTCCTACTCAACATTTCATAAAGCTTTGACAGATGAAAAGTAAGATTTTAATTGATCATGAGGCTTTCTTTTAACTTATTTTTTTCTTGAAATATTACAAGAGAGATTGAACAAATGAGAAAGCACCATGTGGAACCTATTAGAGGTGTCACTCTCCTAGATTTGTTAAATATGTCAGAGCTTGGGAGAGCCTGATTGAGTAAGGAAGTGTCATGTGGAACCTATTAGAGGTGTCATTCACTCAAAATTTTTAGAGATGTTAGAGTTTAGGAGAGCCCAGCCAAATGAGGAAGTTACTTATAGAACATGTTAGAGGTATCAGTCTCCCTAACCTATCAAAGATGTTAGAGCCTAGGAGAGACCAAAAACATGAGGAAGTACCATGTGGAAATTTTTAGAGGTATTAGTCTCTTAGACCAATCAGAGATGTCAGAGTGTGGTAGAGTCTAATTGAATGAGAAAGTGCCATGTAGAACCTATCATAGGTTTTAATATCCTAAACTTGTTAGATATGTCAGATCTTAGGAGACCTTGACTGAATGAGAAAGCACCATGTAGATCCTATTAGATGTGTCAGTCTCTCAAACCTATCAGAGATGCCATATCTTAGGAGAGCCTGACTTATCAAACCATGTCATGTGGCACTTCCATAAAAACTAGAAGAAAAGGCTTGAGATGCCTCAAAGTGGTTAAAATTAGGTATAGTCAGATTTATATTCCAAGTAAAAGATGCCATGCATCACCTCACTACTCTAGGTGGCTAGATCTAACATTCAAAATAGTAAGAGTGTTACACCTAAGTGCACTTACATAACATTTTTTGAAAACATGACCAATTAGTAATAGACACATGGCACAACCTAGAGCCACCCAATATTCCATAGGCTAGGTAACTATGTGCCTACCACACTTCTTGCATTAATTGAATGGGAAATTGTGCCCCAATTAGACAATTTAAAAAGTCTCATCATAGCTAGAAAATCTAGGTAGGGAGTGTATATTTAAAATTCCAAGTTTATGCCAGATCGGTAAATGAATGAGTAGATCAAGCCACCAACTCAAATTTGAACTTATACTAGGTGAGCCACTAAAGGAAATTAACACATAAGATCTCAGTAGAGCCCTATAAGTCCTTAGGTCAATCGAGCATACCATTACCACTCTCAACCCTAAAATCCTTATCTATAATACTTCCTCATGCTTTTTGTGTTTATCCTCACCCTTGATCTTAGTAGTTCCCTACCCATAGAAATGGATACTTCATCTTCTATACCTAATCCTTATCTTGAATATAAGGACACCACTTTATCACATAACCTAATATCATTCAACCATTATAATAAGGTCTATAAGGAAATTCAAGATGTGCAGATATCCACCTTAAATGATGATGATAAAACTAAGTACCTCAATGATCTTATTATGCTGGGAAAGTTTGGATTTCACAAAGCCACAACCAAGCTTGAGGTATTCCCTTATATAAATTTCTTTAGTAGCTTTTTGCAAATTTCCAACCCTATTCTCAAAGATAGGTGTGACTTAGTTTAATCTATTGATTAAATAGACTTAGTCATAGACATATTAGGGTCCACATTTAAGTAGTATTACAACCTCCTAGAGTAAAACTACAACTATAATGCTATTATAATTGATGCATAGGCTAATGACCATTATTTATATGAAGTTCTCAAGGATTGGGTCATTGATCAGGTGTGATGGGTTGATAAAGAGGTCATCAAATCCTATCCTATCCACCTCTTTAGGAAGGGGTCCATGTTGGGATGCTCCTACTAAACCTCTTATTCAGATCCAATGACACCATGCATGCCAATATATTATGGATGCCCTTATTGAGAATAATACTTAAAGGGGAGGAAGTCCTAGACTTATGGAAAGTGATCAATATCAACCTCATCTAGATAGTATTAGAGGCTCAAGTTAGAAGTAATTTATATATGCTGAGTTATATGGTGATACCTTCTATGCCACTATCATTTTCAAACTATCTATGTTTCCACCATAGACTCTCAAGGGCACTGTGGTGCATGTAGTTTTCTATAAACTATATGGATAACACTATGAAAACTACATCTATGGAATCTGTGAGTCATTCTACTTGATAGTCTACACGGCTATCAATGAGGTAGTCATGCCTTGACTCTCTAAAAAATCATGAAAAACCTCACCCTCATCAGTGATTACTAATATTACAGAGATTAGAATATCATTCAAGTCATAAGAATATGTAAGGATCCCCTCTACCTCCCATATCAAGTCTTAGATCAATTGGCTGAGTAGGAGATAGCCAATAAATTGGTGGATAAAACATTTGGACACTACCTCAGCCACTCTTAGAAGGTTTACCCAACCTTCCCCATCATCATGTATTAGTATGTATACATTAACTTGCCTCCATTGTAGAATATGGCTATGGGTAGAGATTATTATGCCTTAAGAAGAGTAGATCACCAATAATGGGACCCTCATGGTGTCATTAGGGCCCATGTGGTGAAGTATCAAACTTGTCTTAATATCACTCACAACTATGTGCCTCACCTAGATGAAGAGATCCACACTAACCCAACTGATGATAAGGAGATGATAGCCTAACTTGAGGTGAATAAAGGGAAGTAACCCCAAGCCAGACCATCATCTTAGAGTATCCTTACAACTACACCTCAAATATTGAAGAAGATTATCCAAAGGGTCCTTAATCCCTCTCCTCCATGAGTTTCACCTCATCTAGTCTCTACTTCACAACCTTTGGTGACCCAAGGTTTACCACCTTTATAAATTTAGATTGTTTGACCCTAGGTGCTTAAGAAATACAATTTGACATTGGTAAAAACCTTGATTCAAGCCCAAAATATGACCAACAATAAGCATTATAGATATTATTTACCATACAACTTTGATTCCTTAACAAACTAGTGGAACACTCATGGTTTCCATATCCCTACCAAGACTACTATGGTGGTGCCTCTCATGGTTCACATTCTAACCCTCCCATAATTCACTTAATTACCTCTAACTTTGACCACATAAAACATACCCATGCCCTATTTTACCTCCATT
Source organism: Torreya grandis (assembly GCA_037957365.1). NCBI lineage: Eukaryota > Viridiplantae > Streptophyta > Pinopsida > Cupressales > Taxaceae > Torreya > Torreya grandis. Next base: position 2,016,369 of record JARHVA010002750.1, read on the forward strand.
CAGCCCAATCCACCCATAAGGATCCCTTCGACTCACCTCTGGTCTTTGGGAGATTTTGTGGCATAGCCCTTAACACCTCTTTTGGTCCTTTTGTAGGTTTAACCACCACTAGGTGATCCCACTTCAATATATTTGATGGAACCCCAAATAATGAGTTTACCAAATTGCATAGTTATGTCAGCTATAAAAACCTTAACAACACCTATAGTCACACTTTAGGCTCTCTAGTAGGCCCCTATCACCACTTCCACCATAACTCCTACTATTATAGTGAAAGATGATCTAGGTAAGAGGCCCAATAAGAAGAAAAAGGTAACTCATACTATTCAATTGATCCAAAACTTATAAGCTTTGGTTGAAATATAATTCAAAAAATAAGAACAACATAATTGATATAATGGTATCTCTAAGAAGAGATGTTTTATTGATCAAAATTGTAGATACAAAATATTCCTATATCTGGGAAGAGATGTTTGATTTATATTTCTATTTTAGATTAAATATTCATTTATACACATTTTTAAGGTAGGAGGAGGGTGTGGAAGGTCACCAATCTTGAGGGAGATTAAGTGGTTCAACTTCCATGATTTACAAAAATACAGAATTCAAGGAATTAATATTTTTAAAAACTTACTATTTTTAGACTACACTAATAAAATTGAAATTTGGGGCACTTTTATTTGGTTTTTGGGGTAAAAACCCACCAAGTGGAGCTCTATTCCATCTCATAATTTTCCCCTCATTCTTATCTTTCCAATGTTTTAAACGGGGAGTCAAATGGAGCTATGGTGCAAAAGTTATGGATCCCAAAAGTTCTACAACCAACTGGGGTAGAACCATCACCTGAATTATCACTTAAAATATTGCTCAGATCAATCCTCCCTCCTTGAGAAGTAATGGTCCCCATTGCATCAATATTTTTCATCAAGTGTGGAAGTTGTATTTTTATTTGATTCCTGATGCATACTAGTAATGGACTGTGCTTTGTAGAGCTGTGTAGGGCCTAATTGGTCACCATTTCTATTTGACTATCAGTCTATGGATGGAAGGCCATGGACTTCTTTAGCTTGGTATCTATTTTATTTTATTTTTGTGTTTTTTGTGTAGTTAGGGCTATAACATCAACCTTTTTGGATTCTTGTGGCTCTACCACTATGAGAATGAATTTCTTGGCACTAATCAGGGAGACAAATGTAGAAGGTGGTACCTCAGGTACCCAATTGTGTCATGTTCCAAGAGTGAGGGTGATCCTTAAACTTCTTGATTCATAGATGCCATGTTGATCATACATGAGATTGACTAAAGAGTACATCAAAAACATCTAGATTGACCACATCATATAAGACCTCATCTTGGAAAGGTTTTTATGCATATGAGAGAAGACATTGGTGGGTGACATAGAGGTTTCTCCCTGGACTCAACCATATAATAATATATGGATTTGGGTGAGGCTTCATGGAGAAATTTAATATTTTCACAACATTAGCAAAGATTAAATACTTTTGACTCTCACTATCAAGAATGAAATGTAGAGGCTTACCTTTCACCCATAACTTAGAGTGAAACAACCTTTCCTTGTCATCTAGCCTCTCCTTATGGGTCTATGATGAAACAAAAATGGCATTAGGCTCAACATCTAAAATATCTTATTCATCCTCTTCAATTTTAGGGTGTGTATGAGGTAGAGTAATAGATGTTGAGGATTATGACTTATAAAGTAGGGACTTGATGGATCAACATTCTTCTTTGGAGTGTGTTCTAGATTTATGGTAATTACACCATTTCCTAGTCTCCCTTCCTTTTGCTTTTAATTTTGGCCTTGTGTTTGACCTTCTTTATCACTTTTACATTTTGAAGGTTGAATCTTCATATTCATTCTTCCATGCTTCTACTCAATCTTCGCCATGAACTTGTACACCTCACTGAGGGTTTCCAAATTGAAGAGTTCCATCTCCCCCATATATACCATTGTAGTCCAGCATAATATTTGAGAACCTTATGTTTCTCACTTTCTTGGATGCCCAATCTCACAATTAGAGAATGAAAAATGTCAGTGTAATCTTGAACAAACTATTCCTTACCTTGGTGAAGTTATTGCCACTCTATATACAAATCATCATATGATCTAATGGGGTAGTATTCTTCTTTTATAGCTTCTATGAAATCATCTCAGGTAGGTTCCACCTCAAGGCCAATATCATCCATACTGAATCTTTTCTTGTATACTTCCCACTAATTTTTGATAGGAAATGATGCTTTCAAAAGAGCAAAAGTGATCTTCTCTTTATCGGTGAATTTATTTACTAAAAAATATAAAGATAATTGATCCAACTAATTTTATACTACATCAACATTGATTTTTCCTTTAAATGTAGGGATATCAAAATTTGCCTGACCCTTAAAGGGTGTTGGGGCACTAAAATGATGTGGGGGTGTAGATAAGGAGCTAGAATTTTAGATCAAGATTTATTAGAGAATTTGGGTGAATTGTTTTAGCATCTATTATTTCTATTGTTAGAGGGCTTCATTCACCATTTCCTTGAAAGGATCAGATGTCTCAATGTTGTCTACCATTTGAGGTTATTTGGAGTGAATAGGTGGATAGTTTGGAAGCTCTATTATTTTCCACCCAAGCTTCTTGTAGCTTGAGCTCATCTTTAAGATCATTAAATTTGATACCATTGATCCAAAACTCAAAAACTTTGGTTGAAATATAATTCAAGAAATAAGAACAACACAATTGAAATAATGCTATCTCTGAGAAGAGATGTTTTATTGCTCAAAATTGTAGATACAACATATGCCTATCTCTAGGAAGAGATGTCTAATTTCTATTTCAAGTTACATATTCATTTATACACATTTTTAAGGTAGGATGAGGATGTGTAAGGTCACCAATATTGAGGGAGATTAAGTGGTTTGACTTCAATGATTTAAAACAATACAAAATTTGAGGAATTACTATTTTTAGAAACTTACTATTTTTAGATTACACTACTAAAATTGAAATTTAGGGTACTTCTATTTGGTTTTCATAGGTCAAAACCTACCAATTGGATATTTTTTCCATCTCATGATGTTCCCCTCATTCTTATATTTTCAACGGTTCAAATAGGGAGTCAAACAAAGCTATGGTGAAAAAGTTATGGCTCCCAGAAGTTCTACCACCAATTGGGGTAGAACCATTGCTTGAATTATCCCTTGAAATATTGCTTAGATAATCAATCCCTCCTTGAGAAGCAATGGTCCCCATTGAATCAATATTTGTCATCAAGTGTGGAAGTTATATTTTTATTTGATTCTCGATGCATACTTGTAATGGACTATGCTCTATGGAGCTGTGCAGGGCCCGATTATTCACCATTTCTATCTGACCATCAGTCTATGGATGGAAGGACATGAAATTATTTATCTTGGTATCTCTTTTATTTTATTGTTGTGTTTTTTTTTTATTTAGGGATGAAACATCAGAACTTTTGGATTCCAATGGCTCCACCACCATGAGAACAAATTTCTTAGCACTAGTTAGGGAGACAAATGTATAAAGTGGTACCTCTAGTACCTTATAGAACCATGTTCCAAGAGTGAGGGTGATCCTTTTAGTTCTTGATTCATAGATTCCATGTTGATCATACATGAATGGATGACCAAAGAATACATCACAAATATCCAGATTGACCACATCACATAAGACCTCATCTTGGAAAGATTTTATTGCATATTAGAGAAGACATTGGTAGGTGACACAGAGGTTTCTCCTTGGACTCAACCATCCAATACTATATAGCTTTGAGTGAGGCTTCATGGAAAATTTTAGACTTTTCACATCATTAGCAGAGATTAAATTCTTTTGACTCCCACTATCAAAAATGAAATGCAGAGGCTTACCTTTCACCCATAACTTAGAGTGAAAAACCCATTCCTTATCATTTGGCCTCTCTTCATGGGTCTATGATGAAGTAACAATGGCATTGGGTTTAGCATCTATAATCTCTTATTCATCCTCTTTGACTACAGGGTGTGTATGAGGTAGAGCCATAGATGTTGAGGATTATGACTCAAAAAGTAGGGACTTGATAGCTTGACATTCTTTTTTGGAGTGCATTCCAAATTTATGGTAATCACACCATTTCATAGTCTTCACTTCCTTTTTATTCTAATTTTGGCCCCATGTTTGACCTTCTTTATCACTTTTCCATTTTGAAGGATGACTCTTCGTATTCATTCTTCCTTGTTTCTACTCAATCTTCACTATGAACTTGTATGCCTCACTAAGGGTTTCCAAATTGAAGAGTTCCATCTCCCCATATATATACCATTGTAGTCCACCATGATATTGAGAACCTTGTGTTTACCAGTTTCTTGGATGCCCAATCTCACAAATAGAGAATGAAAAAAGTTAGTGTAATCTTAAATAGAGTGTTCCTTACCTTGGTGAAGTTGTTACCACTCTATATACAGAACATCATATACTCCAAGGGGTTAGTATTCTTCTTTTATAGCTTCTATGAAATCATCCCAAGTAGGTTCCACCTCAAGGCCAATATCATCCATATTGAATCTCTTCTTATAAACTTCCCACCAATTATTGATAGGCAATGATGCTTTCAAAAGAGCAAAAGTGATCTTTTCTTTATCGGTGAATTTATTTACTAAAAAATATGAAGACAATTAATCCAACCAATTTTCTACTGCATCAACATTAATTTTTCCTTCAAATGGGGATATCAAAATTCACCTGAACCTTGAAGGGTGTTGGGGCAGTAAAATGATGTGGGGGTACAGATGAGGAGCCAAAATTTCCCATCAAGATTTCTTAGAAAATTTGGGTGAATTATTGTATCATCTATGATTACTATTATTGGAGGGATTCATTCACCATTTCCTTGAAAGGATCAAATGTCTCGGTGTTGTCTACCATTTGAGGTTGTTTGGAGTGAATAGGTGGATAGTTTGGAAGCTCTATTATTTTCTACCCAAGCTTCTTATAGCTTGACCTCATCTTTAGGATCATACACTCTCAAGACAAATCACTCTGATACCATTGATCAAACACTCAAAAGCTTTGGTTGAAAGATAATTCAAGAAACAAGAACAACATAATTGAAATAATGCTATCTCTGAGAAGAGATGTTTTATTGCTCAAAATTGTAGATACAACATATGCCTATCTTTGGGAAGAGATGTCTAATTTTTAATTTGGGTTACATATTAATTTATACAAATTTTTAAGGTAGGAGGAAGATGTGAAAGGTCACCAATTTCAAGGGATATAAAGTGGTTTGACTTCTATGATTTACAAAAATATAGAATTTGAGAAATTACTATTTTTAGAAACTTATTATTTTTAGACTACACTACTAAAATTGAAATTTGGGGCACTTTCATTTTTTTTGGGTTTAAAAAACTATTGATAAAATATTTTTTCCATCTCACAATGTCCCTGTCATTCTTAGCTTTCTAACAGTTTAAACAGGGAGTCAAACAGAGCTATGGTGCAAAAGTTATGGCTCCCAGAAGTTCTGCTACCAATTGGGGTAGAACCATCACCTGAATTGTCATTTAAAATATTGCTTGGATCATCAATCCCTTGTTTCTCCCATTTTCCATCCTATATCATCCTTTTAAATCATCCCAAGCACCCAAATATTTGGCTTTAAATAGCTAATTTCCTCATTCCTTTTAAATACTCCTGTCCCTATCACCATGAACCCAAAGGTTAATTTGACCCAAATTTAGTGGCATGCCTAGATGTTCCCATGGGATTCCCCATTCATCCTTCCACATTTTACCCTCATGAATCCTCATCCTCCTCCTCCTCCTTCATTTTTCTCTTCCTTCCCTCTACTTCATCCATGCCTCCACCTTACACCTCTATCTCTACCACCCTACCTTCATCTTCTTCTACCTTGGGAGTTTCCATAAGATCAAAGGGACCTAAGATGATATTGCAAGGTGATCTAGAAGTCCATTGGGAATTTAATAGGGAGTCTAAAAATATTAATATTATTCTAACATAAATATTCACTCAAGAAGGAAACCTAGTAATGTGACACACCAAACAAAACCTCTTTTCCCTCACTAAAGTGATTACATCTAGTAAAGAATAGAATGTGGATAAATATCCAATCTCCATGCTTTGGGATACTCATGAAATGTATAATAAACTTATGGAAGACATGAAGGAACAATTTTGGGTGTTTAAGTCATAGGTGAAGAGCACCTTTCCTGCATAATTAATTGGTTAGGTCAAATAAGACTTTTTGAAACTCTTCATAGCTCTTGGGGAAGTAGTCAGAACATTGACCACAAGTAGGGATCACCTTTAGCAAGAACATGCATACTTAGAGAGGATTGATTACATGGAAAAAAAATGTAAAAGGCTTGATGTGGTTATTAATAAGGGCATGTTCTTATAACTAAATCTCATTCCTCTCTTAGACTTGAACATTTATCAAACCTATGTTGGGAGCATGAGAACCTCAATTAAAGGGTGGTTGGAAGTGGCATAGATGATTGTATAACCTCTAGAAGAAAACAAGGAATGAATGCTGACTTACTTTAAGGAAGTCAACCTCATAATGCTATTATATCTAGATGGAACCCTACTATATAGAGAAGAGTTCAAGGTCCACCTAAGCCATTTCAACCAGGTCATGAGGATAAAGGTGAAAAATTCCAATAAGGCTGGAGCCAAGGTGATTTTAGAGCTCTCAACCCAATCCATGACAAGTATCAACTAGGTGTCATAGGTGAAAATTTCTATTTAGGCCCCACTCCAAGTGCATCAATGACTACTAGCCTAATCTAAGGTGATCTTCTAGGAGAATCCCATGAACTTAGCCAAATTAGAAAGGGAATTTGATTTGGTGGCAACCATTTTGGCTGTCAGGGAGGTAAAACTTAAGCAGTTAGGAGATGGTTCTTCTCTAGCTCCTTAACATTTCAACTAAGTGGGCCCCTAGGTGTCTTTTGGGGGAGTGAGGAATATTCTATTTATTTTTGAATATTTATAGTTTTAACAACTTTGGGTGGCCATCATGGCCAAGGATTAGAATCTCATGCTACTTAAAGTTGAACCCCATCATTATTTATATACTTTAAACTACTTTCTCATTGAATAGTCAACATTTTCATGTAATAAAACTCTGTTAAAACTATAATAGAATCCTTTTTTTGTTTTAACCTGGGTTTCATCCAATGTTTATAGTTTATAGATCATGATTATGCAAGAGGAGTGATTTCATGCTTATTTTACAAACATGAATATGGTAGTTATATGTGCACTTGCTAGTCTAATTCTTTGTATGTTCTTTTTAGTTTCCTTATTAGTAATCTATGTTTTATGTACTTGTAGTTATAAAGTGTTTCAAATTTTTTATGTGTAATTACTATAAATATTTTTAGTGTTTACATTATATCAAGGACCTAAAAGTATAATATTCATATTGGTGTCCCTTACAAACTTGCACATTGAGTGGTTAAATGTTTGTGCAATTGTAGAACCAGGCACATAGTGGTATAAATATGACTTGGCATGCTTTAGTTCTTAGGCATTAGTATTTTATCAATTAGAAACATCCATTTCTACCCTGCCTTACTCTCCCCTTTTCTATGTTTATTTTTTTATTGAAACACTCTCCCATATTTTATAAATTGGTAAGGTCAAGATCAAGAACAATCAATAATCAAGTTTAATCAACTAATAATAATTCTGAGCATTTATTAGATAGAATTTGAGCCTCTAGTGGTAGTAATTCATACTCTCTGAGTAAGATGGGTTAAAATTATTAGTCCTTGGATTGAACCAACATGAATCCTAAAATTAACAAGGGGATATCTTTATCCCATGCACTGTCCCTCACTTTTCTATCTAGAACACTCAATCTCATGAGTGATTTTAGGCCCAAGATTTAGGGATGAACAAAAATTGGCTCTACAAGGGAAAAACTCTTAATTAATTATTGGGATTTAACTTGATGCCCTCTCCTTTTGCTTCTCCCAATTTTTATTTTTTCTTAACACTAACAACAACTAGTGCTAGAAGTATGGCCTTCTACGAAGAGTCATTATTAGTAAGAATTTTGGCCATGAAGGATTATTTTATTGATTAAATTTTACTAACCCTTTTTTATGATTTCTCCATTTTTGTGTCATTTAAATAAAATAAAATAATAGATGTTGATAGAAGGAGGGATTAATAGTAAATAAATATTAACTCATTAGTCTACCCTTGAAAAATATATAACCTAATATATAGATCATCAAATTTAGATCTAATCATGGTAAACTAATCATTTCACCCTTGAAATTCCATAAGAGAGCCATATTTTATAGAAATAAACCCCAAAATATGGTTGTTTCCACTAGCTCATCCTCTCAGTCTACCCTAAATGAATCACCCCTAATGGTTGTCCACATGGATTGGTTTTTTAGGTCAGTTATTAATGTGCTTGGAGTCATCCATAACCTTTCAAAAATCCCAAAAAATTACCTATAACATTTCAAACCTAGTTTGGGATGAACTAATAAAGATCACGTGACTTCATATAAAACTATACTCAATATCCTAAATGTCAAACATGAGGATGTAACCTGTAGACTATTTCCATTCACTCTAATGGATGTGTCCTATGACTAGTTCCTCAATATCCCTTAAGACTATATCATGGGATGGGAAAAATTCTATAACACCTTCTTGGCTTAGTTTAGGCAAGTCATTTTTCCCAGTGTCTTTTACCAACAACTCACCTCTATTAAGAGGGAACCAAATGAGCCCATCATAAATTTTAATATTAGGTTCTTAAATATGTATAGATAGATCACTATGCTTTATCAACACTCAATTGTAACTCAAAATGTATAATAACTCATTGGACCTCGAGATGACCATGTTTTTGATACAAGATCCTCTAATAATGGAACCACCCCTAGCTTATGCTAAATCCATTAAGGTGGATATAAAACTTAACCCTCAAGGCTAAATTATGGCTCCCATCCTTAATGCATTACCTAACATTCCAATATTGAGCCTTCTACCTAACACAAACTAAAATGTCCCAATGTTACAACTGATGCCTATTAAAAACCAACTTCTACTAAGGCATGTTGCACCCAACCAACACCTAGGTTTTGTTACCTATCCTCAAGCCTATGGCTAGGTAGTGATATTTTTTATGAACAATGTTCAAATCATACCCCAAGAGTCTACAAAAATGAATTGGACACCATCCAATGAATGGTTGTAATATTACGTAATGACTTCCTTAGTTTTCAAAGGTAAATGGGAAAATATGGTGCTAAGAGTTTAAATAAGAACTTCATTTACCAAAGATAAAATAGAAATTATAATCATCCCCATAATTAGTTAGATCCTTCTCTTGATAAACTACCTAAAATCAACATTTGTAAAATATCCCTTCCTAATTGGTGTCATGTGTATAACACAACCCAAATATGGAGAGATTGATGACATCTAATTTTATAGTGATTTAAATATTTTCCAAAGGGAAATGGAAGAGTATGAGGTAGTGCCAAAACAACTTGAGTCATTTAATGTTGTTAGGCTACCTAACACAACCATGGTGTTAGAAACCATGGAGTTCCCCAATCAAGAAGAGAATGAGCCATAAGAGAGTGCTAGTGAAGTATATGGTTTGAAATAATTTCAAATAAGTAATTATGTCCTTAGGAATTGATAGTAATAGTATTCCCTCACTACATCAACTCCTCCAAACAATGGCATAACTCACGCTGATCCCAAGGCTAGGACTAACCTTCCACCTCCAAAATCAAATGAATCTAAATCCCTTATGGAAACTCAACTAACCCATGACAATTTAGATATAATATTGTGGAAGATATTAAAAATATCAAATCCAACATCACATTTCATGAGCTTACTCAAATCACTGAACAACATGATCTTTTGCTATGTCACTAAAAAACTAGTCCAACCCAAGAAACACATATCTCACACCAATGTGCTTATCCATAAAAACAAGACTAAAGTGCCTCTTTTCTCTTACCTATTAGGTTATTTGGGAAGAACTTACATAACTATATAGTTAATTCATGGGCTTTAATGAATGTAATACATGTAGGCATTTGTGAAAAATTAGGTTTAGTCCCCATAAAGTTAGACAAGGTTGTAGTATAACTAGAGAATTTTGAGGTTAGATTAGTAGGTGAATTACTCAATGTGCTCATGTAGTTGTATTTATAATCCAAATTCCAATAGTTCATATATATACAAGTTGTGGAAATCTTAAAAGCATATGGAATGCTACTCAACAAATATTGGTCTAAATATTTAAATAAAATATGTGGCCAATGACTTCTCTCACATGTTGTTACCTTAGAGGGGCATGGATAAATATTAATAGAGAGCTAAGGATGAAGCATATTTTCACAAAATATAATTTAATAAATTAAAAAGTAAACTTAGTGGACTCTAATTTAGGGATCTACACTTTGGAAACAAAACCTACCAAAGGTGAGACTGATGTCAACATTGAGTTTCATGGGGTATTGTCACTATATGTGGATGTAACCTACTCTAAACAAGGTTTTAGAGATGTATTTTTTATTATCAATCCCCAAGGTAGGAAACATTTGGTTTCTTATAGATTGTAATTTCCATGCACCAACAACTTAATAAAATATGAGGCATTGATTTTGGGATTGCAATTTGCATTAAGGAATAAAGTAAAATAACTAACAGTATTTAATGATTCTGAGCTTGTTATAAACTAGGTAAATATAAAATTTCATTATAAATTATCATACCTAAAGAAATATAAGAATAAAGCATGGGATTTTATCAAAATATTTGATGTGTTCAATGTCATCCCTATCCCTAGGGAAGGAAATCTGATTATTGACTCATTAACATCTTTAGCTATGAGCTTTGCTCCCCTTGACAACATAGAGTTGTAATAATTTACTTTTAAATTAGTCCCTTACCCTTAAGTTATAGTTAACATGATGAATTTATAAGTCTTTGAATATGACCAATAAATTGTTCAATTCCTTAACAATGTTGGGGCATTTAAAACCCAAATAATAGATTAAGAAAAAGAGATCCTCCTAGAGATAAAATCAACTAAGATGGAATTATAAATATTTAAGGGAATCAAATATAAAATGGGATGATCTCTCTAAAAAAAATAATTTGACACATTTAATCTTGCATCCCTAATTAAGAAGCCCAAATTTACAAATCATAAGTGTCAAACCATTAACCTTGGTTCCTTAGAAAAACCCAAAACTATCAATATACATCCTAATTAGATGAATACAGAGATTGTGTAGCTTTAAAAGTTACTTTTGAGTTATAAGGATGTAATGTTTTGGGCCTATTAGGGACACAAAGTCTTTTACCCAAAGGTCACTCACACCATCCCCTTTAAGCTAGACCAAAGGTCATTTCAATAGAAGTAGAGACCAGTGAATCCAATCCTTGAACTAATAATACATAAAAAATTTCACAAGATCCTTTGTACTATAATAATATTCCCAATTAACCATTACACTTAGGTGGAAAACTTAGTACCTATCTAGAAGAAAGATGGAAGAATTAGACTATGTATAAACATCTAAAATCTAAATAGAGCTTTAGATAATGACAACTACCCATTACCTTCTCTTGATGAAGTAATTAAAATAGTTAATTTATCCTAGATTATTTCCATTTTGTATATATTCCTTGGATGTAATTAGGTTTTAGTGAATTCTGATGATCGAACTAAAACTACATTTACAATAAAATGGGGCATAATTACCTACAAATAAATGTCATTTAGATTGATCAATGTTGGAGCAATGTTTCAAAGAGAAATGGATTTTACATTTGAGGTCTAATTGGTAAATTTATAGTAATTTACATGGATTATTTGACTATGTTTTCAAAATGTATGTTAGATCATGTATGCCATTTGTAAAAGGTGTTTGAAAGATGCAAAAGGTATGACATTTTCTTGAACCCCAAAAAGAGCATGTTTAGTGTGATTGAAGGTAAGCTTCTTGCTCATATCATCATGAAATAATGTATTTTTTAAAATCCTAAATGAACTAAGTTAATTTATAAATTAACTCAACCTAATAGTAAAAAGGAGCTAAAATCTTTCTTCGATAAGATCAGTTTTGTTCATAAGTTAATTTCTAGATTTGCTGAAATTGTGAAGCCTCTAAATGCTATGTTGAAATAGGATGTTAAAATAGGGTGGAATGTTGAGTCAAAAAAAACATTTTAAGAAATAAAGGACACCATATTTCAATAACTAATGCTAATTAATCTATATTATGATAGAGACTTATACATTTATATTTTACCTTTAAACACATCATTGCTGCCTGTCTCACATAAATATTAGATAGAGAAGAACACCATGTTGCTTTTATGAGAACCAATCTAAAAGATGTATAAATAAAATAATTTAGTTTGAAAAAACATGTCTATATTTGTTCAAAGCTATGAAAAAGTTTAGGAACTATATTATTAGGAATAAAGTGCATGCAATCATGTTAGACTCGACTATCAAATAAATGTTGGGCCAAAATGAACTAGGCAAGTACATAGGTAGATGGATGACTAAGATAAAAGAGTTTGAATTGGAGATAAAAACTTCTAAGTTGGTTAAAATAGGTCTTAATTTATTATTGAAATTGATCCAAGGATCGCTATACATCAATTAGAATAAGAGCAAGTGTTGCAGTAGGATTGGTACACCCTTATTATCGATTACCTTCTCTATCAGAGCCCACCTCTTAGGATTAATCAAATATAAAAGAGATCTCTTAGATTTAAAGTGGTGTAATATATGATAAATAAAGGAGTTGTCTTGAGGAAAATTCATGAAGGCATCTATCTTAAATTCCTATTAGAAGCTAAATCTAGGGAAATAATGGTGAATTTCCATGTGAGGTTAGGCACTGGTTAGCTCACGCTAAATATAATGGCACACCAAATACTTTAGGAAGGATTAATGGAAAAAATTATTTAGGGATGTCCATGCAAATGTTATAATGTGCCATCAGTGCCAGAACTTTTACAAAAGAGAAATCCACACTGTAATGCCATTGTAACCAGTTATAGAAGGGATGCCATTTGTCTAATAGGGTCTAGATTTCATGGCAGACATTAATCCTAACTCCTCAATAGGACATAATTTTGTTCTTACTACCATAAACTATTTCATGAGATGGATAAAGGTAGTGGATATGAATAAAATCACTACAATTAAATTAATCAAGTTCATGGAAAATAATGTGACCACTAAGTTTGGGACCCTTGTCTCATTAGTTTGTGATAATGGCCTTGTGTTCTAATCCATGAAATTCACTGAGTGGGCATATGAAAATGGGATAAATCTAAGGTTCTCATCTAATTAATACCCATAAGGTACTAAAGGAACCTTATCAAGGCCATCAAAAACACTACAAAGAAGAATCCTCGAGAGTGGCATTTGTTTCTGAAGTTTGCTTTATGGGATGACCACACTAGACATAAGCATGGAATTAAGAGATCACAATTAATATTAGTCTATGGAATAGATAAATTTATTCCTATTATGATCAAGATACCCACCTAAAAGTCTATTCAAAAATACATGGAACACAATGAAAAGGTAAATTCTAGGCTTTTAAACATTATATAACTAGAAGAAGCTCGGGAAGAAGCCTTACTATTTTATCAAGCACTAAGACACTCTCAGGAATTGGTTTGAAAATGAGGTCAAGGTGAATTCCTTTAGGATTTTAGATCTAGTACTACTATGGGAAAAATCCTATGAGAAAAAATCTCTACATTCCAAGTTTGATCCACTTTGGATTGGTCCATATCAAATAGCTGAGTTACTCAAGAAAAATGTATTTTGCCTCAAGGAACTTGAAGGCAATGACATCCCGCTACCTATGAATGGACAGTTACTCAAGCATTACTTCTCAGATATCCCTTCAAATACTATCTTAAAGTATCATAGGTAAGGGTGGTAATGTATATATTAGATTACGTTTAAGTTAATTTACTTCTATTGTGTGTTTAGTTTTGTTATTTGTTTTGTACTTCATCTTATGTGTTTTTGTGCTTATAGATAATATTTTTTGATTATGTAGCACCTCAGTCTTGTACACTTGGAAAATTCATTACCCTAGATATTACTCTTAGTATATGCACATAAATCCACTTTCCTTAATTATTCTAGTTATTATCGCTAATTTATCCTCTTTAGCCTCATCCTAACCATTTATCTAACACCCTCCCTCAATATTTATTCATTCACTAACATTATTCTTTCCCACTTATTCATTAATTCTATTAAATCCCCATTATCTTATCCTAACCCCACTTATCCATTATTTGGGAATTTAGAATTCCTATGACCCACCTACCCACCTATTAAGTCTATTCCTAGGCTCTCCTACACCCCTACTCCCTAATCTCCCACCTCATCCATATACAATCCCCTACCTAATCCTAATTAATCCCTAAGAGGATTATAGAATCATCCAATTATATATTTCTCTCTAACTTATCCTTCACCATCTAGAATCCTCTATTCTAAAGGTTTCCAAGGAATTAAAAATTCCTTACAAAATCCCTAATCATTGATCTTAATGGCCCAAGATTTAAATCTAGTCATTGATTTTTCCCTCCATATTCTATATAAATAAGCCATTTCTCCATGGCCAAATGAGGAGGCAATGACATGAAATTGAATACACATACCAAATCTGTGAATCCATAATCCATGATCAAGCAACCATAATGTCACAAATTTGAGTCTAAGGTAATCATAATCCAATCCTCTTATCTGTTATCCATTTAATCTTGGTTTGGAATAATTATATTTAGGATCAGAATGCTAGCTTAAATTGTGTATTCATATATTTGCATTTTATTCTAATGGGTCTAGATCTTACCTAGGTAGTTTGATATTTTGGGTTTAAATTTGCATGATTTAATCCATTTGCTCAAAATTCCTACTAAACTTAGTTCTACACATAATTTTCTTATGTAAGCCTTGTTTATTCTCTATCTTATGCCCCTTGGCCTATCTCTTAATTTGAATAGCCTTATACTAATGAAATAGACATACCATCTTGCCTAGAATGCATAAAATGTACTTATTTTATACCCCTATATGTTTTGAGCCTATGACTACTCTCTTTCTCCCTAGACACTAATGTTTGGGTCAAATAATAACATTGATGTTATAGTCTTGGCCAAAGGCATGTGTCTAATGCCCTAAAATTCATCTAATTTACAAATGAAACATATTACAATGGTTGGTCTAAGTGATTTAATGTGAGTTATATCCTGATAGGATTGGTATAAATATAATATCAATCTCCATTCATTCCTCACCTAAAAATTAGACCAAAACAACACTCAAGAAGTACCTAAGTTATCAAAAGTTTTCTTATTCTACACTATTCTGATATCAATTAAAGGAATAGACCATCTACATGTATGAAGTAATAAAGGAGAATTCATAAGGTCATATTTTCCAAGTTACAAGCTAGGTCACTATTGTAATTAGTTTACACATTGCATGATTCACACACAAGCCAACATCTAGGGGAGAACTACATATTTCTAAGGCCCTCTTCTAAAATTTTGGATATGTAGAAAATGCCCTTTGATAGCAGGGTCATTGTAGGTCAGTGTAGAATCATGTGCCTATTAACCCATTTTCCCCTAAGGTCACATTAAAGATACAATGCTTGGGTTTTGCCATTTCACCAGGAATGATAGTTCATAACCCATATCTAAATGCATTAGAGCAAAGGTAAAGCCAAACATAGAACATCTAGGTGGTCGCATATTGTTTGAGTTCATATTCTATATGGGACACTATAATTGAGATTATATAGTAGAGTCAACATAATTATCCTAGGTTGACATAACTATACAAAGAGCTAGAGGCACTAGATATAGAATCTAATGTTTGATCTATAAATGTCTTCCTACTTGTTTCCTACTTATACCATATCAAACACTATATTAGTATAAAAAAATAAGTAATTTATTTTATGTAATTTGTATATATAGCATAGTTTTACTTTCCATTATTAGTCTATCTCAATTTTATAAATTCAACATATAATACAACTCAGTTTAACACATTAATTGGCCTACTGTAGATCTAATATTTAAACTTATGCCTTATCATTTATATATGCTTAACCCTAACCACTAAATAGGATCCACATCCAAATTAACGTTGAATAGTTCCCTATGCTTGTTTTGTTGACCTTGTAATATTTTTGATCCCAAGTCTCCTCATAGGAGGGTAGCCTTTACTCCAATGGTTCACAAAGAAGAACTAAGTTCAGATGAAGTGATGACTACTCTAATGGATGACCAAAGAATGAAAACTAATACTAGAATTAGGAAACAAAAGGCAAAACCCCAATGTTAAACACAATGATAAGCAAGGAAACTCTCTAAGAAGCACTAAGAGAACTAAAAGCTAATGATTTGGGATTGAAAAATTGAATTAAGAAAATCTATAATCTAGACAAGGCCATCATAAACAATTCAAGATAAAAGAACAAGGATTATATGAATAGATGAGTAAGTCAATGGTTGCCTAGCTTTTGGAAGCTTATTGAGACTATCATCAACTTTGGCTACAATGGTATCCAACCCTCATAGATCAAACATAAAATATCAGATCAAAGGAAGTCTAAATTTATAAAATACATATATGTTAATTTTCTTCCTTAGAAAGGGTGATTTCATTAACATTCATTGTAGGCTTTATGCCTGGCTAAAAATGGAGCAAAGCCATAAGTGAGCCCAAAAAAATATATGTTAGGGATTTAGGTGCATGTATAATAGTAAAGTAATGCTCAATCCTCCCCCTTTGACTAAAATTATATGAAATAAAACCCCCTTAGAAGTCCTTAAATATCCTAGATGTACCTAATATTGTAGAAGTAATCCATTAGATAAAAAAGGAATCCTAAACTAACACATAAAGTGGCTTTAGAAGAAGTTAGATCCTAGTATGTTACTTGTTCTAATAGAATTGAGCACTTTTTATACTCAAAGTGTATCAGATAGAGTTTAATTTACCTATCTATATGTTTAATATTAGATGATCATAGTCTAAGTTCTAAATGACGAGGAAAAATTTTCCATACAAAGTTGCCATTTGTTGTGGCCAACACACCCCCATATTTGGAAAAGTGGGGGACCCATATGAAAATTATCAATTTGAAAATCCTAGAGTTTTAATCCCTTTCTTATTAGCCTCAGACCTTTGAAAATCCTCTAAATCCTATTCCACCCTAGTCTATTAAGCATTTAAATGATGTTTTTAATGATGGGTTGGTCTTTGTCAAATATCTCTATAGTATTTTGAGTATAAACATAGTTGAGTCCTTACTTCATTGTAAAAGAACAAAAAGGTTTTCATAATTAGAATATTTTATTATGCTAACTATGTTTTTCATAGATTTGGACTCAAGTTATTTTCTCAGAGTATCTGTCACTTGGAGTCCTTAATATTTCATAAACCTAGTTGACATGTGAGCTTTTAGTTGATTATGTTCTTTTATTTTAACTTAATCACTATTTTCAAAAAATATCATAGGAGAGCTTGACCAAATGAGGAAGCACCATGTGGAACCTATCATAGGTGTTAGTCTCCCAAACCTATTGGAGATATTAGATCCCAAGAGAGCTTGAATAAATAAGGAAGCACCATGTGGAACTTGTCAGAGGTGTCAGTATCCTAGACTTGTTAGAGATGTCAGAGCTTGAGAGAGCCTAACCAAATGAGGAAGTACCATGTGGAACTTGTCATAGGTGTTAGGTTCCCATACTTGTCAAAGATGTTAGAGCCTGGGAGAGCCTAACTAAAAGAGGAAGTGATATGTGGAAGTTGTTAGAGGCATTAGTATCCTAGTCATGTCAGATATGTTAGAGCCCAAGATAGCCTAACTAAATGAAGAATATTAGATGTGTTAGTATCTTAAACCTATCAGAGATGTTAAATCTCAAGAGAGCCTAAGAAAATGAGGAAGTTCCATTTAGATTTTATTAGATGTGTCAATCTCTTTGACCTATCACAAATGTGAGATCTTGGGAGTGGCTGAACTATCAAACCATGCCATATGGTACTTATGTACAAACTAGTAGAAAAGGTTTGAGACACCTTGAGGTGATTAGAATGAGGTATAATAAGATTTAAAATCTAATCAAAAGATGCCACATGTCACCTTACTACTCAAGGTGGCTAAATATAGAACTTAAAATAGTAAGAGTGTAACACCTAACTATGCTTAGGTGGAATCCATTACAAATATTACCAATTTGTGAAAACACATGGCACAACATAGAGCCACTTGGGATTCCACAAAGGCAAGGTATCAATATTCCTACCATACTCCTCACATTAACTAAATGGGAAAATGGGTAGTTACTAGATAATTTAAAACATCTCATTGTAGTCACCAAATCTATGTGGGGAGAGTATATTTGAAATTCTCAAGTTAATATAATATTGTTAAATAAATGAGTGGATTGAGCCACCAACTCAAATTTGAACTCATACTATGTGAACTACCAAAGGACATTAATGTAGAAGATCTCTATAGAGCCATATAAGTCCTCAAATGAATTGAGCATACTATTACCACTCTTAATTCCTTGAAATCCTTCTCTACAGTGATTCCTCACACTTTCTATGTTTCTCCTTACCCTTAATCACAATAGTTCCCAGCCTACAAAAATGACTACTTCATCTTTTAGTCCTAATCTTGAGCCCAAATATAGGGACAACACATTCTCACCCAACCTAGTATTGTTCAACCATTATAACAAGGTCTTCAAGGTAGTTGGATATGTTCAAATTCCCACCTTGGATGATGATGATGAAAAAGAGTACGTTGACAATCTCTCTATGTTGGGCAAGTCTAGATTGTACAAAGACATAACTAAGCCTAAGATATTCCCTTGCATGGACTTCTTTAGTAGATTTTATAGTCTTCCCAACATGTTCTCTGAGATGGGTGTGACCTAGTTTACTTCATCAATGCGAAAAACCTAGTCACAGACATATAAGGGCCACTTTTAATTAGTATTACAACCTCTAAGAGTACACATACAACTATGATGCTAATGAAATTTATGCATGGGCCAATGCCCATAACATATATGAACTCCTTAAGGAATAGGCCATCAATTAGGAGTGATGGGTCAATAAGTAAGACATTAACACCTACCATATACACCTTTTCAAAAAGGGGGTCCATATTAGGGTGATCCTACTAAATTTATTGTTTGAATCCAATGATAACACTCATTGCAATATCTCATGGGATCATTTTATGAGCATAATACTCAAAAGGGAGGAAGTCCTAAAACTAGGGAGTGTGATCAATTTCAACCTCATTCGAGAAGTATTAGAGGCTTGAGTTGGAGGCAATTTATATATGATAAGTTACATGGTGGATGGTACCAGTCTATGCCACTATCTATTAAAACCTTTTATGTTTCCACCACAAACTTCTAGGGGCACCATGGTGCATGTAGTTTTCAACAAATTATATGTCCACCAAGACTAAAACCACATCTAAGAAATCTATGAGTCATTCTACCTATTATTATAAGTAGCTATAAATGAGGTGGCCATGCTTTGGCTCTCTAATGAAATCAAGTAGTCCGTCATATCCATCAATGATTACTAATATTAAAGGGATGACACCATCATATGAGTCATAGGCATCTATAAGGATCCATTCAACCTACCATATCATTTCTTAGTGAAATTGGTCAAGTAGGAGATACCTAGTCAATTGGTGTATAATTTATTTATCCATTACCTCAACCACTAGAAGAAGGCTTACTCAACCTTCCCCATCATCATCCACTAGAAAGTATAAAGGATCATGACTCCATTTTAGAAGATGGTTATGGGTAGAGTTTATTATAGCTTGGGAAAAGTGGAACACTAAGAATGGGACCCTTATGGTGTTATAATGGCCCATGTAGTTTATTATTAATCTCATCTCAATATCACTTACAACCATGTGCCTCATTTACATGATGAGATCCACCTAAACCTAAATGATGATAAGGAGGTGCTATCTAGAATCAAGGTGAAGAAGAAGATGTAGTAGGCCAAGCTAGGTCATCCACTTAGAGTAACCTTATAATTGTGCCCTAGATCTTAAAGAAGATTATCTAAGGGGCCCTTAATCCCTCTCTTCCATGATTTTTTCCTCTTCCAGTCTCTTCTCCACCACCTCTAGTGACCCAAGATTTTACACCTCCAAAAACTTAGGTTGAACGATCCTAGGTTGTGTATGCACTATGATTTGACATTAGTAGCAGCCTCGAGTCAAGCCCAAAGTATGACCAATAATAGTCATCTATGGATATTAGATTCTATAACACCTACATTCATTAATAACCCATTAGATAACCCATTGGTTTACCTATCCCTAATCTAGTGGTGCTTCCCCTATTTCCCATTCCAACCATCCCATAATTTACTAAGGTACCTCTAGTTTTGGCCATGTACAAAATCACCATGCCTAATTTTACCTGCATTCCATCCATTCTATCCATAGCGATCCATTCAAACCACTTTTAATCTTTGGGATATTTTTTTGTCTAGCCCTAAGTTACTCATTTGGTCCTTTTATAACTTAATCCACCTCTAGGTACTCCCACTTCAATAGCTTTGATGACACCTGGAAAAAAGAGTGTATCAATGTATGTAGTTTTGTCAGCTCTAGACACCTTACCAACACCTATAGTCACTATACAAGCTCCCTAGTCATCCGCTACCACTACCACCATTATAGGTCCTTTTACTAATACCGTGTAAGCTAATTGAAGTAAGAAGCCCAAGAAGAATCAAGAGGTAACTCCTTATATGTAGTTTTTTTTGATCCCCCTATCCCTCCTAGGTCCTCCTTTTCCATCATCCTAGGTGCTTAAATATTTGGCTTTAACCAGCCAATTTCCTCATTCTTCTTGAATAATCCTCTCACTGATGCCATAAACCCACAGGTCAATTTTACCCAAAGTTAGTGGCATGCCTAGATGTTTCCATGGGCTTCCCCATTTATTCTTACCCATTTACCCCCATGTATCCTCCTCCTCTATTTATCTCTTCCTTCTTTACCTCCACTTCATCCATTCCTACTCTTCCCATGCCTCCACTTTCCACCTTTATCTCTACCACCCTGCCTTCATCCTCTTCTACCCTAAGAGTTGACATAGGATCATAGGGACTTGAGATGATATTTTAGGGTAATATAGAAGTTAAATGAGAGATTGATATAGAATCTAATAATATGAGGAGGATTCTCACATAGATTCACTCAATAGGGTGATCTAGTAGTGTGGTAAATTAAACAATACCTCTTCTTTCTCACCAAAGTGAGGACATCTAGTGAAGAAGAGAAGGTGGCTGAATATCCAATATTTATGATCCAAGATACTCATGACATGTCCAATAAAATTATGGAGGGCATGAAAGAGTAAGTTGGGGTACTTAAGGAATAGGTAAAGAGCACCTTTATAGTATAATTAATTGGTTGGGTTAAAGAGGCCCTCATGCAACTCTTCACAACTCTTAGGGAAGTAGTCAAAACACTGATGACAAGCAAGGAGAACCTCTAGAAAGTGTAAGCACACATAGAGAGTATCACTCACATGGAAAATAAATGTAAAATTCTCACTATGATTATTAACAAGGGCATGTTTGTGGAGATGAAACTCATGTATCTATCAAACTTGAACTTGTATCAAACATATGTTGGGGGTATGATATTCTCAATTGAAGAGTGGTTGGTAGTGGCACAAATAATTATAGATCCTATAGAATAAGGCAAGGAATAGATGTTGACTTATTTCAAAGAATTCAACATCATAGTGTTATTCCATCTAGATGGCAACCTATTTGAAAATTGAGAATTCAAGGTCCACCTAGGTCATGAAGAGAAATGTGGTAATAGATAGTAAGGATAGATCTAAGGCAATTATGGAACTCTCAATCTAATCCAAGACAAGTATCAACCAAGTGTTGAAGGTGAAAGTTTACATTGAGACCCCATTCTAGGTGTATTAATGACTACTGGTCTAATATAAGGTGATCTTCTAAGAGCCTCCCATGAGATTGGCCAATTTAGACAAGAAATTTGATTTAATAGTAGTCATGCTAGTTGCCAAGGAGGCACAACCTAAGCAGGTGGGAGATGGTTCTTCTCCATCTCCTTAGTGTTTCAATTGAGTGGGCCCCTAGGTATATTTTGGGGGAGTAGGTAATATTCTATTTATTTATGAATCTTTATATTTGTAATAAATTTGGGTGGCCATCATGGCTAAGGATGAGAATTTCGTGTTACTTAGAGGTGAGCCCTATCCTTCTCTATAGATTGTAAATTAATTTCAATTTTAATGGTTGACATTTTCATGTAATGAAACTCTATTAAAACTATAATATAATCCTTTTATTTATTTAAAACTTATCTTCTACTAATTAAACATGGTCCAGTGTTTATAGTTTAGAGTTCATGCCTATGCAAAAGGAGTGATTTCATGCTTATTTTACAAAGATGAATATGGTAGTTAGATTGTGCATTTGCTAGTCTAATTCCTTGTATGTTATTTTTAGTTTAATTGTGAGTAATCCATGCTTTATGTGGTTTTAGTTATAAAGTGTTTCAAATTCTTTGTGTGTCATAAATTCAAATATTGAGTTTTTACATTCTACGAAGGACTTACAAGTAGAATATTCATATGGGTGTCCCTTAAAAACTTTCCCACTGAGAGGCTAAACATTTGTGTAATCATGGAACCAACCATATAGTGGTATAACTATGACTTAGCATGCTTCAGTTATCAAGAATTAGAATTTTCATGATTAGAAACATCTTTTTATACCCTACCTTGCTCTACCCTTTTTTATGACTATTTTGGAATTAAAACACTCTTCCCTATTTAGAAATTGGCAAGGTCAGGCTCAAGAGCAATTAGTAATAAAGTTCAATCAACTAATAATAATTTTAGGCATTTATCAAATAGAGTTTGATAATTCAATGGTAACAATTCATACTTTCTAAGTAAGATGGGTTAAACTAATTGGTCCTTTGATTGAACTAACATCAATCCTAAAATTCATGAGGGGATATCTTTATCCTATATATTATCCCTCACTTTTCTCTCTGGAATACTCAATCTCATGAGTGCCTTCAAACCCAATATTTAGGGGTGAAAAACAATGCTATAATCAAATCTCATGTAGAAACTATGTAAGTGTATAATGTTCATTGGAATCTTCAAGTGTGTTCCTTATAGTGTAGCTAGGCGATATTCCCTTGTATCAAGTTTTTTTATTACAATAGAGGAACCTAACCAATTTGGTTTGAATTTTAATTTATTCTCTTTATCCACATTTTTATTCTTTTAATTTTATTTTAGTACTAGGTCACCAATATGGAATTTCATTGATTTTATATTTTTATTTTAAGCTTTCGTTAGGTGATTTTAACAAACTATCAAGTGTTTAGTAACATGTATGCATGCTTTGTCTAGCATTTATAATCAATGTAATCATTTAATCTATATTGATAATTATTGAAAAGATCCTTACAAGATATTTACCGAGAAGGAATCTCAAGTTCAATATGGATAACTTAATTTTCACTATAAAAAAGAGCATAAGGGGTTTCCCTTATAGTTGTCTTGATACTCATATAATAAACCCATAAATCTTGGATGATATAGTTATGTAAATCTTCACCATGACTAGTAAATTTTTTAATTAATATTCTCCCAATTTCCTTATTTATAGTCTCAACTTTACCATTACCTTGGGGATAATACGAAGTATAAATCAATGTTAAATCTTTTAACTTGAACAAAAATTCTTAATCATCTTATTCTTGAAAGATGAGCCATTATCTATAATAATTAAAAATAGAAGACTAAATTGAGATATGGTATATGACATTATAAATATATATATGTCACCCATGGTAGACTTTAAACAAATTTCCTTAAAACAAATCACTATAATGATAAAACTGTGACCTTTTGATGATGGTGGATTAAGATTGACAACTAGATCTGAACCTTGAATAGAAAACAAACAAGGGGAAATAATAGGTTATAACTATTGATAAGGTGCATGTGTTAAATTACTAAATTGTTGATATTTCTCATAAACTTTTACATATCTTCATAGTCATATTCCATGGAAGGATAGTAATAACCCATTCATAATAATTTTTGTGACATTGATTTTATATTGAAATGGCCACCACACTCTCTATCATGAACTTATTGTAAGGAAATATTAACTTCTTCACACTGAAGGCATCTGAGCAACTAAACATTGAAGGGTCACTTAAAAAGAGCATCACCAATGACAACATAATGAATGCCATATATTCTTAATTTATATTTGTAATTTCATGAAATAATTTTGGTCATACACTCATCAAATAAAAATTTGAATATGTTGGTATACCACTGTAGGTTATTTTTGTCATTGCCAATAGTAAATATATCTAACCCATCTATTGATGGCAATGAAAAAGTTAGCTAGTGTAATCTCTTAGTATTAAGTTGAGCAATAGGAATGGTGAATAAAAAATATACATAGATTTAGTATGGTGATAATTTATTTTATAAATATTGTTAATCTCAAAGTCCTTAAAGTATGTAATCAAATTATGTACAAGATCTCGACATGGAATTAATTTCTCTTCCTTAATTTGATAAGTACATGCCACTTGATTGATGATTGGTTGAGAATCACCATAAAATTGTATAGATTTTATCTTTAAAGAATAAGACACATGTAAACCTAGAATCAAAGCCTCATATTCTATTATATTATTGGTATATAAAAAACTCAATTAATATGCTAATGCCATAGTTTGATCTTGGGGTGTGTTATTTTCCCTGAGATCTTGGTGCATTTAAAGGCACTCATGGGTGTTAGCAAAGGTTCCTTAAGCATAAAAATAATATAAGGATGAGGATAGATGTGAGATACTTCATGTACATAGAAAAATTTATCATAAAAAGATAGGAATTTAGATGACAAAAAATAAAGAAGCATTAATTATTATGTGTTATTGAGCAAATTAAGTACAACTAGTATTGTATAAACTAAAATAATGCATTCATAATAGTTCAGATATAAAGTAACTTGTACATTATACATGAGAACACATGCAAGGAATATAAAAAAAATCATACAGGTAACCATAACTAGATAATCTTTATTGATCTCTTCTAAAAGTGGAACCCTCTTATTTTTATAAAAAAAGTATATATAGACATTTCTAGTCTATGAATGTTCATCTTCCTCTCATACTTGGTGACAAAAGTGGAGTCTCTTCATATTATAGACTATTAAAAGTCATGAAGATAAGACAAAATAGGTTATATAATGATAAAATGAGTTCATAATGCATGAATATTAGAAAATATCCTGCACAACTTTACAATCCATGTTTTTATACCAACACTTTCCCAAGCTTAAAATGTTATCTCATCTTGAGACAACATCATAGGATCTTCTAAGAATGCACAAGTTACTAAGAGCTAAAGAAATGGTTGGACCAGTAAGATTCATAGTAATTGCATAAGGTGCCATTTCTAGTTTTCACCTCTTATGCACTACTTAAGCACCCGTTTAGGTTTTCAATTAAGTAGCATACCAACCTAATACCCTTTGTGGGTTTTTTATAGGATGGCATAATTAGGTGGCTACCCTTTATATATTTTCAACCAACTTGGACCTAATTATATTACTAAGTCTTCCCCAATATAAAATTCTATACAAATTTTCAAAATTTGTACTCTGCATAGTATTTAACTCAAAGGTAGTGGCATGGATGCAGATGAAGGTTGATCAAAAGAGTCCTTAGATTAAGACTATGCATCCTTACATTAAGTGATGATCTATTGGAAATATGAAGGTGGCCTAAAGGTAGGTGTATTGACAATATATGCAACTAAGATGGTGAAAGGAGCCAGATCTATTTTGTATGTGTTCTAATCTAGCATCACTTCTTGTATCAGCTACAATAGGGTTTGAAATAAAGCATGATAACCAATGATTTGTTTGAGTTATTTATCATCAATGATGATAAATATGACTTTGGTGTTTACAACCCTTATCTAAATCTCTCTACTCAACTGCTCCATCTTATCTACATGTCTTTGAGCTTGGAGGTTGACAAAAGAACAACATAATAATTAGCTCTACCAATCATAAGGTTATCACACACATTATCCCTAGAATTTAGTGATTCTTATAATTCTCTATCCTTCTCCTCCATATGTATAGTGTGGCTTTCTATGGTTGATTTGGTTATGGTAGCCTTTGCAAAGTCTACACTTTAACTGGATAATGTGGTATCTAGTTGTTGATTCTAATCTAACAAGCTATGTGTAACTTGTTGAGCTTGAAGTGAGGTTGCATCAAACATTATTTGGTATTCCTATAGTAGAGTGATAAGGGTGGTAGCCTCAATCTTGACATATTGGCCCAATGTTCCCACTACATAGACTTTCTTCACTGTGCACCAGTCCTTTGTTAACTTAAAGACAAGTGTCTTGAGTCTATACTAGTTAGACATTACATGGTCCTCAATTCCTTGAGTGGCCAACTCAAGACAAGAATATTGGATGAAATTTGAAGCTTCATGTAGATGGGCCTTCAAATCAATTTTCTTAGTCTTAGATTGATCAACCTCCTATTCTAGTGAGATGACATTCTATATAATGGACTCCTAGAGTGCTGTAATGCCCTCTAACTAATTCTTCAATGATAACCTAGAAACATCTAATAATACTTCCTCCTAAAGTGGGAATACTACCAAATTTCCCATGGTAGTTAAAGGATTAAGTCATGGCATGGTCACAATTTGAAGTGAGAAGGTGGTTTACTGAACACTCATAGTTATAACATCCCATAGCCAGACTCCTCCCAAATATAAGGCTAGTTGTTGCTCACTTGTTGTAGATAAATGTTTATCTTCTTCTTTCCCTTTCTGATTTGATCTAACTTGCTATTATTTTTTAGGCACTTATTTTGACTATACTTTAACATCTTCTATAGTATTCAGTTGTTGTGTAGTATCTTCATCTTGTTTTCTCTTCACTTCCTCTGCTAATTTATTATTGAGGTCCTCTTCCACAACTTTCTTCTTTTTAATTCCTCCTCTTTTTAATTCTGCACATGCACTTCTTCCTTTTTCTATTATTCAAGCATAACAACCTTGTCTTGTTTGGCCTTGGCCTATGCATGTGCCTCTAGATCAAACTATGCCTTGGATACATGTGCTTGTTCTTCTTATGCTTGAGCTTGATATTTATATATGACTTCATCTTCTTCTTCTTCCTCATAGTTTTATCAACTTATTTCTAGGTGAGAGTGGCATCCTCCAAATACTTATTTTCCTACACCTCTACATTTTGTTATTGCTTATATACTTTTGCCTTGGCCTTGAAAGTGAGTGTAGTCTCTTTATTCCTCTTCTTTTCATCCACATTATTTTGGTTTGCCGCTTATGCCTATTTTTATACATCAATAACTTATTGTGTCTTCTTTGCTTCCTTGATAGCATGTTTTCATTCATATTCTACATCACAATCATTTTGATTGATGTTGACTTCCTCAACTTGATAATGTGCTTATTTAGATTTTTGTTGTTGGGCATGCTCCTTCTGGCATTTTGTTTCTTCTTATCATACATGCTATTCTACTATGCGATCTGCTTCCTCCCATGAAGCTTTTTGTTCTTTAGCTATAGGCTAATTTGGTATCATCTCTTTGGTATTAGGGTCTTGTTATATGATTGGTGAATCAATTAGATGGAAAATGGAGCTAGACATAGATGCTTTTTATGCCCAAAAGTAACTAACCTATGCTTGGGTGGTAGTGAAGTCAAGGAATAAGGATGAACTTATTACACAATGGCTTCCTACCAAATGTGCATTTTTGAGAGTAGGAGAAACCTTAGCCTCTTGTTAGGTTATGGGTTTATGCACCAAAGCTTCTTGTGGGATTTCAAGTAATGATGAAAATATGTTAATGGCTATGATAGTGGTGGAAGGTTGTTTCTCAAAGAGTTAGATAGTTCTCTCCATGTGTTCAACCTTTTTGTGCATGGTATCAATAATAATATATGTGGGGCATGGTGGTAGGTCCACCCAAATACTTGGAGGGAACTTCTTATTTACTTGAAATATGTGCACTAACTTCCATAAAAATAACTCCTTCTCCTCCTCTCTCTCATAAAAATCACCTATCATATCTACAATCATCACTTAGTAGATCTCCTACTCATCAGTCCCCATCTGAGGTAGGTCAAATGAGTTTACAATCTAGGGTACCTTAGGTTCATCCAACCAAGTTATTATATTAATCACTTTCTACTTTAGTGGAGGTGATGGTTGTTTCTCTATGAAGAGCTCACACTTTCCTTTCTATGGCTATGAGGTTGTGGCTTTTGGTTATTGCTATGCTGAATGAACTGCTATGCTAGGTGGTATGGCTTGAATAGGTGTCTCACACCTAGATACATATGATTTTTTCTTCATGACCTTATCTTTCACCATGGCCATAGTAAAAAAATATGGAATGGGTCCAAATGATAACCTAGGCAGCTCATGTATGTGAATGAAGATGCCTTTTGGAAGCAAAGTGACAACAACATATTATTTGAGGTACTGCATGACATCTAGTAACACTCATGGGTGTGTAGTAATGAGATCCAAACACTCATCCCACCATGTCTTGAAATTTTCTTCATGAGCTAGGGTACCATGCTCAAGTGTCCATATCAAGTTACAAAACTATTGTGCTGGCCAGTAGTTGGTGTTTTGGTGCACTTCTCCATTAGAGGGTTTTTATTGAGTGAAACATAGGATAAAGATAAAAAATTGGTATTAGAAGGTCTACCTAGAATTCATGTGTAATTTTATGATATTTTAAAGCATATCCTATAAAAAATACTTGGGAAAATTAAACTATTCATTGTGATGGATCATGCGATGTGTAATGTCAACCACTGCTTTGGGGATTTGTTTTAAAAACTTGGTGGTCTACTAGAATCTATGTGTGATACTCTCAACCAAGATGTGCACTAGTTCATCTTGGATATCTTCAATTGGTATTCCTTTGGACCCCTAGACATATATGTCTCTAACTTCTTAAAGGATATGAGGCATTCTAGACTTGTAGGGAGCAAGAGAATTGCCTTGTGTATAAATGCCCAAAGCTCTGGCCTTTACTTCAATATTGATGATGATGGTTATATCAAAGACACTGTAAATGTTTCCATCATTATAGTGGTTGAGCATAAATTTCACAATCTCCCCCAAATCACCGAAGTGGGCATCTGAAGTAAGTGATTGATGTCTATGTTCTAGAAATGATGTGGGGCTGTAAGATCAAGTGGTTATACAACATCTACTAGATATGGTCAAAAGAGTTTTTTTTACTACTCAAAGGTGATCAAATGGATTTAAATTAGTATATTTTGTCTATTAAAGTGAAAAATCAATTCCCATTGCTTCCTTCTGAGAATCTATTAGGTTTATAATGATGCATGAATGATTTATTGTATTTGAATACTAGAATTTAAAAACATTTTATTTTCTACACTAGATAAGTTGGCTTAGCTCTTGAAACTTCAAATTATAATGATGGTTACAAGAATAAATGTAGACTTGGTTCAAAACCTTGTGCCTTCATAGTTTTTATGCCTATTGATTTCCACATAAATGCTATGATGAGCTATATTTTTGATATCACTTTGAATGTTGATGTGGCAAATCTTATATGATATGGTAATAAAGGTAGTTATTTATTTGTACATGTGTTAAGATACACCATTATATTCTTTTTTATCTGTACTAGAGTACATACTGATGATGTTGACTGGCCACCAATTTGGTGAATATTAGATCAATCAAACCTAGGCTCTGGCATTAACTACTCAGGGATGACCATTATATGGTTGAGATATTGGTTGATGTGACTTAATTTCACATTTTTTGGACTTAATTTTTTCTCACTTTTACTAACATCAACAATGGTGCACATTAATTATTCTACACACATGTGTCACACACTATACTTGTTATCGTAGTTACAAAATTTAGTGAAGAGATCATTTAACCTAAAAACACACACACACACACAAAAAAAAAACATAAGAAAACATATAGAAATGGGAAATCCTAATGTACTTAGTGCTACTCAACACCCACTTATTTAGAAGAAAGAGATCAATTAAGATTATTAGTAGTAGGGCTTAAGCCTACAACCATTCACCCACCCTAGAAAAATGGTTCCCTATAGATCTCTCAAAACAATGGTTCTTTACTTTGATATTTTTTATATAATGTAAGGCCCTTTCCCCCTGATCTATAATTTACTTAGAAATTCTCTAAATCAACTATCATATAACAAAATTGGTTGATCTTTGTGAAATTCCTTATGTTGCAGGTTCTTATCATGCCATGCTTTCTAACTCTACTTATGAACTTCATGCACCCAAAATTATCTATGTCGATACTCATCCATCCTTTTTAATTCAAGAAGCCTCTTTGTGAGATACTCTTGATCCCCTAGTCTCATAAACATTGCAATATGTAGATTGGGTACCAAATATTCCATAGACATTACTGATTCAAGCCCAAAAACTAACTAAAATGGATTAAAACCTATAGCATTCTTATAGTGCATTTGATAGGCCCAAATAATCACAAAAATGTGATCTTAACAATCATCCCTCTTGACATCATAGATTTTGGTCACCATCTTGTCCAACATTTTATTAGAATCCTTAGCTTTGTTGTTAGTTTGCTAATGGTATACAATAATTTTATGATGGGAAATCATGAATTCTTCAGTAAGATCTTTCATAGTATTTTTTAGGAAGTGTGTCCCTCGATCACTTACAAGATTGATGGGGCATCCAAATAAAGTGATGATATTATCATAAAAAACTTTGCTGCATCATTCACCCCACAACTAGGTGTTATAGTAGCTTCACCCCATTCGCTAAAGTAATCGGTCGTAGTGATGATATATTGAGCTTTGTTGAATTTACTTGGTGGATTGATAGGTGTAGTCATGTAAAATGTGAAATTTTACAACTTCAGTATGGCTAAGACACCTAATCCATAGGTCCTCATGTTGGCTCACATAACCCTTTTAGGCTACTTCTTTCAGTAATTCCCAGTCATCCAAGGCTTTTTGGACTTAGATTTTTTAGACCTAGGTAGCCCTTTCGAGCCTAGATCCATCCCCCCAAGTTTATTTCCCTTTGGAAAACAATTCCCAAATAGGACAAAAGCACTAGAACCCAAGGTGTCCTATTTTTGGCACTATTGTCCAAGTTCACTTTTTGTCCTAATGATCAGATTCTTGTAGTTCCTTATATTTTCCCTTATTAGCCTACTACAATTTCATTTAACCCATAGTCATCTATTTCCATATAAAATTCCATTTTAAGTCCATTTAGAAGGGTTGACATTCATTTTCAAGAGAGATGCAAGAATACAAACAATTACACTCGAGCACTCTTCCCTATTCTTTGCACATAGCCTCCAACATTGTTTCAAGCCTACTCAAGTCATTACACCAGTCCCTAGCTAGCTAAAGCACATCCAATTTCACATTTTAGTTACATTAATCATACACAAACTACACCAAACACTTCAATGGGAGAACTACATTAGCTTGATCCCTATTCAGAGTATTAGTATGTAGGCATCATGCCCACACATGGGGTGTGAAGTGCATCTAATGTATCTTTTACACACTAACCCCTTCTCTCTCTTTCCTAAGTTTGCATTCAAGTTTAAGCACCAGGAGATCCTAAGAGTTTTAAAGATTAAAATAGGCACACAATGAGCTTTGTGAGGTCCTAAACCCTAAAATTTTAGTGATAAGGTAACATAGGCATTCTGAATAGAACCCATAAAACCTTCAGCCTCAAGACAATAACACCAAAATAGGACTACAACATTGGACAATAGGTTTTCCTATTTTTAGTGCTCTTATCTAATCAAGAAACAAAGTTTAGAGTCCTATTTTTGACTATTTCTTAGTCTTGCTCCTCCAGTATCAGACCTTGTCCTAGTCCAAATTTGCTGGAATAAGCTAAGTTCTAATTTCTCTCACTTCCTACTATATTTAGAAAAGGCAAAAATATAATCTATTTACACAAATTAGTAGGTTAATTATTGCATATTTATTTACTGATTTACATTTCTCAAACCCATTTATTATTTAGGAATTAAACACATAATTTCTTAAAATAATAAAATATTTGGTGAATCTGACTTCAAATTTTCACACAAAAACCCTAAAAACCCTAGGGCTAATTATTTTTGATTTTTTTTCAACATTTTCTTGATTTTTATTAAATTTAAAAATCAGAAAACTATTTTTTTTACTTAGACTGGGGGAAACCGTTACTAGAAAACCCCCAAGTTCCTCGCCGGGTAAACTTTTTAACGTGACCGGCGGCGCGGAGGAGAAAGCACGCCCTCCAGTACCACGGGATAGGGGGGACTTGAACACTTGACCTACAGAGCATGGCAAAAATACATAATTAACTGAACTAGGCCCCCCACCCAAAAATTAGAAAACTATAACTTAACTAAAATATTTTCAATAAATTCACCCAAACCCTAGTTTACACATACTATGTCTTATTTTCATTCAAACACTTTCAAACCACTAGGAAAAATATATTGCTAATTTTAGAAATATTTTCAGACTTTTTATAAAATTTTCAAGCTAAATTATACAAATTCATAGTAAATTTTTGAAAATTTTATACTAATTTCAAAAAAGATTCTTTTCAAACCCTATTTGCATCAACTAGTTCCCAGCTATTTTTTTAACATATTCCAAACATTTTTTTGCATTTTAGTCAAATATTTAAATCAAAAAATCAATCTCAAATTAAAAAGTTCATATTTTTTTTTTGAAAATAGTATTTCTAAAAAATCCTAGTTACATGTACTATCTCATTTTTGCTTCTTGAGGTATCACCTTACATTCATAAACAGATTAAAAAAATGATGCTCATTTATTTACAAATTCTTCTAACATTTCTTGTAAATAATAAAGAAACTATAATGGGCCATATCATGTACATGAATGATGAAGTATATCATATGTTATTACAAAGCTTCATACTTTGCATTTCATGTTTATGTTTCATTATATGGGATGATATTACAAACTTCAATGCAAAAAATGCATAAGACTTCAAAATTCTTTTTACATATTCTCTTTTGCTCATATGGAATAATTAGCAAATCCATTTTAATAAATGCATTCAAAATATTATGTTGCATGTCAAAAATTTATATGCCTTTATACAAAAATTCATGTTCTCTATCCTTTGATTTCTATTCCTCATGTGGAAATTTTTTCAAGCTTATCATGTTAAACACATTAGAAATGTTATATCACATGCAAAAGTTTCTTATACATTCATGCACAAATTAATGGTTTCTAACACTTGCTCTTTATCTCTCATGTGGAATTTTTTTCAAGTTTATCATGATAAACACATTAGAAATGTCATATCACATTTAAAAGTTCTAAATGTATTCATGCACAATGCCATGCTCTCTATTACATACTTTATCTCTCTCATGAGGAAAAAATTTCAAGACTATCTTGAAAAACATATTACAAATGTCATGATTCAATTCAAACTTTTCTAAAAATTAATGCAAAACTCCATGTTCTCTATCCCTTGTTTGCTATATATCATGTGGAATGTTATTTATAAACATATTTCTATACATGGTTTCTACTTAGATGTATCTAACTCTTTGACTACTTTTAAGTATCTCCCTATCACTACTAGACACAAACAAACACTAGTGGTTATATCTATCCCTCCTCTCTTCAAACTTGGTTCATCTAGATTTTATCTCGTACCTACTACTAGCTCTATGACTATAGTAGATTATGTGGTACATGCTATCAACCAAGTTTACAAAGATAGGCAAGTTGATTACAGCCATGGTTATAGCTTTGTCACTTAGGTTAGCACCCCTTTCAATCTAGTTTAGCTCCTCCACCTATTATAATTCTTCTTCCAGTCCAAATTCAGCCACAATCAAGACCTTCATCACCCACATAGAGAGTTCATACACCTACATAGCTTCAAGACTCTAGACAACTTTTAACTACCATATTCACACCCAGGGTAGTCTCATTGAGATATCATGAATCTACACATAGAAAACATATTCAAAGAGCTTATCCTACTACTAGATGGGTCCTTAAGAGCATTATAGTTACATACACTTCTCAAAGTTACAAGGGGACCCCATAATTAGTTTCCACTATAGATATTTCAAAGCATTTACAACATATATAACTTTTAGAGCCATAGTCTTAGCATTTCCATCATGCGTCATGATCATGCACGATCCTTTTTCTTGATACAAGACAACATGATAGGTAGTCTCCCATGAGACTCATCAGTTAGTATCATTTCTTCATAACATTACTTACATGATCCTTTTTCTTGGTGTAGTCATTACTTGAACTATGTATAGATTGATTATACATAGTTCCTTTTCAATTTCTTATACATAGTCTCTCTCTCTTGATTGTACATAGTTCAAAGTTTTCAAAATATGAAAACAATATAACATTTCAAAATCCAAAAATATTCAACAATGTCAAAGCACCAAAACCATTTTGATTGTATGCATTATCCATGTTTTACATTTTTACTACTATGTTACCATGCTTCACTTGATCTTATTTGAGTGTGTGTAGTGACTTCTAGTTCTTTGATTGCTTCATTCTACCCATTGAGGGGGCATTCTACTTCTACAATCGAAACACACATTGATATACATCTTCCCACTAGGGAAATATTATAAATGACTACACCATCTAGGTTATGTCATTCCTACACTACACACTCTGAATTATCATGTTGATGTACATTCTTTTCTAGATTACATATATTACTATATTGACATTTCACTAGTATCTAGCACTTGTGTATTTCTTATCATATACCTAGTCTTGTACTACACATGTTTTGCATATATTCATATTTTATTTGACTAGTTAGATGTGACTCTACCTTTCTATTTATTACATTCTTTCTCCTCTTGCTTAGCATAGCTTGTGTGGTTGCATTTCTAGTTCCTTCTTGTCTCCTATTTATGCCTTAGGACATTTGCCAATATCCTTTACTTCTATTCATGCATGTGCTTTAGGAAAGTTTCCTATGTCCTTTGATTTTAGTCTCCCCTATGCTAACTTTGTTTATTTGACTTGTATATGTATGTAGCATTTGGACATGCTTTCTATGCTTGATTTCCAATTTGAGTGACATGTACCCATGTCCCTTGTTTGCATGGCCCCTTGGCCATTCATATATGTTTTTTGCTTCTAGATTGTTTCCTTGATTTCTTGTTTGATTCTCAATGTGTGCAATGCCATGATCTACATCATGCACTTCCCTTTCTCTCTCGGATGCCATGATGGACATCATGCTCCATCCCTCCAACTAACAACTAACAAATAAAAACTAACAACTAACATCTAACATTTATAGTTCTAGTTCAGTACTTTGCACATGTTTTTACATTGTTATATCTATTTAGGCATACCCCTACTAATTTAACAATCTCTCTCAATACAAACATTCTTATATCTAGAGATATCATGTCAAATATCATTACTATATCATGTATTTATGCAACTTACCACACTTGTAGGGATTCTTATTTTAAGGGTAGTCATTATAGGGTACTTATTATTACCCTTATAAGAGGGGGAAACACATAGGGGTTTTGTCATAGAGATCAAAGCTCCTAATAGTTGAAACAACATTTAGACCAATTAGTATAGAATCTAGAGGTCAAAATGGTCAAAATAGAGAAAAAAATAGTGATGGTTCTAGATTAGTAACCAGTTTTCACACTTGAAAACAATACTAGAAATGGATTAGTAGCACCAAACATATGGGTGTACATATTTTGGCACTCCTATCTAAGTATAAAAATACTCAAGTTTATAAAAATAGACAAAATATTTAGTTTAGAGACAGTTTTTGCACTTCCAGATCAATAAGATTTAGCAGTTTTAGTATAGTTTTCTAAAATATAGGGGTTATCATGTGAAACATGATGTTTCTCACTTTTAGTTTAGATTAGGTAGTTGGCATAACTTCCAAATTAGAATCCATGTTCCTAACATCAATGATAGGGGGTAATGTGTGCAACACATTGATCTTATTTTATTTCCAAGTTTAATTTATTCTAGGCATTCTCAATAGTTGCATGCCTTACTCCAACTGTAGGTGGTTGGCATCATTTTAAAGATAAAATTTCATACAAGTTAAAGTTTATACATACTTGAGTTCCTAAGTTGGCTTTCATATAAGCTTAGTACATCAATTTCAAAGTGGATTTCATATAAGTCTAGCCTCCATCTTTTGAAATGGCCAAGAGTGGCCTAGCTTCTAGCATACATTCAGGCTATCCATGTCACATTATCAAATTTCTAGAATGTCCATAGGTTCCATGAGCCATCTCATATGACATTTATTCTATACTAGTATTACTTTATAACTTAACTTCATAGGGCAATAATAGAGCCAAAGGTCTAGCTAACCTTTGTCTTCTTAAGCCACCTATTCAAAGGGATTGGACACACAATCTAGACATCAATTAACACACACATGATTCATTAACTTCACATATTTTATGATGATGGAGTTAAAGGGATAGTCTTTGCATTATTGAGCCACTTTATAGGGAATTGAGCATTTAGCTCTATTCATGATATTACTCTTGATTCAACACACACTCAACATCATCCAACACATTACAACATCACAATAGGTTTTGTATTGGTTCACATACCTAGTGAGGTGTATTTATTCCTTTCTCTTCCTCTTACTCAGATCTTGTATGTTCTTATTTTAGATATAATGTATCTAGTAAGAACTAATCTACTTTATGTTTTCATTGTAGATTTACAATTCATAGTGTTCTCTCTCTATGTACATCTAACATCACACAACTTCATGAGCTTCACCCTTACAGGTAAGTTTAGGTATGCTTCTTATTTTCTTTTATCCTAGTATTTCACTTTATTGCATCTCTAAAATAAAGGTGGGGGGAGGAAATGTAGTCATGTAAAATGTGAAATTATACAACTTTAGTATGGATAAGACACCTAATCCATAGGTCCTCCTATTGGCTCACACAACCATTCTAGGCTACTTCTTTCATTGATTCCCACTCATCCAAAGCTTTTTATACTTAGATTTTTTAGACCCAAGAAGCCTTTTTGAGCCCAAATCCATCCCCTTAGGTATTTTTTCCTCTAGATAATAGCACCCAAATAGGATAGGAGTGTTGGAACCTAGAGTATCTTATTTTTGGCACTATTTTCCATGTTCACTTTTTATCCTAACGGTCAGATTCTTATGATTATTTATATTTTTCCTTATCAGCCTAACACAAATTCATTTAACCCATGATCATTTGTTTCCCTATAAAAAGACATTCTAAGTCCATTTATAAGGGTTGGAACTCATTTTCAAGAGAGACACAAGAATACAAGCAAGTACACTCGAGCACTCTTCCCTATTCTTTACACATAGCCTTCAAACATTATTTCAAGCCTACTCAAGTCATTACACCATTTCCTAGATAGCTGAAACACATCCAATTTCACATTCTAGTTGTTTTGATCATACACAAATTACACCAAGCACTTCAATGGGAGAACCACATTAGCTTAATCCCTCTTCAAAGTATGGGTATGTAGGTAGTGTGCCCATAAATGGGGTGTGAAGTGCATCCAATGTATCCTTTACACACTAACCCCTTCTCTCTCTTTCCCAAATTTGAATTCAAATTAAAACACTAGGATCTCCTAAGAGTTTTTAAGATTAAAATAAGCACACAATGAGCTATGTCTAGTCCTAGACCCTAAAATTTTAGTGACAGGGTAACACATGCATTTTGAATAAAACCTAGAAATATTTTAGCCTTAGGGAAATAGAACCATAATAAGATTATAGTGTCAAAAAATAGGGTGTCCTATTTTTAGCACTCTTATATAATCAATAAATGGTGTGTAGAGACTTATTTTTGACTATTTCTTAGTCCTACTCCTCCAGTATCAAACCTTGTCTCAGTCTAGATCAATCAGAATAAGCTAAGTTCTAATCTCTCTCATTTCTTACTATATTTAGAAAAGGTAAAAATACAATCTATTTACACAAATTAGTAGATTAATTCTTCCATATTTATTTACTAATTTACATTTCTTAGACCCATTTATTATTTAGGAGTTAAAAACCTAATTTCCTAAAACAATAAAATAATAGGTCCTAAAAAATCAATACCCCACTATTCAAAAGGTTTTTTGGCTAACAAATGCTATAAAGGCATTTCATATTTATGGTGTGGCTTACCCATTTTTTGACATATGTCACAATGTTATGATAATCTATGTGCATATTAAAAAAGGTTCAACCACCATAATCTACTCTTTAACAATCTTTACATCATAATTTCTATGGTAAAATGACCTCTTGCAATTCCTTAGTCTGCTTCTTGTAAGAGCTATAGGCATTCATGTTCTATAACTACCATGTGCAAGACTTCATCCTTCCCTAAATGATATAAGAGCCCATTTATAATAGTATATGGCAAGGCTCTGGTGATAAACTACTTATTGTGTCTTTCTTGGTAATGCACAAGGAATACCCATTGTTCTAGGAAATTAGCAATTTATTGAAAATTATCAGGTATCATAAAACTCAAAATAGATGGGCATCAGGAGAATATTACTATATTTTTTATGGCTCTTCACCATTCATGATATGATTGAGGTGATCCAACCTAAAAGTTTCTCTTCTTAGCTTGACATTGATGCAAAATTGAAATTATTGAAAGAGCATCAGCCATCTTGAAATGCATCCTTTGAGCATAGGCTTACTGATGAGGTAGCATAGATATTGATGATATTTGAAAAATTTAAATGGTGTCATAATAAGATAATGTCTAAATATTTTTAGTGCAAACACTATAGCTAGTGCTTCCATTTTAGTTATTCAATTATTTTCTATGTCAAATAACTTTCAATTTTCAAAATGTATGGGGTGGTCCAGCCTATTATCTCCTAGCTGTACAAGCATAACACTAAATGTGATAATAAAAATATCAATGTGCACATGAAAGGGATTAATCCAATCTAGAAAGATGAGAATAGGCATAGTGACCAATCTCTACTTTAGTTCTATGAAAGCCACTTGACACTCAAAAGTCTAGATAAACTTCATACCTTTACATAACAAATACTCTAATATGGATGAAATGGCTGCATATCCCTTGACAGACTTCTGATAGTAACCTATGTGGCCAAAAAAGAATCACACTTCCATTGAGCTTATTGGTGGGGGTATATTAAAGATGACTATGATTTTGGCTTGGTCTACTAAAATTACTTCATTGTATACAATATGACCTAACAAGACACCAAAAATGGTAAAAATAAACACATTTTCAAATTCAAGGAAATGTGAAGAACTTATCAGTGTTCTAACATGAGGCACATCTTGGACAAGTGATCTTTAAACAAAGAAAAGACCACTTAATCATCTATATATACTTCTATAAAGTCATGAATGAAATACTTAAACGTAGTCACCATTGCTCTAGAAAAAACTATAGGTCCATTCTTGAGGCCAAAAGACATTAACTTATATATAAAAGATCCCTATTTTGTGGAAAAGGTTGTTTTATATCTATCTTCTTCTGTGATGGGTATTTGATGATAACCACTAAACCAATCTATGAAAGAATAAACTTCATGACATGTGATAGATTCTAAAACTTTATTTATGAAGGGAATCAAAAATGGATCATTCACACATGCATCATTAAAAATTTGATAATCACCATATACTCTAATCTCACTTATTTTCTTAGGCTGTAGTACCATGGGGATAATCCAATTTGCCTTATCTATAGGATATATTATACCTGGTTCTTACATTTTCTCTAGTTCAACCTTCACTTTCAACTTTATGTTTGGATTCAAATTATATGGCATTTTCTTGATGGGTTGTTCACACTCAATCTCAATATGCATTTCATCTAGGGAAGGATCTAATCTAACTTATAAAATTTTTGTGGGAAACACATCTTGATAATCCTATAGGAGTTTCATAGCTTCTAAAATTTTGGATTTAATCCATTAGTCACCAATATGTGAAAATTTAGGAATCTCCTTGCTTATATGTTTTCCACATGATTTTTAATAGGTTGATAATAAATCTTGCATGTCTCTTAGCAACCGATTCTCATAGTATTCTTTACCCTTTATGTTTTGGAATTTGTATGTTGTGCATATTTTATTTTTTAGTGGGTCTTGTGCCTAGATCCTTTAATGGTTCTATAAGCCATTCAAGTTCAAACAAATCTATCATATCAATATCACCATTAGTATCTAAATCTTCAATTTCATCCTTTTTTTGGTAACATGGCTAAATAAGAGGTTGTTCTTCCATCTTCTCAACTTTATATCTTTATAGTGCTATATTGAGATCACAAGCTATTTTTTTCTATGTAGTAAACTCTGTCATGGTGCTTAAGTTTTTTGTGCACCCATGGCATAGGAAATGTTTGATTTTAAGTAGTGCATTATGAACCATAGGATTCTCATCTTCAAATACAAAATTTTGGATAAAGTCACTCTACACTTATGGCCAATGCTTTGTCTCCCTCCTACATTCTTGATACATACACCAAGATAATGGTAAAAGGGCAAGTGTATAATGAAAGATATAAACCCATTACTTAGGTAACACACATTCTTTAGTCCAAACCTCAATACATTTATGGATATGGTTCTAGGTCACTCACCTTCCTAAAAGTAAGGCCAATTACTTTTGATTACCTAGGGTAGTTGAAACATGCTAATCATAAGTTTGAACACATCATCCCAATCAAACTAATCATTTATATGAATTTTACACCATGTTGTTACAACTCCCTTCAAAGCATAATTTAAGGAACTAACCCACTAACTAACCATAGGAACATAAACTTGTAAATACAAAATGAATTGATTAATATCTTCAATAGAATGGTATGAATGAAGTTGTCTTTCCATGGTGAAGACCATTCTCATAGGTCAGAGTTCATGATCACCATGAGCCCATTTGATTAAATGTGTATGTCACTTATAGATGAAGCTATTTCCCAAGGTAAGGTGCCTTCTTTGGTCAACTCTATATAATCCTATATATGATCATCTGCTTGATAGAGAAAATCAATTTCTAAGTGGGTAGGCAATTTACCAAACATGGATGCACAATATTCTATGACAAACTGAGGTGCCAATGGTTGAGTAACTACTAGTTTAGGATTCCATTATTCAAATGTATTCAACTATTGAGTGAGTAAATTCTTTACCTGAGGTTTATTATGATCATACAAGAAATTGCACTTAACTATGCATAGAACTTTTGGGTTGTCCTTAGAGTTTATCTTCATGTAATTGGTTTCTTTTACAACATAAGGAGAGTCTAGTTAAGCCAAAATGATGTAGGGTTTATATGCCTTATGTAAAGGGATGAATATAATCTTATCTCCTTGATGTGCCTCTAACTAATATTTGCATAGTATTGATCATCATTTATCCATCATATTCCCATTTATTACCAATAAATGTAGGATAATGAGTTGTTGTCTTCATATTGATGACTTAAAAGTCACCTCAAAGGCTCAGTTCTACAAATTTGATATCAAAATTATTCTAATTGGATAATTGGTTCAAATCTTACATAGTTTTCTAAACTCAGAGTCACTAAGCTATAACTAAGAACTAGCCATCTAATCACCTCCCATGTAAACCTGGGGATCATGTTAACCATGCTACCAAAATCAAAGAAAACATTTAGGATTTTATATCCTAAAATTCCAATGTTAATTCACACATATACATCCCATGGATTCTTTGTTTTTACATACCAAACAAGTTTTTTCTATCTTATATTACCCCCACTATGCACATTCTAGTAGATTATGTAGCAAATTTTTAATTTTCTAAGAAATGTCTTCATTGCATAGTGTACTTAGTAGCTTTAGTAAATCTATTAGTACAATAACATCTCCATCTTATTGCATAATACACACAATCTAACCATAAATCATCCCCTTTAGTAGTGGATTGGTGTTGAATATTATTCAACATCTATATAACTTCATACATCAACCCCTTTTCTATAGCTGGGTTTAGGTATTTATCCTATTTTGCTTTCTAGATTCCTTAGTCCTAAAGCATTTTGAGAGGAGGTAATCCTCTCTCTACATGTTAATGTATTGTAATGACATTTAGAAATACATCCTTATTAGGATGCACATTTACCATGTTAACATTCTCAATGGCCTTTTATTTTCTTTGCTTTTCCAAAATAGGATAATCTTCTGTCTCATGTTGCTCATATACCCTACAATATGTGTAGTAAGACTACTTTGATGATTCAAAGGACAATTGCATTGCACATGGTTATCCTCTCCATATAAGTAACATTGTAAAGGAGGGTGTTGGTAATTATTTCCTATGTCACCTTGATAACCCCATTTATATACACCCCTAGATCCTCCTTTATTCATGTTGATGGTTAAATGTGCGCCTGATTCTAATCAATCAACAATGGGAAGTTTCAAGCTATGGGAAATTGTGGCTTGAAACAACCTCCAGATTTTAGAGAAGCTAGTCTCTTCTTTTGTATCAAGTGTTTTGGGGAAAAGGGATAGGAAATTAAATAGAAATGCAAATGCAAGAATTGAAGCCTAACTATGGCGATGCGCCTGAGTGTAATCCTAATCCTAACCTGAGCACAGTGAAACTATATATAGGATTCAATTACATTTAAGAGTAGAAAAGTACATGATCAATGTAAAAGATTGAAATAATAGAAACAGAGGCTCACAATAGAGGTTTGTTTCACTAAGATATAGGAAACATCAACAAAGGCATAGTGTTCAATCTTCTTATAAGAATCTTCTAATCACATAAGAGGCGCATAAATCACGTACAGTTATGTAAACCTTCCAACTAAAGAAAATGAGACAAAAGCAAATGACATCCTAATCACAACTCCAAAAAATCTATAGTATAGACTACCTTTGCAAATGACACAGATAATATCAACCAAGGCATAGAGTTCAATATTCTCAATTCATTCAGCCACATAAAAGG
Source organism: Torreya grandis (assembly GCA_037957365.1). Lineage (NCBI taxonomy): Eukaryota > Viridiplantae > Streptophyta > Pinopsida > Cupressales > Taxaceae > Torreya > Torreya grandis. Next base: position 2,059,655 of record JARHVA010002750.1, read on the forward strand.
CACAAAAACATGCACAGTTACATCAACTTTATAATTCAAGAAAATGAGACAAAAGCAAATGATATTACTGGTTAAAAACTCTAGCAAGTCTCAAACTATAGAATCCCCCTTTTCTTTTACAATTCTTATTTTATAGCCTCGGATCTCTCACCATTTTCCTCTTTCCTGCATAATTCTACTCCATCCTTAACTCACAAGAGACAAACAGATGATGCTTTCAATGCCTTGGATGCATCCTGGTCTTATAATTGCCCTGACTATGATATTGGTGATTCATGTCTAATACCTCCTTCCATGCCTAAATTTCTTGTTCCATCATCTGCTTAGCTGCTTAACTGTCCATTCTGCCTCCACTTACAGGGGACAAATAGATGGCCCTTTTAATGTTTGCAAGCCCCCAAAAATCTACCCAGTGAACTATTCCATCTACCAGAAATAACTCCCACTGAGTTTCCCTCCATCTCACTTTGCAGCAATAGATACATAGAACACTCTATTCTATTTAAATGGAAGAGGACACTTGGTCAGTTTTTGGAAATTCTCCTTATTGCTTAGAAGGCATCAGATAATAATGCATGGCACTTTCCACTTTCTCTATATTTTGCTCAAGAATGCTCTGCCTTTGACACCTATCACAATCCACTTCCTCGATACTTAGTAGTTTTAACAAAATAAAACTCATTGCATTCCTTACCCAAGCAACTTTTAAAAGGGGAAGGATGCACATGGCAGTCTTTGCATGTTGACACTTGGTGCTATGAAGGTCTTTGAAATAACATCTGGGACCCACCATAATCTTTACTTGGCAATGAAGCTCAAAGATGGTCTCTCAGAAGTTGACATGTGGCAGCCTTCACTATTCTTAGGAAGATATGTGGCATCTTCCACTTCTCCTACTAGGGGTATGTGGCATCTTTCACTGCATTCAGGAATGGAGTAGAAAGGGGCTCAGAGAGTGACCCTTGGTAGCATCCACTGCCCTTCAACACTTAAACAAAATGAAATGATGCCTTTCTGCATTGAACCAAAGCATTGAACCCATGTGTTGAACCAAAGTCTCTCAGATGTCAACACGTGGTGACTTCTGCTTTCTTCTAAAAAAGATAGTCCAGGGCCTTCCGTGACTACCACCTCACGCTTTCTACTGCTTCCTATTACTTAGCCTATTGTAACCCTTTTGCTAAAAAATAGATGGAATGCAGGTGTTGATATGAGACATGGATGCCAACACATGGTGCATTCTACTTAGCTGCTATTGGATACTTGGCATATTCTATGACCTTCCCAAAGGTTATGAAAAGTGCATTGGATGATGCTAGTTGGCTAGCTCTATGTTTCAGAAAGTGACACTTGGTGGCTTCTACCTGAATTCAATACATAGGCAAAAATGAAATGAAGGAAACAAAAAAAGGGGGAAAAGAACCTATGTCTAAACTACGCCACTTGGTAGCCTCCATTGCACTTTGACACTTAGGCAAAAATAAACCCGCTCTCTACTCCAAAACTTTGTTGCCATGACCAAGGTATGGAGGAACCAAAATTGCAGTATGTGACTAAAAATTTAAATATGACGTAGAGTAAAAAATTACTCTATAGTTACTAGCAACCCCAAAGACTTTTGAGCCTGCTCAAAAAGAAACCCAACTCCCACTCTGTCAAAATTTCACAACTTTAAAAGTGCTGTCTAGTAGATTGACCACTCATGGTCAGATAACCCTTGATTGTTCTATAATTCAACAAAAGCTAGATCAAGGTTAATGATATCCTTATGCAAAAAAGTTTGCAAAATTTGGATTGTAGCTTTCAGTTTGAATTCCAACTGAGAAATAAGAACTAGAACAGCTTCAACTTTTGAGACTGAGGAATCATCATTTAAGCCCTAAAAAACTATTTGATCCCTCTATTTGGCCAGTAGCAATGGTTTAATTTGATCAACCATTAGCACCGTGTTGGCATCTAAAAATGGAGAAGGAAGGCCTAGTTGCACCAGATCTTCAATATGCTATCTCATCTCACCGATGCCTTCTTTCACGACCTAGAGAAGCTCTTGGTAATAGTTGGCTGTGGCATTAGAACTGAGCACCTCATTGACCTGTTTCATAGTGACCATTCTATCAGGGATTCCTATGGCTACCAATGTCACATCCACTGTGTCGTAGAGCTTCTGCAACAAGGTTTGGGAGTTCATGACTCTATTGGAGACTGTGGCCAGAGTGTTCTACATTGAATCTTCCACCTTCTCACACAATTGCTGTGCACTGAGCAGGAAGGTGAGAGATGGCTTGAGCTGGATAATCTTTGAGGAGATTCTCTCCCATGTTGACTCATAGAGCTCCTTCACCAATTTTATCACTCTTATACCTTGTGGCCTATTAGCTAGTTCTATTATAAGTTGTGTTATTTCTTGTTGCTCCACTTGGAATTGGGCTTGAAAAGCTGTAGCCTTGTTTTGTTCCTCTAACAGCCCCTACTGTGATTGGGTAACTTGTAGCTGAAGTCCTTTAACTCTTCCCTACAATGCTACTTTCTCCCACTTAAGGGCTGTTGTTGCATCTTTTACAAGTGTGAGCTCTATTTTTAATGAATCATTCTAGGCCTGGACTGCCCGTTGAGTCTAAAGGGAAACAATATCTTGCAACTATTTATTTAGGCTTGCTATTTCATTATCTCTCTTACTTATTTCTTTGACCAAACTGCTATAGTTTGCCTTTTCTTTGGCCAAGTCAGCCTCCATCTTCTGCAATCTTTTTGATGTTTTTAAATAATCATTTGTGACTATAGAAGTATATTTTGTTAGCAGCTCAAATCTATCTTAGGGTTTGAATAGGGACATATCAATGGCCACTGCGTTCATCATATACTCCTTTGGCTACATTTTCTCGCTCAGCTTGATGATGTTGGGTGACAAATGGGTCACCATCAATTGCTACTGGATAGGGTCAAATTGTGACCATAAGTGTGGAACAATTGATGCTTCATTCTCTATAGTTCTCTTTTTCTCCAATTGGGCTTTTCTTGCCTTCCTAGCAGCATCGGCCTGTGTCTAGAAGGTGTAAGGGGATGCAATGTGTCCTCCCACAAAAGGATATCCCTATGGCAGGTCATATTGAATAACCAGTGGTTAGCTATGGGAAATCTAAGGGAAAGGTTTCTTGGGAGTAGAAGGGGAGAAATAGGGTAATGTTAAGGCTTGAGGCATCAAGGATGGGGTGAATTGTGAAATGGGGATAGTAGAGGTGATAGGAGGTGTCATTTGGCTAGGTGGAGGCATCATGCTGATAGGGAAAGGAATAGATTGAGAGGGAGGAGGAGGAGTAATACTTACTTGAGGGGGAATTACAATGCTCTGCACTTGGCACTATGAAGGTTCTTCTTCCTCCTCTGAATTTGTTTGGAACTACACCCTCTTTCTCTTCCTAGGTGTCTCTAACTCTGGCTGTGTCTACTTCCCTTCCACTTCTACCATTGCCAGTGGTGCATGTGGAGAACTAGGGAATTCAATCACTTTCAATGATGGGGAAGCTTTTGGTGGTGAGGACACCACACTCCTTTGTTATTTCATGGTGTTAAAAGGCTGGGGCTAGGCTGATGTAGTGACTGCAGCTGTAGCTTACTCTAAGGCCTGCAGTTGCTGGTTTGGTCCCACTCCAGCTTCCTTCTCTATCTTGAGTGTCAGCAATTGGCTTGTTTCTAGGCTAGATGCAAGGGAGGGATGCCACTCATTCCAGAGTTCTTCCCATCTTTCATTTGAATTCATGCTTCTAAAAGCATGGGTGGTTTGGGAAATTTCTTGCCTATATTTCTAATAGGCCTCAATCTTCTCTGCATCCTAACCTTTGTTCTTTAATGTCCTTCTCAAATCAGAAGTCATCCTAACTTTGGGATCATAATCCCTCTACTTATCATAGAAGGTTTTCCATGGCCTATTTTGTGGTAGGGGAAAATCTATCAATTCAACATAGAGACTAGGAGCATCTTCTACAGGGTTTTTCCTGGTCTCCCAAAAAGGGTAGCCTTCATGTGCAATCCTGGCCTCAATCTTATTGGTCCTTACCATGGAAGCTATGTAATCACTTGGGTCATAAACCCATTTGTCTTTGACTAGTAGGAACCCTAGGAAGACCAATTTTCTCAATAACACAGTCTCAACATCTCTGGATTCCAAACTCATGTTGCTTGCCATCCATGGGAGATTGTACATTTTTCTCTTCTTCTTGAAACCATAATTGTTGTCAACTACCGACACCTACCTAGTGACTTCTAGGAATGCCAACCTAAGAGTTAAGGTCTTCAGTAGCAACATTGGTTCCCCACAGAAACCATGAACCCTTATGATCGTGTGGTGGGCCCCAAAATAGAAGTCACATAGGATTAGACAACTAACCAGGAGGTTTAAAACACTTAGAAATAACTTGTTTATGACAAGTTCAAGGCTAAGGAAATGAATAATAGGGGTAATGAATAGTTCCCAAAAATCATAGAGGTCACTAGTTTTTGATAAAATGTGTGTCCATGTAGACACAAAAATGGTCCTTTGGGGGTCAAAAGCTGGGTCATACAAGTTTAGATTCATATATCAGGTGAAAAGGTTAGGGTTTTGATGTAGTATGAGATGGAAGAAAAAAGAGGAATACCTAAACACCCCTTTCAATCTAAACTGGGTCAATTATTCCACTATTGAAAAGGCTATGCGCCCTGAGAAGTCAAGTCAATACTTCTGCATCTTGTCAACTATTTTCAGCCTAAAAAGGATGGACATTTGTTCTGCATATACCACCATGTCATCTTTCATGCCAAAGATGAGAGCCATCATTGACAATGCATCTTGGCTAGCTGGCATGAATTGAGCTCTTGGTGTAGGGAGTGTGGGTACCATTATATCACCATCAGCCATTTGTAACTCAGACCTCAAAAACCTTGTCTAAGTGTTGATGTTTGCCCACATCCTTTGCATCCTATCAATAGTGGGGAATGTGGTGGTATTGTCATAATGCAGGGCTAACATGTCCCTGATAGCTTGTGGGGTGACTTGCAGCATGAAGCGACCTTGTTGAATGGTGTAAGGTGGTGTATGGAGCAAGTTTGCACATAATTTAATCACATCAAGGCATGGATGCACAGCTAGGACAATTAATTGAGCTAGTTGTGAGGTCCATATCCTCATTTCAAACGTCTCGTATTACCTTGCTTTGGCTCTTTCAAGACACCTTTGGTGTACCCCTTCTCTAAGATTCTTGCTACTGGCTCTTTGCAAGATCGGGTCCATGATTTCATCTGTGTAATCCTTTACTTTTGATGGGTCACTAGCTACAAACTTCTAAGATTCTGTTTCTTAGATAGGTTCTTGATGGTTGTGTAGGAGCTGCAACATATGACTTACTAGCTAGCAACCTATCAAGAGATCTAGGTGTCCTAGCTCCTTGTTGTGAAGATGATGTTCCTGCCATCTCTATGTCCTTTATGTAAAACTTGGTATGAACCTTGTGCAAGATAGAAACATGCTTGCTGAAGCAAATTTTACTAGGCACTAAAAATTGCAATGAGCAAGATATTTTCATAGGTGCAGGAATGCTTGAAAGTTTGTAAACTTTAAAACTTACTAAGGGATATTTATGGACCTATCAAGTCTCAAATGGCATTAAATTTAGATGACCGTTAGTAGATCCTACTCAACCTTCAGGAAACAATGAGGTGGACATGGTATGCAAGTTATGGCATGAGGTACCTTAGAGATTTTAAAAGATTTGGGAAGCATTTAATGTAGCAAAATTTAAAGAATAAAAAAACTTTTTAAATTGCCAACTCTATGTATTAAAACACTTATTTAAGTGGGAAAACAATAATGGAAAATGAAAACAATGCAGGAATGGGAAACTACCTAACTACATTAATTAAGCATCTTTATCTCCCTCCTGGATCAAAAACAAAATTTCTAATGTTTTCTTCATGACAAGCTAGCTTATGTTGCCATATAAGTGGTTGAAATGGGTATACCTTTGGTGAAATGTCTCCTGTGCAAGCCACATGGATTTACCTAGATTCAAACGAGTCTGAGTCAAACATGCTTTTGACATGCATAAGCTCTTCTTATTCTTGAAAGCCCATCAAATATTGGTTCTTCATGATATCATGTCTCAACAAGAAATTGATGGTTATTGGTTCTCCATTTTGTGTCTTTTGATATCCATCATCCTTTGGCTTATCTCCTTCTACCTTATTTTTGGGTTCCATTGCATCATCATGCTACTTGATGACTTCCACCTCTTGAAAGGACAAATCCAAAATCTGGCATCCCCTCTGCATATTTAGTTGAGTCTCAATGTTGTCTTCTCCACATTTGGTCAGTTCATGATCTCCTTAAAGGATAGTGTCACCTATCTTAATGACTTGATCAAGGGAGTGTCCATGCTCCTCCATATCTTCTTGCAAAGTGAGAAAAAATTTAGAAATGATCTCCTCCTCATTAGAAGTTAAGAAAAAAGCTTGTGACTTATCCTCTTGTTCATCAAAGGGGGTACCTATGGCGATTTCCTCCTCATCTGCACCCATAAAATCTTCTTTACTAACCATGAACTAAGCATATTTCTCTGCATACATATTCACTTCCTCCAAAACATATTATTCTTTGAAAAGGGATAAGGAGGAAGGATGTGATGAAAAACAAGAAGCTTCTTGAGGAATAGTGGAAGGGACTTGAGGGGAAAGTGAGGGTTTTGTGTCCTCTTCCCTTGCTGCTAATATAGACTCGGCATTATTGGGGAAATAACCTTGATAGGTTTGATCTAGCTCATGAACAGGGGTGGCATATGTCTGATATAGAATTTGTGGTGATGAATATGCATTTTGATGGACTTGGTAAGGCTATCTCTCATGAATGCTTAGCTTCTCTTCTAGAAATGCAATCAAGCCACACACATCCAACATCTCATATATAAGCCTTTGCCAATTTGATCTTTTAATGGGATCTCACTCACTTTTAATTAGATCTACTACATTTCTTAATTGATGGATGATATGATTAGGAATTTCTTGGCCATATCCCCTTCTATTGTCAAGCTCTAATTCATAATTTTTATATCCCAGTAATGCCTTTTTGAAGGTGGAAATGAGATTAGGTTGAACATGGGATGTGACATATTGGGGAGACTGGGTATAAGACTGGTATAACTCATGACCATATGCATCCTTATTGCTTGATGTAATTCCATGAGAAACTTGATCTTGATTAAAATTATATGAAGGAGAATAAGACTCATAGCTATGAGTAACAAAATTATACATACCAAATGGTGATTTCTTGATGATACCAAGACTTCTTGATTGGCTGATTTGACTTAGAGTCGTCGTTGATGTTGATAAAAAAAAACCTCCAAAGGCTGGTTGGCCAAAAAACACACCAAAAATTCTTCAGCTCCTTAAAAGATTGGTCCCACTGAGCGTGCCAAAAATTGTTGATGGTATAAATTGTGCTTGATTCTAATCAATCAACAATGGGAAGTTTCAAGCTATGGGACATTGTGGCTTGAAATAACCTCCATATTTTAGAGAAGCTAGTCTCTTCTTTTGTATCAAGTGTTTAGGGGAAAAGGGATAGGAAATTAAACAAAAATGCAAATGCAGGAATTGAAACCTAACTATGGCGATGCGCCTGAGTGTAATCCTAATCCTAACCTGAGCACAGTGAAACTATATATAGGATTCAATTGCATTTAAGAGCAGACAAGTGCATGGTCAATGTAAATGATTAAAATAATAGAAATAGAGGCTCACAATAGAGGTTTCTTTCACTGAGACACAGGAAACATAAACAAAGGCATAGTGTTCAATCTTCTTATAAGAATCTTCCAATCACATAAGAGGCACATAAATCATGTACAGTTATGAAAACCTTCCAAGTCAAGAAAATGAGACAAAAGCAAATGACATTCCTAACCACAACTCCAAAAAATCTATAGTATAGACTACCTTTGCAAATGACATAGATAATATCAACCAAGGCATAGAGTTCAATCTTCTCAATTCATCTAGCTACATAAAAGGCACAAAAACATGCACAGTTACATCAACTTTACAATTCAAGAAAAAGAGACAAAAGCAAATGATATTACTGGTCAAAAACTCTAGCAAGTCTTAAACTATAGAATCCCCCTTTTTTTTACAATTCTTCTTCTTTTATAGCCTCAGATCTCTCACCATTTTCCTCTTTCCCATGCAATTCTACTTCATCCTTAACTCATAGGGAACAAACAGACGATGCTTTCAATGCCTTGGATGCATCCTGGTCTTATCAAGAACTGCCCTGACTGTGGCATGGTGATTCAAGTCTAGTACCTCCTTTCGCACCTAAATTTCTCATTCCATCATCTGCTTACCTGCTTAACTATCCATTCTACCTCTACTTGTAGGGGACAAATAGATGACCCTTTTAATGTTTGCAAGCCCCCAAAAATCTACCCAACAAACTATTCCATCTACCAAAAATAACTCTCACCAAGTTTCTCTCCATCTCACTTTGCGGCAATAGATACATGGAACACTCTGTTCTATTGAAATAGAAGAGGACACTTGGTCAATTTCCAAAAATTTTCTTTATTACTTAAAAGGCACCAAAGAACGATGCTTGGCACTTTTCGCTTTCTCTATATTCTACTTAGGAATGCTCTGCCTTTGACACCTATCATAATCTGCTTCCTCGATACTTAGCAGTTTTAACAAAATAAAACTCACCGCATTCCTTTCCCAAGTATCTTTTAAAAGGGGAAGGATGCATGTGGTAGTCTTTGCATGTTGACACATGGTGCTGTGAAGGTCTTTGAAATAACACTTGGGACCCATCACAATCTTTACTTGGCAATGAAGCTTGAAGATGGTCTCTCAGAAGTTGACACGTGGTAGCCTCCACTGTTCTTAGGAAGATACGTGGCATCTTCTATTTCTCCTACTAGGGGTATGTGGCATCTTCTGTTGCATTTGAGAATGGAGTAGAAAGGGGCTCAGAGAGTGACACTTGGCAGCATTTTCTGCCCTTCAACACTTAAACAAAATGAAATGACACCTTTCTATGTTGAACCATAACATTAAACCCATGCATTAAACCAAAGTCTCTTGGATGCTGACACATGGTGACTTCTACTTTCCTCTAAAAAAGATAGTCCAGGGCCTTTCGTGACTTCCACCTGGCACTTTTTTCCGCTTCTTGTTACTTAGCCTATTTCAACCCTTTCACCAAAAAATAGATGGAATGTGGGTGCCAATATGAGACACGGATGCTGACATGTGGTGTGTTCTGCTTAGCTGCTATTTGATACTTGGCATATTCTATGGCCTTATCGAAGGTTATGAAAAGTGCATTGGATGATGCTAGTTGGCCAGCTCTGTGTTCTAAAAAGTGACACTTGGTGGCTTCCACTTGAATTCAATACTTAGGCAAAAATGAAATGAAGGAAATGAAAAAAAGGGGAAGAGAACCTATGTCCAGACTATGCCACTTGGCAGCTTCTGTTGCACTTCGACACTTAGGCAACAATAAACCCGCTCTCTGCTCCAAAACTCTGCCACCATGACCAAGGTATGTAGGAACCAAAATTGCAATGCGCGACTAAAAATTTAAATACGACGTAGAGTAAAAAATTACTCTACAGTTCGATTGATAACCTCATTTATAAACTCCCTATTACTATGTTGTCTTCTAGTGCTGATGTTTTTGGGTATTATCTCCAATCCCAAATTATTTTTTATGCAACTAGTAGAGTCCAACTAGTTTTCTTAAACTACATCATTATTAGATTCCAAGGTGCTGAGTATAGGTATTGTAGTGATGGTGGTGTCCAACCTAGTGAAGGAGGGGTCTATCCAACTAAACCTTGAGGCTAGTACTAAGGTGAACTGAGAATCCATTATGGACCTACTTAGTTCATACAACCCTTATCAAATTTTGGGCTTGGAATAATTTTATTCACAGAGGATACTTTGGTTTTAGTGATGATAAATACATTATTTGTAATATATTCTTTGGGTTCCTAAGAATTTATACAATTATTTTCATCATGATTGTCTAATTTACAAAAATTACAATACAAAATTTATGATCTTTTGACATACTATTGTAGGAGATGGCACTATGTTGTTGCATGCCCTACTAATCTACAAATTTCACATAATTTTATCTTGATCTTAGGATAATCATTCTTATGATGTATTTCTTTCTAACACTCCATGCACCATAGATTTAGCTTAGGTTTATCTACTTCATGATATTGTTACATCCTTTTCTTAAAATATTGTAATGTATTTTCAATATTATAACCCATTATGCGAGATTCCTCATAATATTCAATTTTATCAACCTGAAGAGCAATAGATCTAGCATCTGCCTTAGTAGCGTATTGAGTATGTTCTATAACAAACTTGATCTTAGATCACTATCCTTTAAAAAACCATATAACTTTATCTTTATCTTTTAGGGAAAACTCCACCTTATTCATAACATCTAATAATCTATGATCATAATCATAAATTTATTCTCTTGACTTTTGCCTAATCTCCTTTAGGTCTTAAATAGTCTAAATTATACATTTATTTATTTAAAATTCTATGATAAGGCACTCCTTAACCTATCATATATTTTATTGAGTGATATATTTGTGGTATATTAACTCAATGGCTCTTCCATTTGGTGCCTTGATTAGTTTTCACTTCTTTATAGGATCATCTATAATACCCTTACCTTGCCATTTCATCTCACATGTTAGTAAGTACTGCTCAGGGTTTGCAAACCCATCATATGTCATTAAGTTTATAAATGTTCCTAAATCACCCATATTATTCATTGGTGTAAAATGGATCTACTACATATATTTTATAGTGGGAGTCTATGTTCTATGTGATCCTACCTATGCACTAAGAAGGTTTACTTGCACACTTGGTGAGTTTGTTTGTGCACTCTACTTTTCTATATTTCTTGATTTTCTATGCATGGTTTCAATGAAACCTACAACCTTTAAAGACTTATGAATTGAGTATATTTCATTTTTATTACCCCATAGATGTACTTTATCTATAAATGGACCTTTCCAATCACTATATGTCTATCCTTCTAGTTGAAAATTTTTACTGGAATATAATAAATTGGGCTACGATGATGCAAGAGCATGTAGTAAGTAAAACACTATTTGTAGTTGTTGAAGTGATATGTCATAGTTAGGATTCATAATTTATCTATTTTGGAATGAAAGTGTGTGAAAAGGATCCTATAGGGTCCATTTATTTTCTTAGGAGTCATAATGAGTCATCAAGGGTGTATTTGTGATTATGTGGAGTTTTCCCTCGAAATTGTAATTTTAATTTCAAATTATGAGACCCAAACATAAAGGGGCAATATGAGTTAATTGATGATAGAGGAGGTTAGGTAACTATTTATATGGTCATAAAATGTCATAATAGATGACCCTATGTACATATCATGCTAGGAAAGAAAGGTGGTATATAGTTCTTGTTTTAAAACCACCAAATCCAACATGAGGTTGGTGCTTGAATGTAAGAGAGTGTTGATGTAAATACCAAAAACCAATGTATACGTTGGGTGAGAGTTTAGTTTTAGGATTAGGAGGATAATGTGATGGATATATGAGAGAAATATGAGAAGGAGAGAGAAGAAATAAAGATCAAAAGTTTTGTACACTCTCCAAGAATGATGACAAAATCCAAGAAAGGATAAATATGTAATGGTTGTGGGTTATTGATAATAAAGAAGTGGTATTTGTTATGTTTAATCTCACATGATAATTTTATGAAATTTTATTTATCATATATTATCTTTGAAATTCCCTTGAGGCCATGATCATGTCAATATTTATGTTGGTTACAAGTTTGAGAAAGACTGTAGGGTTACAGTCAAGTAGAAATGATTTGGATGATGTTTCTTAAAGTTAACAAGGAAAAACCTTCATGATAGATAAAACATAAAGGTGTGTGAATAATTTAAACCTCATGGTGATTTAATTTAGTATTTTTTAAGTGAAAGGGCTCAACAAAGATTAGTTTTTGCAATCAAATCCTGTACATGCTTGTGACAGTCAGATATGAAGGTAAGTGGATGTGTTTTAAGGTATTAACTATGGATATGATTGAGATGATGGTATATATATAAGTATATGATTTATGGAAATGGATATTATTTTGTTTAATATAATTTTTATTTTTAAATGTTAAATACATAGTTAATACTCTATTCATATAGTAAAAACCCTGTTTTGCATAGTCAGTCCCCAAAAAAGTACACGTGCTTAAGGAAGAGAATATGTATGTATTTGGTAAATTATTGGTATGATTTAAAGGTGAATAGGATATAATATTATCCTTTTTAACACCTAAAACTTCCTTTAAGTGGAAACATATTGTCAATAAACCCTTACATAATCATCTAACACACAAAATTTTATAGTTGGCATAGTTAAGAGCTTAAAAGGTTTAGTCACAAAAATTTATCAATTTGGTAAGTTGAGAAGTGTATATATAGAGATTTTTAATGTCTTGGATTCATTTTAAACTTTATAAAACTAAATAATTTTAAAATTAAGTCTTCTTAGCCTCTACAATCACCAAACCAGGGGTTAGAAACTATAAACCCAATATCTTGAGCTAATCATAAGAATTATGTGTAACTTTGTAAAATTTCATGTTTTGATGTGTGCATAAGGATTAAAGTGGTTTAATTCAGGTAAAATATGGAATATTATGAATTTGATGATTATGCTAGTGTATAGAGGGCTAAAAGGCCTAATTAAGAAGAAGCCTATAATGGAAGTTATACTTAGACAATGAGTTAGACTTTAAAACTTCATGGGAGGTTTTAAGAAGATAGAGGGTGCCCAAATATTGGATTATATGTTGAATATAAATTGCATGTTGTTCAAACAAGGGGAAACTGTGAAAAAAAGGCTATAAGGAGATAGGTTCACCATTGAGGTTAAGGTGTGTTAGTGCTTGGTGGAGAGTGAATGAGAGGTTAATAAGGGTTAATAAAAGTGTGTTATGGCCAAGATAAGTTATCCATGGTGGTATATTGAGTCTATTGGTTCCTAATTATACACCTCATACATGAATCCTTCCACACTTGATAGAAAATGGCAAACAATTATGAAAAACTTGCTAGTATGTTGTATCTAAGGAAGGGTTTAGCATAAAGATTAGACCAAATGTAGAAAATTATTGAGAGGAACATACAAAGGGTATGGGTAGCTCCTTGATACTTCTATCTCTTCCTGAACCAAGGTGAGAGGACCTATGAGGTAGTTTTCTCACATGGAGAGATTATGGAATTTAACCTCTATGGGGATTTTTAGTACAAAGAAGGCACATATATGACCAGGGCACAACAAAAATCATTCACTCTACTAGGGAAGGGTTGTCACATAGAATGAAAAAACATTGTGTCATATACAAGATATTGAAGAAATTTTTTAAAGTGATTGAAACCTTCATTCTAAAGAATTTTCAACAATAAAGGGGCTAAATAAAAGACTGTAATGCTAGGATTTAAAGCATAAAATATAAACACATGTTAAATATGAAATATCTTATACATATGATAGAAAATAACACTTAAGATATGCAAAGGTTTTATTAACTACAAGGTATGATAGGGTAAGATGAGTTAGATGATTATAGAAAAGGGGAGGGTAGTGTGCTAGTGGCTTTTAATCAGTAGGGATTCTTTTAACATTCATCAAATCACTTATTGCAAAGATGCAAAAAACTTAAATACAAGCTAATGGAATTACCAGGAGTAGTTTACACTTAGTGGTGCAAATGAAAATAAAAAACCCAAATGATCCTTGAAATCCTACAATATACACTAAAACTAGAATCTCATATGCTTTTTCCTATCAAATCCATAAACCTAGGGTGCCCTAACAAGTTATTCAACAATATATCTTGAAATAATGTAGAAAGGGTTTATAATCTAAATATATGCTCAAAATGACAACCTATAATGAACATAAATTCAAATGTCTAATCAATAACATTTGCAAAACATATTACTATACTTCATCAACAAAAATTAACAAAGAACCATAAGCATTTTCATTAATTTTTCAAGAAAAAGTACACACATCAGTGTTTAAAAATGCTTCCATGGGGATAAGCATGGTGGATTTGATCCATGTTGGATAGCGAGACATATAAACATGCTCTTAGAATTTGATAATGGTTATACAAATGTAACCACCTTAGATAGAGAAGCAAAATACACATAGCAATGATCCCAAAATTTTAAAGATCCTATACTAAAAAAGAAAACAAAGGCAAAAAAAACCCAATCACCAATGTAATGGCCAACTAACTTCTTGAATAGAGGTAAAGCCCTCTATTTATAATTGTTTACCCATTTTAAATATGCAATTTTTAGAGTCTCACCAAGATGCTCCTAGTTGGAACAAATCTTTACCACACCTAGAACCTTCATGTATTTACAAGGAAAATGATTGTTGCAACTACCTCTACAAGAAATGATGAAGATCCAAACCACATCCTTTGATTTCTTGGTTGGAGATGCCCCTTACATAAGTTATAAGAAGAATATTCATAGTGGAGGAAAAAAAACTATTTGTATTTATGTAATTACCTGAAGATGCTTTTGACCACTTGTTCACACAGTTGGAAACTTCTAGACAATTGCCTTATTTATGATTGCCATAGAACAACATGATATTGTAATGATGGCATTATAATGTTCCAGTTGTGATATAGACAAAAAATTATCCATGGTCATTATCTAAAAAATATGCTTTAGAATGGCCTATAGATCTTCCTCTATGATTTTAGTCCCTGTTGGCTCCAATCTGGACATGTGTCACTTTCTCAAGCTACCTTTGCTAATTTTTTTATTAAATTGCTCATGAGTGGACCATAATTTAGTTTTGGATTGAATTTTATTTATGCAAGCACTGGTTTGATTATCCTCAACTCAATTATGTTATAAATAGGAACACATTAGTTTTTTTGTACATTCTTTAGGGCCTCTTTGACATTTAAATAGGTTTTCAAGAAGCTTTAATGACATTTTTGTTCTTTAACTTACAAGTCCCATGACTTTTATTGCCTTTTGGTTTGTCTATTAACACTTTTGCATTCCTTGGGTTCACAATATCTCTTTGAAATGACTCAGTGCTTATATGGCTCCACCATGACATTCTACTCATTAATCCTTGAAATTTAATCATTTTTCATATTAAGTCACATGTCATTTACTTCTTTGTATTGATCCCTTTAAATAGTCCATCTCAACTCACACCATTATATCTGTGTGTATGGTTTAATGTAGATCATCGATCTTGATATGAAAGACCAAACACTATTGGTTGCTAGCTATCTTTGACCCTAAAGTTATGCCTCTTGGCATCCCCATGGGCTTTCTACACCCTACAATTTTAGATCTACTAGGCTAATGCATTCTCACCATGTGGTGGTCTTGGATTTGCTTGGAAATTCATTAAATAGTCCACCATCACCGTGCACTATCGATCTCATCTACATAGATTGATGTGGGCCATTGATACATATCTAGCTTATATTGATGTTTGTGAAACTATTCAAATTTTAACTGTAATGTTTTTGTCATGGATTAATTTTTAAATCCATGTGGCCATGAAATGACATTTACATGGCCGTCAATGATGTCCATGTGACTATCAAAAATTTATCCCCAATAGTTTCTTACCTGAGCTTAATTTTGATGGTTGTGTAACCATATTCATCCATTTTTTTATGTATGATATGCAAAATGGCCTAGTCTAGCTAGACTTTTGCTATGAACTTTACTTGATCCTTGAAAAATTTGATGATTTTTTGAATCTTATACCAACTTATCCATGAATTTGAACTACTCGATCCACCTAAAACCTACTAGGATCCTTCTCTCCATTAACTACATGTCGAATGGTGGGTATAGGATAATTTATTGAATTAAAATATCCCAATACAAATAATCCTAAAAAACTATTTGAAGCAAAAATCCCAAACAAAAAAAATCCCATATACAACCAAATGAAAATCTTGAATTACATAATTTATGAAAGATTGATCTTGAAATTCTTCAAATAAAATGTTTGAAAGCTTGAACTATAGATTCTTCAAAAAAAATATCTGAATACCTTGACTTTAAATATTTTAGGCAAAATGTCTAAACACTTGAACTTGAAATCCTTCGAACAAAATGTTTGAAGACTTGAGCTTTCAAATGTTTCAGACAAAATGTTTGAAAACCTAAGCTACACAAAAAGTCTAAAGACTTAGTCTTAAAAAATCATGAACAAAATGTTTGAAGACTTAGTCTAAAACTCAACTTTCAAAAACCTTGAAAAGTTTGAACTTGTGACCCTTTTGCAACTTATTTTCACTATATACTCTTGTGGACCTTTTCAACCCAGCTAAAAACTATACTAATGCAAATCTTGCATTCAACATTGAGAATTCTACCACTTCAAATCCTTTTAGAAGATGGAAAACATTATAACTCATCATTATGTTATCTCTCTAGATTTATTTTAATCACAGTTCCTACAATCTTATTAAAATATTATAATGTCAAGCATTTGCTAGAATAAAGATTATATAGGGTTTTCACAAGGCAAAGGCTGGATTTTTTAACTCATGTGAATACTTTGCAAATATAAGGCAATAGTGGGATATTCATGCATTGATATTTTATAAAAGGGTACAAATTTCTAAGTGTAATTTTGGGAACTAACACTGGATCTCACCCAGGGATGTACACCCCTTGCAGGTGTGCAAATAACCTTAGAATACAAGACCAAGTGCCAATATAATGGGCCATGGAGTCAACACTTAGAAATTTATTAGCAAAAACTCTTGGAGGCTCAAAAAAAGAATGATAAAATAAAAAAAATAGATAATGAAGATATGAAAATGAATACAAGATAAAATAAACTATATAAATAAGGCCCAAGGCAAAGGGGCAACAAAGCAATAGAATGACAAAATAATAAAACACTATACAATATGTACACAGATGTAGACAAACTCAATATAGGAAGCACTTTAGATGTATTCCATTGACTAGAATCTCTAGTATTTCACCATCTAGATCTCTTAGGAAGAAAGTGTATTCCCCAATTTGGTAGTTAATGGAGTAGATACTCATCCATAAAGCATCACATTTACCATGCTTGCCTTTCTCCTCATGCTTATTGTCCCAAAGTAAAACTAGATCATCTACTTAGAAGGTTCTTGGAGTGACCTTCCCATCAACCAATTTCTTTAAATGATATTTGAACTTGAGGTGTCTTTCATGAGATTATCTTCTAATATCATCATTGGCAAAAGGAAAAACATTTTTCCATATCAACCTAATTAGAAGTTTCCACATAAGAGACCACCTCTTCTTTAGAATTTATGACATTTTAAGGGATATAAATTTGTATCTCAACTTCCATAACATGAATTTAGTTCTCAAAGGCTGAAAGATCCTCCATTTCTTTCTCCTTCTTTGTGATTCCAAGACTAGGCATTTTGAAGTCATGTGACTTAGTCCAATGAGGCTACCAAGGATCTAGGCTTTATTCAAGCAAAAGTTATGATTTTTTTTCAACCACCTACTCCTATTTAGGTTCCCATACCATAGGTACATCAAGGTAAAGTTTGATGGGGTGAGGACAAGATTAACTAGTTGGTGTAGGTGGCACATAGAACTCAAAATCAAATTGAGAGTTAAATGTAGGGGATTCTTTTGGAAGCTCTTGAGGAAGGGTACGTAGACCTTGGGATAAAATGGCTTAATTTTGTTCCTTACATTTGAAAATAGCTTCATTCACATATAATTTATAATGGTCACTCTCTTAAGGGAGGCTATATGGGGTGTGTTTAGGCATAGGATTTTCTATTGGGTCTAAACCTTCTATCACACCTTAACTCAACAATTTCATACTTGACTTCAACTCTTTAATTTGGTTAGCTATGTTCTCTTAAAAAAAATATATCATAAATTTTATAGGCATCATCATGAGGATAAGTATTACAAGAGAGCTCATATGGAGGATAAGAGGTTTCTTGAGGAAGGGTGGGAGGGTTTTGTATAGTATCAAGCTCCTTCTTAACTTCACACTCTTTATCAAGACTTTTCTCCTCTTTATTTCCCCCTGAATCCACTATCTTATTCCAGATTAGGATATTGGGATTAAGATTATTTTATTAATTTAGTGATGCATTTTGAGTAGTGGATGAAGTGTTCAAGAAACTTGGGCTCTCCTTAGACTTATAATCTCCACCTTGTCTCTAAGTTGGAATGTCATATCTAGAGGTCTCTTCTTGAGGTAGGGATGTAATAGGAGAGGGAAATGAGGGAATCAATTATGCTTCCTTTATTTCTAACATGGGATTTTTCATCTGTATATTAGCCAACTCAATCTACCTATTAAAATTATCTTCAAAAATAAGGTTTTTCTTTCGAACTCTCTATTCTAACTGATTGGGAAAAGGATGACTTTGATAAGCTTGATTGGGATAATGAGAAAGGGTTAAGTAGGAATAATATAAATCTTGGGGAAGTAGATATGAAGGTTTGTAGGTTTGGTGAGGCTATTTCTCATGAATCTTTAGCCTATATTCTAAGGATGAAACTAGGCCACTCACATCTAGTGTCTAACTTATAAGCCTTTGCCAATTGGATCTCTAAATAGGTGCCTACTCTCTTTTGAAAAGATATAATGCGTCTCTCACCTTATGAATAATATGAATAGAAACATATAGATCATATACCCTTTGTGTGTTAAGATCCAACATGTACTTTTCATAGCCCAAAAATGTTTATTTAAAGATGGAAATAAATTGACTTGATAAGTGACTAGGTTGACTAGGAGCAAGATATGGAGAAGGCTGATTGTAGGGCTCATAAATTTCATGAATGGGATTATTATAGGGCTAATTAAAATCATGACAAGACTAGTAAGAATCACACCAAGGCTAATAGGGAGTGCCATAAGCTAGATATGTCTCACCAACTTCTGTAAAGTAGTATTCAACACCAAAATTAACCATGAAACTTCATTGATAAGTAAGAACAAAAAAAAAATTACCAAAAATATTCAAAAGGAAACTTGGGCTGCTTGACTAGCTAATGTAACTTTGGAGTCACCATTGATGCTTGGATAAATGCCTCCAAAGGCTGAATATTGAAAGACAACACCAAAAATATGTCAACCTATTAGACTAAGAGTCTCACTGAGCATGCCAACAACTATTTTCACTTGGATTTTCAACATTTTAGGAGATGTATTAGGTATCCTAATCTAAGTGGCACAATTGAAACACCTCTAGGCTAGTGGGTAGCCTATGAATGAGGTGAATCTCAAGATAGGGCTAACTCATTTGATGTACCACTTTGGATCACTACTACACCTAAAATTTAGGTGGAAAAGGGACAGAGAAAACTAAAATCAATCTATCCTAAGGGAGGTGATACACTAAATAAGTTGATGACTTCAAACCAAATTCATGTTACACATGAAACCAAGAGACTAACCAAACCTACACTTCTCCAATTTGCATCTTGTCACATCAATATTACATTATGAGGTTATGGATGAATGTACAGGCTAGGTGGACTAAAAAAGAGGTCTTTAATTGTACTAGTGAATAGAATAAATCACTCAAACTTGAGACTTCATAGAATACTTCACATTCCTTGCAAGAAGAAGCTTTCCAATTTCAAATAGGTGAGAGAATGAAATAATAATGCTAAGGAAACAACATGTCATCACTAAGTAAAAATAATCATTTAAGAAAACACACTATGAATAGTTATGGAATAGGTAAAAATAAGTAGTCTTATTTATCAAATGGTATGAAAATGAGTAGGGATTCACCATACTCAGGTGGAGCATAAGTTATAAAAGCCAAAATGGTTAGTTCTTATAGAACTTGACAGAGAGAGAGAATAAGAAGAAAGAAAGAAATACAAAGGTCACAAGGACACTTGTCATTATAAGATAATGAGTTAATTTTACATAGGAAAATATTTTATAGTGGATCATGCAAGGTCAAGAAGGATAAGTGGCTATTAAAGGCATAAAACTCTTGAAAAGTGGCATAAAATTCCCTTAAATAGCTTGGAAAAATTGCCTTCATGATTAACCCTATTTGAATGTCCCAAAACTGATTAAGGATAGGTTTGATGATTGTAATGAAGGATAAGGGTTTTATACATGCCATTCCATGTATTGGTTGTAATCTTGGTCATCTATAATCATATGGAAATGAGGTATCATCATATGTAGTCTAACAAACTCTTTTCTCATGCACCCAACACATTTGGCCTCCAAAAAGGCATAAATTTTGAATTAAAATACATTGGGGGGAGTTAATTACATGTTTAAATACCCTCCATGTCCTTAGAGGCATCAGACACACCTTAAAATCAGCTCACTTGAAGTTTTCCACCCTTCTCACTAACTTGGTCACTATGCTAGTTTTGACTAGCTATGATGAAGTATATTTTTGAGGCACTTAGGAATTATTAAAATTAATTAAATTTACATGGAAATTTATATTAAGTCCTATATTCCCTCCCATGTGATTGGTATCTCTTGAAACTTCCTACAACCTACACAATGGATAAAACTATTAAAAATACTCTATTTTACACTCTATCCATATAGTTTTGTACAACTAATACTTATGGGGAGTATATTTAGAGATTATTATAGAAACCTAAAATAATTATTATAGGCAAAATATTCCATTAGAGTATCTTTTGAACCTCATTTCTCTAATCAGGTCAGTAGCAAGGGTTTAACAAATGTTTTGCATAGTTTGAACTCTTAAGCTTTGTTCATAAAGGTTAGACATTGAATTGCCAAAAAATTCCAATAGAGAATACTATAAGAACCTTATAAAATTTAATATAATCCTTATATCTCCATGAAATGTGCCAAGGAAGATATGAGCATTCAAAGTCACCTATCAAGCTCTTTCCTTTCATCTACACAAGCTTATTATTGCCTTTTGGGCCAAAAAAGATTCCCTTGAAAATCATATGCATTAAAATAGATCATACATGTCCAAATTAATCCTATAAACATGTTCCAATTTATTATAAATCTTACCCAAAGTTGGAAAGGAAGTTGAACCCTCATTTGAATTCTAGGCCTAAACATGCCTAACATGCCTGACTATAACCCTTGATGATTTGGTCCTCCATGTTTAGTTTATACCTTATATTTATGGTCTATAATGATTTCATATATGTTTTCCAACCTTCAAAACTTCCCTAAAATTCTCTTATAGCTTTTGGTTCATTATTTCTCACCCATCTTCTCCAAAACTGTAGGCTTTGATGATAAAGGGAGTGCCCTCTACCTAAGATAAAATAGAGGGCAATCCAATACTTATTAAGATAATGGTGGATATTTTATGGGATTATAAAAGTTATGGATACCTCCTTCACAATATTTTAGCCTTATATTAGGTCATTTGACCCTCCAATCTCTCTAAAACCCAAAATAGACTCCTTTTAGGATAGACTGTATGAATGATTCAAGGAATGAAATATGTTATTCAACATTAGAAATCCATCATAGATTGTTTTCTACTATCAAAATCATATGGATATTATCATGATCTTGGTAGAGGTTTTCTTATTTCTCCCAGCACTCCAATCCTCAATATGCTCTTTACTTTTGCCTAGTCCAAACTGTATGTGCTTTTTGACTATGTTTTACCTTAGAAGGGCACCTATAGGTGCGTGAATCTATATTTTAGGATTTATAATAGGGTATAAAAACTCTTAAGGGATACATAAATTAATTTAGTGTTTATTGGATCCATTTATCTCATGATTGGTCTAGACCTCATCAAAATAAAGACCCTTTACTTTTTGCTTGTCTCAATCAACTATAGTTGACTATGATATAGAAACATGGAATATCATTGGAGTTGGTTTACCTTGGAGATTTTAATATATCCTTGTAACCCATTGGGATACATAAATAATCCTTATATATGAGGTTTGTATGGGCTCTATGAGACCATCATTCCCCAAGTTCATTTTAGAGCTCTAAGAGCATCTACAGTTAGGTTGTAGATGAATGACCTATAGGTGTTTATGAGATTTAAAGAATATAATGTTTTATTGTTAAGAAACTTTAAACCTTTGAGGAATATTAAAATCACTATTCAAGCTATTAAAAATTCTTAAAACTTATACATTGTAAGAAAGAATCACCTTCTTAGCTTGAACCCTATGTTGGTTGTAGATGAATATGCTTAGGGCATTTGTATGGAATGACATTTACTAATGGATGAAAATCATATTTTATGCTTATCTAGATGATTATATATCAAAAATTTAATTTATTAGTGCATAAAATAATTAAAACCTAGTTACAAGCTTCAACTTTACTCATTAGGCCTAAAATGCTATTTGTTTATCTTATTGTAGGCAATACTGTAGAATTACAGTGTTTAGAAAGCAACTTGGGAGCTCTTCAAAACTATTATCCACTTGTCATCTTCCCATAAAAAATTATATAGATATTATAATATATGGTAAATTAAAAAAAAAAAAAACATCCATAGGATATAAAACTTCTTTTAACCCTATTGTATGCATTTGACAAAACTGACTAGACCTTTATTTTGACATTTTAGGGAAAAAGTTCCTATATCAGTCATTTTGTGTTGAACATGGTTTCAAACTCTATTTGTAAATATATCTTCTAAAAAATGTCTTAAATTATCTCTACATCAAAACAATACTTCAAGGAGGGCTCCAAATCATGATCCAACACTTCAAAATGGCAAGACAATTCTCTACCAAGCCACTTGTAGATGAACATTTTCCTATCTATAGGTAGTGACTATAGTCATAAATAGTGTGTGTTGTATTTGACCTTAAAATGGATCTTATCCTATTTAAATTATTGAATATATACAAATATTACTCCCTAGGACCTTTTTTTATCTTAGTTACTCCTCTTCCAATGTGATTTTCTTCATGATAACACTTGTAGGTAAACATTCTGAGTTGTATATACATGGAGTGAATGTAAGTAAATAATGTGTATATTTTTAGACCTCATGAAAAGACTTGAAATATTATCCAGTTATACAAATGGGTGATTTTAATTATTAAGGTCTTGGAATTTTTTTAAAACCCTCTAATCCAACATGGTTTTCTTCTTTCATGGCACCTATCCATGCTCATTAATGGTGGGAGACTGTATATGTTACCAATGACTGTAAACTCATAGAGAATGATTTAAAAAATTAATTTTAAGGAAAATTTAATAATTATATCATTTAATAAATGTTAATGATCCTAAAACAACCCCCTAAATTCACCATCAAAACAAGGTCTTAGAAATGGTTGAAACCTGCCTTTTATATAGAAAAGTGTCTTCACTTACAATCTAAGATACTTAACCCATACAAAGACTTTTAATAATGAAAAAAATCATAAGGATAATTAGGTAAGGAGTAAAAAATCATTTGGAATCAACCTTATCAACTGGTTTCTATGGACTTATCAAAAATTAAGCAAAGCCTATAAGGTGCACAAATTAACAAGCAAAAAAACATAGTCAATTTCATGAGGATGGTTCATAAATAAAAAGCCACAATAATTTAAAATATTTTTATGGAAATGAATATATCTAAGTTTAATTTCATCTCCAAAAGGAATTTTACCTTAAATTTCTCCAATAACCATACCAAACATGAACCTATTGATCACTTCTGCATGTCTAAAAGGGAAATAAAGGAGAAGAATGGTTTTTGGCCTTTTTTATCACTTACAAATCATTTACAACACTAAAATAAGTTTTATTAAGATGAAGAGACATTACATAACTTTATCCCACATTTCACCTTCTCCCATGGGCTGTATATGTGCCAAACTCTTCTCTTTTCCCAATAATAATGCTTTTTCTTTTGAAGCACTTGTCACTTTAAATTATGAACAATTGAGTAAGGCATAATAGGACACATATCACATGAAATCACCCATATTAAATATTTGAACTTCCCTAGGAGGCTATACAACTCATTAAATGTGTTATTTTGACCCCAAAATGACTCAAAATGATATATGGACTAAAAATACTAATGACTAAGGCCAATATAACATGAAATCACACTAAATGACCTATTATATACCTTTTTAAATAACATTAAAACCATTATAAATGTATAAAGATCAATTTTTGACCTATAGGGGTCCCAAATTAACCTATAGGGTCAAATTTGGTCAATAAGAATATAAACACTTTTCAAACCAATTGGAACACAAGAGCCTTCCACACCGAAAAACACTAGAATCAAAGTTGCACATTGAGAGTAGAATGCCTATTTATCCTAATTATGATTTCATACAACCCTAATAGCCAAAATCTCAAGTTGTAATACATTTCATAGGTCACAAGTCATGGTTAAGGCATATAATCACATAAGTATTGATTAAGTATCTAGGGTATTGCATCAATTATTCACACACCACCATAACATAGGATAACTACATGAAGTTTGATCCCTCTTCTAAATATTGATATGTAGGTATATATTAACACATGAGGTGTTGAGTTCTCACCCAAATTCAACTGTTGAACCCTTTTTATACATTGATTTGCATTGGTCTTCACATGTCAAGGATCTAGGGTTTTGAATAAAAAATAGTCACATAATGGTCTCTGCAAGTGATCATAAGTTATCATACAAGATACAAGATCTAAAAATGAAGGCACAAAGAACCTAATAACCTTGATTTACTCACTGTATGTAGACATCAGTACCCTAGGTTAGATAGGAGTGCCACAAGTGTCCTTTTTTTAGCACTATAATCTAAGCCCACATTTAGTTCTAGAATTCTAATTCTAGTCACCAAACCTCTCTATATAGCAAGTTTCAAACCCTGATTCCTCTCAGAGGTATTATTTCTAGCCAAGTCTTTATTTTCTCCTTACACTTTGCTATTTTTAGTAATTTTTTAGAAAATAATAGTTCCAAACTAGTGAATATTATCATTGTTATATTATTCTCCTAATTTTTCATAGTAATGTTGTCATCTAAGTTTTTACATAAATCCTAAATTTGATAAAACATTTCCCTAACATGCCTCCACTACAATGTAAAATTGATAACTAGTATAGGTGTGGAAGCCATGCCCTTTTGACATGCCCCCACTAAAATTTAAAACTTTGAAAGTGTGAAAGTCATGAATCTATGACATATCCCCTCTGATATGCCCCCCTTTTGAGGTTATGAGAAGTAGAAATTGGCAATTACCTTACCTCAAAATGATAAGATAACTATTTAATTTGTGTATAGATCATACAACATCTAGATAGCAATAGTATAAGCTCAATGAACAATCAAGCACATACATAAGAGTACTCAACAGTAGATCAAAAGACAATGGTCCAATGAGACCTCAAATAAGGGGCATGTTCAAATACCACATAATCAAAGGGATGTGACTTATTTGTATGTCAACAAATAATATAATTACATATTCAAATGTACTTATATAACAAAATATGACACATGAAAATGTCACAATAGGAAAACATATGCAGATGTGCCATAATAAAGGGAACATATTCAAATTCTCAAACAAACCATATAATGTAAGATAAGACAGTGAAGTGCATAAATGAAAATCATGAAACATAAGTAACAAAAATAAACATGACATGCTAGTCCCTAGATATATGTGTTATCAAAAAATTTAAGTACATAACATATCAATTACACTACAAAATATATAAGCATGGATAACGGCATGTGTAAGTATACAAACTCAAACATGATAACATAAAATGATCATAGTAGGAGATAACCTAGATGTATCATGATCAAAGAAATTAATGCCCCCAAATTACAAATAACATGAGTGGAGGGAAGGCCCAATATCTAAAAGTGCATAGATCATATGCTTGGGTATGCCTGTATCACACTTAAAATATGTGTGAAACACATGTGTATCTATAAATATATGATATGATACATATCAACATGAATCCAACAACATAGATGCTAATGAGATAATAGAGCATGTAAAGCTTGGAAATATTTTTGGATTTTTTGGATATTTTTTTGTAATTTTTTTAATATTGTATGTGTTTAACCTTAGGTTGGATCATTTACATTTTATAGCTCATGGTTGAATAGGTGAAAATTTTACATGACCCATTCCTCCTCACTATTTACTTATGAAGAATAAGGGTGATTGACATCATGTTAAATATGTATCAATTTACCCTCAAGAAAAAGGAGATACCTTACTAATTATGGCCAATTTTTGCCTCTATTTTATATAACCAAAGGATTTCAAGTATGAATGTCTATTGATAAATTTGTGGTATAACCCAAACCCTTGTTTTAATCACTTTAAGACCATAATAAATTGGTATTTTTATGTTTCCCAAGGAGTATTTACAATCTCCTTTATGCTCTAAGTCTTTTAGATCAAGTCCAAGTTATTGTAAATGTCTTACATTACAAGTAGTTTTTTCTTATGTAGGATCAACATGGTTATGCCAAAATTAAACACCACCCATGAATAATGTGATTGTTATATATTTTTTCTATGGATGTTATTAATTTGAAGTATTTTCTATGTATGTGAATTATACAACATTTTCACTTTTGGTTCCTTCTTCAAAAGGTCTTGTAAAGGATAGTTAATTATTTTTTAATTCTGGTGATCACTAAGTTGTGAACTTGATTCCTTTGGAGGATCATCAAATGTAATATTTTGGTCATAAATAAGTTCCTAAATATTATGTATCAAAGTAAAACACCAGTTCATATAATGCATTGGGCCTTGGTAATAGTCACAATATGTAGTAGTATCATATCATTTAGGTAGAGGTCAAATCATAACAACATCTATAGGATGAGGGAGATAAATGAGATGGCACTCTACAAGTTTCAAAATTAATGAATATAGAGACTTAGTTAATCATGTAAATTGTATTCTTGGTGCATTGGATAAGACAATTTTATTATTTTTTTGTAATAGTGTATTAGCCAATGTGATGGGTTTCATTGCAACCTTTACATATATTTTTGAATGGATAGGTATGTGAACAAATGTATCCAAATTGATTTAATTATTATATAAGTATGTTAAATTATATATTTTATTAGAGATAATATGCTTAGTTCATTTGATAGAGTTTAACACAAAGGCCACATAAGGTGGATCTAAATTGATTTTCAAGGTTATCATATGTAATGTTCTCACAAAAATATCATTATATGGTGGTGACTTGTGTAACAAGTATAAGAGTGAAATTTTATTCATATCATTATTATATGTATTTGATATTTGTTTTATATTCTCATGTTGTTTTTATTCATTGGGAGGAGTAATTTATATTGACAAAGTTAAGTCATGTTGATTGATATTCTTTGAGGACACATGTTTACAACCAAAGGTAATAATATTTGCATTATGTATTAGATATTTCATAAAATTTTCAAAAGTATCCAATGTAATATCACTTGGTACTTAGGTATCACATAGTGCTTCATGAAATATATCCTTATAGATAGTAGAGTGCTCTTGAAGTTTGAAGATTGAAATTTTAGTATACATGCTACTTGATTTATCAAAAATGCTACTATCCACGTGTTTAGGTTTAGAAAGAACTTAATATATTGTATAAAATATAATAATTTAAAAAATGTATTAAGGGTTGTTTTTTCTTTAAAACCCTCTCCTTATATTCATAGATATGCCTATTTTATTAGATGATAGGTATGATTCAACAATAATAAACTGTAGTTATAATCATAAATTGGAGCCCAAAATTTACTATAGATGCATCTATACTACACATATTTGTAATATAATGGAATTTTTATTTTTAAATTTTGAAATATTATTAAATAAAAAATCAAAACATATAAACATTCAACCTTAGATCAGGGTTTTAGGGACCAAAGGTCAGGTTCACCAAATATTTAATCCTAAATTGGGATGGATCAATATAGTATAAGGTTAAAAATATAAAAAGAATAACAAAAGGCTGATAAAAATATCTATAATATGCCAATTAATTTTTAAAGTTAGATAAAAAATGTTCTAAATTTATAGTATTGAGATATGGTAAAAATATAAAGTAACCATTGATTGATATTGTAATGAATAAAAAAAGAGTACTTAGCTAGTTTACTATGCACATGTAGATAAACATTGAAACAAGATGGAAGTGGACTAGATTAGGATCCTATAATAGTTATTAAATTATATAAGTCTGTATTTTTGAGCCTAAAATGCTTGTGTTAGATCTGGATGGTTAAATCAACACTACTATTTGACTTGGACACATGTGTCTAGTGTATAATATCAACTATATCTAGATGCAACCACCTAGAAACTTCTATGGTTTATATAAAATTTAATTTTGTGTATTAAAATCTCATGCATAGGTTATCTTTCTTTGTAAAATGATCAAACCCTAAATTTTTCACCCTTAGAGTGACTGTTAGAGAAATATGTCAATAGGCACATGGTGTTGAGCTATCCCAAGGACCTATCTATCAATGGGCAATACCTACATATCCAATACTTTGAATATATAATTAAACTTATGTATTTATCCCCTATGCATTATATTATTTGTTCATAAGGATGTAACTTGTGATAACCAATTACATATAATGACCTAGATTGTAACTTAGAAAGTATGGCTCATGGAGTGATCCTTCAATACTTTAAACTTGTAGATGGGATATCCCTATAACTGATATTGAAATATGAGAGAATATATTGGTTTTGATCACTTGAATGATTTATTGGTTACCTTTAGTAAGTTACCTTATGAGTTGTTAGGTGTGTGCTAGGTGAGGAATGAATGATGGTTGATATTATATATAAATCAATCATTTTTGGAAATATCTTGCATTAAAAAACTTAGAATGACCATATTATACATTTTAATTGTAAATTTTATGACCGTAGGGAAATATAAACTCAGTTTGGCACATGACACTAGCATCAACATAAGCATCTATATGGGACACAAGTGTATAGGAAGCGAGAAAATAGGTACAAGTCTAAAACTTGTATATGATGATAATAATTAGGTAAATGGAATTTTTAGTAGCATAGAAGGCTTTTTCATTAGAATAATATATGGTTATACTAAGAGATAATCAATAAGCACAAGATATATCCTTTTTTAAACATGAAGGTCTTAGGAAATGAATGGTACAACCATAAAAATTACTTCCCAAGTATAAAAGATCAAGGTATTATATAATTTAGATTTAGTGTTTGTACATTGCTACTTTTGAGATCTTTTAAAAATTTTTCAACTTGTAACTTTTGAATTGTTTGGAACTTGTAATTTAAAACTATAAGAATGAGTGCACATGCATTCTATGTGCCCCCTTAATCTAAAAATGTTGAATATTATTATCACTTGAAAATTGTATATTGCCATAAAAATGATTTTTTTGGCTCATGAGTCTTGATCGTTCCAAGTAATCCCATGCCCCCATTTTGAGATGAGAGATATAACCTATAAGTCACTTATCTCAAAATAAAACATATGTGAAAGATATATTACTTTGAATATCTAAAAGTAATTGCATCATAGTATTTAATATAACATTGAATTTTCATATGAAACATGTGCTAGAGAGATATATCATTGAAGCATATAATCAATATATGCTAGATATGTATCATGGAACAAGATTAAAAATAGATTATTTAAGTGATGTATGACATGAATCATGAAACCATAGTAAATAAATAAAATTCATGATATGAATCATGTCACCATAGTAATAAGTAAAAATCATATAATTAATGTGATACAACGTCATGCAATTTTCATAATATGTCACTCATAAGTCCCAAGAGGCCACATACAAGGGACACGTAAGATTTAATTTAACACACATGGCCAAGGGCTACACAAATGACATACAAAAAATAATTTGAACATACAAGGCCAGGGGCCACACCCATGATAAGAAATCAAGTCTAACCTATCATGTAGTAAACTAAGAATGCAAAGTAAGGCATGTAGCAAATAGAGCTAGTATAAATCAATCATATGTATGAATACCATTGTTAATAAGTATGATATTTCATGTGATACATTTTTTAAGGTATGAGTGAGTATCAAGACATTTTTATGATATGTATCTCAACATGGTAATGATATTTTGGATAGACATAACTTGTTAAATTTTTCATGGAGAACTAATAGATGCCCTAAACTTATCAAGGTTATTGGGTAATAATAAAATCTTAACATTAAAGAATCATGTGAAAGTATGTCTTTTATCACACTCAAGTACCTCATGAAAATTATTGTGTATTTAAATAAAAATTATGATATCCAATTAACATAAAATAAATAAAAAAATGAAAAATAAATAAGATAGAAACATTTGAAAATTCTTTATGTCCCAATTTTGAATTTTATAAAATATTTTGATTTTTTGAAATACATGCAATTTTTTTTACAGTATTTTAATTATAAAAGGAAGTTGAAAAGATGTTCCAAGAATATTTTTAAAAAAATAGAAGACATAGGATGGATTAAAACAATCATCAACAAGGTGAAAAAACATAACATGATGAGATGGAAGACAAGTAATGTGCCCCAAATGTTTATGTAATTTTGAACCATAAAAACTTAGTGTAAATATGTAGGAATGTACATGCTCCTAAAATGGGGAAGAGGATAAATGTGCTCATGCTAAAGGTAACAATAAGATATGGTGTAAGTGTCATAGAGTGTAAAATATGAAAGAGTAAGTAGAGTGCCATAGATATTAGTGTTTTGGATTGGTTGAATAGATTTAAAATTTAAAAGGGTAAGGACCCAAAGTGAAAATAAATCCAATGGTTAGAAGAGAGATAAATACACATAAATATATAAGGAAAATTAAATTAGCTAAGAAATTACTTGATTAGGAGAGAGATCCAATGGAATTTCCACTTAAAAGGTGTATTCACCTGCTTAATTTTATGATAAGCCACAAATTAGAATGAGATTACATCATGTAAAGTTAACAGATCAAGTACGCCATGCCTCAATAATATGGGATATCTTTGGTAGAGTATGACATGCTTTGTATTCTTGTGTTATTATTATGCCCTATTTTGAAATTATGATCATTTTAATATCATGACATAATGTGAGAGAATCATAATTAGTATTTAGAATATATTTCATTGATATTTTCCATGGTATTTTTAGAATTAACTAGTATTACTGCAAGATGGGATCAATGTGAAATAGTGTTTC
Organism: Torreya grandis; assembly: GCA_037957365.1. Taxonomy (NCBI): domain Eukaryota; kingdom Viridiplantae; phylum Streptophyta; class Pinopsida; order Cupressales; family Taxaceae; genus Torreya; species Torreya grandis. The sequence goes on from JARHVA010002750.1 coordinate 2,090,944, forward strand.
ACATGATTTAATACCAAGAGTTATTGGTAATGTGATACACCAAATGTAATGATTTAGTGATGTAACTTGGTTGAGATTTAGTGCATCATATATAAAAGAGTGAAGAAGAGATAGATTATATATATTAGCCTCTTAAAGGTGACTAAATGTGACATTAGTACATTATTTTCCACATATAAGTGGTTTGAGAATGAGAGGAACCAAATGAGATGAAGGCTAATTTGGTGTTGGATTTGGAACCATATCTATAGGACTAAAATTGGGTATTGATTCCTAATTTGAATTAATCTTATTGATAAATACCCTTTTTAACATTATTTGATTTAGGTTTGAAAATTGTATTTCTACATGTGACTTTATGGGAGTATTTTGAGTGTGTCCTTTTTACCTTCTACCTAGGATATGTGATCATTGTATTAGTAATACTGAGGTCCCAGAGGGGTAAATTTGTATTAGAATTGTTTGAAGTATCTTGTAGAAAATTTTATGTATAAATGGGTGCTCTTCCCTTTATATTTATATATAACAAATCTAATAGATGTAAATAAAGAATGAGATAAGTGTTCATATTCATCAATGGGATTGAAATTTAGCTTACCCAATTGATCATCTAAAAGATATTTTGTATAATCATCATCATTACTATAGTAATATTCAATTATGCAAGTATTTTTTGAATTTATAAATAATGGTAGTTCCTAAATAGGTTATGTTCTAATTGGTGCTTGTTATACATTTTCTTGGATATATTATTTTATTGTGTGGGAGATACCAATTATGGAATAATTTAATCAATAGTATATTCCATTTTATTAATATTTTTACTTATGCATAGCTTCCTTGAAATGCCTTTATATTTTCTTAAGACTTTATAACTGTGGAAATTTTTTCTTGAGAGGCATTTGTAGTTGCTTAGGACTTTGGATACTTGGTGAGGTATTATTTATATTTCTTGATTCACCCACTTTTTAATTATGAATATGGGCCATTTTAATTCTTTGTTGAGGTGGTATTATAGATATTTTATTGGATTCTAATTGTGTTATTTTTCAATAATGAAAAGGTGCATCATCAGTTAGAATTGGATATTAGTGCATATTGTATAAAAATTTGATACATTTATGAAATGTAGAAGGTAAAAAATACATTTCATGAATCCATGGTCAACTTAAGATTAAATTATATTGTAACTTCTTAGAGACAACCTAAAAATTAGTAGAGACTATTTTGGGGCACAATAATAAATCCATTGTAATAACTTGCCCAATATTTATTAGGAATGGAATCAATGCCCTATGTAGGTTGATTGTAAATTTTATGATCATCTTTATTGAAATCTAATTTATTTATGAAGTCATAACTACACATATTTTTTCTAGGACCATTGTCAACCAATACACATTTAACTAGTCCATGTATTTGAATTTGAATAAATAATGACATATTATGCTCAATGATATGCTTGGGAGGTACATATTATTTATCAAAAGTAATGGTATGATCAATATCCTATAAATTATTCATAATATAATCAAATGAATCTAGATGTGTATCCATAGGAAGAGTTGTATCCCATAAAATTGCATATAAGACATCCTTATAAGTTGGTGCCTTTTGTGATAATTGTAAAATATAATTTTTGGTAGGGGTATTTCAAAATTAGTCAATGATATAATATCATTTGGGTTGATAAACTTGTAGTAATAGAGGTGGAGGAGGAGGAACACTATGGTTAAGAGGAGTAGGTTGGGGAGGTAAAGGTGGTCAGCCCTTTTTGGTTTAGACAACATGAACATGAGAATATAGTATAGACCTTGGATAAAAAATGGGAATAAGTTGATGAATACAAGTAGGTTGAGGTCAAAGATGAGGGATTATGAGAGGTTTTGTAAATTTTATTTGATTTCTAGTTAAAATATGAATCAATTTGGATTGGATACTATAACAATAGTTAGTAATAATATTAACACTTAGAGTTTGATTATAAATAATGCACACATTATTTTTCAATGCTATAATAATGTGAAGTACCATGTAATGGACATTTATCTAAAGTAAATTTTGGAACATTATCAAAATTTAAGCATTATAAATTAAATGAATAAAATATTTGAAATGAAGAGAATATTTTACAAGGAATTGCATAATCCTATGTAACATATGAGAGAGACTTTCATTTATTGAAACCATTATAAATATATGCAATATGAATTAATAAATTCCAATGACTATGAATATAATACAATGTAAATAAAAAAATTATAAGGACTATAAATATAGTACAAGACAAAATAAAGGTATGAGGGTGATCTATGCAAGAGTTTAAGTGATTTTTAGGCTCTCAAATATACTTTTTTGATCATTTATTAGTGTTAGCACAATATTTCATAGCACTAAATATATAGGTAGAACCATGCTTATATCCCACTAACCTTAATTTTAAGAGTATAGTGAGAGTAACTTCCCTAGGTGATATTCTCCTCTCAGGTGAAACACAAATAAAATGGATAAAATAAGCTTCATCTAGTATAAGTAAGGGATCCTAGGTATTTATGGTATAATGTGAGGTATGTGGAAACTAAAATCCATGATTAGTGTTCTATTATGACTATTAATATTAGATTAAACCCTTCAAGACATGGTTTCTATAAATAGATATTACATATCTTTTCACGACATTCACTAAGTAGTTTGAAAACTATTAGAACATAGTTTCTAAAACAAGTAAAAATAAGATAAAATAAAGTAAAAACAGCATAAGATTTTATTTTTTAGAAATCAAGAAAATTTCAACTTGAGGTAAAAATAAATATATTCTATGTCAACATGATACAACATGACAAGATAATTTATTCAATGTCATATTTGATCTAAGGTCAAAGAAATTGAATCATTTTGTGTCATATATCATCTAAGGTCAAAGGATGTTTTCTTTCAAGGTCAAGAATTTACAATTTTTTGAAATAAATATTATCCTAAAAATTAAGTAAAATAAGAAATGCTATATAAATAGAGGGTTTGATATAATTTTTAACCCTTTTAATCTAAGATGACTTAAACTAATGGAATTAAACTATTGGAATACAATTCATGATATATACTAATTTGATATTAAAATACAATAAATATAATAAACTAAAAAATTTACATAAATTAGAAACTTGTTAAAAATAGTAAATAAGACTATGGTTAGAGAGAGTAACTTAAAACTAAAATAAATTTAGCCATAAAGGATGAATATAAATGTAAAATCTATAGAAATACCTATAAACATATTACTATTAGAAAATAATAATTCATAGTTTGATGGGACATGTGTATAAGATGTATACATGGGCACACTGTGGCCTCATCTATTGACCATGGCCATGTCATGGTTGACTTTATTCCTAATTTATTGATCTAGGCCTATGTGATTATTTTTAAAGGTTTACTACTGAGATCAGTGTGCCAATATGCCATGTGTAAAACCTAACAATGATAAAACCCTACTCCTTCACATGCATTAGATAATAATTAGATTAAAAGGGGGCTAGAAATGAGTTAGTAAGGATATTTGAGCTGGTCTCATAAACCCCTTGTAACTAAGCATTACCTACATATACCAAATGGATCTTAAGCTGATGTAGTTCTCCTTCCTTGAGTGATGGTGTGATCTGTGATTATGTAACTAGAATATTACACCTAAAATATTAATTGAAGTAATTAAAAATATATTCCATTGACCTAAAATAAACAATATTCATACTTCGCTTATGGTTGTTAGAAGGATGACAAGTTAAAATAGGAATAAATAATACCCTTTTTATAATTATGTAGTTCTATTTCTAAAGAGATCTAATGGGGTAATAATGAGTAGCTTTGATGTGATTTTATAGGATAATATTTAGAATAATTTCACTAACCAAACATACCAAATGCACATGAGATCCATTATGAAACATCTCAATTTTAAAAAGTGACCATTGGAACATGGGAGAGAAGGTTTTATTAGGGGACAAAGTCACACTTTGACCTTATCTAACTATTATGGACTTATCCCATAAGTTCAGATATTGTTGGGTTAGGTTTGATAGGAGTGTGTGGCATAAACAGGTATGAATGTAGCTGAAATCAGGATGTCTATATGATATTTTTAATGCTTAAAAGATAGTGAAGGCTATGTTATAGATTGCGATTTTGAAAAAAAGTGAATAGACCAAGTAAGGTTAAGGATGCCAATAATAAACATTTTCAAGCATTTAATGATTAATTTTATTTTCCTACACAAAAAATAATGTCCATAAATGTAAGGAATATTATTAATGTGAGGATTACTTAGAAGAACAAGATAGTATTAAAAATATTCAAACTCTTACAAAATATGTCATATAAAATCTTGATGAGTTTGATATATGGTAGAGTGGGTTATATCATTATGCATTAAACCTAACTATAAAATAATTCTACAATTTAGATATAAATTAATTTTTATTATTATAATAGTAAAAATCATTCCTAATTCCAAAAAAAATGAAATGTGTAAATATGGGGTTGTAATGGGAATATTGAATTATCATAAAAATGTAGATTATCTAAGGCTAAAAATAGTTGGAAATAGGTCTAGGAACTAAGGCATACATAACCATAAAATTTAGAGAGAGATAACTTTTTTTTATTAGGATTAGAGTGTTACACTATAGTTTGCTACCTAGTTTGTACTTTAGAGATCAATTATTATCTTGTCCAATTTAGAATTATTCAGAACAAATTTATTGACTCTAACCATCGACTCTTGCATTACAAAAACATCTCTTTATTTTCCATAATTTACTATGCATCACCCATCAATTAATCTACTTTATTGAAACCCTAATAAATTCAAAAAACCTTAAAAAATGGTGTAGTCATTGAGGGTCATGTTACTAATAGATCTATGTCTTATGAAAATTTATAAACCAAGATTTATTGTAATTCAACATATAGTAATGGTGATTCAATCCATAATCATAATAAATATTTTCACTACATGATCAATTGTTAGTGATGAAATATGAAAAATTCAAATGAAAATTTTCCCTAATCACTTAAACTCTACTCTTGATCTTTGTTTATCACTTTTGACCATTTCTTGAAACTCTTATCACTTATTCACTTGTATATCACTCCATTATTTTTTATATATACTACAATGCACATGTGTCTATAAATAAGTCTCAAATTAAAATTAGGACCATATTGATATACCATTCAACATAAATATGGTGATAAATCCAAAAAATAAGTGGAAATACCAAGGTAAATGAAAGGAAGGATAAAAAATACCCATAAAACCAAGGGACCAATAACATAGTACAATTCTCCTATTCAAACAAAGAGCATATAATTATAGTCATCATAAACCCCAAGAAGAAATATAAAACAAAAGATAAACATGGAAAACTATTAAGGAGAGTGGGAAAAATAAAATGGAGTCAAAAGGGGGAATAATATAAATCATGCCAATAAGAGACTAATATGAATTAATAATCGATAAATATATATTTTCCATAAATCAATATAAAATGACATATAAAAGATGGGTTACCTTATCTCAAAATCTATCTCTTGTAACATATAAGATAAAAATAAAATTTGTAATCCTATGAACCTATGTGATTATTTAAAATTTTTAGTGTGAAAAATTATTAAGATCATATAAAAAACATCCATGCTATTATATTTGCTATATGATAACATGTAATTCTAAAAATAAGGGAAACAATTTAAAGAAATAATGTCTAGTTATAAATACAAAATTAATAGACCGCTGAAATCAATGAGAGAAATAGAAAATAATAATGAGTATACATAGTTGTGTGTAAAAATTGAAGCTCTCACTATTGAATCTATATCTTGGTATTTGTATCACCTTTGAACATTCATATTTTTTAGAAGTTCAAGTGTAATTTTTTTATAACAATATGTAAATGGTTCCAAATATAAGATAAAGAAGAAGTATGTTGTATAACACTTTATGAGTGTTTATATAATAAGTGGATCACATTATCAAATTTTGAGGTGTGGAATTAAGCTATGCAACACATATTTCAAAAGAAGGAATTATGGATAACACTTGTATGATTCTAGGCTCATGTAAGGGATTATGCATAATGCTTGTATGATTCTAGGCTTATGTTAAATAAGGAATATTTCATATAAAAAAAGACATATGTAATAGATAACTTAATTCATGTGTGTGAGATTCTAAGAAATGTAAGAAAATTAGTAACAAGTTTATCGTATGTGGGAAATACATAGTTAATGTAGGTGTGTGGAACAGTTTGTGGCCTAGATTCCTAATGAAGGGACACCAAACCACACAACTATCAGAGTACTCAATATATTTATCAACTCATTTTATTAATAATAACTAGTTGACATGATATTTTTAGCTTCACACATTTACATAGGGTCCATCGACTCCCTTATAAGAGCTCTTAACTCTCTCTCCCTCACTCTCTCATCTATGCATTATGATAGATTTCAAAATTTGGGAATAGACCATTCTCTCCTACAATCTCACCCTCAATTATAACTATTAAAAACTTTCCATAATAGAAACAAATGTAAATAAAATTAAACAATAAATACAACCTCAACTAGGACCTAGTTCCCCCTTTTTATACTTATTCTAGCCAATTGTCGACATGTGTGAGACCACTATTTTCATAGTTCTTGTTTTTTAATTTTTTTTAATTGTATAAATGTCCTAATATGACATCACACACACACACACACACACACACACACACACACACACACACACACACACACACACACACACACACGTCCTAATGCATATTTAAGGAATGGGATAGTGGGGGAATTGAATATGCATGGACTTACCTTTTTTTCCCACATGTTATTGTAAGAGGAGTTAATGTTTGTGTGGACTTTTCAACTAGGAGGCAAAGAATGGGAAGGGACACATGTCAACTTCCCATTGGAAAATGGATTTGTGTTATTTCATATATGATGAAGGAACATATTCTTTAGAGTACCTTTTAACCATTTTGAATTTTAGAAGTGGGAGGAGAGCTAAAGGATAACTAGAGTAGAGAAGGAGGAGCTAAGGGAAGAAGGAAAATATCTTACCTTGTGAGGAGGTGAAAAAAGCCAACCAATTATCATAAACCAATAAATAACCAAGGTAGGATTATATTTGATCTATTTTTAATGGTTTCTTTATATCATTACTTGAAAGTGAAGCTTCTCCTTGTTTCACTTGTTTTCAAGAGGTGTAGGGCCACATGGCCTACCCTATTTTCACCTTTTCTCACAACAATTGTGCATAAATACCATGTGTATTTTTTTTTCCAACATAGGATTTGGATATGCACCATCCCGTTATTTTTATTAGATATTTATTTTTTCATTTTGACATTGTTACTATACCCATTTTGGCTTAGATTCTAGTCTTGTTTTTGACTTATTTTGTGTAGTGGTAGTGGCTAGTAGAATTGGGTTCCCATGCATTTCTACATAGATATTTGGCATGGTTGACTGATTTAAGGCCCTCCCATAGCCAAGATAATTATTAGGATAATAGGGATACATTCAAAAACTATCCTTTTACCTAGATGAACCTTATTATTGTTAGAATGTTCTTATGGTTGCCTTGATATTTTATGTTTATATAGGATATATTTTTTATTTTACATTCTTGAATTTTTTAATTGGGTTATGGAAGCATCTAGTATAAGTGATTGTTAGCCTCCTAGTCGAGTAGGCTAGATGAGAGTTATATCCATACACCAAACCTAGAATTTATAACCTTAACATACCTAATGCCATTGATTTTCACTATGTTCAAAGATGGAAGTCCTAGGCTCTGGGGTGCCTAGGGTAGTTGCCTTATGATGTAAAATGGATGGGAGGTGATCCCTTCCTTTGGTTCACTTTACAAGTTAATGGTGGAGCATATTTTAATACTTATTTTTTATTTACTTGTGTAATGAAATTTAAAGATGTTATTGGCTATTTTCGAATCCACTATACTATACTATTAATTTGTAATTATGTATAGAGTTAAAGAAAATTATAATAGGATTTAGAATTAAGTGTGTTGATATTTTCCCTCTTGCCCTCTCTTCGTAACTAATTGTATATGAATCTAAATTAAATGTTATGATCATATTAATGTTTAAAATAAAATTGTAAATAATTTTTGGATAGATTATTCTCTATATTTACATTTTAGTAGAAAAAGAAGATTGTTCCTTTCAAAAAAATTATATTATATTGATTTCCATGAAATTGAAGAAGGGTTAGAAGCATTTACCTAATTTTTATGCAATTTTAAATCTTATATCTCATTAAAATTTTCATTTTAAAATAAAATACACTTGATCAAGATGATAACAAAATTTATGGTTTTTTTTAGCACTTATGGTTAATTTATACAAATTTCAATGTTTATTTGCTAAAATTTCCTATACCTCCTTTGTAATCATCCCCAACTTCACCTAATTTTAGTAGACATAAATTAGTGCAATGGAGGGATAGAAAAAAATTTAAATTATAATTTAATATTTTAAAGCCTATTTCTAATTATTTGTTTTTTTTACTAACAATTCTCTATTTATAATTTTTTTAATATTTACACTCTATAGGGCATGTTTTTTTAATACAAGCCCTTTAAAAGGGAACATACCAATTTTTGTGTGATATAATTGTTAAGCCTAGAAATGGTTCCCCATTAGATTATGTGTTATGGTTTTGGGCCCATAAGGGGTATAAATTTTGTAACATGGCTTAGAAGCCATGTTGTTAGCTAACTGCTCCATGTCAATGAAATGCCATGGTTATCATGGAAGACAACATGAATTTATAAGCACACAAATATCTAAAGTTACTATCCATATTCCCATGACCACAACAATTAGTTAATCTAACCACCAAAATATTTTATTTTTATATAAATTTTTTTATATTAATTAAAATTCAAAACCTTCCATTTCTAAAACTTGTGTTATCAACTCAAAAAAGAAACTAAATCCAACCTATAAGTGATTTTGTATGGCCAATTATAATTGTATGAAGGCTAGTGGATGGGTGATCCCAAAATAGGCTCCATTAATTTTTTTGTGCTCTTCCACAAGAAATAATGTTTAAGGTTTGAAATGTTAGAATTTTATAAGTATGACCTCTTTCTTGAGTAGAGGTGTTTTTTTTACTTATTAGGTAACATAGGTTCCAAGAATCCATATAATGGATAAAAAATAAAATGTATTGCTATTAATTTTATATCCTATATCATTTGAAACAATTTTTGAAATTTGAGACTATGTTTTGACAATAAATTTACCTTAAACTTAGTTTGAAAAGAATTAATGGCTATCATGGACTTTGAATCTCCGAGAGACATTTTCAAAAATTGTAAGAGCTTAAAACCAACTAAAGTCATTCCATGAAGATCGTACCTACCAAATCAAATCAAACACACATGTATCAAACAATTCTTACAATTAAATAAAATGAAGGAAAGACTAAAATCTTGGAGACTCCATTAATGGTAGTCATCCAAAGCTGAAGAAGGATAGGAGGGATGAATATGGGCAATTTATCCTATAAAAATTGATTCCTTATTTTCAAAATATGAGTTTCTTACTTAATGATTAATTTGAATCCTTTATTAACCTCCATAAGGATTTTAAGGGATTCCATACCTTTGACCTAATATGACAATCAAGGTTCAATTAAGTTAATGGTGGAGGTGGGTTTTTCCATCCTTAATGGGATTAATTGAGATATTTTAGACCTATTTTGAGGCCATATGAGAAATATATGATCTCCTTGTTGGAAATTTATAGCTAATTCTTTGTGGTGCTCAAAAATATTTGGTCAAAGAATTTATTTGACTTCACCCACCAATGTTTGATGGCATCTAGGAGGGATTTGTGGATAGTATAGTTGTATAGCTCATGTGTATGTTTCACTATGTCTAAATGTGATTCCAATAAAAAATATTACATGGATACTCATTTACTTAAAGGTACAAGTAATATTTTGTGGGAAGGTGAGGAGTGAAGGATCCATTTGACACTAGCTGCCCTTACTTGGGAGTTATTTGAGGAGAATTTTAGAGACTAATTAATTTCACCATGTGATATAGAAGTTATGCCACCAATTGGGGAAGAATTGTCACCTAAAGTGTCACCTAAAGTTTTGCCTAGATCCCCATGATACCTTCAAAAGGAAGAAGATGAGTTCCATGAGATTTAATAAGGAATTAATATAGTGTCACAATATGAGTGTAATTTTATGGATGTGATATAGTATGTGGAAAATTGTACTATATGAGTCCATTCAGGTGAAATAAATTATTAGAGTATTGAATATAGACTTGGCTAACAGAGTGCACATACACTCTAAACTAACCTTAAAGGTCATAATGGAGAAGGATTATCTTGAAAATGAGTCTTGGGGGAAGTCCCTAGAGGTTCAAAAGATGTTTCAAGGTAATATAAAATCCTAACATGATTCTAAATCACATAGTGCATAACTAACACCTAAGGTAAGTTGGATACCCACCCAATTAACTTAAATAATATCTTAGCAATAATAAGAGATTCACCACTTTTGGCCACTCTACTTTTTGGAATAAGGTAAACTAGAACCATCATGTCCAAAACAATTCTAGACATTTAGATAGATAATAAATTAGGTCAATGAGAAATTTATAGTTTATATAAGAAATACCATTAGGGTCTACAACAATAATTAGGTAGAGGACCATTAGATCCCCATTAGGAAAAGAGTAGACCATAGGTTTTTTTAAGTTATGGATCACCAAAACATAATGAATGTTATTTTCCATAGAGGTTATAAATCATCACAAGGAAGAAAGATCTGATGTCTGAGTAGATACTAAGTGGTATAGGTTGGGGCCACCATATATATGCAATATTGGATAAAAACTAAGTGATTATCAATGGGACCACATGTATGATTAATAATGTATCCATTATAGTGTTATTTGATTCTAAATCTTTGGATTCCTCTATATCTCCTATCATTTGGACCATTTTAGGCTAGTGGCTTCTAAACATCTTAAGAGTTGAGAAGTTGATTTGGACACCAGGGTGAAAATGTATATTAGCTCAATAGTGAGTTTTTATCTTCTCTATTTGGTGATTTTTATTAATGTTTACTTATGTGTTATACCCTTGGGAACTTATATTGTTTTTTGGGTATGGATTGGCTCATTACTCAAAGAGCCAAGGTGGGCTATCACATCAAGGTAGTTGAGTGTGTTAATGACCTGGGGACAAGGGTGTTTATCACTAGGGTCAGAAGACCCATTTTGATTTATATGGTTTCTATAATGAATCTCAAATGAACCATGAGAAATGGATATAAATTATTTGATATCATAGTGAGTGATAAGTAAGAGTCTGAGACTAAGAATAATTATCTAGATGATCATCCTATCCTTTAGGAGATTGATGACATGTTTCCAAGTGAGTTTTTAGGCATAATCCCACATAGAGAGATTGATTTTAGGATAGATATTATACCTAGGGATGATATAATATATAGGAAAATATATTAGATTACCACACCTAATATTGAGGATCTCAAGTAGTATCTAGATGACATTTTGGATAAGGGTCTTGCTCATCCTATTATTTCCCCATCAGGATCACCTATTATATTTATGAAGTGTATATCCTATTGATTAATTTTACCCATAGGTTAAATTAAGTCAACCCCCCTAAATTTTAAAGCTTTATTAGGGATATTTAGGTTTTAAATTGTTCACCATGGTAATTAATGAGGTCATACAATGTGTTTTAATCTTTTGTCATTTTATCTAGTTGGTTTCAGGTCATTTTATGCGACCTTTTGGGTCATTTGTATGAAATGTACAATTTTACACAAGATTAAAAATGTGTTAAGAGGATATCTAACATACCATGTGTTAGATAGGTGTTATATTGTAGTTTTAAAAATGAAAACTATAGGTTTAATTTCCAACAAAGGAGATCAACTATAAACAAGGCAATTTTAGTTAGTTGTATAGACTTTATAACCCATATGTCACATGGTGAGCCTTTTATAAGGTATATTGAGATATATAAAGGTATTTTACATGCTCATGAGGATTTTACATATAAAATTTTTATCAAAACTAGTTTTTCTCCTATCGCTCTCTTGGGCAGGTCAACAAGGTCAAATGGTTTTCCTTCAATACAAACAATAGAAGTAGAGTTGAAGTAAATGCATTTTGTGGATGAAATTATTACTTATCACCTTATATTTCATGGTAATTTTATTTATATTTATTTTATGAATAATAATTAATACTTTTAACACCTCTAAATTTCTTACATAACCCTAATGGCTTTGGTTTCCTTAGGTAAGTACATTAGTCTATGTGAATGAAATGGTGTTAATATTCTTAAAGAGAATGTTCATCATTATCAAGTTGTTTTAAACTAGTTTTTAACAAGTGAACATGAGGAGATAAGGAGGAGTATCTCTCTTTTGTAGGGAGTGAACACTAATGGTCTATAGAACATGTTTTGGTAGTTACAATGAGTTTCATCTTATGTAAAGGGCTTCAAATTAGGGTAATACATTGGTGTTCAACCCCTTAAGGAATGAATAATCATATTATCCATTAAATTTTTTATCTCAAATAATCATTAATGGAAGGTAAATCCATGACACTTCATACAATCAAATAATCTTGAAACAAGCATGTACAAGTTGCTACATGGAAAAAAATCATGTCTAGAATTAAAATGGAGAGCAAAATATGTTTGGAATCCTTAGAGATTAGTTTGAAACCTCAAGCAAATTCATGAACTAGGAGAAGATCATTGCATGGATGATGAGACCATTAATTAAAAATAGACTTAGATGGAGAGCTATAAAATTGATAAAGTTGTAAAGGAGATGATTTGCCTTAATCTATTTGAAAGAGGATTCTGCCTCACAAAGTAACATCTCATGTTGAACATCAATGAATTATTGGTTGGTCTAAGTGGATTGTTTTTTTAGTCTAGACCTAGAAGTAACATCTTATCACAAGTAAAAATGACCAATTCAAGAGAAAAGTATGGTAAAGTGGGGTTTTAATTCAGTCAAGTTTCTTCTAGAAATACTCAATAAATATAGTGCCTTTAACCCTAAATGAACTTGTAACTTGCGAGTGACTTATGGTCCTAATGGTAATGGTATGAGATCATGGTTCCAATTCATGATAAAAGTTCACTCATGTATGGAATGACATAATTAATTTAATAGGAACCAAATAATTGAAACATAGTATTCAAGTACATATCATCATCTACATGAATATCTCATATTACCTAAACAACATCTACAATTTGGTTCATACTATAGACCTACAATAGATTGATGGTGAGAGATGGTTGCATGATCCCAAGGCATGAAATGAGATAAAATAGGTATAAGATGATCATAATGACCTTAGAGGGAGTAAAAATATTCTAATTCAATCTTCAAACACATCACCACCTATAAGAAGCCTTTTGGTTTCCCTAATATGCTCATCTATGGTTTACCATAGTCACAAACCAATTTAGACCATTGAAAGGTGAAAGCTTGGTGGTAGGCAAAAGTGTAACATGGAATGAGCATGTAAAGGTCACTTTCAACTTAATAGTCACATATTCATAATATTAATAGAAGAAAGGTTGAACAAACTGTTAGGTTGTGGAGCTAAAAGCTTCAACTATGTAGATGAAGAGGAGGATGCTGAAGTTCCAGAAGTACCGACGTCGATAGTATGACTGACATCAGTCAAGATGAAGCAGAAGGCAACTGGCATCGGTAGGAAGTCGGCCAACGTCGGTCAACACCAGTTAGATAGGGACCGACGTCGGTCGCCTATGTGTTCCAGAACTATTCATTGCACAAACAATTAGTTAGTTAAACTGAGTGTTTGCATGTAAAAGCTATTTTGAGTCTTGAGCTGCATGTCTATTATTAGTAAACTAAGAGTCTAAGTTATTGTTTAAGTCTGGGATCTATTTATAGACCTATTGGCATGTATTGTAATTAGAAGCTAGAAAGGAAGGCAAGGAAGATCCTTCCATTGTAAGATCATTGAGTTGCAGGTTGTTGCAAGCTCATAGGAGATCTACATGTGTAAGTATGGTCTATTGAATTGTAGGTTGCAGGTTCATGGGAGATCTACTTGAAGTACTTTAGAGTGCTTAGTGTACTGGCAGGGTTATTCTGACTGATTGGAGAGGTGAACACCAATTCTGTGTGTGAGTTGTGTGTTGGGACCATTTTTGGTAAGAGAGTGTTTTAAAGAAGAATTACTATACACTTGAGGTGTGGCAAGCCTCTGTAAGGTGGAAGAGTGTGGCATCTCTTTATTGTATTCTTTTTTATACAAGTGTTAATACAAGATTGTATATTATCTCTCATATTCTATGGTATTAGTGAATTCTAGTTACTTGTACTTCTGGATAATTTTGCATGTTTAATTGCTTGTATTTGGTAATCATATTATGCTCTTTCTGAGGATCAAGATCCTAACAAGTGGGATCAGAACAAGGTGTGTTTGTTCTTGGATTCCCTGACAACTGGTATAAGAGCTTTTGGTTGGGATACTAACAGGTTGGATTAGATTTGCTTAGTGTGTGTTGATTACAGGTTACTCACAGGGGTTTCTGTTTGAGTGGGAGTAGAGCAATGGTAGAAAAAAGTAGACTAGGAATGGAGAAGTCTATTGGCAAGAGGTCTAAGTCTAGGTATGGAAAAATAACCTGCTGGAAATGTGGAAAGCAAGGGCACATAAAGAGAGATTGCAAGTTGGGTGAAGATCAGCATGAAGGACATGAAGAAGAAGTAGATGTCATAGATTTTGTTGCATAGGATGCTCTGGTATGTTCTTTAGATAAAGTAGAATCTTGGGTTTTATATTCTGGTGCCTCTTTTCATGCATCCCCAAATAGGGAATTTTTTCATGAGTATGTCCAGGAAGACTTTGGAGAAATTTGTTTAGGGGATGGTAAGCCTTGTCAGATGGTTGGCAAAGGGAAAGTGAAGCTGAAATTGTAGATAGGTAACACATGGGTGTTGAAGGAGGTCATGCATGTCCCAGTTCTAGTGTGGAATTTGATTTCTATAAGAAGTTTGGGTGATGAGGGTTGCACAGTAACTCTCAGAATAGACTCTTGGAAGGTTACCAAGGGTGCACTTGTTGTAGCAAGAGGTAAGAAAGTAGGTACACTTTATCTATCTACTTGTATTACTGATTCTCTTTTTGGGTTATGTACTTCAGCTGTAGATTTGAAGATGTGGCTTAATAGGCTTGGTCACATGAATAAGAAGGAGATGCATGTTCTTGAGTCAAAGGGTATGCTTTCAGATTTGAAAGGCATGAATCAAGATTTCTATATGCAGAAGAAGAAGGTGAGGTTTCTTGAGGAATCCGATGTTAGTGACAAGAACAGGAAAGCCTTGGTTTTCAAGGAGAAGGTGACGGATAGAGTTCAGCACAAGGGGTAAAATAATTTTGAGTAGAGCAAGGGTGAATTGGATAAGGGTTTGATCCAAAAGGAGCTCATGGGAAAAGGTCAGTTCTCACAAGAAAAACACAGAGACCGACGTCAATTAGAAAACCAACGTCGGCATCCAGACAGGGACCGATGTCAGCTATGTGAAGCCCAATGTCAGTGACTCAGGGATAGATAAACACCAGTGTTGGCAAGGGGGAACCGATGTCGGTGATGAAGCAGTCACAGGAAATCGACATCGGTTGGGTGCAGACTGAGATGTGACTAGCATCGATCACTGAGACAGATTTTGGGTGGATAGCAAGTTGTCAAGGAGTCTCAAGCGCCCATATGGAGGACTTAAAGAGTATGTAAGCCTCAAATTTGTCATTTCCCTTCTTTACACTACTTGTTGCTCACTTATGGTAAAGGACCAAGAAGTTATTAAATAAGCAGAGCAGGTAGATCCAAGAAACAATGAGAGTTTGGCATGGATGTAGGATGTGATTCCTTGGAGAAGAACCAAATGGGAGTTTTGGGTGGAGTTGCTAAATGAAAGTAAGCACTGAGAGACGAATGGATGTTTAGGATAAAGAAGAGCAAAAATGGATACGTGAGATAGAAGGCTAGGGTATATGGTCTTATATAAGCTACAGGACAATGGAGGTTTGATCATTGTGTTTCTCTTTACTAGGTTGGATAATATTAGCTACATTATCCTATTACTATATGATGTGCTTGTTGCAGGGTTACATATATAGGGAGTTGCTGAACTAAAGGTAAAGCTAGTTTAGAGGTGTGTCATGAGGAATCTAGGAGTAGCAAGATTTTATGGCATGAGTGTGTTCTAGGGACATGGAAGGTCACATGTTGACTTTGTTTTAGGATGATTGTGTGAGACCGGTTAGCACACCGATGGTTGGATAGTTCACAGAACAGTGTCTTGATTCACATAATGAGGTTAAGTGCATGGTATGTACTAGACCTGAGTTTTCCCAAGTAGTGGGAGTTGTCACAAGTTTGGAGCCAATTCGAGAAAGGAGCATTGGAGGGCAGTTTAGTGGATTCTTAGAGGGACCAACAACAGGTGCACATGCTATGCAGGGTCAAGTTAGTTTTTCTGTATGGGTTTGTAGATGTGGATGTGGTAGGTGATTTGGATGATAGAGTTGCACTACAAGATTTGTGGTGGTTGGTCTTCAAGAGTGATCTTGAAGAGGGATACAGAGCCAAGGGAACAAACTAGATGATGTATAGGTACAAGTATAGTTGCAGCTATTTATCTCCAAGTGGGAGATTGTTAGGTTGTGGAAGTTCTAGAAGTATTGGCATCGGCAGTATGATAGACGTCAGTCAAGATGAAGTAGAAGGCAACTGGCATTGGTAGGAAGTCGGCCGATGTCAGTCAGCACTAGTTAGACAAGGACCGACGTCGGTCACCTGTGTGTTCCAAAACTATTAATTGCATGAATAGTTAATTAGTTGAACTGAGTGTTTACATGTAAAGGCTATTTCAAGTCTTGAGTTGTGTGTCTATTATTATTAAACTAAGAGTCTAAGTTATTGTTTAAGTCTGGGATCTATTTATAGACCTATTGGCATGTATTGTAATTAGAAGCTAGAAAGGAAGGCAAGGAAGATCCTTCCATTATAAGATCATTGAGTTGCAGGTTGTTGCAAGCTCATAGGAGATCTACATGTGTAAGTATGGTCTATTGAATTGCAGGTTGTAGGTTCATGGGAGATCTACTTGAAGTACTTTAGAGTGCTTGGTGTATTGGCAAGGTTATTACTGACTGGTTGGAGAGGTGAACACCAATTCTGTGTGTGAGTTGTGTGTTGGGACCGTTTTTGGTAGGAGAGTGTTTTGAAGAAGAATTACTGTACACTTGAGGTGTGGCAAGCCTCTACAAGGTGGAAGAGTGTGGCGTCTCTTTATTGTATTCTTTTCTGTACAAGTGTTAATATAAAATTGTATATTGTCTCTCATATTCCGTGCTATTGGTGAATTCTAGTTACTTGTACTTTTGGATAATTCTACATGTTTAATTGCTTGTATTTGGTAATAATATTGTGCTCTTTCTGAGGAGCAAGATCCTAACAAGTGGGATCAAAACAAGGTGTGTTTATTCTTGGATTCCCCAACAATTGGTATCAAAGCTTTTGGTTGGGATACTAACAGGTTGGATTAGATTTGGTTAGTGTGTGTTGATTACAGGTTACTCATAGGGGTTTCTATTTGAGTGGGAGTAGAGCAATGGCAGAAGAAAGTAGACTATGAATGGAGAAGTTTAATGGCAGGAGGTCCAATTCTAGGTATGGCAAAATAACCTAATGGAAATGTGGAAAGCAAGGGCACATAAAGAGAGATTACAGGTAGGGTGAAGATCAGCATGAAGGACATGAAGAAGAAGCAGATGTTGTGGATTTCATTGCACAAGATGCTCTGGTATGTTCTTTAGATAAAGTAGAATCTTGGGTTTTAGATTTTGGTGCCTCTTTTCATGCATCCCCAAATAGGGAATTTTTTCATGAGTATGTCCAAGCAGACTTTGAATAAATTTGTTTAGGGGATGGTAAGCCTTGTCAGATGGTTGGCAAAGGGAAAGTGAAGCTGAAATTACAGACAAGTAACACATGGGTGTTGAAGGAGGTCATGTATGTCCCAGTTCTAGAGTGGAATTTGATTTTTGTAAGAAGTTTGGGTGATGAGGGTTGCACAGTAACTCTCACAGTGGACTCTTGGAAGGTTACCAAGGGTGCACTTGTTGTAGCAAGAGGTAAGAAAGTAGGTACGCTTTATCTATCTACTTATATTATTGATTCTCTTTCTGGGTTATCTACTTTAGCTGTAGATTCAAAGATGTGGTTTAATAGGCTTGGTCACATGAATAAGAAGGAGATGCATGTTCTTGAGTCAAAGGGTATGATTTTAGATTTGAAAGGCATGAATCAAGATTTCTGTATGCAGAAGAAGGTGACGTTTCTTGAGGAATCTGATGTTGGTGACAAGAATAGGAAGGCCTTGGTTTTCAAGGAGAAGGTGACGGATAGAGTTCAGCACAAGGGGCAAAAGAATTCTGAGTAGAGCAAGGGTGAATTGGACAAGGGTTTGATCGAAAAGGAGCTCACGAGGAAAGGTCAGTTCTCACAAGAAAAACACAGAGACCGATGTCGATTAGAAAACTGGCGTCAGTGTCCAGACAGGGACCAATGTTAGCTATGTGCAGCCCAACATCGGTGACTCAGGTATAGATAAACACTAGCATTGGCAAGAGGGAATCGATGTCAGTGATGAGGCAGTCACAAGAAATCGACATCGGTTGGGTGCAGACTGAGATGTGACCACCATTGGTCATTGAGATGGATTTTGGGTGGACAACAAGCTGTCAAGGAGTCTCAAGCACCCATATGGAGGACTTAAAGGGTATGTAAGCCTCAAATTCATCATTTCCCTTCTTTACACTACTTTTTGCTCACTTATGGTAAAGGACTAGGAAGTTATTAAAGAAGCAGAGCAGGTAGATCCAGGAAATAGTGGGAGCTTAGCATGGATGTAGGATGTGATTCTTTGGAGAAGAACCAAATGGGAGTTTTGGGTGGAGTTGCCAGATGAAAGTAAGCACTAAGAGATGAATGGATGTTCAGGATAAAGAAGAGCAGAAATGGATACGTGAGACAGAAGGCCAGGGTATATGGTCTTGTATATGCTACAGGATAATGGAGGTTTGATCATTGTGTTTCTCTTTACCAGGTTGGATAATATTAGCTACATTATCCTATTATTGTATGATGTGCTTGCTGCAGGGTTACATATACAGGGAGTTGTTAAACTAAAGGTAAAGCTAGTTTAGAGGTGTGTCATGAGGAATCTAGGAGCAACAAGATTCTATGGCATGAGTGTGTTCTAGGGACATGGAAGGTCACATGTTGACTTTGTTTCAGGATGATTGTGTGAGACCGGTTAGCACGCCGATGGTTGGATAGTTCACAGAACAGTGTCTTGATTCACATAATGAGGTTAAGTGCATGGTATGTACTAGACTTGAGTTTTCCCAAGCAGTGGGAGTTGTCACAAGTTTGGAGCCAATCCGGGAAAGAAGCATTGGAGGGCAATTCAGTGGATTCTTAGAGGGACCATCAGCAGGTGCACATGCTATGCAGGGTCAAGTTATTTTTCTATATGGGTTTGTAGATGTGGATGTGGCAGGTGATTTGGATGATAGAGTTACACTATAGGATTTGTGGTGGTTGGTCTTCAACAGTGATCTTGAAGAGGGATACAGAGCCAAGGGAACAAACTAGATGATGTACAGGTATAGGTACAGTTGCAGATGTTTATCTCCAAGTGGAAGATTGTTAGGTTATGGAGCTAAAAGCTTCAACTATGTAGATGAAGAGTAGGATGCTGAAGTTACAGAAGTACTAGCATTGGCAGTATGACCGACGTCAGTCAAGATGAAGCAAAAGGCAACTAGCATTGGCAGGAAGTCGGCTGATGTCGGTCAACACCAGTTAGACAGGGACCAACATCGATCGCCTGTGTGTTTCAGAACTGTTCATTGGACGAATAGTTAGTTAGTTGAACTGAGTGTTTGCATGTAAAGGCTATTTCAAGTCTTGAGATGTGTGTCTATTATTAGTAAACTAAGAGTCTAAGTTATTTTTTAAGTCTGGGATCTATTTATAGACCTATTGGCATGTATTGTAATTAGGAGCTAGAAAGGAAAGCAAGGAAGATCCTTCCATTGTAAGATCATTGAGTTGCAGGTTGTTGCAAGCTCATAGGAGATCTACATGTGTAAGTATGGTCTATTGAATTATAGGTTACAAGTTCATGGGAGATCTACTTGAAGTACTTTAGAGTGCTTGGTGTACTGGCAGGGTTATTACTGACTCGTTGGAGAGGTGAACACCAATTCTATGTGTGAGTTGTGTGTTGGGACCATTTTTGGTAGGAGAGTGTTTTAAAGAAGAATTATTGTACACTTGAGGTGTGGCAAGCCTCTGTAAAGTGGAAGAGTGTGGTGTCTCTTTATTTTATTCTTTTCTGTACAAGTGTTAATACAAGATTGTATATTGTCTCTCATATTCTATGCTATTGGTGAATTTTAGTTACTTGTACTTCTTGATAATTCCACATGTTTAATTGCTTGTATTTGGTAATCATATTGTGCTCTTTCTGAGGAGCAAGATCCTAACAAGTGGGATCAGAACAAGGTGTGTTTTTTCTTAGATTCCCCGACACAAACTAGTTTTTTGAACTTCACACTTAGTCATCTATGGTTTACTATAGTCACACCTTTAGAAGCTAGTTTTGGGATTTTAAAGGTCTAAGACATCAATACATATGAACAACAATTGTAATTTAATATATAATTTCCTCATGATTTTACATATACCTAAATGGTCTTATTTGGACCATAATGATAGAGGAAGTATCCTCTATTTTGTCTTAAATAGAGGGTACTCTTCATTCAAGACAACGTACATACGTAGTTTACTAGAATGGTGAGAGGATGAAATGAAGAGTCTTAGAAAACTATTAGATGATGTGTAGAGTTTAATTTAATTTTAAAAGATATTATAAATAACCTAAAACCATTGGAAGCACTCAAAGGTGGTTACATACTCAGATACATAGTCTTATAAAATATGCCTAGAACTAGGCCTAAACCCTCAAGGTGCCTAACTTCACTTTTATGACCACATGATCTCAAAAAACACTTTGAGATACTTAATTGGATAGTGGAGGATGGATTAGACCCATTTTTTCAGATATTAATTAAAAATTGGCCATTTTTTTACCTAAATCTATCACAAGCCTATCTAGAATGTATATAAGGAGTTCAAGTGCCAACTTCTCTCACTCATATCTGTACAAATGAACTACATGGTGCCTTAATCACATAAGGGTAGTTGAGGAGGGTCTTAAACTCAAAATCTATGGAATTGGTTTGATAGTTAGACATCTAACTTTTATGAGTCATTGTTAACAACATAAGTGATCTAAAACCCTCATTAAACCCTCATATGAACCTGATGTGAAATATATGAATAGAAATGCATCCAAAACAAGTAACTTGGCCTTGAAGATGATTTGAATTTGTTTGTAACTCTCTCAAGCTCATTTACAACCAACTATTCTATATTATCACTTGTATGAACATGCCTAATTCAATGTTTCTTGTAGTAATTGATTTGGATTTTAGGTACAAAAGAGAATGGATATGTGGAAATCATTATAATAGGTGTTTAGAGACTTGTTCTAACCCCTCAAAATTAATTCTCACCTTGTTCATGCCTATATTCTCCTCTGCTATGTTGGCCATTGTAGGGAGTCTTGAATATCATAATGAGAATAAATGTGATTGTCAATGTTGATAGTGAGAATGTGTGTTCTAAGTTTCTTGGAGGTCTATATGATAGAATAGAGGACAAAGAAGGTATAAATGAGTTATCTTAAACTTATACAATGAATATTCATATAAACATTCAAGTCACCTAAGTGACAAGTGTAAACCTCTAAGGCCTATAAGACCAATGAATGACTAAAAATAGTGAAGATTAAGTGTCAAAGGGATGTTATCAGTTGAAAGAGTACATGGTGATATGAAATAATCATGTTTTCACCTCCTCAAGTTAGATGATATGTGTCAAGGATTCCAATGGTAGTTTTGAATAGTCAAATGGACTCATCATCAAGCAAGGTTAGTGAAGGGTCTCTATCCCAACTTGAGGGAGAATAATGCACTTCAAATGGACACTTGTCTAAGAAGACTTCATGACCTATTTTTCCACTTCATTATTTTGTATTGTAACTAGTTTTCACATATTGACACTTTGCCTTATGACCCTTCAACTCCACTCCTCTCTCCTCTCCTATGATCTATATATCCATGCCATTTTAGCATGTAAAAGGATCCACACCTAGTATGGTGAAGCCTTAGTGGTTTGAATACTATATTTTTATTTCAATAATGATTTATAATCTATTTTTGAGTTTATATCTTCTTGTCTAAATGTGTGAAGTTGTATATAGTGGAATGACAAGAAATAACTATCTATCATTATGTTCTCTTTACTCTTCATGTTTGGTACAAGTAGTTCTCTCTCTCTAACAGGTCACATGAAGTGTAGTTAGTGTATTTGTCTCTATCTAAGTATAAGAAGTAGCATTAGTGTCTTCAATCAGACCTATTATTCATTCACCTTGAATAGTGCAATACATATCACTTCCATCCTTTAAACACTTCTATTAGAGTAATGTAGGATGTTGAAACTAGTATTATGAGTCATGATTCATAGTGTAAGTGTATGGTAGTCTAGTGGAGATCAATCTGGTATATCACCTCATTATAATAGATTAATTTCATATTTCCTTCCATCTCTTTTCATCCAAGCAAGCAAGTAGTATAGGTGATAGACTATCAAAGGCTAATCTAGGGATTCAGCCCTTAAACCTAGAGGTTTACCTCTACTATAGAAAACCCACAGGCCTAGAGGTAATCTAATGTTTCACTTAATTTGGAAGAGGATTTAACAACCTATCCAAGGGTGGAAGATTGACTAACAATAATTATAGCATGTTTGATGGGACTATTATCTCAAGTACATCTTGTCAAGGTGAATGCGAGTCTTGAAAACATCACAACTTCAAAGGTGTGTTATACTCAACATTTGGTGACTACACTAAAGGTAATATCTAGTCATAGACTAATTTTTCTTATTAATTTTTTTCATACTTCATGGTACTTACTAGGTCAAATACTAGTAGAGGTAACTATTGAGGTTAGCATACCCCCATTTTTTTAAAACTGGGACCCTTGAGATAGTTTTAAGCTTAACCCTAAAAACTTGGCATGTTTTGATCATTATTTAGAATTTGAAGATCATCCACTTTAATAAGGTTGGTTCACTAGTTTATGGTTTTATTTTGAGCTTGCCTAATGTTGCTAATAATTGGTCTTCATGTATTTTAGTTATAAATTTCATGGAACCCTTGCTGGTGGATTCATGTTCTAAAACATTGGCATAAACCCTTTGTTCAAGTTTGAATTTGAATTTGGTAGGGTCAAATTAGCGAGAATATTCTAAATTTATTTTGGAATAAATCCCAAATTTTATGTTAATTCTTGGTCATGTTTTTTAACACAACGAAACCTTAGCCTAAAATTATGCTGTATTCCCTTTTATTTTCCCCCTTATGTTTCCTATATCTCTAACATGGTTCAATGTTATGTTGGTAGGGTCCTTTTTATTTTCTAACATGGTCTAGTTTTATGCCAAGGGTCACTTTTAATTTTCCTAGTAGGGTACCTTCATATTCCCTAGCATGGTTCCTTTAATTACCTAGTTAGCCTAAAGCTTTAATGTTAAGGCCCCATTCATGTTTATTAACATGAATTAGACCTTAGTCTAAATGCCTTATCCTAAGTTTATTTCATCTTGAGTCCTAACTTAATTATTGTGCATCTTGTAGGATCTAATGATCCATACTTCCTCATGCCTTTTGATCTAATGGAGTGAGGAAAAGCCTAACAAACTAAACACTTAGACCTTTGAACCAATCATGTTTAAGCATCTGAATCATGATCAATGACTCATGCTTTATTTAGATCAAAGATCGAATAGACCAAAGACATCATTGAAAATTCAAAGCCTCAAGAGGCCCACAAAGTTTCCACATAATAATCCCACATTGAAAGAATAAAACTAAAGGGTCCCACATGTCAAAAGGGACCAATCATGAAGAAGCTCTTAGCTCACAATTGAATGACTCTCACTTCATAATGGTTTTTTATTAGATGATGTGAATTGACTCCAAGATCCTAAAAAGCCCCATGAAGATACCACATGACATTCTCATATTAGAACATGGAACTTGATGAGATTAAAATTAACATCCTCAAAAACATCATTTGACATTCATGAGGCCATTATTGGCATCTGCATGATCATCAATTTTAATCCCATCAAACCTAAAAGACTTCATGAGATTAAATTGGACATCCTTAAGAACATCATTAGAATGTCCAAGAGGCTTCCTTTGATATCTGTGAGGTCATAAAAATTAAGATCATCTAGCCTTTTACTTAGACCAAAGGGGGCATGTTTTATGTCATTCAAGAGGTCATTTTTATTTAAAACTTAACATAAAATACTTTAACCTAAGTCCATTCATGTTTATTAATTTAAAATAGACTTAGCCTTAAACATTTTACCCTAAGTTCTTTATATCTATGCACTAATTAAAGTTGGTGCACCTTATAGGATCCGACAGTCTACACTTAATTGAAGTGAATGATCTAATGATGCAAAATCACTAATGTCTTTTTAATAGAGTTTAGAGAGCGTATGGGATTGAAATGTTGTGAATGTGCATCTAATATGTGATTCGAAAAGGTGCTAGAGCTCAAAAAGCCCATAGATGTGCCAAGTGCCACAACTACAGGACTCAGTACCAAAAAGGACTAATGACAAGCAAGGTCCTAAATCATAATCAAAAGCCTATGTTGATCTAAGGATCTTGATCCAATGGTGCAAAATAAAAGGCATGTTTGAAATGCTAATGGCTAGTGCTTCAAAGGCATTTATGGAAAATGCTATGAAAGGTTATAGATATACACCAGACAAGCACCATGCAAACACAAAGTGACAAAATAGGATATCTTATGTGCTCAAATATGTACATGTATAAATTCAAAGGTCTAAATAATATGTGAAGCATGTATGAGTTAAACTCTAAATGAGTTACTACCATTAAATCTTCAAAACCCTAGAACTTGCATAAAAAGGCCTCAAGTGGACTCAGGTTCATTACAGTGAATTTAAAAGAAGCTAAATTATGTTTTAAGCATGAATGAGCTAACCTAGAGACCATTTGCAATCTAATTAAGATCAATTTTCAATGTTTTGAAGCCATGGTATCTCATAGGTAGTAATACAGGGATGAGATAGAGCTATATTTATCTACAAATAATGAAAGAAGGGTTTTCAAGGATACAAACCTAGACATTATTGTATTAAGCATAGGAAATAAGAATTGGTTTGAGCTCTTTTGGACCATCAAGGAGATGTAGGCTATCACCAAAGAGGAACATAGGATTGCTACTATGACCTAGTTACAACTTAAATGGCTAGTCTACAGCATGTAACTACCAAAATAGAGGTAATCAATTATATCGACATCCTTACTCACATTTTTAAGGATTATAGGATTGAATAGGGATGGACTATCCATAAAAGGACCTTTAAGAGAGTATCATTAATTTCCCCATTGGCCCTTGAAAGTTATTATAAGCTCTTAAAACCCCAAGTGGATTTACCCACTATTAGGAAATGGACCAGTAAGAATGATCTTGACACCATCCTCAAGCCATGATTACTTTAAGGAATCCATGTGATCTGAGAACTTTCTAGAAACATCCTAGTTACCTAATTTATGGAATGAATTAGGGTAATTTTGACCTTATTAAATCAAATATTTGGAGCCTCTTCAACCACATTGGTCAATAAGAATTGGGTATCCTATGTGTACTTTATGGTATAAAAAGAGATCACTCCTCCCATTGGGGAGATGATCAACATATACCTAGAAAGATAATTTATAGCCATTAGGAAGAAGACCAACACCTAAT
Organism: Torreya grandis; assembly: GCA_037957365.1. Classification (NCBI taxonomy): domain Eukaryota; kingdom Viridiplantae; phylum Streptophyta; class Pinopsida; order Cupressales; family Taxaceae; genus Torreya; species Torreya grandis. The sequence continues at coordinate 2,117,087 of JARHVA010002750.1, forward strand.
TTTTCATGAATTCCTATCTATTAGATGCCTTACTAGCCTCCACCCAGATCCCCTATATCAAAAATTGGTCACCTGATGGTAGATTTATAGTCTCTCACCACTATTATAAGCTACACATATTTAAGTATAGGCATAACATGTAATTCATTTGTGATTGTGTCTACCTATCTTTATTATAAGCCATCATAGGGATTCCCATGCTGAGGATAAGCCCTTTAACCAATAAATATGTAGAGATCATGGGAAACATCTAGTTGTATCTAGATTATACAGTGATCAAGATTGAGGGGATTATGATCTAACCCTATAGGTTGCCTATCCATGTCTTAATCAAGTTGGTAGAGCAGGAAATTGCATACCAAATTCTTAATGGTGTGGATAGATAATGAAAAGATAAGAGTAAGGGTCTCTTCCATCCCTTTACTATAACCTTTGGTATAACTATGCTACAGAATTGAGATCAAGTACTATGGCCAGGCATAGGGACTCTTTCAAATTATAGTTTGATGAGATGAAGATATGGAACCCAAAAGGCATAGTCTCTATACACTTAAAATCTAGGTAGTTACCCAAACTAGTGTATGTGCACCAACTCAATGTCCATGACACCATTTTTATCAAGGAAAACACTTTTGAATAAATATTGGCTAGACTCAAAGGACATAACATTAGACTAGAATATATACTATCTAGTGATGAGAAGCCACTAGGGACATGTGGTAAATGAGACCTTTGTAATACCACTTGCTACCTCAACCTTTAAGGCCCCATCAAGATCAATCACAAGGAGAGAGGCAACAACCCCAAACATAGATAAAATAGGGTCCTAGTAAAGAAAAGTTACAAGAGAGACCTATTGAGGGTTCATCATCCTTAACCACTCTTGACAGACCTACATCTCTAGTGGAATACATGGACATGATTTCTTTGGAGCCTAATGAAATAGTAGAGGATGTCCTCAAGGTCCTTATTGAGGAATATGACACTGATGAAGAAGAGTAACATGTTGAGGAGGCATAATCCCAAGTAGAAGAGGTTGAGAAGGATAAAGGAAAAGAGGTTGCTTTGGATTTAGTTCTAGTATATCCCCCATAAAAGAGAAAATTAAAATTATCCTTGGTCCCAATTGTGTCAAAGAGGCCAAAGTTAACTTTCATTCATCCCATAAGTGAAATCAACTTATTCAGTGAGGAATACCTTATTCATGGACCAATCATCTTAGATTGGTTCATCTATGGTAAAATGTAGAAGATTCCCACTTTGTCTCATTATTGGGCCTTGACCCAAACTATTAACATTGATGTCTATGATGACATCAAGCCTTGGATAAAGGAATTGATGAAAGAGGAAGAATAAAGAAGGCTAGTGACTCTTTTAGGGTTGGAAAGCAAAAAAATGGATGCTCCAAAGGCATAAAGAAGCACAAGAATAGAAGTCCTAGAACCTCCCAGATATATAGATTCATCTACTACTATGCATCTCAATTTAGAGATAGCTATATTAGAGAGAGTCACAACAAGAAAAGCCATAGTGGGAATTGAAGAGTTCACATTCCAAATGGTTTAGCCTTTTATAGGTTTAACTCTAGTTGGAGGGTAGTAGCCTGGTGAACTAACCATCCATGAAGAATATTTTTCAAGCCTAACTAAGGCCCTTTTATCTCAAGTTAGAGCTGGCATTAGGGACATGAAATAAAGAATTTATAACTTAGAGAATGAAAAGGAGAACTTAGATACCTAGGCTACCTTGTCAATGCTTGAGGCTATTATAAATATGTTTGAATCATCATTTTTTGATATGTTTGACTCTTTAAATTCAATAAAGCTAAGATGAGATGTGTTGAGCCAACAAAGTGAGGTGGCCAAAGGATTGATGATAGAGTGGCAAGATGTAGAGGCCAAAATAAGATATCTTATAAGCATACTAATTAGGAATAGAATTCTTAAGTTCAAAACCATTAGCCTTACCCACCTAAATTTTATATTAGGGATAGTGGTGGATAAGATCCAATGCTTAAGTGTTTGGTTAGAAGGCTTGGATAGACTCTTAAAGGACGATGAAGATCTGATTCCCAAGATTAAGCAACTCTTTAGCACCATGTTGGCTAATCCTAAAAAGACCATAGCCCTATTAATTATTGGTGATTAATAATATAAGAATAAAGTCACTTTAGTGATGCAAGAAGTAAATGGTAAAATCCAAGGCCAATTGGTAGTGACACCAATAGAATTTTGGGCATGATCTTCACTATTGAAGAAAATACTATAGAATCTAGGAGTATTAAAGAATCTATGGCAAGGGATGACATAGATTTTGAGGACTTAGATGACCAAGAATATGTCTCCCTCTTGAAGCCAACTATAGATTTGGAGCTTATCATGGAACAACATCAAAGAGCTATGGAACTTCTACAAGAGAAATAGTGGAACCCTTTGGTAATGGGCCCACCAATTAGTTAATATTCCTTTTTGTAAAACATTGTAATATTTGAAATAGGAATATTATTTTGTAGAGGCATATGCTAGTCTGCTAGCATATTTACCTCTAGGCCAGTCTAATTTTCAAAAGTAAGTGTATACTAGAACTTTTTAAAAAATGATAGTTGTCCTTATCTTTTATACATTTGTACCTCACAACTGACCTGTATAATGCCTTGTATTTTAATAAAATATAGTAATAACATCTTATAAAGGGTGATAATTTTGAGCAAATTTGTATACTTTGAGAAATTAATATAACCAAAAAAATTGTGAAAATTGTCCAAATTTGATGTGTCAATTATTAATGTGGTTTTCTCTCAATTGTTGTTTCTAAATCTTGAATTTGAATGGTTTCATGAATTCTAAATTTGTATTTGTGATACAAGGTTTCTAATTTGTGCTCATGTTAGATTATTTGAATGATCTTGGTTTTACTTCATTTCATTTGTTTTATATTTAGATGTGCTAATGATTTTGAGTTTGGTAACAAATCTTTAAAGTAAAATCTAGTTCTTACTTGTATAATTTCATATTATCCTTAGAAATTTGCATGGTGTATGGTTAGATATGAGCTTATGCTATTTTCCATCATATACTAGTTGAATGCAGGTTCAGTTATAATTGAAACTCTGTCATGATATTTAAGTCAAGAATCAATAATCACTTATTTTATTTCTACCTTACCCTTCTCTTTTACCCCTTTTTTAACCAGATCATTTTAGTTTAAAATTCATTATAAATATCCATTTAGATTAGTCTATAGTTTAATCTTTGATCACAATTCACTATTATTAGCATAGATACTTACAATGTGTAAAGAATTATTCCATGATGGTTCCCAACCATCAATTAATATAAATTTTGTTGAACAGATAAACATTGCATTGCTACTATTTCACTACATGTAACATAAGTTGCTAAAACCTACAACTCATGCTCTAAATTCTTAGAATTCTAAAATGAGAAGTGTTCTTGAACTCTAAGGACATCTATGGTATAAATAGAGGCATAAATAAGTCCTCATTGGTGCTAGAAAGAGGGCTAATATCTATAAATTGGTTGAATCTCTTCTTATCTTAGTGAGTTTTGATCTAAGATTGATGCTATCTTTATGATTTTGAGTAATTATCTACTTATAAGTGTAAACATCATTATTATTTGTGGTCTCTAGCCTATCTTTGTGCCTTTAGACAAATATCAAAGTTATTTCAAGTTTGATGCTTAGTTTTGGTAAATATAACTTAAGAACTGAAAATCCGTAGTTTTTGAGGTTAGAATAGCTTGTTTGGATGAAATATTGGAATTTATTTCATAGATATATGTTTATTTGAGATTATAATTATAAAGATAGATCATATTTACATAAATTGACACATCTTCTTGCTAACTTAATCCAATATTTACGTCTTTTACTATTCTTTACACAATCTTTGTAAAATGAACTTAATGTTCAAGTTTAATCCTTATTTTTTATAAATATTAACTTGATACATCATATTTAAAATAGGATCTTCAATATTAAAGATGGAATTATGAAGGATTCAAAAAAGATCATATTCAAAGAGAAGGGATCCTTTGCTTGAACTTGAAGTCCATAGGAAAACTAGGTGAGATAAATGTAGACATAGACATTACAAATATTTACCAATCTCACCTCTTCAAGTTACCTTTGCTTTTAATCTTTTACCAGGTATAGCTTGGTTGGGAGACTCTTTAATTAACATGCTAGGTGTGGTACATGATCTCCCATGTAACCTTAAAAAAACTTGCCAACATTTAGTCCAGCTAGTATTGTAATTATTGAAGAGCATATTAAATAATTTAAAACTACTTTAAGGTTTTTAAATGTTATGCATGAAGATGTAGAATGTAAATTATTGCCCTTTACTTTTAAATATTTTTCTTATGAATGCTTTCTCAATTTTCCTAATGATTATATTACTAGTTGTGATGAATTTACTAATGTTTTCATACACCAATTTGGTAAAATTATTAGTCCATGTGGAATATACCACCATTTCACCACCATTAAGAGGGATGCAATTGATCCCATAAGTTCCTTTAACACCAGTTTAAAAAAAATGTATAACGAAACCATAGAGCCTTATAAAACTAATGATGTTTTATCTCTAGAAATCTACAAAGATGCAATAGATCCCATGACTTATGTATTTTTTAAAATATCTACTCTAACTATAACCTCATTAGCTATGGCTTATTATAAGGTAGTGATCATCAATGATCAAATGCAACCCCAAGGGAAAATGGCCTACTGTATCCTAAATATTAACCCACATATGCCCATTATGAACATCTTCCACAATAACAACTAGAATGTCCTATCCATGAATCAACTCTTAAATCTCAATCAATTACCTTTGAGTGATGTTGTTCCCAATTAGAACCTAAGATTCTTAAGTCATCTTGCCACTAATGGTTATAATGCAAAGGATCAAAGAGATTTAGTACCAACTATTAGTACTAACAATAAATAGGTGCAAAATTGTAAAACTCCCAAGAATGAGAATAAATCTATATTTAAAATGGCTGAAAAGTTAAGCATTGATTTCCATCAGTTGAAAAAATGAGTTGGAAATACTAGAGAGAGATCTGGTAGGAACTTCCCATTATAAAGGTTTAATAGGCCAAATAATAGGTTTTATAATGATAATTTTCATAATAATAATAATAATAATAATAATAATAATAATAATAATAATAATAATAATAATAATAATGAACCATCTTCTAAAAATAAGACTATGGACATTAATCTTATTGATATGACATTGTCTGATTATTGTAGAGTGCATTGTATAGCCAAGCATGAAAAAATTGTTTTCATATAATTTTTTAAGGCTTTTAAAGCTTTCCAAGAAGACTTGGATACATTTGAAGTGGTCCTTAACAAGGATACTGGTGTAGGTACTTTAGGATCCAAGCTTGTTAACCAAACTTTTATGGTGGAGACCTTTAATTTCCCCTTTCAAGAGGATAATGAACTTGATGATGCCCCTAAGGAGACCTAATCCTTCCAAAAATTCATGAAGAAGACTTATCCTTTGAGGAATAAAGAGAATAAGTAGCCCTTGACTACCTTAATTCCTCCAAATAACTTTGGAACTCCTCTAGACACTTTCTTGAGCAATGATCTAGAACCACCCAAAGGGAGTACCTCTAAGTATAATGTTAATTTTCTTAGTTCTTCAAATAAAACTAGTGATAATATTGTTGAGGACATGAAGAAGATAAAATCTAACATCACATTGCATGAATTGACACATATTATAGAACAAAGGGACCTCTTATTAGAATCATTATCAAAGAAATCCAGTAGACCACCTAAAATTGCCAATATTAATATGGCTATATACAAAGCTAAGCTATAATCTCATCTTTTCTTGCTCACAATCAGGATGTTTGGTAATAATTTTCATAATTTCCTATTAGATTCTAGTGCATCTACCAACATCATGCCAATAGGTATTTGTAAAAAACTTGCCTTGACTCCTATTAAGTCTGATAGAGTTGTTACTCAATTAGATAGATCTAGAGTCAAGGTGATTAGAGAATTTTTAAATGTTCATATATAGTTGGCTTTAAAGCCTAGAGTACAGTATTTTATTGATATCTAAGTTTTTGACATTCTTGATGTGTATGAAATCTTGTTAAGTAGGGAATGGACCAAAGATTTAAATGGTTACATGTCCATAGATTGTTCATATTTGTGGCACCTTGGAAAGGAGTTCTAAACTAGATAAAGGTTGAAATGGAGCTAAGGATGAAACACATGATCACTGAGTATAATTCCATCAATGAAATGGTCAACATAATTGACTCAAACTTAGGGATCTTTACCCTATAGATTGCCAAGGTATGTGCTCATAAAATTACTCATGTTATGCATGGGCTATGGAAGCTACATTTTGATGGGGCTAGGTGTAAAGATAGATATGGAGTTAATAGTATCCTTATTGAACCTACCAATAAGAATTATCATGAATCCTATATGATCCAATTCCATTGTATTATAAATCTTGTTAAATATGAGGCCCTTATCCTAGGCTTGAAATTTGATACAAAAAATAAGGTCAAATAACTACTAGTCTATGGGGATTTAGAAATAGTAGTCAATCAAGTGAGAAACAAATATCAATGCAACTCTCATACCTTAATAGGTATAAGTTTAGGGTCTAGGACCTAATTGAGTCCTTTGATGTTTTTAGCATTGTATCCATCCCTAAAGAAGAGAACCAAGCTATTGATGAGTTGGCATCTATTGTATCCAATCTCATGCCCAATCAAGACTCCCCCAACTTTAACATTGAGTGGTTGTCTTATACTTTGGTCCTCGATAATGTAAATCATTTTCAAGGATTCAGTGATGATCAACAAATCTTAGATTTCATGAATAATTATAGAGCATTTGAGGCTCACATCATTGATGAGACTGATGAAAATACACTTAGAGAAGAGAATTTTGATGGTAAAGTAATTCAATTGAATGACAATGAAATTTCTAAAGACATTATTTCCTTATAGAGGCTACTTGTTTAAGACAAGTTGGCTAAGGTTTTTAAGATTCCCAAGGTAAGTGGGAAGGACTATAATTTTTTTAACCTTAGACCCCAAGATCAACCTTAGTTGGTAAACATTGGAAAATCCTACACTAATATTGAGAACAAGAAGGCCAAAGAGTTGTTAACCAATTATAAAGATGTCATAGGATAGTCTTATGATGACTTGAATATCTTTGATCCTAGATTTATCACCCATACTATACCCATTAAATAAAGTTGTAAACCCTTTAGGCAAAATCAAAGGCCTATGAACCCTATCTTAGAACTAATGATCTTTAAAGAGGTCAAAAAATTACTAGATGCTACAATTATGTTTCCCATCATGCATTCTACATGGGTGGCTAATTTGGTGCTAGCCAAGAATAAATATGGTGAGATTAAGCTCTACATTTAATTTAGAAATTTGAACTAAACATTTGAAAAAAATAACTACCCTCTTCCCTTTATTATCCAGCTAATACAATTTGTTTTAGGTTTAGCTACGATGTCTTTCCTTGATGGTTTTTTAGGTTACAACTAGGTTTTAGTTCATATGGAAGACATGATGAAAACAACCTTCACACAAAAATGTAGAACCTTCAGCTAAAAAAGAATTCCTTTTGGTTTAATCAACATAGAAGATACTTTTCAAAGGACCATGGACCATGACTTCCAAGGTCTGATTGGTAAGTGCATCACTATATATGGATGATCTAAATATTTTTTCTAAAAATAAGGAAGATCAAATTGTGCATTTACAACAAGTGTTTAAGAGGTGCAGAAGGTATGGAATCTTGTTAAACCCCAAGAAAAGCATCTTTTATGTTATTGAAGGCAAATTTTTGGGTCACATCATAACTAAATATGGGATCTCTATATATCCTAAAATGGTGGAGGATATATCTGGGATAGAACCTATAAATAGTAAAAAAGAGCTAAAATCATTTTTTGGTAAGATAAACTTTGTAATAAAGTTCATTTATGGATTTATAGAGATTATCAAGCCATTTAATGACACGCTCAAGAAGGATGCTAAGGTCTCATGGAATGATGAATCTAGGAAGGCATTCAATGACATTAAAGAAGTAATTAGCCAAGCTCCAGTCTTGATAAGTCCTAAATTTTCAAAGGACTTCTATCTCTATTCTTTTACATCTGACCATACTATGGCTTTAGTTTTAACTTAGGAATTTGATGGGTGTGACCACCCAATAGCTTTCATGAGTACTAAATTTAAGAATGTTGAATTGAACTATTCATTGATTGATTAAAAAACATATGCATTAGTTAAAGTAGTAATGAAATTTAGGCATTATATCCTTATAAATAAGGTGCATGTTATGTTACCTAACCCTACCATAAAGCTTATGCTAAGCTAGAATGAACTTGGAGAATGTAGAGGTAAATGGATGTTAGTTTTACAATAATATGACGTAGAAATGAAAATGGCAAAATTGGTAAGGTGCTAAGTCTTGATCCAAATGATTGCTAATATTAGCCCTAGGTTAAGTATTATGCAAGTTGATCAATAGAACTTTCAAGATAGTGAGTAGTATGATTCCATCATACATTTAGTGATTAATGGTACCTATAATATAGGACTAACAAGGGAGAAAAAGAGGGCCTTGAGGCTCAGGGCAAAACGTTATTTGCTCAAATATGGGGTTTTATATATGAAAAACATTAAAGGGGTCTACCTGAAGTGTGTCTCAAAATAGGAAGCTACCCAAATCATGATCACCTTCCATGAGAATTTTGGTAATGGACATCCATCATGGAAGATTATAGCCCATAATATTCTCAGATATGGATACTATTGGCCAACTAGTTTCAAAGATGCTCACAAGCATGTGAGGGAATGTCACTCTTTCCAAATCTTTAGCACCAAGGAGCCTAAGGTAATAGTGCCTTTACAACCAGTTATGGTTGATAAACCCTTTTCACAATGGGCTTGGACTTTATAGGGGTGATAAGCCCCAGTTAATCTAAAGGTCACAACTTCATCTTAACTACCATCAACTATTACACAAGGTGGGTTGAAGCTATAGCCATCAAACAATGCAAGATTGAATAAGTGATTAGTTTCTTGGAGGAAAACATTTGTATTAGATTTAGAACTCTAGTATATTTAGTGTGTGATAATGGTTCTACAGTTACATCCATAAAGATGATGGAATGGGTGTATGATAATGGCATTAGTCTTAAGTTTTAATCTGATCATTACCCCAAATAAAATAGAGTGTCTAAATATATCAATAAGAACATAATGAAGGTAATCAAGAAGTCTATTATAGACAAGCCCAAGACATGGCATAAACTTCTCAAGTATGCACTATGGGTAGAGATGATAATGATCAAGAAAGCCTTAAAAGCATCACCCTTTTTATTGGTGTATGACCATGAACCTATCCTCCCTATCACTCTCAAGTTTCCTACATATAAATGCATGCATTAATACATGGAAGAAAGCCAATAGATTGAAAATTCAAGATTTCTAGACATCATTTAGATGGAGGATGTAAGGTAGAAAGCCTTTACTAATTTTAGTAGGCATTAGACCATAATGAAGATGTGTTTTGATAATATATCAAATATCAAGGTGTTTAGACAAGGGGACCTAGTTCTCCTTTGGGACAAAGCATTTGAGCCTAAAATCAAGCATGGAAATTTCACACTTTTGTGGATTGGCCCATATCAAATTATAGACACATTAGAAAACAATGCCTTCAAGCTCAAAGATCTTTAAGGAGTAGAGTTCACACTTCCCACCAATGGGCCCACCAATTAATTGATATTCCTTTTTGTAAAAACATCTTAATATTTGAAATATGAGTATTCTTTTGTAAAAGCATATGCTAGTCTATTAGCATATTTGCCTCTAGGTTAGTCTTGTTTTGAAAAGCAAGTGTATTCTAGAAATTTCTAAAAAAGGAAAACTATCCTTGTCTTTTATACATTTGTATCTCAAAAATGATCAATATACTACCTTGTCTTTCTATAAAAGGTAGTGCTACCATCTTGTAAAGAGAGAGAATTTTGAGCAAATTTGTATATTTTGAGCAATTAATACTATCAAGGAATTTTGTGAAGATTGTCTAAATTTAATATGTCAATTTTTAATGTGTCTTTCTCTTGATTTTTGGTTCTAAATATTGAATTATAATGCTTTCATGAATTCTAAATTTATGTTTGTGATACAGGGCTGCTAATTTATGCTTATGTTAGACGAGTTGAAGGATATTGATTATGCTTCATTTCATTTATTCTGTATTTAGATGTGTTAATGTTATTTGAGTTTAGTAACAAATTTTTAAAGTAAAATTTAGTTCTTACTTGTATAGTTTCATATTATCCTTAGAAATTTACCTGGTGTATGGTGAAATATGAGCTTATGTTATTTCGCATCATATACTAGTTGAATGTAGGTTCAGTTATAATTGAAACATTATAATGATATATAAGTCAAGAATCAACAATCACTTATTTTATTTCTTCCTTACCCTTATCTTTTACCCCCTTTTTAACTAGATCATTTTATTTTAGACTTCATTATAAATATACATTTAGATAAGTCTATAGTTTAATATTTGATCACAAATCACTATTATTATCATAAATAATTAAAATTTATAAATAATTGGTCCATGATGGTCCCAAAAATTAATTAATATAAATTTTATGGAACATATAAAAATTGTTTTACCTCTATTTCACAATAGGTAACATAAGCTGCCAAAACCTACTACTCATGCTCTGAATTCTCAAAATTCTAAAATGAGAAGTGTTCTTAAACACTAAGGACATATGTGGTATACATAGACGCATAAACAATTCCCCATTGGTGCCAAAAAAAATTCTATCAGGATAATACTATTGATTAAGTGGAGTGGATGACTTAATTATTTGTCTAAATTAGAGTCTCTAAGTTATAACATATTGCTATGTTTTCCGTCAAAGTTTCCATTTGTTGAGATCGACATTAAATATCCCATAAATCCACTCCTTCAACCTTAAACTCCTCTTGAATTTCACCATCCTCAGTATATCTTAACATTTGAAGAGAAATAGGAGTTTGTAAGTCAAAAAGATTAAGAGAGTGAAGAGGAACTTGAGGACAACATGGATAGGTAGCATTCTTTCCCATACTTCAATAATAAAAATCCTTTAAACCTCAACTCATATGATGATATCCCTCCCAATTCCACCAAGAGTGTTCCCACTTTCAATGGGGAAGGTCCTATCACCCCAAGTGAGCATATTAGGGACATATCTAACTTCTACAATTTACATAATGTCATTGAGGTTAACATTGAAGTTATGTTACTTGCCATATCTCTCAGGGAAAAATCCCTTGAGTGGTATAAAAAATTACTAGGAAGATGTATCACCACTTGGGATGAGTTTGGAGAGTCATTGACTCAAATATTTGAAGACAAGAGTGATCACACATCACTTATTCATCAGTTGAATATGATTCAAAGATGTCCTAAATAAACTATGCATGACTTCAATGAGATGTTTCAAAGAACATGGTTTAGGCTACCACCTCCCATGAAACCCCCTACAATTTTTATTTTCCCAACATACCTAAGAGCTATTAAGACTAAGATAGCTATCATGTTGTAGTCCATGGGTGTGTACGCTTTGCCTGAAGCCTATGTAATATCTATTAGAGATGAGAATGGTTTAATAAAATATATAAACTCCCTCAAAAAATATTTATGCCTATATTTCTAAACATGTCTATTAATCCTCCAAAGTCTTGATCTAATTCCAACTCCAAATAATAAGTCTAGAGCTACCCTAAATAATTAAGAAGAGACCATTGATTGGGAGGGAAGATCTAAGGCCTTAGAAGTTCAATTTAGGTAACTAAATAAAAAATATGGAGTTCACCAAAACCCATAATCCTATCCTCCACAATAAAGTAGGTTCCCACCTCAACATTATGGTCAAGGGAGGTAACAAGGTTAGCCTAACTTCAATAGGCCACCCAATACCTATAATCCAATCCCTACTCTTAACATAAGAGCCATGGTTCCAATCCATAGTAAATTGGTTCAAGGAGAAGAATGATAGCCTCAAGGAGAGTATATGGATGCCAACAAAGGTGAAGGAAAATATTTGGTAGCTCAAGGAGGACCTACTCCTCAATTGACAATAGACTATGGCAACTTCATGCAAGTAGAAACAAATAAAAAATGGAAGCCTCAAGGAGTGAGCCTTGAAAAATTTCAAGAAAAAGATACATTTTTCATAAACTAAGGTAACTCAATTTCACCCAACACAATATCAATGAGGAAACCTTGGGAATATTTTCATAGTTTTGAGACAAGTTCAAACAATCCTTCTTCAAGGCCACAAGGTGTGAATGCAAATGTGGTAGCCTTTACAAGTCTCGTACCACTTCAAAATTAAAATGTAAGAAGGGTGATTCAAAGTAATCCATTGCCTCAAAATAAAGACACTTCATTTCCCAAAAGGATACAATAAAATGTAAATGTTGCTTCATTGAATATCATTAATTATTTTAAAATTACTAAAACATACGTATCTCTTTAGGAAGTGCTTCACATTCTTGGTTAAAAGGAATTGCTTCAAGAGCAACTATCTCAAATCCACAACAATATTCCACCATCAAGACATGGTAGTGTATCCATAAAAAATGATCCTAATCACATTGTTTAACCCTCTACCAAATTTGAAAACCCCTCACCTTTCTATCCCACCATCATTGTGTGAGACAAACTAGTCCATAATTGCATTGTGGATAATGGGGCAAGTACTTTAGTTATGCCCAAACTTGTGGCAAACAATTTGATCTTTAAATATGAGACATATATAAAGGGAGTGTTGTAAATTAATGGGACACCAAATAATTTAGTGGGGCTCATCAAAAGTTTGAGATTTTTCTTGTATGATTGTTCAAGCTTTTCAATCCTTCAAGACATAGTGGTGGTAGATTTGCCTACTCACTTTGCTATTTTCCCATCAAGGGACTTTAATACCAAGATAAGAGGATATATATTAGATTATTGGTCCTTATTGGCCTTTAAAATAAGGTATGGACAAAATGTGACTATTAGAATGCAACTATTGGCAAAGTTTCATATTGAGCTCTATATAGAAGAGCATACTATGGATGATGGAGCATCATCTAAACTTGAATGTACCTTTTATATTTTCCTATATGTGTATGTTACTAATAATTATATATGTGATCCATATAATTTCATTGAAGATACATACCTTGGCACATACATCATCCATGATGAAGGTGATGAACATTTTGAGGTAAGCCTTGATAATTCTTTTCAATAAGATGTTGAGGGTAAATACCTTACTCATATACATGATAATAATGGTTTTCAAAGTATGATAGATTAAGATAATGAGGAATACAATGCCATTATACCTACACAAGATTTATGAGTCCATGAATGTGAAATCCATGAAGAAGAAGATAATCTATGGTAGTAGTTCCATGACATAGTTCAAGAGTTTGAACAATTAAGTAAGCCAACTCCCCTTCTTAAGAAGCATGAACCTAATAGTAAGGTTATTGATAGACCTTATAAAAATAAAGGAGAGTGTCTTATTGAGAAAGATAATGAGTGTAAAACCACTATAAATAAGGTTTTATTCATGAAGGAGTGAAGTAAAACCAAGGTAGAAATGTTTGTGGTTGAGGAGTAGTCCAAACCCCAGTCTAATGTTAAATCAATTTTAGACATGTTTTGGTAGTAAGAAGACAATATTGATGGTTATAAACATCAAGTGCATCATGATAGAAGAAGGTTAAGTGGATAAAATTTCATGTTTCAAAATAATCAAAATGAATAACATCAAATGAGCATGATATAAGTCAATTTAGATGTAATTTTAAACAAACCTTTAGAGATATAGATGGAGTGTTCTTGAGAGCTCCAAGTGACATACTTGCATCCCAAAGAAGATAAAACAATGGTAATTCATTTGACTATCTTCATAATCAAGTGTTTATTGGAAAGTATGTATCATATGGAGGTTTATTTTTATGGATTATTAGTGATGTTATAAGTATTATCTTTGACCCTAGTTAAAGCAATGAAGAGGTTGTTCTTCACCTCAAGTGTTTTGAAGTTATGTACATATTAAGATAGGTGTGTGTTTTTACTTTAGGTTTGTGTGTTTTCCCTAGGTTATTAGAGAGAAAAGGCATGGGTATTGGTGTATTTATTTGTGTTTTAGTTTCCTTCTTGTATTTTGTGTGTGTTTTTGGTCTATTCAAAGGCATATTAGTGTTAAATATATCATATAGGTGACTGGATAACCCAATGGATAGGAGAAGGAAACTAGTGCTTAGCACAAAAAATATGCCACCCTTTAGAAACTACCAAAATGTTGACTAATTTTTCCCATAGGTCAAATTAAGTCAACCCCACATAAATTTTAAAAATTTATTAGGGCACTATAGGTTTGAAATTGTTCACCATGGTCATTAATGAGGTCATATAATGTGTTCTAATCTTTTATTATTTTGTCTAGTTGGTTTCAAGTCATTGTATACCACCATTTGGGTCATTTATATGAAATGTATGATTTTTCACTAGAGGAAAAGTGCTTCAAGAGGATATATAACATACCATGTGTAAAATAGGTGTTAGATGGTAGTTTTTAAACTAAAAATGCATGTTCAACATCTAGGAAAGGAGATCAACTACAAACATGGTAGTCTTAGTAAGTTGTATAGATTGCATAACCCATATGGTACATGGAGAGGCTTATATAAGGTATTTTGATATACCTATAGGTATTTTATAGGCTAATGAGGATTTCATAGATCCAAATTTTAACAAAAATGGTTTTTCTCTCCTATCGCTCTCTTGGGTAGGTCAACAAGGTCAAATGGGTTTCCTTTAGTATAGATAGTAGAAGCAAAGTTGGAGTGAAGGAATTTGGTGGATGAAATTAGTCCTTATGAAATTACATTTCATGTTCATCATCTTTATATTGATGGTATATATGGTATGAAAAATCACTAAGACTATCAACACCTCTAAACTATCTACATAACCCTAATGGCTTTAGTTTCTTCATTTGATTGCCTTGGCATATGTGAATCAAATGGTGTGCATAATATTTTAGAGCATGTTCATCCTTATTAGGTTTTTTTCAATTTTTTTTTAGTGTGAACATGAGGAGATAAATAAGAGTATCTCTCTTTTGCAAGGAGTGAGCACCAATGGTTTGCAGAACATGTTTTGGTGGTTACAATGAGTTTCATTTTTTGTGAAGGGCTTAAAATCAAGGTAATACATTGGTGTTTGACACCTTGGGGCATGAATGATAATATTATACATTAAAATTTTGATTTCAAAAGAATAATTTTTGGAAGGTAAAGCCATGACACTTCATACAGTCAAATAGTCTTGAAACATGCACCTACAAATTGCTATATGGAAACCAATCATGCCCAGACCTAAAATGAAGAACAAAACATGTTTGGAAACCTTGGTCATTGTTTTGACACCTAAATAAAATTCATGAATCATGATAAAACCATTGTGTGAATGATTAGACAATTAATTATATCCAGACTTAGATGGAGAGTTATATAATTGAAAAAGTTGTAAAGGAGATGATTTACCTTGATCTATTTGAAAGAGGATTCTGCCTCATAAAGTAGCGTCTCATGTTGAAAATTGAGGAAGTCTTGGTAGGTATAAATGGATTATATCTTGTAATCTAGACCTATAAGTAACATAATATCCCAATTGGAAATAACTAGGTCCATAAAAAGGATGGTAAAGTGGGGTTTCAATTCAATCAAGTTTTTGATGGAAACACTTAGAAAACATAGTGTATTTGAGCACAAATGAACTTGTAGCTTGCAAGTGACCTATGGTCCTAATGGTAATGGTATGATATCATGGTTTTAAGGCATGTTATGAGTTCACAAACATATGGAATAACCTTAATTAATTGAAGAGGAACCAAATAAGTGAAACATAGTAGTCAAGTACATATCACCATCTATAGGA
Source organism: Torreya grandis (assembly GCA_037957365.1). NCBI lineage: Eukaryota > Viridiplantae > Streptophyta > Pinopsida > Cupressales > Taxaceae > Torreya > Torreya grandis. The sequence goes on from JARHVA010002750.1 coordinate 2,133,149, forward strand.
ATATCTCATATTTCTTAAACAACATATATAGTTTGGTTTATATTGTAGACCTAAAATACATTGATGGTGAGAGATAGTTTCATGATCCCAAGGCATGAAATGAGATAAAACAATTATGAGATGATCTCAATGACCTTTTAATGGAGTCAAAAGAGGATAATTCAGTCCTAAAACATATCACCACTTATAAGAAGCCTTTTGGTTTCCATAATATGCACATCTATAGTTTACCAAAGTCATAGACAAATATAGATTAATGAAAGGTACAATCTAGGTGGTAAGAAGAGATATAAAATGGAATGAGAATATACAAGTCACTCTTATTTTTATAGTCACATATTCATAAGATTATTAGATCAAAATTTGAGAAAACTAAGGTTTTGAACTTCACACTTAGTCATCTACGGTTTACTATAGTTACACCTCTAGAAGCTAGTCTTGGGATTTCGAAGGTTTGATAACAATAGAAACATGAAAAGTTATTTAAATTTAATAAATAATGTACTAATGAGTTAATATATACCTAAATGGTCTTAGTTAGACTATATTGACAAAGGAAGTATCCTCTATTTTATCTCAGATAGAGGGTACTCCTTAGTTAAGACAACTTGCAGACCTAGTATACATGAATGGTGAGAGGATGTAATGAATAGTCTTGGAACAATTTTGGATGATGTGTAGAGTTGTATTTAATTCTAAAATATATTGATAAATCACCTATAACCATTGGAAGTGCTTAGAGGTGGTCACACACTCAAATACATAGTTTTGTAGACTAGGCCTAAAACCTCAAGGTGCCTAACTTCACTTTTATGACCACATGATCTCACAAAAAACTTTAAAAGACTTAATTGGAGAGTGGAGGATGGATAATACCCATTTTTTATAGAGATGATTTCAAACTTGTCCATTTTTAGCCTAAATCTATCACATGCCTATCTAAAATGCATATAAAGAGCTCAAGAGCCAACTTCTCTCACTCATATCTATATGGATGAATTACATATTGCCTCAATAACTTAGGGGTAGTTTAGGAGGGTACTAAACTCAAAATTTGTGGAATTAGTTTTATATTTAGACATCTAATGTTTATAAATCATTGTTAACAACCAAAGTGAACCTAAAACCCTCATATGAACCTAATGTGAAATATATGAATATAAATTCATCTATAAAGAGTAATTTGGCTTACAAGATGATTTGAGCTTAGTTGTAACTCTCTCAAGCTCCTTTCCATACAACTATTCAATAGTATAACTTGTACAAATAGTCCTAATTCAAGTTATCTTATATGATTTGAGTTGGATTGTAGGTTTAAAAGAGAATGGATAGGTGAAATTCATTTTAAAAGGTGTTTAGAGACTTCTTCTAACACCTTAAACTCAGTTTCACCTTGGTCATGCCTTAAAATTCCTCTGCTAGGCTAGTCATTGTAGGTGGTCTTGAATAGCATAGTGAGAAGAAATGTGACTATTAAAGTTTATAGTGAGAAGTGAGTTTTAAATTTCACAAAGGTCTATATGATAGACCAAAGGACAAAGAAGGTCTAAATGAGTTGTCCAACACTTTTTCAATGAATCTCCATGAATAATGCAAGCCACCTAAGTGACAAGTGTAAACCTTGAAGGCTTAGAAGATTAATGAGTGACTAAAAATAGTGAACAACAAGTGTCAATGGGAAGTTATTAGTTGGAAGAGTACATGGTGATATGAAATAATCATGTTTTCACCTCCTCAGGTTAGATGATATTTTTCAAGGACTCCTATGGTAGTTTTAAATAGTCAAGTGGACTCATCATCAAATAAGGCAGTTTCAAGAAGGATAGTAAAGGGTAATTATGCCAAATTGAGGGATAATGATGTAATTTATATGGGAACTTATCTAAGAGGACTTCATGACATATTTTTCTACTTCATTCTCTTATATTGTAAATATTTTTCACATCTTGACACTTGGCCTTGTCACCCTTAAGCTCCACTCCTTTTCTCTCTTTCACTATGCTCTATATATTCATGTCATTTTAGAATTGTAAAAGGATCCACACCTAGTATGTAAAATCCCTATTGGTTTGAATATTGTATTTACATTTTAATAAATATTTCCAATTTGGTTTTAAGTTCATATATTCTTGTTGAAGTGTGTGAAGTAGTGCATAGTGGAAATATAAGTGATAACTATCTATCCTTGTGTTCTCTTTACATTTTCATGTTTGGTACAAGTAGTTCTCTAATTTTAATAGGTCACATTAAGTTTAGTTAGTGTGTCTCTCTCTAAGTGTAAATAGTAGAATTAGTGTTTGTAATCAGACCTCTTATTCACTCACCTTGAGAAGTGCAATGCATATCACCTCCATGTTTGAAAAACTTATGTTAGAGTAATCTAGGATGTTGAAACTAGTATTGTGAGTCATCTTTCATAGTAAAAGTATATGCTAGTATAGTGAAGATCAATATAGTGTATCAAATCATTAGAATAGATTACTTTCATTTTCATCTCTTTTCATCCAATCAAGAAAGTAGTATAAGTGATAGGATATCAAAGACTAATTTAGGGAGTTATCCCTTAAACCTAGAGGTTTATCTCTTCTATAGGTAACCCATAGGCCTCGAGGTAATCCAATGTTTCACTCTATTTGGAAGAGGATTTAAAAACCTATCCAATGGTTTAATATTGAGTGATAACATATCCATTATATTATGTGTTGATTATTACCAATTTATAAAATTAAAAATAAAAAAACTATTCATCATTACCCATAATCATTGTTTTATTTGACTATATGTGGGAACATAGAGTGTTATCTAGGATAGATATGAAGTTTGGGTATCATTAGTTATGGATTATATAGGTATATATCCACAAGACTATGTTTCAAATGTGATATGGGAATCATGAGTTTATAGTTGTACCCTTTAGTTTGACCAATGACTTGATAGTGTTCATGAGCCTAATTAATAGTGTTTTATAAAAACATAGATTATTCCATGTTGATATTAATTGATGACATATTTATCTATTCATGAAATGATGAGGAGCATTAGGATCACTTATGTTAGGTTTTACAAGTTCTGAGAGAGAATTAGTTGTACGATAACTTGGGGAAGTGTGTTTTTGTACATGAAAAGCTATAGTATCTTAGCATGATATTTATATCGATGGGATATTAGTATACCCATATAATATATATTATATTATTGAGTTCTTGGAACCCATGATCATCACATAGGTTTGTATCTTCATGGGTTTGGTAGGTTACTATTATCACCTTATCGATAAATTTTATCAGATTATGACCCCATGACATCAAGTCAAAGAAAAGGAGAAAATATTTTATGTATAGAGGAGTGTGAAGAGGAATTTTAGTTACTTAAGGTTTGTCTAAATATTTCATTCAACCTAAAAATATCTAATATTTTTGAGGATTTATTTTTTTCTATATAGATGCTTCTATTGTAGGGTTAAGGGGCCATCCTCATGTAGGGGATAGAGTGATTGCTTATGAGTCTATAAAACTCAAGGACTAAGAGATGATATATATGAATCATAATATTTAGTTCACAACTATATTTCACACTTATTTTATATGGTTAACATTTATTATTGGTCATTAATTTATAATTGGGGTAGGTCACTTGAACCTACAACACATTTTTAATTAGCCTAACTCCATGCCCATTTGTAACATTGGATGGAACTTTTAATGCAATATGACTATGAGATTATTTATATTAAGGGAAATAATATTTTTTTTAAAGATATATTGAGTAGGATATTAAATTTATTGGTAGTGATGAGGCTACACACATATTTCCAAATCTTAATCCTTGAGAAGCTTCTTGAGCCTTATTTTTAATAGGAGGTGTGACATATGTTGGTTTTAGAGAGGGCACTTAAGGTAAATTATGAGGGATTTAATCTTGATGTAGAAGGTATATTATGACACAAGGGGAAAATTTATGTTCCTAAATTAGGTGATTTTCATGATTTGATATTTTTATGGTCTCATCAATCCCCTTATCACACACAACACAAAGTGAAGAAGTGCATGTAGTGTTGAGATGGTTGTATCATTAAACTGGGTTATATCATGAGATTACATAATTTGTAATTTGATGCCTTCAATGTAAGAGGGAAAAGGATGAAAATTAACATCCATTAGGGTTTTTATATGCCTATGAGATTTCAAAATTTATAATAGACACTATCTCCATGAAATTCATTTTTGGACTGCCTAACTCATCTTATAATCATTGATGCAATCATGGTGATGATGGATAATTTAATGAATGTAACTCACTTTTAACCAATAAATACGAATTACAATGACATGTTAGTGGAAAGGGTTTTATTTGATGACATATTTCAATTAAATGTAATTCCATATAAAAACATATTTGATCAAGATCCTACGTACACATCCCACTTTTGGACTGCTCAACAAAAGGCATTGGGCACTCAACATAATTTTAATAATTCATGTCTTGAGATAAATGGTTAGACTAAGAGAGTGAAATAAGTTTTAGTGCAAATCCTTCTTATATATGTCATGGCACATCAATCCCATTGGGATGATAACTTATACCTAGTATAATTTACCTATAGTAATAACTCCCATAGTTTGATCAAAATATTTTCATACAATGTGTTATAAAATAGAGATTGCATGACCCATTTGAGTTGGGATCACACTAAGGATTGCATTTTAATTGGTCCTAACATGGTATAATAAAGGGATCAAGAGGTTTTTTAAATTTGATAACACCTTGAGGAGGCATGAGAGTAGTAAAATAGCTATGAAAATGTGAAGAGGATCAATCACCATTTTGAAGTGCGTAATAAGGTGGTTTTGAGAGTGATACCCAACAATATTCCTATTCATTATGGAAAGGGTTCAATGTTGACACCTTATTTTATTGGTATCTTTGAGATATTTAAGACCATTAGACATGTATCTTATTATCTATTCCTACCACTTAGCCTATCACATGTTCATAATGTGTTCCACATTTATGTTTTACATCATTAAATACTTGACACTACCCATGTTTTAGAAAAAACAACTTTATCAATTGAGAAAGATGAGAATTTGATTTTAATCTCGTGTGGATTTTAATGTGTAGGATTTTAAGCCTTTGAGGCCAAGATCTAGACCAAGTTAGGATCAAATTAGATCAATATGATGAGAAAACTACCACTTGGGAGTATATATCACCCTTAAGGGTCCATTATCTCTACCTATTTTAGTGACTTCTAGGAGGAAGTCCACATAAGGAGAGGGATATTTTAGGATCTTATTTTCATAATGATTACTTTTTAACATTTTGTTATGATACACATGTCTTTCTATGATGTGTTATATATGAATTGAGACACAATATGTTCTTATTATTTTATGTTTGATAGAGTGGATTTTATATGAGTGATGATGTTAATTTAATTACATTATTTTAGTAATCCATTATGATGATTATTATATTTACATACTAGTAGAGATATTATTTATTAATGATATGTTTTATTATATAACTATTTAAATTATTGGCATGAGTATATTATTATTCATATGTCTTGTGTATTTTATGTTGATTGAGATCACTTGTATGTTTTACATTATGTAGCTTTGGCTACCTAGGGTGGTGATTTTTTTGTGTGAATTTATGTGCATGTGATATGGGATGCCAATTATGGAACTAGGAATATGTTGAACATGACTGAATCATTGGTATATTGGTGTAATGAATACTTAATTTTGTAAAAATCCAAAATGTGTATTGCTTGTCGTATATGAACCTAGTCATAAGTTTTGAATCTCCTTTCCCTCCTAACACTATTTACCCCTTTAAAAATATTATTTCCCTCTTTACCGATACCTTAGAATTTTATTCAAATATATAGAATGTCTCAAGGTTCAAAAGAGATCCAACTTGTCATCAAAACTTGAAACATTAAATGGAATTAATAAGCCAACTTTGAAGGGTGTCATAGAGTGATTTTATGATAGTTTATATTTAATTTAGAGTATTTTGACAAATAAGGATGATTGAGAGTCTTTCTAGGATCCAAAGAATATTTTTGAGGTAGCCCATGTGCCCATTTATGTAATGGTCTAGTGGGATCATTGAAGAGGTGTGGAATTATCTTGCTTTCCCACATGAGATTATAAGAGGAGTTAATGCTCGTGTGGAATTTAAAACTAAAATAAAAAGAATAGGAAGGGAAACATGTCACATTTCCATTAGCTAATGGATTTGAGGTATTTTACTATACAAGGAAGGAATTCCTTATTTGGAAAACCATTTTTCCATTCTAAAATTTAGAAGTGGGAGGAAAAATAGAGGAGAGAAGGAGAAGCTAAGGGGAGATGGAAAAGATATTTACTTGTGACGAAGTGAACCAACCCAACCAATTGTGTTAAAATAAGTAAATAATTGAGTTGGGATTCTATTTTCTCTCTTTTTTATTATTTTATTGATATTATTACTTGAAAGAGAATATTATTCCTTATTTTCATTTTTTTAAGAGGTGTGAAGCCACTCTGCCTATCTTTTTTTCACCTTTATTTGGCATAGTTATACCTATGGCCACTTTGTAGATTTTATTACCCATTTGGGATTTAGAGATTCAGCATCCATCCTATTTTTATTTTCTATTTTTAACATTAATTTAGTTTTCATTTTGACGTCATTAGGATATTTATTTAGGATTATATGCTTGTCTTATTTTTTCCATATTTTGCATAGTGGTAATGGCTAATATAATTGGGTTCTCATTCCCACCTACGTGGTTCATGGTAAAGTGCTAGTCACTAGTGAAAATGGTTTCCAATTCCCTCATATATGGATATTTGTCAT